>JAKSZU010000030.1:1748193-2348193 GCA_026018925.1 Tupaia tana | reverse complement strand
CGCCAGGCACATACACGGCTGCCCCAGGTCCGAGGCCCCGAGGAAGGGGATCCGGCGTGGGCAGACCGAGTGGAGGCACCGGAGCTGGCACCGAGCTCGGGGTGGGGTAGGAGGGGAGGGCCAAGTCAGATTTCCAGGGAGGGTAAGCGGAGCCTCCTCCCGAGCTCCGGAGCGGGGTCAGTCCAAGAGGGAGCACCTCCCACCCCAACCCTGGCAGCTCCAGCCCGGAAGCGGGGCCCACCCGCATAGCGGCTCAGCTCCGGCCAGCAGGAGCTGCACGGTCGCCACAGCCACCAGCGCCAACAGCAGCATCGCGCTCGGCCCCCTGCCGCTTCACTGCGTCCACACCTCTCAACCGCCGCGGGGAGTCGCTGTGCTGGGCAACGGGCTGACCAGAGTCTGCGCGTGCGCTCAACGGGCCCTTCTGGCCAGGCCACGCGCCCACAACAGCACCACGCTCCGCGGGACTCCGAGCATGCGCAGTCAGACCCTGCGAAGCCTAAACCCGGCCACCGAGCCTGAGCATGCGCACGAACAAGCTCCGGAGACGGAAAGCGCCTCTGGCAGCGCCGAGCGTTACCTGTATTCTGAGCAGGCGCAGTCGAACCCCGGGAAGTAACGAATTCACCGCCCCCCCCCCCCCCCCCCCCCCGCAGTGCGGGCCTGCGTACGCTGTGTTCTGGGAAGGCCGAATCTCCAGAGCCTGAGCATGCGCATGTTACCCACACACTTAAGCGTGTACACAGGCTTCCCAGAAGTTTCCAAGACTCCAAGGCGGCACTTGCAGCAACACTAGTTGTTCGCAGTGGCGCCGGCACGTGCCTACGACCTTATACGTGACCGGACAAAACGTTGAGCGCGTGGGCTGAGAGTCCGGTTGAGGTGTTCCCGCCGTTTTCTAAGCCCCGCCCCCTGACCCGTTAGCCCGGGGCACGCCCCCTCCGCCTGGGCCACGCCCCCTGGAACCTAGGCACGCGCCTGTCGTCACGTGCGCTTCAGCCGGGCGAGCGGAAATGACGCGATTCGTGTGCGCTGTCAGTATGGCCGGGCCATGGCTGCGGGCACAGGCTACGTGCGGTTGTGGGGAGCTGCTCGGTGCTGGGCGCTGCGGCGGCCGCTACTGGCCGGCGCCGGGGGACGGGCTCCGATCGCAGCCGGAACGTGGTTGCGCGGAGGCCGGCGGGCTTGCGACGCCTCGCCTCCTTGGATGCTGTGGGGCCGAGGCCCGGCGACCGCGGGCCAGTGGCGGGGTCTTTGGGAAGCGAACAGCCGCGGCGGTGGCGCGTTCTCGGGTGGCGAGGACGCCTCCGAGGGCGGCGCGGAGGAAGGGGCTGGAAGCCCGGGGGGCGGCGGGGAAGGCCCGGTTATCACGGCGCTCACGCCCATGACCATCCCGGACGTGTTCCCGCACCTGCCGCTCATCGCCATCACCCGTAACCCGGTGTTCCCGCGCTTTATCAAGATTATCGAGGTAATGAGAACCCCCGCCTCGGCGCGGGGGTCCCTTAGCGTCCTCATGCCTCGCAACTTGTTCAAGCACGAAGTTTCCCTAAAACTGGAGTTTGGGGTCTTAGTCCGCTTATCACAAGCTTCGTGACCAGTCCTGTCCCCTCCCGGATCCCTTGGGGTCTGTTCGATGAGCGAGGTTGATCTCAGTGAGTTAGGGCTGTCAGCTGCGAGTCCTCGCCCTGGAAATCCGGGGCTGGGCGAGACCAGAACAGCGATGCAGTTTGGTTACTTTTTGCTTCCTTGGTAAATGTTCTGTTGCACCCGACCTCCCTAGTCCGTCTGCGGTCTGGTTAGAGTTCTCCTGGTACCAGGATTCATTCTTCCTGGTTACATATTTCTTGACTGTTACTGTCTCTGTGCTAGATAACGTTTCCTGTCTTTGGAATTTAGGTTCAACAGGATGAAAGCGGCCGTAGCAGGCTCATATTGTGTTAGAAGGCAGTAATTCCTGCCCGGAATAAAGAGCCAGGGGCGGGACCGGAGGCCTAGGGAGAGGGTGGGAGGAGGATCTTATTTCGTTCAGCGTTCAGCGAAGTGTTCTTGGTCTCCTACCCCCTAGCAGGCTCTGAGTACAGTGGTGAAGAAATCCAGCTGGGTCCCTGGCCAAAGCAGTTTCTGTTGTGACAAACAAGATCTTTCCAGACTAAGAGCCAGGGTGGGGAAAGAGGGAGCAGGGTGATGTAACCCAGAGAAAGCGTGAATGCAGGGAACTCAGTTTTAGAGTAGGAAGGGACACGGTTCTCTCCAGTCTCCTCCTTTTTTTTTTTTTTTAGTTTTGTCAAAGGGCATACCCAGGTGGGATGTGTGTGTTTGGGGGGGGGGGGGGGGGATAGAAAGTGAGAAATGATCCCCTGCAATTCCCTTCTCCACCTCTTCCTCTTGGGATTTTTGGGCACCCATCCAGACACACCTGGTGTGTTTTTCAAGCCGCCGGATCTGGGAATCGAACTGCATGGTCAGTCCTGGGAGATCCAACTACTTTAATCTCCTCCGTAGGGCCCCCCATTTAAAAAAAATTACAGTGGACACTGGATCCCATGGTGGAAAAGGTTACCTGGTAACTGTGTAAGCAAAGTCATGGTCCTCAGTGAGTCACGTCCGCGCTCACCCTCCTCACCCTCCAAACTCTGCTAAGTCTCAGGGACCCCTCGGAAGGAGAAGGGGCAGTGCAGAGGGGCAGCTGCTGGCCACAGGGCAGCGACGGCCCCTTCCACCTCACCTGCCACCTTACTGGTGGCGTGTACCCCAGCCCCCTTCCGGGGCCTTCCTTGACCTTTAGAGGTTCCTGTGCACCCCCTGACTCCCCCTCGGTTCATTTCCCCCCAGGCCTCCATGTGCTCGTCTGTGAGCTGGGCATGACAGTGCCTAGGGGTTATGTGGGTTGGTATGAGTCTGCTGTCCAGCGTGCCCCCCTGAGAAGGCTGTGCTGCTGCTGTCCCCTGTTCGGTTTAGTTCCGATGTTCCAGGACCCCTCTCCGGGGGACTTTATCCTGTTCTTGACACCTCCCCGCCACACACACAGTCCTCTTTCCCCTCCCAGGCTTCTGGGTCAGGACTGTGCCCCCTCAGGGTGACACGCCCTTGCCCCACCACAGCGATGGTTTCCGTAAGTCCTGCACCCCCCCACACCCCGCTAGCCTGCATGCTGAGGGAGGCTGGCCCGAGGAGCTCACGGGATTACTGCTTTAGGTTTTTTTGGTAAATAATCCACAGGGGTCCTGCCGAGGAGGGGGGCACAGGTACCAGGACATGGTGGAGGGATTGGTGGCAGCAAAGCTCGGAATGTGAGAAAGCAAGCCTCCAGGTCCAGGCCTTGAACCGTGGCCAGCCCGATTCCGCCTGCTCTCGATCTTGTAGTTGACACTGACTGTGGGGCACACTTGCGGTAGGAGCTCTGTCCCTGTTCGTGGCCCTTCAGGGCGGGGGACGTATGTTCTCCTCAGATGCCAATAGACTCTCTTCCCAGAAGAAGCGCGTCTGGGTGTCGGGCTCCAGGCCCACACGTAGGCGCCTTCGTGCTGGGCCTCAGCCTGCATCCCTGCACTGCGGCCCCAGCGTCACCTGGGAGCGACTTGGAAATGCAGGAGCTCAGGGCACGCCAGCCCTCCTAGTCGGGAACTCCAGGGCTGGCGCCCAGCCATCAGTTTCTTTTTCTTCCTTTCTTTTTTTTAGAGAGTCTTGCTATAGGGTGCATGCACTCTCAAGGAAGATGGAGATAGAGAGACAGAAAGCGAGAAATCACTCCCCGGGGGGACGGCCACGCCACGATCCCTTCTCCTCCATTCTCCTCTTGGCATCTTGGGCACGCACAGGTGCCCAGTGTGAGTTTAAGCCGCCGGGTCTGGGACTCGAACCGTGATCGACTACATGGGAGTAAAGCAGCATAGCCATTACGTCATCTTCCTTCCTTTCTTTTTTTTTTTTTTTTTTAAAGGTTTTTGCCATAGGTTAAAAGATAAAGAAGGAAAGTGATAAAGAACCCCCCTCCTCAGGGGTTGGCCACACCGCAGTCCCATGTCCTCCATGCTCTCCTTGGGATTTTGGGGCACACGTGCCAGTGTGATTTTCAAGCCACTGGGTCTGGGACCCGATCCGCAGTAGGCCGTGGAGAAATCTAAAGCCCTAACCACCTGTCACCTGCCCCCAGCCATCAGTTTTAGCGAGTCCTCCAGATAACTGGGTGCCTGCCAGAGTTTCAGGGCCGTTGGCCCAGGCTGGGAAGAGAGTAGGCGAGCCCGAGAACACGTGTGCTCCTGGGTCTAGCCGGAGTCTTGGGGAAGCCGGCGGGCTCCGAACCTGCTGCCGCAGTGACTTCAGAACGTGCTCTGGTCCTGGGGGTCGGATGCCTGAACAGCATTTAGGTGCGGTCAGGAGATGCCTTCCCTGGCAGGTAGAGGAGGCTGTAGCGTGTGGGGGGCCACAGTGGAATCAGGCAAGCTTAGGGTTGTCTCTTTCCTTTTTTTGAGTTGCCAGAGTCCACACATGCTTGCCAGAGAGAGGGGGGAGGAGAGCAGCCCAGGTGGCGGGTGGTCCCTCAGCAGTCCCTCTTCGTCTTCCCATGCTGTTGGGGTTAGGGACACGCACACACCTGTCCACCAGGCTTCTCACACTGCCCAGGCCAGGGTTCAGGTCATGGTCGGCCGTGTGGGACCTGGCTCCCTTACCCAGCTGTGGAGCCGGCCCTAGCGTCCTCTGGATGTTGGGGCAAAACTGTTTTCTGAAGACCGTTTTTTGACTGAGAGCGTCGCTATAGGGCACATGTGCTCGCTGGAGAGACAGACAGAAAGTGAGAAGTCACCCGCCCAGCGGGATGGCCAGGCTGCAACCCCTTCTCCTCTCGGGATCTTGGGTACGCACGCACATGTGCCCATTGTGAATTTTAAGCTGCTGGGTCGGGGACTCGAACCACGGTCGGCTATGTGGGAGTCCAGCACACGCGTCCTTTACCAAATGAACAAGCTCGCTCGTTCACATGGGCTGCATCCTTCCAGGTGAAGAACAAGAAGCTGGCTGAGCTGCTCCGGAGGAAAGTCCGCCTTGCCCAGCCGTACGTCGGTGTCTTTCTAAAGAGGGACGACAAGTGAGTGCGGCCCCTTCGCCGGGTGGCCCCTTGCCCGTCCCACTCCATAGCGTCCTTCGGAGCTTGGACCCTCGATCTAGAAGACAGCAGGGCAGTCGTCCGGGGGGACCAGGCCGAGGGCCAGGCGGGCCTCCTAGGCTCCCGGGTTAAAGAATCGGCTTGTCGCTCACAGTGCTAGACTTTGTGTAGTGTCAAGGTGCGGGGTTATCCCAGAGGGCCCCTAGTCCCCATGGACACCTGCCAGGCTGCAGCAAGGCGGAGCCAACCGTGGACGTGCGGGCCCCCACTGCGTGTGTCCGAGCAGGCTCTGTATGAAGAGTGTGGAGAATTAGAATTACAGGGGGCCAGCCGATGGCGTAGTGCTTATGTCACTGGACTCCCACATAGCTGGCCGCTGTTCGAGTCCCTAGCCCAGTGACCTGAAACTCACGCCGGTTGCATGTGCGTGCGTGCGTGCGTGCCCAAGATCCCAGGAGGAGAATGCAGAAGGGACTGTGGTGTAGTCATCCCCCTCAGGGGGTGATTTCTCACTTTCCCTCTCAGTGTCTCTGTGTCTCTGTCTCTCTGGTGAGCGTGTGCACCCCTGTTGCAAAAAGTACTTTAAAAAGACATGAGTTGTAGCTGCCTCGGGCCCCACCCTTGGGGCCGGGCCGCCACCTGTGCGTAGTTACTGCCGGTTGGTGGCATCCTGAGCAGCAGGCTTTGGGGCGCAGGAGGTTTCCAGGATGCTCCCGTAGTTGTCGGTCCTGCCGGGAGGGGCGTTTCCCTCTGCCCCTCAGCCCAGGAGGCCCAGCGAGCCCCCCAGCACCTGCCAGCCTTCCTCTGTCCTCCCCCCAGCAACGAGTCAGACGTGGTGGAAAACCTGGACGAGATCTACCACACAGGGACGTTCGCCCAGATCCACGAGATGCAGGACCTTGGGGACAAGCTGCGCATGATTGTCATGGGACACAGGAGGTGTGTGGGGAACCCCGGGGCCCAGTGCCCTCGCTGTCGGCCGCTCCGAGGCTCCGCACCAGCACTGATGCCGAAGCAGGGCAGGGAGAGGTGTGGCTCCTGAGGCCCCTGGCGTCCTGCTGGTGGTGGGCCTGTCCTCCAAGGGCCTGTGTCTGCCCTCGGGCTGGTCACGGCATGTGGTCACATGCCGCGTGGTGTCGTTTGGTTGGCGAGGGGCCACAGGGACAGCCGCGGCCTCGTGGGGACGTACCGGCCACGTCCCATGTAGCCTGGGGTGTGGGAGACTGTCCTCGGCGTCGCTCGGTCACGGGGACTGTGGACAGGGCCAGGTGTCGGGTTCCGCTCCACTCCAGACAAGTTTCCTTTGCTGTGTGGTCACCACCTCCAGCCTGCCGAGGGGCCACACGTGGCTTTGGAACGCCCAGGTTAGCCCCTCGGGCTCCCCCGGTTCAGAGAGAAGCCCACAACATGGCTCTGCGGGGCAGGCGGCCAGTGCTGTGGGTTCAGGGCACTCGTCCCCCCAGGGGCTCCCGTGGGCACGTGTGCATTCAGTGTGCTCTGCGGAGGGGCCCCTGGGCCTCGGTCCACCCGTCACCTCGGGGTCGCGGTCTCAGTCAGGCTGGGGGCCCCGGCACACGCAGGCTGTGGCGGCGCTGCGCACTGGTTCTGGGAAAGCCCGTGGGGTTCTGGGTCCGATCCCAGTGGGATGGACTGTAGGGACAGGCCCTTCCCCAACTCCCAGAAGGGTTGGAGGGAACAGAAGAGGTGGAGTGGAGTCGGGGTGCCTGCTGTCTGCTCCCTGTCGTGTTGCTGCGCTCCTGCCCGCAGGCACCTGGGGCTCCTAGCCAGGCCCGGCCGTGTTCTCTGTGCACCTCGGTGACTGCTGGGCCGCCTCTGCCAGGCCGGGTCAGCGTCTGTGCCGTGCCCAGCTGCCATCTGGGAACACCGGGGCCTGGCCTGTCCTCCAGCCCGTCCTAGAGGACCTGCTGTGTGCCAGGCAGTAGGACGGGGCAGAGGGATGGGCGAGGGCCCACCTGGGGAGCCTGCCCCTGTGCGCAGGGTGTGGGTTGTGAGCCGTCGGGTCACAGCCGGACTCGGGAGGTGGGGCCTCCTCAGGGACAGGAGCTGGTGGGCATGAGGGAGCAGGTGTGGGCGGGACCCCTCCCGCAAGGTGGTCAGGGAGGGCTTCTCTGAGGAGGCGTCCTTCCAGGGGAACTACAGAAGGAGCCACCGTGTGATGTGCTTGTTACGGCTTATCCGTGCCCCGGCAGTCCTCAGGACACAGCCTGAGCGGGAGGGCCCCGGCTGCTGGTTGGGAGCGGCTGTCGGGCTCAGCCCGGCTGCAGGCCTGGGCTCTGTGGGTGCCCTGCACCTGGGAAGCGGACGGCCCAGCCCCAGTGGCCCTGTCTTCCGCCCCGCCACAGGATCCACATCAGCCGGCAGCTGGCGGTGGAGCCCGAGGAGGCGGAGGCTGAGCGCGAGCAGAAGCCGCGGCGCAAGCCCAAGCGGACCAGGAAGGAGGCCGAGGACGGCCCGAGCGTCACGGCCCCACCGGGGGCCGCAGAGCCCGGCCCCGAGGCCCTGGGTGAGGTGCTCATGGTGGAGGTGGAGAACGTGGCCCACGAGGACTTCCAGGTCACAGAGGAGGTGAAGGTGCGTCCCCGGCCACGGCCAGGCCCCAGGATGCGCCTTCCCCGCGACGGCTGTTCTCAGGCTCAGGGCCCCGAGTCGGGCCGCCACGTCGGCTTTTGTCCCCTCGGTCCTGGGTCCCTGTGCCTGGGGAGTCTGGGCTGCCCTCCCGGTCTCCTGGGTTGTCCTTGGCCAGTTCCGGCTGGGCTCTGCCAGGCTGGGTGACGCACACCCCCCCCCCCCCCCAGGCCCTGACGGCCGAGATCGTGAAGACCATCCGGGACATCATCGCCTTGAACCCTCTGTACAGGTCAGTGTCCTCGCACAGCCGGCCTGGGCTCTGCGCTGGGCTGGGCTCTCCCCCGTGGGTGAGCGGCAGGGAGGCCTTGGCCGGCTGGCCAGCTCCTGCTGCGGCTGCTCCGTCTGTCCCAGCCTGAGGGCCTGCGTTCCCTGGAAAGCCTGCGCCACCGTCAGCCGGGGCGGGGGCTCTCCTGAGGGTCTGGATCTGGGCAGGGGCTGTGTGTGGGCCGCGGTCTCCAACCGAGACAGCGGGCCCCGTCGGTCCAGGCCTCCGCAGGGCTCCGGCTGCAGGGTGGCCCCGCGAGCGTCCCTGGGGAGAGCGGAGGGCGAGGTCGCGGCCCTGGGAGTGGCCAGCTGTGCGACAGCGTCCCCGTCCGTCCCCCAGGGAGTCGGTGCTGCAGATGATGCAGGCTGGCCAGCGGGTGGTGGACAACCCCATCTACCTGAGCGACATGGGCGCCGCGCTCACCGGAGCCGAGTCCCACGAGCTGCAGGACGTCCTGGAGGAGACCAACGTGAGGCCGCATGGCACCGCGTGGCCCTGCTCTGTGTGCCGGCGTCCGCATGCCTGCACGTCCGTCTGTCCTCGTCTGTCCGCTTCGTCCCTCCCGGCACCTGCCCCACGTTCCTAGGGGTGGTGGCTTTTGCTGTTGGTCGGAGCCCTCGGGTTGGTGCGCATAGGCAGGGCGTTTGCACACTTCTCCCCTCGGCGGTCGGCCCGCGGGGGTCTGCCCGCATCTGTACACCAGCTCAGTGGTCTGTGGGAGGGGCGCCTGTCCCGTCGGCGAGGCGTGGCCAGCTGCCTGGTGACAGCCTCCCGTCCTCCGCGGCAGATCCCCAAGCGGCTGTACAAGGCGCTGTCCCTCCTGAAGAAGGAATTCGAGCTCAGCAAGTTGCAGCAGCGCCTGGGCCGGGAGGTGAGCAGGGCCGGGCCGGGCAGGCAGGCCAGGCCGTGGGAGGCGCAGGCGTGGGGGGTCAGCGGCACTCGCACAGCCACTGACCAGGCGTCCCGCAGGTTTGGGGGTCGTCCCTGTTCTAGGACACAAAGCCCTTTGTGTTAAATGGGGGACTCAGAACGTCTCAGAGTGATGAGCCCAGACCCAGGCGGTCTCGGGACCACCTTTGTCACAGGGGAGGGCAGCTTCTCCACCTCGCGGCCCTGGGTGTGGGGTGGGAAGCAGGCCCAGCCCTGAGGGTTGGGAGCACTTCCCTAAGATGCAGCTGTTCGAGGCCCACCTTCCTGATGTGGCACTCAGGGACCACCTGGGTGTGGGCTACTAGCAGGAGGGTTGCTTTTTCAAAAAATTTGCTATGGGGTGTGGCATTCCCTGTGGGGACAGAGGAAAAGAGAGAAGTCATCCCCAGTGGGGATGGCCACACCGCGATCCCCTGTCCAGTCTCCTGTCGGGATTCTGGGCACGTGTGCACGTGCACCAGGGGCGTTTTTCAATGTGCTGGGTCCGGGACGTGAACCGTGTAGTTGGCCATGTGGGGTCCACTGCCTTTACCACCATCCCACTGGCCCAGCAGCAGTCTTTCCTCTTCTCTCGGTAGAGGTTTCTGCCTTAGTGTGTGTGCACCCGCAGCGGGGGAGGGTGGAGTGAGAAATCACCCCCTCAGCGATGGCCACACTGCGTTCTCTTCTCCATTCTCTTCCTGGGGTCTTGGTCATGCATGTGTATGCACCTGCTGTGAGTTTCAAGTCACCAGGTCCAGACTGGAGCTGCAGCCGGCCGTGTGGGAGGCCAGCGACATGACTGCTATGCCATTTGCTAGCCCCAGGAGTATAATGTTTTTTGAATTATTTTATTTACATTTATTTGTTTGTTTATTTTTTAATTTGACCAGAGAGGGAAGAATAAGAGAGAGGGAAAGTGGGAAAGCAAGCTGCCAGGCTCAGGACTCAAACTGCGGTCGGCCATGTGGGAGTCCAGCGCCTTAACTATCATGCCACCTGCCGGCCCCAGAAGCATCATTTTTCGATTGACTTTTCTCACTTAGTTTTTTTTTTTGAGAGAGAGGTTTTTGCTATAGGGCATGTGCCAGAAAGACAGAGAGAGACAGAAAGACAGAAAGCAAGAAATCACCGCCCAGGGGGATGGCCACACTGTAATCCCTTCTCCATTCTCCTCTTGGGATCTTGGGCACGCACACACACGTGCCTGGCATGAGTTTAAGCCTCCGGGTCCGGGACTCGAACTGCAGTCGACTACATGGGAGTGCAGCAACGTAGCCGTTACACCAACTGCTGGTCCCCTCACTTAGTTTTATACTAGGAAAAGTTTGTATCCATTTGTTTTACTTTTGCTTTTTTATACTAGAGGGCGTGCCTGCCAGAGACAGGATGAGGAGCATGCACCCCATGGGGGATGACCACACCACTGTCCCTTCCCCATTTCCCCCTCCCGTTGGGATTTTGTGCACGCATGTGAGGTCTTTTTCGAGCTGCCGAGGCTGGGATTCAAACTGCAGTTGGCCACGTGAGAGTGGACTCTTCTTTTTTGTTTCTGGGGAGCTGGCTCTTCCAGCTGCTGGGCGTCATGGCCAGGCCCACGTCTGTCTTCGGTTGGGGACGCAGGACACTTGGCTGTCGGTAAAGGGCAGCTCTCAGATCAGCCCCTGGAGCCAGTCATGGGCCTCAGGCCGATGCACAGCCTGGCCAGACCCCGCCCTGCTGTCCTGCCGCAGGTGGTGGGTTGGCAACCGCGCGTCCACCCACACTGTCCGCTGGCCGCACCTGGGCCTGGGAAACAGGTGGCTTCCTCTGGGGAGCTCGGTGTCGCTTCCCAAGCCTCAGCGAGGCCGCACGTGGAGAGACCAACTCCCAGATGGGAGGGTCGGGCCCCGTGACCGCATGTCTGGGAGCAGCCCCGGCACCCCGTGCGACCAGCGCCTCGTCCCCAGGTGGAGGAGAAGATCAAGCAGACCCACCGCAAGTACCTGCTGCAGGAGCAGCTGAAGATCATCAAGAAGGAGCTGGGGCTGGAGAAGGAGGACAAGGACGCCATCGAGGAGAAGTTCCGCGAGCGGCTGAAGGAGCTGGTGGTGCCCAAGCACGTCATGGACGTGGTGGATGAGGAGCTGAGCAAGCTGGGGCTGCTGGACAACCACTCCTCGGAGTTCAAGTGAGCGCGCCTGCGCCGGCCACGGGGCCCTGGGCTCCTGCAGCACCGGCTCCACATCGGGAAGCTCTGGGCCCGCACTGGCCATGGCGCTCCTGGGGAGAACCCGCCACCGGCACCCCCAGATTGGTTTTGATAGCAGAGGAAAGGGAGCTGCTTTCTCATTCACCAGAGGGCACGCGTGATCGGCAGAGATGTGGGGAGAAACGGCCCCAGCAGGCGTGCTCACGCCACAGCCCCCTCTCCCTTCTCTAGAGGTTTGGGGGACGCGTGACGTGTGTCCGACACATTTCACGAGCTGCCTAGGCCAGGCCTTGAACTGCAGTCAGCCGTGTGGGAGCCATCTCCCTTAACCACATGGCCGGCCCGTGGGGCATCTCTGGCAGGGTTTCTCCCTCCTGCCCGAGCCCCTCACGAGCACCCAGTGTGGGTGGCCGGAAACTGAGGCCTCCGTGGTGGCCAGCCGCCCCCTCAGCGCTGACGCTCGTCCACCCCATTGGAGCTGAGCTGTTTACAGAGACGTCCAGGCCCAGGGAGGTTAGGGCAGCCACCAGGGCCTTGAGCCCGTCTGAGCCCAGGGGCCTGGCTCTGCGCCAGTGCTTCTGACTCGGCCGTCTTCCCAAGGCCACCCTGGCTGTCCCTGGCCGCTGCCTCTCTGTTCCGAGGGTCACCCAGGAAGTGATGACATGACCGTATCTCTCCGTGGCCCTGGCCTTGCCCTGTCGGTTTCCCATGGCCACAGCTGAGTCGGCTCTGCATTCCAGGGAGTGGGATCCCACGCTCAGCCCGCTGGACACCAGCTAGGACGGGGCCCCGGGGCCAGGAAGCAAGCCTTGTGCCCAGGCGGCTGCTGGGCAGGGGAGGCCCTGGGGTCTGGGGAGCGTGTGGGCGAGGCTGGCCAGGCCCTGACAGCTCTTAGAGGGAGGGTCCGTCCGGCAGCCCTGGATTTCCGCCTTCTGGCTGCTGGGCCCGTCCTCTGCTGGGTTAGCACATCTGGGGCGGGGGGTGGTTCTGTGGCCTGGTGTTTAAGGGGGCCAGATCCCTCGTGGCCCTCTGTGTGGTTTGAATCCCAGCCCTGTCTGCTTGGAAACACCAGACATGGGGGCGACCTGAGTCCCAGTCGAGAGGGGCTTGCAGTGTGGCCGTGCTCCCCTGGGGGTGCCTCCACCCCCGTTTCTCCGTCTCTGCTGAGCATGCGCACCCTCTGGCAAGATAAAAACCGTGCGTGTACAGGGGTCCCCGCGGGGATCCCAGGGAGGGTGGTTCCCCCAGGGCCTCAGTCGCGCTTTCCTGCCCGCAGCCAGTCTCACTCAGCGTGGCGTTTGTGCGGGCCGTAGGGTAGGGGCTGTGGGCAAGGTGACCATGCGGGCCGTAGGGCAGGGGCCCTGCAGGCAAGGCGAGGCAGGGCCGCACCCCGCTCGGAGCCAGCAGTGCAGCGTCTTCAGGCTTCGTTCCCATCTCTGGGCCCTCACCTCCACTGCAGAGGCTGTTCGTCACGGGAGGGGCCCAGCCACAGGGTCGGGACTGGGCAGCCATCGCGGGGCCATTCTGCCCTCGGGTTTGGGGCCGTCCTGCGGGGCCAGACATTGCCCGAGCGGTAGCCCCTGCCTCTGGGCAGCCTGGCACGCCACCCTGTTCTCCAGAGGGCCCTGGCCGAGGTGGCCTTCAAGGCCAGGGACGGCCCCCCACGACGGTCGCGACACCAGCTCGGGCCTGTCAGGCCACCATCTGCCTGTTGCCAGGTGTCACCCCGCGGTGCTGGCCGCGGTGTCCCCACCAGCTCTGGGTCGAGCTCAGCCTGCTCCTGTGTGGCATTGCTTACGCAGCCTACGCGGGAGGGGGACGAAAGGGTCTGGCCCTCCACTGTCGGGACAAGTGTCAGGCCCCCCTTAAGCCCTCCCCACGCTGTGCATGCTTCGCTTACCACAGGGTGCCCGGCGCCCACGGAGTGGTCTCGGGCCGTGACTCACCGACCATGGTGGGGCCGGCTGCACTCCCCTGGCCCACCGGCCTCGGCAGGCAGCGCAGCACGGCCTCCAGCTGGCCGTGCCGTCACGGCAGGGCCCGGCAGCCGCAGCCCCACCCCGCTCACCGGCCCGGTCTTCCGTGGCAGCGTCACCCGCAACTACCTGGACTGGCTCACGTCCATCCCCTGGGGCAAGTACAGCGACGAGAACCTGGACCTGGGCCGCGCCCGGGCCGTGCTGGAGGAGGACCACTACGGCATGGAGGACGTCAAGAAGCGCATCCTGGTGAGCCGGCCCCTGCGGCCCAGGCCGGCGGGGGTGAGGGCGGAGGCAGGACCAGCCAGGTCACGGGGAGCAGCCCGGGGTGGGCCAGCGGGGGTGAGGGTGGAGGGGAGGACCAGCCGGGTCACGGGGAGCAGCCCGGGGTGGGCCAGCGGGGGGTGAGGGTGGAGGGGAGGACCAGCCAGGTCACAGGGAGCAGCCCGGGGTGGGCCAGCGGGGGTGAGGGTGGAGGGGAGGACCAGCCGGGTCACGGGGAGCAGCCCGGGGTGGGCCAGCGGGGGGTGAAGGTGGAGGGGAGGACCCGCCGGGTCACGGGGAGCAGCCCGGGGTGGGCCAGCGGGGGGTGAAGGTGGAGGGGAGGACCAGCCGGGTCACGGGGAGCAGCCCGGGGTGGGCCGGCGGGGGTGAGGGTGGAGGGGAGGACCAGCCAGGTCACAGGGAGCAGCCCGGGGTGGGCCAGCGGGGGTGAGGGCGGAGGCAGGACCAGCCGGGTCACGGGGAGCAGTCCGGGGTGGGCCAGCGGGGGTGAGGGTGGAGGGGAGGACCAGCCGGGTCACGGGGAGCAGCCCGGGGTGGGCCGGCGGGGGTGAGGGTGGAGGGGAGGACCAGCCAGGTCACAGGGAGCAGCCTGGGGTGGGCCAGCGGGGATGAGGGCGGAGGCAGGACCAGCCGGGTCACGGGGAGCAGCCCGGGGTGGGCCAGCGGGGGTGAGGGTGGAGGGGAGGACCAGCCGGGTCACGGGGAGCAGCCCGGGGTGGGCCGGCGGGGGTGAGGGTGGAGGGGAGGATCAGCCAGGTCACAGGGAGCAGCCCGGGGTGGGCCAGCGGGGGTGAGGGCGGAGGCAGGACCAGCAGGGTCACGGGGAGCAGCCCGGGGTGGGCCAGCGGGGGTGAGGGTGGAGGGGAGGACCAGCCGGGTCACGGGGAGCAGCCCGGGGTGGGCCAGCGGGGGTGAGGGTGGAGGGGAGAACTACTCGGCCCCCGGGGAGCAACCCGGGGTGGGTCAGCAGGGGCAGTTGAGTGCCTGGCCGGCCTGCCCGCTCGGGTTCGCAGACAACCCCATGGGTATGGTCATGTCCATGCCCTGCATTGGGAGGTGGGGGAAGCAGAGCAGAGGCTCGGGCTGGTGTGGGCCAGGCTGGGGCAGGAGGCACGTTGGGGTCCGGGCTGTGGGGCAGCTGCACCCCGGCCTGGTGGGTACCTGTGGTCTCCTGGCCCCGGGTGGGCTGTTGCCATTGGTGCAGCCTTTGCTGTCCCTGTGGCCTTTGGGACGGGCTGGGCCTCGCAAGCCCCGGGACCCCGAGACAGTGCGAAGGTGGTGAGGCCCATTCCAGGCTCCCCAGGAGTGAGGGTGGCCAGCACCCCGGGTGCCCCACTGAGCCTGCGGCCCCACAGGAGTTCATCGCTGTCAGCCAGCTGCGAGGCTCCACCCAGGGCAAGATCCTCTGCTTCTATGGCCCGCCCGGCGTGGGCAAGACCAGCATTGCCCGCTCCATCGCCCGCGCCCTGAACCGCGAGTACTTCCGCTTCAGTGTCGGGGGCATGACGGACGTGGCCGAGATCAAGGGACACAGGTAGGCCAGCCTTCCCGACGGGGTTTTCCTCCAAATCAGCTCTTAGGTGAGGAGGGCGATTTGGGTTGTGCGTACGAACCTTGCTGTTCGCAAAATGAGGAACTGAAAAGCCAGGTATGGCGTGGGCTTCAGGCCCAGCTGGCTCCAGGCGCTCACACCACTGGCAGGGTTAGCTGCTTCGCAGCCCGCGGGCAGGTCTCTTGGGCAGGCCTTTAGCAGATGGTCTGCATGGCAGAGCCAAGGCTCTCAGGGACAGGTGTCACTGGTGGGAGGAGCCAGCTGGGGACTGGTGGAGGCCGTGGCAAGGCAGCTGGTGTGGTGTGGGGCTTCCCATTGCCTGTGCAGGGGCTCTGGGTATGGCCCCGAGTTGGGGAGCCACCACCCCAGCTCGCTTTCCCACAGGCGGACGTACGTGGGGGCCATGCCCGGGAAGATCATCCAGTGCCTGAAGAAGACCAAGACGGAGAACCCCCTGATCCTGATAGACGAGGTGCGGGCCCCCTCGGCAGCACATGGCCCAGGCCACCCCGGCCAGGCTGGTCTGTGCCCGGCTGGGGTCCTGAGTCCCGGGGCGCCCTGGCTGCGGTGGCAGGGGCGAGTCCTTCCTGCCCCCTCCGAGGGTCAGGTCATGGCCCTGCCCCCGTGTGGCCGGCCCTGCCCTCGGGTACGCTGATGCCACCCGCCCTCTGCTGCTGCAGGTGGACAAGATCGGCCGGGGCTACCAGGGGGACCCGTCGTCCGCGCTGCTGGAGCTGCTGGACCCGGAGCAGAATGCCAACTTCCTGGACCACTACCTGGACGTGCCCGTGGACCTGTCCAAGGTGTGGGCCGGGCGGGGCCGGGGGCAGGCTGGGTGTCTGGCACCGTCCCGCTCACCTCACCGCCCCGCCTGCCAGGTGCTGTTCATCTGCACGGCCAACGTCACCGAGACCATCCCCGAGCCGCTGCGGGACCGGATGGAGATGATCAACGTGTCCGGCTACGTGGCCCAGGAGAAGCTGGCCATCGCTGAGGTGAGGCGGCCAGCCCCGAACGCGGGTCTGCGGAGTGCACTGGCACGAGGCTCGGGGCCCATCCGGCAGTGCAGGGGACCCTAGCCGGGAGGAGGCCGGGACCTCGGGGCTGAGGGCCACACGTCCTGCCTTGGCTTCAGGGCCTAGGACTACCCGGACAGTGCCCAGGGGTTTGTTGGTCCCCTCAGCCCTGCCCCTCCTCACCATCCACCCCCTTCGCAGCCCTGGGAGGCTCCCATCCCCATCCCACCCTGACCTGACTTCCTGGGTGGGTGGGGACAGCCGGGCTGGCAGAGAGGACAGGCTGGGGCTGTGTCCACCAGAGCCCAGCCCGGAGTCAGCCTGTGTGTAGGGACACGTGGTCGGCCCTGAGTGTGGGCTGCCTCGGCCATGCAGGTGGAGCTGGGCACGGGGTAGCAGGAGCCGAGAAGCCTCTACTTCCCTGAGCACTGAGCTCCACACGGGGACTAGGGAGGCCTTCCCGGAGGAAGTGGTCTTAGTGACTCAGTTGCTCCTAACAGAAGGAGCGGAGTTTGAGTGCTAAGAGAACAGGCTTATTATTCCTCCTGGGTCCTGGAGGCCGAGAAGGCCGAGGCACAGGCCAGGCAGTTAATCTGGCAGGCTTGGGGGTGCCCGGGAGAGGCCAGCCCTGACCCTGGGTCCTCCCGCAGCGGTACCTGGTGCCCCAGGCCCGTGCGCTGTGTGGCCTGGACGAGAGCAAGGCCCGGCTGTCGTCAGACGTGCTGACGCTGCTCATCAAGCAGTACTGCCGGGAGAGCGGCGTGCGCAACCTGCAGAAGCAGGTGGAGAAGGTGAGCGCCCGACCCACCCTGCGCTGCCCTGCCTGCGCCGGCCCCCTCCTCCACTCAACCCGCTGCCACCTGCCCCAGGTGCTGCGCAAATCTGCCTACAAGATCGTCAGCGGTGAGGCCGAGGCCGTGGAGGTGACGGCTGAGAACCTGCAGGACTTCGTGGGGAAGCCTGTGTTCACGGTGGAGCGCATGTATGACGTGACGCCGCCTGGCGTAGTCATGGGGCTGGCCTGGACCGCCATGGGTGAGCGCTGAGGCAGTCCGGGGGGCTCCAGAGGGGTCTCTGCCAGGACTTTGGTGTCACCCTCCCAGGGCTGTCCCCATCCCCTGCTGTTGTCAGTGGCTGTGACACCCCCCCCTCCCAGCTGGAAGGTGGTCTGACTGCAGGTGTGGTGGGTGACAGCTTGGCAGGGCTGCTGTAGCTGGAGAAGCCATGTGCTTGGGCAGGTCTGAAGATGTCCCTCCGTGAATCTGCTGCCTGGGGTGGCAGGGCTGAAGTGGTGGGACTGGGTCACACTTGGGTGTCAGGCAGGGGAATGGGGAGGCCCAGGAGCAGGCTGTGCAGGCCACCCCGGGTTCACAGGCCCCACCTGTCCTCCCAGGAGGTTCCACGATGTTTGTGGAGACGTCCCTGAGGCGGCCCTGGGACAAGGACCCTAAGGGGGACAAGGATGGCAGCCTGGAGGTGACGGGCCAGCTGGGGGATGTGATGAAGGAGAGCGCCCGCATCGCCTACACCTTCGCTAGGGCCTTCCTGATGCAGCACGAGCCCAGCAACGAGTTCCTGGTGTCCTCGCACATCCACCTGCACGTGCCCGAGGTGCGGGCCACCACCCCGTGTCTGGTGCCCTGATCCCCCACTGTCCCACCCTGGGGCCAGCTGCTCTCCACCCCTGCCCCGGGGCTGTCTGCCCACTGCCTCCGCTGACACCCCCCACATACACACAGGGCGCCACCCCCAAGGACGGCCCCAGCGCTGGCTGCACCATCGTCACAGCCCTGCTGTCCCTGGCCATGGACCGGCCTGTGCGGCAGAACTTGGCCATGACTGGGGAGGTCTCTCTCACGGGCAAGGTCCTGCCCGTTGGGGGCATCAAGGAAAAGACCATCGCGGTAAGTGGGTTACTCGTGGGGACTCGTGTGTCCCCTCCCGTCGGCTGTATCCAGGCCCCTCTGACAGGTGGGGTGGTGGGAAGGGGAATCCCTCTCCAGCCTCAGTCCCAGCGCCTTGGTGGGCCCTCGGGAGTCCATACTAGGCACCAGCTCCCAGGCCAGATGGAGACCTGCCAGGCATCTGGCCACACCTGTGTGAGGCTTAGGTAGAAAAGGGGCAGCCAGGCAGTCTAGTGGGCGCCCCCTGCATCCCCAGTGCGCCCCCACCCTACCCTGGCTGGGCCACCCTGTGACGTAGCCGTACCCCACAGGCCAAGCGAGCGGGCGTGACCTGCATCGTGCTGCCGGCCGAGAACAAGAAGGACTTCTACGACCTGGCGGCCTTCATCACCGAGGGCCTGGAGGTGCACTTCGTGGACCACTACGGCGACATCTTCCACATCGCCTTCCCCGACGAGCGCGCACAGGCCCTGGCGGTGGAGCGGTGATGGCGGCCGCCCGGGGCCCGGACTGTAGGGGACCCCGCCTGGCAGGAGCCACGGGAGGGCCGGGGTTGCGGGTCGCCCACCCCTGAATCACTGAGACTGGAACCGAACTATTTAATTATGATTAAACCCATTTCCAGACCGGCCTGCGTGCTGCTGGGGCCGGGAGGGCGGCGCGGACAGAGGACACGCACGGCCGGGCTGAGTGGGTTTTATTGGGCGCAGGTCAGTCCTTCTTGGCGGCCGCTTTGCGCATGGCGGCCAGCACGTTGCTCAGCTCCTCGCGCTTCCTCTTGGCGCGGATGTGCGTGCCCACCCGCTTCTTGATGAACTTGAGCGCGCGCTTGTCCTTGGACACCTTGAGCAGCTCCATGGCGCGCCGCTCGTAGGGGGCGAAGCCGCACACCTCCCGGATCATGTCGCGCACGAACTTGGTGTGCTTGGTGAGGCGCTGCGGCGGGGCGGCGGGAAGTCAGGGCGGGCCGCTCGGCCACGGGACACGGACCCCAGCCCGGCCCCGGCCGCGGAGGCTCCCGGCGCGGCCCCGCAGCTCCCGCGCCCCGCCCTCCCACGCCAGCGAGTCCCGGCGCTCCGACCTCGCGGCCCGCTCCCTCCAGCACTCACCCCGCGGCGGCGGCTGTGCCTCGGCTTGCTCACGTTCTTGGTCACTTTGTGGCCCTTGTTGAGGCCCACGGCCATGGGATACCTCAGAGCCATGGCTGCGGACGACGGGGCAGAGAGGGGCCGGGGGTGAGTCCCGGCTCGGTCCCCGCCGCCTGAAGCCCCGCGCCCCGGCTCCCCTGGACTCGTCCACTACACCCAGCCATCCTCCACCCCACGAAGCGGGCCCGGGGATCCAGATGGCCGCGGATTCGGGCCAAGCGGAGAAGACATACCTGTGGCTCTCTAGTGACTACTGGGGCGGAAGGACCAGGGCCGCGCGGAACGCTGGGATATCTACTCTGGAGGCAGTCGCGGGCCAGAGCGGCATGGGAGGCGCGGGCGCCCTCTGTCGGCTGGCGGCGTTCTCCGCGGCCTCCCTGAGCATGCGCGGTTACCCCAGCGAGCGGCAAAGCCGGAGTCGGGCCGGGTGGGCGTGGCTGTGACCGCAGCGCCCGGATCAGACCAGACTGGGGTTGAATTCATTCCTCTTCACACATAGTAGGGACAGTTGGGAGGCGCCGGTCATGCGCGCTACCCTGACCTGACCAATACACACCGTGACCATGTGCTGAACCCCATGAATAGTACAACTGTTTGGTGTCCATTTAAAAAAGCAGGGCCAAGGTCTGGGAGGTGGCTGGGTGGTTAAAGTGCTGGACTCCCATATGGCTGACCAAGGTTCAAGTCTAGGACCTGGCAGCTTGCTTAATCACTTTCCCTTTCTCTCTCTCTGACCCTCTCTGGTCATATTTAATAATAATAAATTAAAAAAATAATAATAAAGCGGGGCAAGGAAGCTGAGAAGGGCCCTGGCGGCTGTCCCGGAGCCGGCGCAGGCCTGGTGTGCACGTGTGTGCGCATGATCCTGGCGGGCTGAGACTGGGAGTGGATTGAGGCACAGAAAGCCTATTGGCGGTCACTGTCTCATTCTCTCTTATCCCAAGCAAGTGGGGCTAGTGTTTCAGGGAGTGGGATCCTTCATGGCCGACCCCTCCTCTAATCCCGACCCCTGCGTGCATGTGCACGTGTGCCCGTAACCCCGAGAGGTTGGAGAAATGGAGACTGGATTGCCCATGGCCCATTGGGCGGTGCTTTGTCCCCCTCCCTCTCTGTCCCTCTCAGGCGGATGCATGCACCTGACAACTGCATATAGTATCTGAACCTCACTTCCACCGCTCATGGGCTGACTGCACCAGCAACTGCACCTCCCTGAACCTCAACTTTTCCAGCTACAGGATGACAACACTGAACACTACCCATAGCACTATATAATACTAACCTAGGGTTTTTAACTTTTTTTAAAAAAATTACATTTTTCATTATTATTATTTTTTAATTTGACTGGAGAGAGACAGAGAAAGGGGGAGTGAGCAAGCAAGCCACCAGGTCCAGGACTCGAACTGCAGTTGGCCATGTGGGAATCCAGCGCCTTTAACCACCACACCACCTGCTGGCCCCGTTTTTTTGTTTTTTTTTTTTTAATTAAAAAAAATTTTTTTAGGCTTTTGTCATAGGACGTGTGCACTCACTGGCAACAGTGAGAGAGCACCCCCTGGGGGGATGACCATGCTGCAACCCCTTATCCAGGCTCCAGATTTTGCACGTGTGCACCCGTGACCAGTGTGAATGTCAAGCTGCCAGGGCTGGGACAGGGACTGCGGTCAGCCACGTGGGAATCCAGGGCCTTAAACACCACACCACCTGCTGGCCCCAGGTTTTTTCTTTCTCTTATGTCCAAGAGACCCTCTCAGTCTGGAGCTAGTTGGACTGGAATTAACCCTCCTACCACCTGCTTCTTTTACTCTGGGTCAGCTCCTTAACCACTGAGCCACCTGCCACCTATGGGGGCCCCCCAAGAGCTAGTGATTTCATAACATTGTATCCATTCTACCGTTTTATGTTTACAGTTGCTTTCTGTAAACAGCACTCATTTATCATTGGGAGGGCATGTCAGTTTTCAATTAATGTAAATATGGGTGAGATAGCCCACATCTGGCCTTACAGTAGGGCAGCCTGGGCCTGGGTCCGAATCCCCGCTTCTTCCACTGACTTCTCTCGGCCTCAGTGTCCTCGTTGGCAAAATGGGAACAGCTGTGTCACCCTCCCCAGGCTATGCAGGTGCCCTGGGGTCCTGGAAGCCAAGTGGTTCAGAGTCTTACAGGTGCAGGGTTTTATATTTTATTTAACTTTTATTCATTATTATGTTTAATATTTCCAGAGAGAGACACAGCGAGAAAAGGGAAAGTGAGAAAGCAAGCCTCCAGGTCCCGGACTCGAACCATGGTCGACCATGTGGGAGTCCAGGGCCCTCAACCACCACGCCACCTGCTGGCCCAGATGCAGCTTTGGCTGTATCCGGTCAGGACCCTCTTTCACCAGACTTCCTGAAGGCTCGGGGTCTGCCTTCACTTCTCCACCTGTGACGTGGGGCTGAGGGTCCTGGCTCCCTGCCCGCTCCAGCGAATTGGAAGGACTGAGAACTCTGAACGACAGACGCGCGAGAGGAGGAGGATTTTTATTAGAAAACAACGAGAAGCTGGGTCCAGCCCAGGGTAGCTCTTTCCCCCTCCTCTAACTCCTCAGACCCAGCCGTGGGGAGGACTGGAGATCCCAGCTGGGGAGAGCCAGCCGGAGCTGGTCGAGCTCCCAGCTTGAATGCACAGAATAAATTGGGGACCTGGGGGCGCAGGTGGGAGACCTCACCTCTCTGAGCGGCAGGTTTTCTCAAGTGCAAAATGGATTCAGTAGTCCCGCCGTGGCTGGCGGTGAAGACCCAGGCGATGCCTTTGGGGCCGCTGACAAGGCACCGAGGCCGCAGCGGGCGCGGGCCCGGAGCACCCAGAGCCGGCTGCTCTCCAGCTGCTTGGCTTTTCCGTGTCGAAGACGACTGGGGCCTGGGGCCACCCCTCAGAGGTGTGTCTTGTCAGCGTCCCTCCTCCAGGGACCGCAGGACGGAGGGGCAGTGCCCCCAGGGCTCAGGCGGCAGCTGTGGCCGAGACGTTGAGCTCGGGGCGGACGAACCAGGCCGGCGGGCGCGGCAGCCAGCCCCGCAGCAGGCAGAGCAGGTGCAGGCGCCACGGGTAGAAGACGCCAGAGGCGCGCGTGGCGCCGCCGCGTATCACCGCCAGGGCTGCCCTCGGCCCCGGGGCCGCCTTGGCCCTCGTGACACCCCTGGCGACGAAGAGCACGGTGGGGACTCCGTCTGGGGCTGGGCCAACACCCCGACAGTCCCTAGCCCGGTCCCCAGCCCGCGCCCGGCCTCACCTGACCCCCTCGGCGGCGGAGGCGCGGTCTCGGAGGCCCAGGACGCACACGGTGATGGCCACATCCACGTCCTGCAAGTCCAGCTCCCGCCGCAGGGAGCCGAAGAAGCCGTCCAGCGCGAACTTGGCCGCCGAGTAAGGGGTGGAGAAGGAGGCGGGCACGCGGCCTGGGGGCGCGGGAGGGCGGCGGCTGAGCGGCTCCTCCTCCTCCAGGCAGCCTCCCTGCCCACTCCAGGCTCTCCCGCATCGAGCCCCGAGACCTCCCTACTCCCTGCCCCGACAATCGGGAGCCGCCCGCACGCACCGAGCAGGGAGGACACCACCACTAGGGAGCCTTTGCTGTCCGTGAGGCTGGGCAGCGCCAATGAAGTCAGTTGCACGTAACTGAGGAAGTTAACCTGGAGGGGGCGGCTGCGAGTCACCGGGTGAAGACCCGGCCCACGGCCCGGTGGGGCGGGCCAAGGACTGGAACCGGGAGGAAGAAGCCCGGGCCGGGGGCGGAGAGTAGAACCCCCGGTGGGCGGGGCTTGAGCAGGGGGCGGGGCCCTAGGACTGGAACCTGGAGGGAAGAAGCCGTGGCCCGGGGCGGGGCCAAGGACGAGAGGGGGCGGAGCGTAAAGTCGGAAGGGCGTGACCAAACAGGGGAGAGCCGGAGGACTGGAATGAGGAGGGAACCAGGCCCAGGCGGAACCCAGGCTGGGAAGGGCGGAGGGCAGAACACCCGAGGGGCAGGGCACCAAAACTGAGTTGGCCGAGGGCGGAACGGGCGGGGCCTTGGTCTAGGAGGGGCGTGACCCGGGACGGGAAGGCGGAGCCAGGGTCAAGGGGAGGAGGGGCCAACAGCGGAAAGGCGGGGCCTTGGTATAGGAGGGGCGTGGCCCGGGATGGGTGGGCGGGTCCAGGGTCAGGGAAGGCGGAGCCAACAGCGGATCAGGCGGGGCCCTGACCTAGGGGGGCGTGCCGGGATGGGAGGGCGGAGCCGAGGTTGCAGGAGGGGCGGGGTCGGGACTGCAGAGGGGCGGGGCACCTGCACGAGCCAGCGTGTTCCCTGGGCGCTGCGTGCCCGCATTCCGGCCCGGGCGCCGCCGATGTGGTTCAGCACGAGGTAGTCCAGCCCACCTGCCCCAGAAAGGCTGGTCAGTCCAGGACCAGGCCCCTGGAGCCCCGCCCCCAGTGGGGCCCCGCCCAGAGGCTGCCCCAGCCAGCTCCGCATCAGTAGTGCCCCACTAAGATCAGAGACCCAGCCCCGAGCCTCACTCCAGGACCCGACTAGGTTTTGTCCCCATCCAACTAGGCCCATCCAGAGTCCCGCCCCTGGTGGGATGAGGCTCCACCCCCTGGAACCCGTTACTAACTCCCCACCCCAATTCCGATCCTGCCCCTGACGCCTAGGTCACATCCCGGCCTGCGCGCCCCAGGCCCCGCCCCTCACCCAGCTTGTCCAGCGCAAACTGCACCACGCGCTCGGGCACCTCAGGGGAGGCCATGTCCGCGGCGACGTAGAAGACCGTGGAGGCGCCGAGCTTCCGGCAGTTCCCTACCACCTGGGGGGGGCCAGAGCTGCCCGTGGGCCTCTCCTCCCAGCTGGCCCCCCTCCACCTGCCGGCCACACTGAGGCTCCAGCCTGACGCCCCCACCCCTGCTCTGAGCCTCGGGTTCCATTCATCACTCTCAAAAGTTCATCTATGGGTTCAAAGACGCAACTCGGGCGGGACTGGGGGATATTTTGCTTGCTTGTTTGTTTTTAGGGTTTTGCCATAGGGCATGTGGGTTTGCTGTAGAGAGACACGGAGAAGAAAAGCGAAAAAGCGCCCTCACCCCCCCCCCCCCCCCCGCAGGGGGATGGCTAGTGGAAATCCCTTCTCCACTCTCTTCTGGGGATTTTGGGCACACACGCACACGTGACCGGTGTATCTTTCAAGCAGCTGGGTCTGGGACTTGAACCGTGGGACTTGAACCAGCATGCCACCTGCTGGTCCTTGGAGGACATTTTATTTCATCCACCACCATCATCTAAAACCCAGCAGATTTCACTTAAATCTGCAGCTTTCTAGGTTCTCTTGGACATGGGGAAGGCTGTCCCCAAGGTCTGCTCAGGCCTGAAGCAATGGGGAGGATTGCTAAGGTGCCCTCCTGCCTAGAGGTAGAAACCCAGCTTTTCGGGCAGGTTCTGGATGACGATGCTCCCCCTGTTTACCGAGGGACACACCCTGCTAGGCGCCCACCCTCTTCCTGCTGCAGTACAACACCGTGACCTGTGAGAAGGTACTCTGATTGTCTCCATTTTGCAAATGGGGAAACCGAGGCTGAGAGGTTAGGCAACTTGCCCAGGGTCACACAAGGTGTGACCCAGCTCAGCAGCTCATCCCAGGGACTCAAACTGCAGCCCTCTTTCCTCCCCGCCCCCTCCCCCCCCCCCCCACTTTTGAACTAGGGCTGGGAGGAGGCTCACCTTCTGCAGGAGGGCCTCGGAGTGTGCGGTGAGCACCAACCGGGAGCCCAGGCGAGCGTAGTGGTACGCCAGCTCCTCGCCCACACCTGCGCTGGCGCCTGTCAGCAGCACACGAGCTCCCTGGAGGCTGGCTGGCCGCGAGCAGGGGTGGTCAGCCGGTGGGGGGGAGGTAGGATGGCCAGCCCGCTCCTCCCTCCCTGACCCCGGCTCACCCGGATCAAAGTTGTCATCCCAATAATAAGCGAAGAACAGGGCCCCGAGCCCGGCGAGGAGCAGCACCTTCATGGCTGTCCGCGGCCTGCAGCGACAGAGAGCGTGGCTAGTGCGGGCTTGGCCACAGCCCTCGATGCCAGGCCCTGCGCCCACCCTGCCTGTCCTCTGCAGTCACCGCCTGGTCCAGGCCATGGCTGCCCTTCACCTGAGGCTGCCAAGAGCCCTCCCAGGCTTATTTAAGAGAAAAGCCAGACCCCCACCCCCGGTGGCTAAAACGCCCCTGCGGGGTCCAGCCCTCCTCGCTCACCCTATCTGGTCACCCCACCCCATCGCTGAACCAGCCCCTTGCCAGCCTGCCTCAGGGCCTATCCTCTGGCCCTGTGCCTGGAATGCTCTTTTCCAAATCTCACTTTCCCTCCTCCAAGGGAACCTCCTTCCCCAAGGCTCCTCTGGTCCCTATCCCTCCTCCCTCCCTTCTCTGGAACTTCCCTATCCTGTCCACCTGCGTACCCATGGTCATCTGAAGGGCCCTGGGTAGGGAGTGACACGCTCACTGTCCCTCTCTCCCCTGGGCGGCCCGCTCCGTGGGTGCAGGAAGGAAGCGCCATCCTGCTGTTAGGCCACCGCGGAAGCTTCAGTGCCCACGCTACGCCCGGACCACAGCAGGTGCCCCACAGACCCCAGACCGACGTGGACCAGCAAGAGGGACACAGGAGGCTGGAGAAGCTGAGGCAGGCGGTCTGGAGGCTCCCGGAGGACGGGATGCTCAGGGCTGGGCTGCAGACGGGGCTGGACAGTCGCATGGGGGGCGCCCTGCAAGGCTGGGCTCCCTAGCACGGTTCCAGGCTTGCTCCCGAGGACCTCCCTGAGCACACCTGACATGCATCAGAGGCGAGCTGGCTGAGGCTGGGGGTGGGTTTTGGAGCCAAGATCCTGGTGGGGGGTGCTGTCTCTTTCTCTCTCTGTATTTTTTTCTTTTTCTTTCTTTCTTTCTTTCTTTCTTTTTTTTGGAGAGGTTTTTGCTATGGGGCATGTTCGCTCGCCAGAAAGACAGAGACAGAGAGACAGAAATCACCCCCACCCCTGGGGGGAGATGGCCACGCCACAATCCCTTCTCCTCCATTCTCCTCTCGGGATCTTGGGCATGCACGCACATGCGCCCAGCGTGAGTTTAAGGGTCCGGGACTTGAACCGCGGTCGACTACATGGGAGTCCAGCGACATAGCCATTATGCCAACTGCTGGTCCCTCTCTCTGTATTTTTAACTTTTGCCATAGATGTCTGTGCTTGCCAGAGACAGAGAGAGAAAGCCAGGGAGGGCCACACCACAATCCCTTCTTCTCCATTCTCTCCATGGGTTTTTATGCACCCATGCACACGCCCCTGGTGTGTTTTTCATGCCACCGGGTCCAGGACTCCAACCACGAAGCTGGCCGGGTGGGATCCGGCCGCCTTAACTTCCAGAGCACCTGATGGACTGGTCTCTTACTCAGGATAGAAAGAAAGCAACTTCAAAACAGGACTTCAGCGTGTGAGCTGATTTTCTTGTTCCAAGGAGGAGGAAAACAGGCCAGGTTCTTCAAGTCTGGGAGTGGGGGTTGTGGGTCTCCCCAGAGAAGGCCGCACAGGTCCGCCATTAAGGTTTCTCCACCGGGAAGGTTCTAACTCCTGACTTCCCTGGGGCAAGGGGAGGGAGACTCTTAAATCCACAAAATCGAGGAGGCAGGGCAGGACTGGACAGAGGTGGAGGGGTAGAGAGCCCCGAAACTTTGCACCCCTAGATTCAGCCCTATATCCTTAACCCAGTGTGTTCTGGGCATCTTCCTTGACATCCTCCAGGTCCCCTAGACCCAGCAGCACCCGATCCAGGCTCAGCATTTGACCCTAACTGGGGTCTCTTTCTGGGTCACCGCTGCGGGACCAGCTCCACTGTGCCCCATCCCTGAACCGCAGACCCCACCTGGACTCACTCCCTGACCCTTTCACCCCACCATGGCTCCATGGTCTTACCAGCTTTCGCTTTGCAATCTCTCTTCATCTGTCGTCCCCTTCTCTCTGTCCCCACGCCTCCCAGCTGTCACCTTCCTCCTGGACCCCGCCTCCCGAGGGATCCCCCGATCTCTCCCCTGGCCAGCCTCCAGCCCTGTCTGGCGTCCCCACCGCCCCTGGCGCCCTCTGCACACAGCCCAAGGGAGCTCTGGCAGGAGACATCTGGTCCCTTCCTGCTCCAAACCCTCTGCGGGCTCTCCGCTGCCCGAGATGGAGCCCGAGCTCGCAAGGCCCCTGCCCACCTGCCTATCCGCATGTCCCCCTGCCCGGCAGCGAATCCGGCAGGTCTCAGAAGAGCGAGCTCCCCCACCTGCCCAGGCACGCCCGCCATCCCTCCACGTCCAGGGGCGCCCGGGGAGGCCCTCGCGGCACCCTCCTCCGCCTCCAGCCGCAACCGAGCGCAGCGGGGAGGCAGATCCGGGGCCTGGTGGGGGACAAGCCTGGAGCCCCAGCTGCTCGCAGAACGCCCCGGCTCCTGACCTCGCCCGGCCTCTGCCTCCTCTCTGGACAAAGGGGGCGAGGGACCCGCTGCGCGCCCTCAACCGCGCACTCACCCACGCGGGCCTCCGTTTCTCTCGCCGTCCAGTGGGCCTGGGTCCCGGCCTGGCAGCCACCCGAACGCCCGTCGGGCCTCCGGTGTCTGCCTATTCCTGCGGACCCTGACCGCGCCCCCTGCCGTACGGCTCGAGTCACGTGACCGCGAACCCACTCCTCGGGGGTGGCACCCGGCGGCTGGGACTCAGCGCGGGCGTTGCGAGGCAACGGCTTCCTGCGGGGCTCTCCGCCAGCCTGGAGCTCCCCGGCCCCGCCCCCGACCTAGGCCCCGCCCCCACACGCCCCGCCCAGAATCGATCACCCGCCTCTCTGGAACAATCCGGCCTTCTCGTTGCCGTGACAGTAGCTTTCGAGTCGCGCTCATCTAGCTCCAGGTCCTTAATCACCCGCGCGGGCGCGGGCGGGTCGCTTGGGCTCCGACATCTTCCTCGGTCACCCTCAAGTGTCGCTGCAGGCGCCCGACCTCTCTGGCCCACCGCACGCCACCAGAACTACATTTCCCAGGAGGCGTCGCGGTCAGGAGCCTCGCGAGGCAGTGCCGACTACATTTCCCGGACGACTTTGCGGCGGGCCTGACGCCTACATTTCCCAGAGGCCTCTAGCGGTGGGACCCGCCATCCTTCTCTGGAGTCTCGGGCCCTGACGGAACTCCCTCTCCCGGAGGCCTTTGCGGCTCACAGGACGGACTACATCTCCCGAAGGCCTCTGCGGTGCCGCGGCCGGAAGCGGCGGGCGAGTGGCGTGTCCTTGCGCGGAGCCGAGCGACCATGGTGGCCCGAGTGTGGTCGCTGATGAGGTGCGTGGGGCCGCCTGGCGCGACCCGAGTCCCCAGATAGCGTTCCTGCCCAGTTCGGTCCCGTCGGTCGGTCTCCCCGCATCCTGGCCCAGATCGGGACGCCGAGGCTCACGCGGGGCTGGGCTTCTCGAGGTCACCCATCGCCTTCTGCCGCCCCTCTGTGTCCCAGAGCCCGCCCCGAGCCTCGGTTTCCCCCTCTGTGAAATGGGGGTGCACAGGGGTCCAGCCGCTCGCGTTGGTCGGGAGTGACGGGCAGGAAGCGCCCGGGGACACAGGCGACCCTCCGTGCTCTGGGAGCCTTTCGGATGGTCGCTGTCTCCTCCCTGGCCTCTTGAGTGGTCACTGTCCTGCTCGCGGCCTCAGTTTGCCAGTTAATGCGGCTCTGGGCTACCTTGTTTTGCACCCTGTAAATTGGGCGCTGTAGACCAGCAGATGGCGTCATGGTTACGTCTCTGGACTCCCACGTAGTTGACTGCAGTTCGAGTCCCGGACCCGGTGACTTAAACTTACGCCGGGCGCATGTGCGTGTGTGCCCAAGATCCCGAGAGGAGAATGGGGAAGAAGGGATCGCGGTGTGGCCATGCCCCCGGGGATGATTTCTCGCTTTCTGTCTCTCTGTCTCTGTCTCTCTGGCGTGTGCACGCGCCCTGTAGCAAAAATCTCTCTAAAAAAGGAAAAACATGGGTGGTGTCCTTGACCTACCCGAGCGTCACCCTCTGAACAGTGAGCCCCAGGGCCGCTAACCCTCCCGGTGGGCCCGGACCCCTGAGGGTGGCCCGCAGTGTCCGCTGAGCTGCCCTGCCCTGCCCGCAGGTTGCTCCTCAAGGGCAGCGTGGCGGGGGGCGCTGTGTACCTGGTGTATGACCAGGAGCTGCTGGGGCCCAGCGACAAGAGCCAGGCGGCCCTGCGGAAGGCGGAGGAGGTGGTGCCCCCCGCCATGTACCAGTTCAGCCAGTACGTGTGCCAGCAGACGGGTCTGCAGATTCCCGAGGTACGCGGGCAGTGAGGCCGGGCTCGGTGGGAGTCCGCTCTGGGGCTGGCCCGAGTCGGGGGGCTGCGGAGGCCTCCCCTTCTCACCAGTCTTTCGTGCCGTCTCTTACCAGCTCCCGGCTCCTCCAAAGATTAACTTTCCCGTCCGCGACACCTGGAATTCAGGTAGGCCCCGGTCCACGTGCTTGGGTGGAGGGACGGGCACAGGCACCCCGGCCTGGCATCCCTCCCTCTTGGCAGTTTTCCTCCGACGGTCCCTCTTCCTGCTGTGCGGGTCTCCCAGAGATTCCAGAGAAGGGGAGGAGGACGGAGCCCCCTTTGGGAACTGGGCGGTGGGTCGCTTGGCAGAGTGACGGGTGGGAGACCCTTGCCCTGGGAAGGCTCGGCATCTCTGCCTCGGTTTCCCTGTTGGGAGCGGTGCCCCTGAAAATGCCTCGGGGCCCTGGGCTTCCCCCCAGGGCTGGCTCTCGGTCCTCAAGGGGGCCCTCACCCGGGGACCTTGCGCTCCTGCAGGCGTCGTCCGGGTGATGTCGGCCCTGTCCGTGGCCCCCTCCAAGGCCTGCGAGTACTCCAGGGAGGGCTGGGAGTACGTGAAGCAGCGAGCCAAGTAGCCATCCAGTGGTCGCCCGCCCGCAGACCTGAGGACTCCAGACTGGGACCCACTCCAAGAGCAGCTCCCGGCCTCGCCGGCCCAATAAAGGACTTCGGAAGTGTCCCCAACCCCTGTGCTGGTCCTGGGGGCACGGGAAGGGCTCTTGGCATGCAGGGGGTTGAGCCCGGAGCTTTGTAGACGGTGATCAGGGCCCCGGGAAGAGCTGAGGCATGGGCCAGGGGTCCTCCTCCTGCCGGTCTCGGAGGGTGGAGGGCTGAAGCCGGGCAGGGCAGACTGGGAGCTGGACTTGGCGCGTGGAGTTGGCACTTCTGCTGTCGGACACGCATGAGCCCCAAGGCCATGTTCCTGTTCCTCTGTCTTGTCCGGCTCCCCGATCTACCCTAGTCCCGCCTGGCCAAGTTCCACACTGTCCCCACCAACCCTGGGGACTCTAGGGAACAGAGGCCGTTGGGGTGTGTGGCCTCCTCTTCCGTCCAGGCTGGGTCGGCTGCTGCAGGCCTGGCTCAGGCGGTGGGCTCCCTGCGAGGCCCAGCCCCCAGCCACACAGGCCCCTGAGCAGCGCCGGCGGGAAGCCTGTGCCAGGCCAGAGGTGGACGGACGGGGAGTGGGTTTGCAGGGTGTTGGGGGGCAGACGTCAGAAGGCAGCTTGGGGGTCCTGCACTGGCATGGGCCCCCGTTCCTGAGTTCTGGGGCTGAGGGTGCTTGGTTTGGGGGACGGAGCTCAGGAAGGGACTGGTTGTTGAGGTGGAGCAGGGCCCGGGGCAGCTCCTCAGGCTGCCTGGCCCGTGCTCAGGGGAGGCGCTGGGGGTACAGAGTCCAGTCTCCACAGGGAGGTCTCCTGGGGCCCCAGTCCTTGCCGAATCCTGCAGGTGGCACCAGGAGAGGGCAGGCTGAGCAGGCGGGGCTACAGCGTTGTGGTCCAGAAACACCCGGGCCCACCGTGGCCGGGGAAGGAGCACCCGGGCCCACCGTGGCCGGGGAAGGAGCAGGCTCCGGGGCCCACCGTGGCCAGGGAAGGAGCAGGCTCTGGGGCCCACCTGGCAAGGGATAGTTGCATGACCAGGTGACGCGAACCGCCCTGCCTGGAGCCCAGCCGCAGCCACCACCCTCCATAAGGAACCAGGCGTCCTGCTGTCTCTGACCCAGCCCTGGTCCACGAGAGCCCCAAACCTCACCTCTGCTGTCCTCCTGCGGCCAGTGCAGGTCTGACGTGGGGCCCTGGCCATACTCAGCCACGCATGGTCCACCCACGGGCTGGGCCGATGTTCAGGAGAGGAAACAGGCCCCCAGGTGCATGGCCTTGGTCAGAGACCACAGGGCAAGGTGGGGCTGGCGTGGCACCGCGTCCCCTTGCAGCCAGAGGTGTGTCTTAGTAGTTGCACCTGGGCCAGGCCGGGCTAGCAGCAGGGTGTGCTGTGGTGGGGTAGGGGCCACAGAGCTAAGAGGGGGCCGGCGGGCCACACGGGCAGGCAGGCCAGTGGGGGTGGAGGGGGCGACGAGGGACGCCGAGTGGGCGACTTGACAGTGGCTGCCCCACTGAGCCCAAAGGCCTTCCTGGGGCCTCACTGGTGGAGGGGCTGGTGTGGCAGGATGAGGACGCACTGTGGGGTGACCAGAGCGGAGACCAGGACCGCCCCCAGAGACCAGTGGGGATCCGGCGTGCCGCCCAGGTCCTCCTGGATGTGACCGAGGGTGGGGCTGGCCTTAGCTGTGGACTGCTGGCTGAGGGCATGGGCAGCCCGGTGTCCCCACCCCGCGAGGCTCTGCAGTCCACCGTGGTCCCAGGGACCAGAGTACAGGAGCTAAGGCCTTCTGGAAAGGTCTTTGTAACCGCAGGGGACGGGAAGGAACCCGGTCCCAGGCGAATGCCCTTCACCCTGCAATCCTTGGAGCAGCCCACTAGCCCTTCTACAGGGGCTGGCCCCAGGGCAGGCTGAGGCGGGGGCACTGTGTCCCCGTGTCCTACCGCCCCCCCCCGTTAGGATGTCTGTAAGGAGACATCCTGTAAAGGTTTTGTCAGGCCCAGTGCCACCTATGGGGCCAGCCAGTCCTCGGCCCCTGCCAGATCCTCGCCTGGGTGCCCTCTGCTCCCGTGGGTGCATCTGCTTGTGTGTGGCTTAGTGGCAGGGTGCCAGCTCCATGGGGACACACTGCTACTTAGGCCTTGTCCCCAGAGCCTGCGTGGTGTGGACTACCAAGGGCTGATGAACAGGGCTGGGGGTGGGAGGGGACAGACTGGCACGACTGTGAGGACAGGCTGGCTGGGCCCCGCCGCTCACCTGTCAGCCCTGGTCCTTGGTGCAGAGAGCAGCCAGGAAAGCCAGGCCTGGGGGCGCTGCATTTGGGTGGACCCACGGCCGGGGCTGGCCAGGACAGGGCAAGCACAGCTGCAAGACCATGCTAGGGCCTGTCTATGTCTGTCTCTTGCTCATGGAAAAAAATAAACCTACAACAAACCCATAAAAAAAGCAAGCTTGGTGCCAGCCCGGTAGTGCGATGGTTATGTGCTTTGTGTAAGGATCCCACTTGGCTGATTGCAGTTCGAATCTCAGCCCCCACATCTTGAAGACACATGGGGCGCCTGTGTGTGCACCAAAAACTTCGATGGGGACACGCGGAGGAGGAAGGGCTGTGGCTCGAGCCTGCCCCATGGGGCGCTTCCCTCCCGTCTGGCAATTATAACAAAACATACAGGAACCGGCAGATGGCGAAAGTTATGTCGTCAGACTCATGGAGTCCACGGCGGTTCGCGTCCTGCCCACAGTGGCCTAAACCTCAGTCGGGTGCGTGTGCCTGCGATCCCGAGAGGACACTGGAGAAGGGACTGTGGCGTGCCCGAGGGGCGACTGCTTGCTGTCTGTGTCTCTCCATTGAGTGCACATGCTAGAGCAAACATCTCTTACACACCCACACACAAACATTTTCTCTGCGGTGCACGCGTGCTGCCGGGCAGAGGCGGGAGGCCACAGGCACTAGGCCCTCCACGGTGAGCGCGCCCTTCCTGAGCTCATATACAGCCCTGGAAGCACAGGCCTGAACTCTAACTTGGCCTCATCAGGGGCTCGGGGAGGCCAGGGATGACGGCCACGCTGCCCGCCGTGCCCTGTGGGAGGACAGGACTTTGGGAGCCTGTGCAGTCGTACTGAATCCCTGAGTCAGCACCCGAGAACTGCCCGGAACGGGCTGTCACGGAGCCGCCGGACCACACACCTAGTTGGCCACCTGGTCTGACAGGGTCTCTCCGTCACCCAGGCCTCCAGATCTGCTGAGACCCCAGGTGCTGCAGTCACGCCCAGCCTTCAGATCGGACCAGGAACCGAACCACAGCCTCGGAGCGCAGCATCTCGGCAGCACGTCGTGGCGTCTGGGCCCAAACCTGGTCAGGGAGGTGGCCGAGTCACTGAGGGCTGGGTGGGCTGCCCGTCCCAGCAGCTGCGGGGACCCTAGAAAAAAGCTCGAGCAAGCGCCTTCCTCTGGAGCAATGCTTCGTCCACCTCCACCAGAGCCAGCTTGCTAGGGAGGTGGCATCACCTCGCCAGCGCCAGCGGGGTGCCCTGGAGCCCTGGCTGCGCCTGCTGCGGTGGGGCACGTGCTGGCAGGACTTGAGCATGCACAGGAGGCATGGCCTGGGACCTGGGATCCGGGAGCTGAGCGGCTCTGGACGTGAGGGGCCCTCGAGGATGGAGCAGCCTGCCCTGTGTGCGTGCGGCTGTGGCGGAGAAGGGGCCTCCACCACCCCCAGGGCCTTCCTCCTCTGGAGGTCCTGGCAGCGGGAGTGCTCAGCTGGCACCGACCTGGACTCTTGGGGGGGTGATGACCCTTGGGAGAAGTTCCTGCTGGTGACTTGTGTGTGCTGTGGCCGCTATGGAAACCCCCCCCACAATGGCAGGACCACGCCCCATCAGGGTGTCTCTGGCACACACTAACAATTAGGAGAAAAAGGAAACCCTGGTGCTACCACACGCGCTCTGGGGACAGCGGCCAGCAGTGGTCTGCTGCTGCCACAGAGTGCCCGACTGATGGCCGGCCCACACCGAAACCGGACCGACCGCTGGCGTCTGGGAGCATGGGGGCCAGGCACAGCTGGTCTGAGGGTGGCAGGTGCCCTCTGCCAGTCTGGAGGCTCCGGCTGGGCCTGGAGTGCTCAGCTGGCCACCGCCCAGCAGGATGGGTGGAGCAGAGTTGACGAAAGCCGAAAGCCGTGGCACTCATTCCTGAAAAGAACACAAGCACCGAGGTCCAACGGGAGGCGGCCCTACACACCGGCCTGGGCCCTGCAGGGAAGCGCCACCATCCCCTGCAGGGCCCTCCCCGGACATAGCCGCGGCTCACTTAAAGAGGTGGAAATAAAGAGACGGCACTCTGAATGAAGGGTATGTGAACGGAAACACGTTTATTACAAAAACAAAAACAAAACTGAAAAACAAATTCACATTGTATTGAGCTACAATATGGCAGCAGATAAAAAAAATTATTTGTACACAGTCGAACTCCTAACAGCACGCAGCCCTGCTGCCGCGTGGCAGGGACACGGGACGAAGGGCTCAGTAGCGGCGAGTGAAGCGGGCGTCGCTGGGTCTGCTCCCCCGGCTCTGTCCTCCAAAGCCCCCTTGCATTCCACCGTGCGGGATCACGTGGCCCCGAGAGGCCCCGCCTGGAGCAAAGCTGCCTCTCCTGGGAACAAACGCAGAGCCTCTGTGCACCCCTAGGCCGGCCCCTCGGGCAGCAGCGCGACAGTCACACCCTGGGGTGCCAGAGCACCGACCAGGAAAGACCGGGCCGCGAGGGGGCTGGGTGGGGCTGGGAAGGTTCAGCTGTTCTGGACCTTCTCCAGGGGCACCGCAGGCCAGGGAGGGCAGTCCCCGGGGAGGGCGAGCACCGCCCACACGGCCTTACCCTGACATGCCTCCCTGGTTCATCATGTGGCCAGGCCCCGAGTGCCCAGACATACTGCGCTCGCCACCTACAAGAGAAGGCAGCGCTCAGGCCAGTCGCTCAGCAGAGCCATGCGCCTGCTTCCTCGCGGACACGGAGGACGGACCTGTCCCTGCACCACCCCTGGCTCAGACTCCGGCAGGTGAGAGGGCCCTGGTGCGCAGACCCCTCCATTCACAAGTCGCCAACCAGCGTCTTCCCTGCAGGCCCAGTACAGGACGAGCTGGGGCAGCCTCCATCTTTTCAGTCACTTCTCAACAAAGACAAGCCAAGCACGGGCCGGGCCTCACCTTGCCATCGCTTGTGGTCCCTGTCCATCATGCCACCGTCGGCAGCGCCCTGCCACGCCCGGTCGTCCTCGATCCTTCGACCATGGTCCCCCCAGTCACGTCTGCCCCTTAGAAAAAGGCATCTCTGATTTGGACTGCCCACCCCTGGCTGGTGCCACAGCCACCCTGGCCGGCGCTCTGGGGCTCGGCCCCAGCTGCCACCCTCTGGACAGGGAGGGCTGCGGGGGCCGGCGCTGCCTGAGCGCGGGGAGCTGGCCGGGCCCAGGGCCCCCCGAGACCCACTGGCGGGGAGAGCTAAGGGGCACCATGGGGTGCAGGACACGAACCTGGGAGGAGGGAGCCCCCGGCCTTCGCTCATCCTCTTGTCGGAGCCGTAGCCGCCCCAGCCGTCGCGAGAGTCCCGGCCGTGGCGCTCTGGTCCTCCGTGGCGCTCAGGGTAGTGCTGGGTTTGAGATCAGATGGAAAGCCTTGGAGTCGGCCCCAGGCTCCCGTGGTGTGTGACGTGGAGGACGGAGCAGACAGCAGGGCCATGGGGCCGCGCGTGTGTGCCAGCAGGCCCTATCCCTGTTCCCAGGTTGCCGGGCTCCCGGTCGGCTCAGCTCCCCGCACGCACAGTGGCCGGACGGATGCGAGAGAGGGCCGGGTTCCCGTCAGAGGCCGGAGTTCAGGCTCTGAGGGGCTGCAGGGGCTTGAGCGCTCGGCGCCAGGACACCGGGGTCACCCAGCACAGGTGGCATTCCCCAGGGAGACCTCCCAGCCGGGGTAGTGGCCCAGAGCCCGTGGTCTTCTCTGTCTTCTACTACACACAGGCCAAGGCACATGCCTTCCAACACGTGTAAGCCGACACACCTCAGTTTTCATACACTGCTGCCTTCCCCCGCAGAGCGGGCCACCCCCGTAAGTAGTGCCCTACTCTGTAGGGACACCAGCCATCTTGCTGGGACCCTCCCCCACCCTCCAAAGCTGGCCTGGTTACTCTCCTCCAGAATCCAGCCCGATGCACCTGCACGGACGGTGAGCAACCACACGTTCTCTGGGGGTGAGCCCCTCCCGTGTCACCTAGGCAGGTGGCCGGCAGCCTCTCTGGTCTTTGCTCAGCATGCAGGGGCCCACTGGCCACAGTGACAGCTGACCAGGCCAGCCCAGCCCATGCGTTCTCAGCCCCGACCTACCCACTGTTGAAGAAAACAGAGGAAGCCGCACACGCTTAGCCCAGGCCGTGGGACGTGAAGTCAGCATGCACAGCCTGCTCTGCCCAGTCCCTGGACGAAGCGCCCGGGAACCCGTGGCCTGACTGCTGCCCCATGAAGGGGAGCTCGTGAGCGGAGGACGTACACGCTCTCACTCGGGGAGCCCAGGCCTGAGCACTCCCCCAACGGGGGCCCCAAGCCCTCCCCTCTGCGGAGGGGTTACTTTAACAGGACGTACACTCAGGCCCATCGAGGCCAGAGGAGTGCCTCTGGAGGGACCTGAGACACGCTCCCGTGCACCTCTCTGAGGTACGCTGACCTGGAAAGCTACAGCTCGTGGCTTCAGACCACCGCGTTCCACTTTGCAGAAAAACAGATGTTTAAGAATTACACAGTGGGGGCTGGCAAGTGGCATGGTGGTTAAAGGCGCTAGACTCCCACATGGCCGACCACGGTTCAAGTCTCAGACCTGGTGGCTTGCTTTCTCACTTCCTCTCTCTCTCTCTCTCTCTCTGATCAAATTGGAAAACAATAATGATGATAATAATAAATAAAGTTAAATAAAATAATTCTTTAAAAACAAAAACAAAAATATCATGGACTTAAAAAAGAATTACACAATGACCTTTTACTAATAACTGCATCACCTGTTTTCTTAGATTTTTGCCAAAGGGTGTGTGCATTCTAGAGAGAGGAAGTGAGAAATTACTCCCTGGGGGGATGGCCACGCCGCAATCTCCACTCGGCTCCCCTCAGAATTCTGGGCACACATGCACGTGCACCTGCTGTTTTCAAGCCACTGAGTCTGGGACTCGAACTAGAGTCAGCCATGTGGGTTCCAGCGCCTTAACCACTATGCCACCTCCTGGCCCAGGGTATCTTAAGTCAGAAAAGCAGACAGAGGAGCATCTAACGCAGAGTGGGGAAGCCACGTGGCCAGACCTCATCCCCAACCAGCAGGCCGAGTCCATCTCTCCCCAGCATCTGCAGATGTAACAAGCTACATGCCACTTCCGCGAGGCCTGGAAGTACGGTGCACTCTGTGACCTCCGTGCGGTCAGATGTCTCGCTTCCCACTGGGGCAGCACCGCCATCTGACTGACAGCGGCGTGCTCCAGCTCAGCCCGGAACACAAGCACTCTCCCACGACTGCACTTTGAAAACAGCTGGGGACAACCAAGAGTCCCAGGCAAGGACTCTCACACCCACACACACACACACCCACACACACACACACACACACACACGGGCGCCGCAGCCTTGGAACTGCCCGCGCCGGGGGAGGGAGTCACGACCCTCACTCCGAGCAGAAAGTGGTGCCCTAGGACGCGACCTCGGTTCTGTCGGGTTCAGGGCCTGGGCACTTCCCTTCCGGCTACTCTCCACTACGGGGGGACCAGAGACCAGCTCCTGATGCCCTGCACATGCGCTCACCTCCAGCAGAGAGAGGAGTCACGTGAGGGTCAACGACTCCCGTGCGGCAGAGAACCGCCAGGCCGAGGGAAGACAAGGCGGGAAGGCAAGGAGTACACGGAGTCGCGGGGCTGCGACAGGCTGATGAGCGCCTTGCAAGGCACTAGCTGCCCGAGTGTCCTGGCCACGGCCTCCGTCCCTCCTGCCCCACTGAAGGTCAAAGCTCTGCCGGGGAGCCCTGAGAGACAGGAGGCGGCAGAGACGGCTCTTTTCTGCAGTGCCTGACCTGCTGTGAGAATGTGTGTGCGCGTGCTCACGGGCCTGAGCTAGACACACCCGGGGAGGCCTTGAGAGCCAGCACAGAGCATGGCCGCGCCGGTGCACGTGGAGTGGCACGCCCACACCAGAGGCGCCGCGCCTAAGCTGGCGAGGATGGGCGTGCAGCCTCAGAGGTTGGCTGGAAATGGCTTCGGAGTGACTACACTGGGGGCCCAGACCAAGCACAGACCACCCTGTGCCCCAGAGACGGGGACAGGGCTTTCCTCAGCCGCGCCCCCCGCCCACACGCGGAGGAGGGAGCGCACACAGAGGAGAATGGATCTGGGGGACCACAGCACAGCCCCAGCTTCTGGCTCACCTGTCCCTCTCTTTCTCCCATCATCGACCTGGACCCTTCTCTCCTGAAAAAGAAAACAAAGATCAAACCGAAGGCCAGGAAGAGGTGCACACAGAGCCCAGCGCACCCACGCGGTGAGCCCCGCTCCCAGCTGACCTGTCGACGGAGTGGTCAGGGTAGCGGCCCCGGTCCCTGTGGTCGAAGTCATGGAAGCGGTCCTGGCGGCTGAAGTCCGAGTGGTAGCGCTCGCCCAGAGCGGCCCGCTTGGCTTCAGGCCAGTAGGCGTCGTCCCGCCTGGAAGTGCAAGTGTGTCGGCCATCAGGCACATCCCTGCGGGACGGCGATCGCCCTCACACGTGTCCAAGCCATGCCCGGTCGGGCAACTAGTTCCATCAGGTCTGACGCCCTGGCTGCGCGATGCAGGCACCATCGGCCAGGCAGGCAGCTGGCTGCGCCACACAGGCGGTTTCTGGGCAGCCCACGCAGCCGGACCCGCAAGCACCGCGAGAACTGCCCTGCCGCCTCTACCATCCCAACCTGACTGCCGCCCACCAAGATGCCGACGGAGCAGCGGAAACACGCCGTGGACATGTGGGTGGCCGTGACGAGTGCCCAGCACGTGACTCTGTACGGAGGCAGAGTCCTAAACGGGTTGAGAGTCCCCCACGGAAGCCACGCTGGCTGCTGTAGTACCTATGGGCCCCTCACCCGCGCAGAGGCAAGAACAAGATGCAACGCCACCTTCTCTGTGCAGCACCGGGACGGCTGGCGGGGGTCGGTGCTGGGCCGCCCCCGCTCCTGACAGCAGGCTCGACCTAGGCTCCCTTTACACTGCTGTTTAGCTCTTTAAAACATTATCCGGGCAGGGGGTAGGTAACCAGAGGGTATATGCGCTGACCCAAGCAGAGGAGAGGGAAAGGAAGCGCCTTTATGAGGTGCGGACCCGGGCTATGGTCAAGCCCTGGGCCCTCCCCCAGCTCCCTCCTCCGGGGCTGGGCACACACGCACCACATGCCTGGTGTTTCTCCAGCCACCAGGTCTAGGCTCCAACTACAGAGTCAGCCGTGTGGGGTCGGCTCCCTGACAGCGAGGCCGCAGAGCTGCCCCGTGTGCAGTTCTGTGCACACCACCCTCACCGGCAGTCTCTGGGGTTACGACCATGTTACTGGAACAAGCAAACCACCAGTCAGAAGGCCTAAAGGAGCCCACAGGCAGGTGCTTTTGCCTGTGCCCCAGCACTGGTGTCCGAACCCCTCTGAGGGTCTGTGCCAGCCTCTGCTGACGGAATCTGCTCCTGTGCCCTCCGCTCTGCTGGGCTCTGGCCACCCTGGGGCTCCTGCCGGCACGGGGTGGGGGGTTGGGACCGCAGCACGTCCCCGAGGCTCCCTTCACAGGGAGACGCTGAGCCGACACGACTCGGGTCTGCGACCCAGGGCCACCCGAGTACCGTGGGGCCGCTGGACTCACCGGTCGAGGTCGTAGGGCCGCCGCAGTGCGGGCCGCCGCTCCTCGTAGCGCAGCTCCTGCTGGCGCCGCAGCTCCTCCCGCTCGCGGTGGATGCGCTCCTGCTCCCGCCTGCGCTCCTGCTCCACGTGCATGCGCTCGCGCTCCAGCCGCTCCCGCTCCATGCGCTCGCGCTCCAGCCGGTGCCGGTGGAAGGCCAGCCTCTCCCGGGCAAACTCCAGCCGCTCGCGCTCCTCGCGCTCCCACTGTGCCTGCAGCCGCTGCTCCCGCTCGCTGCGCTCCCGCTCCCTGTGGGGCAAGACGGTGCTGGAGGCGGGCGGACAGGACACCCGCACCCACGGGGGACCGGGGCCACGACAAGCGCCCGCGAACTGCCCGCTCTGGCGGGGAAGCTGTGCTCACACTGACCGGCGGGTACAGGGGGCAGGCGTGGTGCTGGTTACAATGGGAACAGGACCCCTTCCTCGAATTTTCTGGAGTGTGACCTGACCCCGTCAGAGAGCCAGCCAACTCTGCGGCAGCTGCACCCAGGCTGGGACCTTTGCTCCCTAAGCCTACAGCTAAACCCGCCGAGTGGGGCTGGCGCTCGGGGGGATGTGATGTGGCCACAAAGCTGGCCCTGAGCGGGACAGGACGCCGCCAGCCGGTCCCTGCAGTGCAGAGACACGTCACAGTCAGGGCGCGTCCTTCCAGTCTGTCCACATACGAGGAGGCGGTGCCCGACTGTCCCCTCAGGGTGCCCGTGTCCACAGAAGACTCTCCTGAACAGAAACACCCACTCTCCTCACACCATAACTTACATGCCAAACCCAATTACATTGAGAGATGAAAAAGTGGTCTTTTATTTTTTAATATATATATATTTTTTTGCCAGAGGGTGTATACCTGCCAGAGAGACAGAGGGGGAAAGTAAGAAATCACCCCCAGGGGTATGGCCACGCCACAAACTCTTCTCCACTCCCCTCCTGGGATGTGGGCACGCATGCCTGGTGTGACTCTCAAGTCTCTGGGTCTGGGACTTAAACCGTGGTCGGCCATGTGGGAGTCCAGCGCGCTAACCACCACGCCACCTGCTGGCCTACTTTTACCTGCATTTCTGGCACCTGGAGAGGCCACACAGCATGCTGCAGGTCTCTCGGCCATGCGCACCCCACATCCTGCTGACTGTTTGCATCTGCCTGCGGCTCACTGGGCTGTTTCCTTATTGGTCTGTCGTGCCTACTCCAAACCACACTGTCCCCACCCGTCACGTGTGCCGTCACTCTCTCCACGGCTGCCCGTCCCTGTATGATATCAGAGACCCTCTGAGCCCCACATGCAGGGTGGCCAGCCTCACCTACAGGGCCATCTGATGGGCTTGTGCTCAGCAGTGGGGAGGGGACCCCAGGACTGCGACCAAACAGCCCGCACAGCAGTGACCGCAATGCCCTGAGGCCCTGCCCACGGCCCACCCCACAGACACGGACACCGGTGTGCCCCGCTGGCAGACCTGCTGGCCGCGACCTGGGAGCTACACGGGGCCGTCCTGCTCTTCCCTCACACCAAGTGTACAATGGGAACAGAGGACTCAGAGCAGCACCCACTCGGGAGACCTCTGGAATGTCCGCCAGGACGTGATCAGGACTGCGGTCTGTGACGAGGCAGTGGGCCTCTAGGGCCCCGACTCACCTGCGGGACTCGGAGTCTCTCGACTTGCGAGGCTCTCTGACTTTATCGAAGGACACGACGGACCATTTCTCTCTGCTGGCCGACTTGCGATCCTGGCTTTTGGAAACCTAGTTCCCCAGAGAGCATTACTAAGTTGAGGTACAAATAATGGGGATATGGGAAAGGCCACGAGCAAGCTGCACGGGGCCCTCGGGACCTGCCCCGTCCTCACCATACTGCTAGCCTATCGCCCCAAGTGCAGAAGTCCGAAAGTCCCACTTTGGAACAGGGACAGCTGCCCATGACCCAGACGGCAGGCAGTACGGTGGCCAGACAGACACGTGGGGTCCAGGCAGAGGGGGGCTCCCCGAGAAATCACACCAAGAGTTGCTGTGAATTCTAGGGCTGGCCACCCCCCGGGGAGTGATTTGTCGCTTTCTCTCTGTCTAATGAGCACATACACCCCGCAGTAAAAAAACCTGGGGGTGGGAGGAGAAGGCAAAAAAGCCACGACTGCCATCAGACTGAGGTCGGCCTAAAGGACAGCTTTAACCTCACATACAGACACGTTTGTGCTACAGGGCAACCGTGCATCTCCCAGAGAGGACACGTTTGTGCTACAGGGCAACCGTGCATCTCCCAGAGAGGACACGTTTCTGCTACAGGGTAACTGTGCATCTCCCAGAGAGGACACGTTTGTGCTACAGGTAACTGTGCATCTCCCAGAGAGGACACGTTTGTGCTACAGGGCAACCATGCATCTCCCAGAGAGGAAGACGAGAAGTCAGGAATCACCCCAGGGGAGGGCCATGCTGCAATCCCTTCTCCCTCATTCTCCTCTCAGAATTCTAGGCGGGCACGCACACACACACACACATCTGGCAGGATTTCTAAGCCGCCAGGGATGGGACTCCAACCATGGAGATGGCCATGTGGGATCTAGAACCTTAACCTCCATGCCACCTGCTAGCCCTAAAAAGCTATTACATTTTACATTTTTTAAAAGAGAGATTTGCTATAAGGTGCATGCACTCGCCCGAGAGACAGAAAGTGAGAAATCACCCCCAGAGGGATGGCCACGCCGCACCCTTCTCCTCCACACTCCTCTCGGGACTTTCGGCATGCACGTACACGCACCCGGCATTTGAGTTTCAAGCCACTGGGTCCAGGACTTTAACCGTGATCTATTATGTGAGAGTCCAGTGACGTAACCATTATGCCATCTGCTGGTCCCAAATTTATTTTTAAAGTTCAAAATTTTGCATTATGAAAAGTTCAAGGGCATTTTATTCGATGTATCGCCAAGAACAACCTAAAACAGAGAGAAGCCAATGGGGTGGGCGCCAAGCGCCTGGCTGGCGAGCCCACTCACCCTCTCCTTGGAGCCGTAGGTCTTCACGCTGATGACGGGCACACCTTTAGACTTGTCCATCACCACCGTCCGCTCGGTCCCTCGACTTCCTGCAGGAGGAAGGAGTGAGACAGGGAGGAACCATCCGCACCTGCTGTGGGCGGGCGACGTCGGAACGCACATGCACGTGCTAGGTACGACAGGCTGCCGGCACCGTGGAGCCCTCATGAGCAGAGTGTACTCCTGGGCGTCCAGGATGAGGCCTGGGGGCCATGACGGGCTCCCGTGTGTCAGGGCAGCAGCAGGTGAGCACACCGTGCCTCGGGACACGCAGTGAACTGTAGCTCCCGTGAGAGGGCAGCGCGGTGGAGGCTGGCTGTTGTGAGACCAGGACCTCGCACGCTCTGCACAAGCCTGTCTGCGACTGTGGAGCCCTTTCACCCTGTGCGTCCCTCGGCCCTGTCGCAGGCCCAGGACTTGGACTTCCCAGCCCTGAGAACTACAAGCTCTCAAACAGATGGCTACCGTCTCTGTACTACTGCCCGGTATAGCAATCGGTCAGGGATGTAGCAATGGACCAGGCTGGCAGCCCGGAGAGGAAACAGTACCCTAACTATGCACAGGAACCCTGGTCCGTGCAGCCAACTAATGGCAGCGTTGCTGTTCTCTGCATTACCAGAAAGCTGCACCTGCCAGAGACAGAGAGAAGGCACCACGACAGGGCGTGGTCACACCACAATCCCTTCTCCTACACCTTGCCACCCTTCCAGATGTGGAGTACGCACCCACACACGCTCAGTGTGGCTACCAAACCACCAGGGCTGGGATGCGGGCCGCCGTCGGCCATGGAGAAGACCACAGAATGGTTCCCAAGTGTGCAGGGGCCAGGCTGACCTGGGCCTGGTTCTGGCATTCATGCGTATGCTGCCCAAGGGGCCGGCACGGACCAGACTGGAGACCACTGACCGGCCACCCACCTGACTTGGTGGCTCGCAGTCGCTCCGAAGGGCCAGGTTTCTCGTCGTCTTGGTCTTTGCTCTTCTCTCCACTCCCATCGTCACTCTTTTTAGGATCGTCTTTTCTGTCGGCTTTGTCGTCTCTTTTAAGATTTGCAGATCTAAAAAAACCAGCCCCGGGTGCAGGCGTGTGTCAGGGCAGGTGAGGAGGGAGCAGAGGAGCCTGGCTGGACAGAGGCAGTGGGCACCCGCTGGGCCCAGTGCGGAGCCACCCCGCCCCAGGATGAGACGAGACGCACCTGTCGCCGGCGCTCGACTTCTCCTTCTTCCCGTCACCATCTCGCTTATCAGAAGCTTTCTTGCCAGCGGGCTCGTTCTTGGCCTGCAGAGGATCCGGTGGTTCTTGGTAACCCGGCTGTACCTCCCAGACCCAGCGCCCGGGAAGAGGAGGGCCACTCACCTTCTCCACCGAGATCATCTTCCCGTGGAGCTCCGTCTTGTGCAGGTGGTTAATGCACCTGGTGGCCTCCTCTGCCGTGGACATGGTGACAAAGCCATAACAGCGAGCACCAGGGCTCCGGGCATTTGTCACCACCTTGGCACCCACCACCTGGAAAAAGCACACAAGACACGCTTGGACACGACAGCAGGCACTGGTCCCCACCAGCCTACACGTGCACAGCAGTTTGGCTCATGGAGAAGGCCCGCAAAGAGGACAGAGGGGTGACACCGCCTCCTCCTGCTGACCTAGCCCAAGTCCCTGCACCCTCCCAGGAGGATGGCCTGCAGGAGTGCTGTCCCCGCAGTCCAGTGGGTGTGAGACGGGCCAGGACAATGCTACAGCCTTGTTGGGCTTACGAAGGGCCAGGACTCCCCATGGCCTCCAGTCGTAGAGACGACGACGTGGGTCGCAAGCAGCTGGCTGGACTTGACAGCCCTGGCCTGAGGGCCGTGTGGCCGGTGCTCGATGCGCTGACATCCCCTGCCCCGCCCTGGCCCCCAGGGTGAAGTCCCATGGACATGAGATGGAGAGGAACACAGCGACTGTAAGCTGCTGGTGTCGCTCACAGCCCTGGGTGAGGACGCTGCCCAGGCAGGAAGGCTGCACACCACCTCGCTAAGGAACGCCCTCCTCCAGAAGACCCCTGGCTCCTACCTTCCCGTACTTGCTGAAAAGGTTCTTCAAGTCTGTAGCTCTGGTTGTAGAGGAAAGGCCACTGACCCAGAAATTTCGACCACAACTGCTACGACCTATTTTAAGAAAAACTTGTGGTTAAAAACACAACATTCACAAGATCTCAGGTCTTACAGAAACTCATTCAAAAGCAGACCTGGTGCCCACTCATCCCCAGATGGCTGCAGCCTGGGCCACCGAGCTCAAGACACAGATGCAGCCATGGGGTAGGTCCAGTGGCAAGGAGTGCCGGGTGAGTCAGGGCCGGGAGGACCTCAGGAGGCCTACTCACAGGGAGCAGAAGGCTAATTACGCTAATGCTCCAGGGGGCTTTTGAACACAAAACAGCCAGTATCGCCTTTAAGCTTTCGCACCTGCCCATTATTTTCATTCCTTTTAGAATGCTCACTTGGGAATCTAGGCCAGTTAAGTTATTTCTCACCGGTAATTTTTTTATCTTAGAGCGTGTGCTCAGTGGAGAGACAGACAAAGTGAGAACTCACCCCCCAGGGGGGATGGCCCACAATTCCCTCTCCTCCATGCTCCTCTGAGGACCTTGGGCACACACGCACATAAGCTCGGCATGAGTTCTAAGTCGCTGGGTCAGGGACTCGAACTGAGGTTGATAAAGTGGGAGCCCAGCGATGTGACCACCACACCACCTGCTGGCTCCCTCATTAGTAATTTTAACATACGGTCGTACGATAGGAAAGTTAAACTCAAACACTCTGAACAGCACGTATCTGCATACAAGCAACACACTCAATCCTGGGGACGCATCTGTCCCCACAGTCCAGAACCCATCGGGCTAAGGCAGAGCGGTGGAGACAGAGCTCATGAGACCCAGGGAACCTGGGTCAGAGATGCAGAACGTAGCAAACTAGAATCCACACCTGCCCGACGTGCGCTGAGGGACCCGTACACCTTGGGGACCTACCCTTTTCCTCCTTGGGAAGTCTCTTTGTATCCGAGTCATCTTCGACAGAACTAGAGACAAAAGATCATGTCACTCCAGGTGGAAGAAGCGGAGAGGAAACAAACTCAAAATTATAAAACACGTGCTGAGGTTGCATACCTACCCGAAATTTAGTTCTGAAAAAATGATACCCCGACAAACTGGAATTGGAAATCTGACCTAACCATAAGATCTCAGACCCATAGGAGTTAATTAATTCTGCTGGGCTAAAGATAATTAGGAAGAATTAAAGAAAACAACCATGATAGGTTGAGAAAAGAAAAAAGATTATGTAATCAGTGTAAAATAAACAAAGAGAAATAAAACACTGCTTAGAGGTAAACTACAATTTCGTCAGTCTGGCTGGCCAATTGCAGAAAAAACAGCTTATGTGTGTCATTAAATGACCAATGGAAAGGAGATAGCGTCTGGTCTAAAACTGAGAAAAAACAAACCTCATTTTCTGATCAGCGCCCTCACTGGTTGAGGACTCTTTAGTGGCCGGAGGGACTTCATTACAAGCTTCAAAATCAAACTTCTTCACGTCTTCTTTGCTATCTCTGGCTTCTGGGCTTGGGGCTTCCGTGGGCGCTTCCGCGGCCTCCTCGCTAGAGGCCTCCGCGGGCTCCGAGGCCGCGCTACTCTGCTCAACTGGCTTCTCTAGCCCTACAGGCTCACAGTCCGTGCTCGCGCCAGCGCCCGTCTGCTCCGCGGGCTCCCTTTTCACTACCGCTAACGGGGTGTCTGCCTTGCCCGACTGAGCGTGTGTTGACTCGCTGGCCAAATCTAAATCACCCTCCTCCGGATGAGCGCTGTCAAAAAGGTCCTCTTCCTCCGCAAGCTTTCTGTCTGGCCCCACGCTACTTGTATCCTGTGCAAATGGCTGCTCCAGCTCGGAACCTTCTTCTTTTACTGGCTCAGATTTACAAGTTTCCCCCAAAATGTCGAGTATTTTCTCATTTTCTACGGATTTAACAGGAATAGAATGGCACAAGGTTTAATTACCAGGGAAATAAAGCAATCACAAATGCGGAACTGGCACGGCTGCCACACTAACACCGAGAGCACTGCTAGCCACACAGAGATTGGAAAACCCGCGGCACACACAGTTACACTGGTACACTACCTGCGCTCCGACCGCTGCTAGGTGGGCCTCTACGCTACAGGGAAGAGAAAAGGATCCCAGAGATTTAACCCCCAAAACCTTCTGGTTGTTCTTGACACTCTTCATTCTGTCGTCGTTTACATATATATGACTCTTCCAAATTTAGCTTCCAAAGTCCAAGTTGCTTAACTGAACGTATCACCATTCACTGACAGCTCAATTTCCAAATTTCTTTGAATTTCGTTTAACAGAACAGTCCAACATGAAAACCAGACACTCTTCCGTCGGTGCTCTGAGATATTTGTAGTCCAGAAAGTGAATAGTGTTTGTTTGGAATTCTCATGAAGAAACTCTTTCCTCTTCTGGAATCCGTTATGTCTCAAAGGTTTAAATGCATCTCCCTAGCACTACCTGTGCTGCCTGGGGTGACAACCACACAGTTAAGATACTGCTCAATATCACAAGATCTGTTTTGTGGGGGGCAGAGGTGGTAGCTCTCGAGAGGCATGCGAACTCCGTCTACATACGTTTAAATGCCGTTTCGATTAAAAAGGCATGAGATAGCTTCATCTCACCGGCACGTTTTGTAAAATGAAGTTAGCCACGTTCACAGATCTGGTGATATGACTGGGTTTCCAATCTCTATGATCCTGGTATGTTCTGGATTGTAAACCTTTAGAATAAGGTATACTACAGTAAAGCAACTTCTCAAATTAAAGAATTCAAATTAGAGAAGGTGGAAAACTAGAATGGTTCCAAACCCCCACTGCTAAGTTTTTCATTTAACAGTACCTGGCTCCAGAGATGGCTCTTCCATTTCCTGTAACAAAAAAAGACAAGTGAGACTAGGCCAGGTGGGCAAACCGTCGGTTCATTAAAGCCAGAATGTGTTAACTAAGCAGGTAATTTTAAAACACAAATACCACTGGTGGAGGGCCTGTGTGTTCCCGACACAGCCCTGTACAGCTTGCATCTACCTCCTATGGCCCCAGCCCACGTCCGTGTCCCCTTGAGGGGCCTGGGAACAGTGAAGAACTGGCCTCACACCTGCCTGTCCCTCTGGACTGAAGCCCGGAACCCAAGGAGAGCGGCGTGTTCAACTCTGCTCTCCACGTCTCCCTGGTCCCGACACACATCAGACCTGCGGACACTCACCTAACCATCCAGGAACTTTCTAGAGGGAAAGACCGAGGGAATACGGCCCAGACCAGGCCGTGTTCTGACTCCTGCTCCATTCCACCTGGGGTGTGGCCCTGCCACTGGGCACTCCAGAATCTCCTCCCCTTCCCGTCTGCTCTCCACCCACGGCCCCAGGCCAGCTCTCAGCAAGGAAGTCTTCCTGGGAAGCCAGTGGGCTGTCCATGGCAGTGTCTAGCTCCGTCCGTAGTGCGCTGGGTTAAGCTGCTGCTCCGCCACTGCCGGCTTCCTCTGTGGGCTCCGGCTTTCAGCCAGAGGCTCCCATGCCACCCTCTCCCAGACAGGCCCACTTCTCCCCTGCTCCCACCCCTAAGTCCCATACTTGGGTGCCTCAGGGGCATCCGCTCTAGAAAGGCTTCCCTACCAGCTGCCCCCTGGGTGGTTTCCAGCTCTGCTCCTGTGCCCGCAGTGCCCTCTGCACACGGCGCTCCAGCCCACCTGAGGCGCCATGACTCGGTTCCAGGGAAAACGAGTGCCTCTGCACGCACACTCCTCACCAGACAGCCCCGCAGATGGGCGCTATCGCTACCGCATCACGCTCCCGTGCTCACACCAGGAGCTGTGGCCAAGAAGGACTGAGGAACTCGCCAAGGACCCAGAGCAGGTGCGAGGGGAGACAGGCTTCGCAAACGCGGCCGCCTGCAGGGAGTCTGTGCTCCTCACCCTCAGCGCTGGCTCTTGCCGAAGCTCGTCTCCACGGGTGTGCTCCCCGGGGGAGATGGGCCCTGTGAGGACGGAACCTTCGCTTCACCGTCCTATGACTCTGCGTGCCACACCTGGCACGTCACAGGGCACTCACGCACACCCAGAGTGGATGCGAGTGACCTGCACTTTCCACTGGAAACTGGCCTGCGGATCAGGATGCCCGGGGAGCTGTCTCTGGCTGTTAAATCCATTCTTCCCCACGCTGGGAAGTGAGGCTCTGGGCCTGAAGGGATGGTCACTCTTGGCAGAGCCATTCCGGTCCCCAGCTCTCCTAAAGAGAGGGGACCACGCTCCCATTTGTCTCGGGAGGGAGCGCACACTGTCCACTGAGGAGAGATGTCCGGGGGGAGGGGAAGAGAGAGAGCGTGGGAAAGTGCCCACCAGAGGGGAGGGCCACGACAGAGCCCTTGCCCTGTCTCTTGCTGGGACGGTGGTGCACGCACACATGTGCCTGGCCTGTCTTTCAGGCTGCAATGTCCAAGCGGGCAACTGCAGTTCAGCCGCATGGGCGCCGGTGCCTAACCAAGGTGCCACCAGTCGGCCCTTCCCTAGTGCTTTCCATGTTGACTGTGGTTCGAGTCCCGGACCCGGTGGCTTAAACTCACGCTGGGCACGTGTGCGTGCATGCCCAAGATCCCGAGAGGAGAATGGAGGAGAAGGGATTGCGGCGTGGCCATCCCCCCGGGGGTGATTTATCCCTTTCTGAACACCAGACAGTTATGCACGTTTAAGTACACTCATTTACGAAAATTGTATCTGAGCTAGCTCTCCTCTCGTTTGTTCTCATCTAAAATTGTCAGTAGCTTTTTTACGACAACTTTTTCAAACTTTATTTATTATTATTATTTTAATTTTGCTATAGGGCATGTGCACTCACCAGAGAGAAAGAGAGCAAGAATGCAAACATTCCACCTGGTCCAGGACTCGAACTGTGTAGCCACATGGGAGGCCAGGGCCTTAACCACGCACCACGCCACCTGCTGGCCCCCCATGCACATTTTGATACTTATGCGATGGTAACGAAACAGTCAAGCTGATGCGGCATCAAAAGAACTCTGTGCGTTTCCTATGAGAAACCTTCCCCAGACAGGACCAAAGTGCGAAGACTGCCTTTTCCCAGCGGTGCCAGCAGTGTCCCCCAACCTGCCGTGGCCTGGGCCCAGTGCGCTGTCCTCTGGTCTCCTGCAGTCGTAGACCTTGTGCAGGACGAACCAGGCGGGCTGCCTTCCTCCAACAAGGGGATGAACAAGAATGTCGCAAAGGCTGCCCCTCTACCAGGTGCTGGAGCGCCACGGAGCACGGGCACACTAACTACCAAAACTCGGTGCTTTGGCTCTCAGGAAAGCTGAAAACGAGACTCCTCTCTGAACACCCGGCTGCGGGGGTCGGGAATCAGTTGGCATGGTGGTTTAGGGTGCTAGACTCCCCAGGATAGACCATGGTTCGAGTCCCAGACCTGGTGGCTTGCTTTCTCTCTCTCTCTGTCTCTCTGGTCAAATTAAATAAGTTAAATAAATGGATAAAGTTATATAATTCTTAAAAAAAGAAAAAAGAAAAAAAAGAGCCTGACACGGGAGACAAATGTTGCAGTAATGACTAGTTGGGACAGTGTCTAACGTGCTTCCCAGGAACCACGGCCTGGTCCAGCCTTGGATTGCAAAGTTTCCACAACTTACCTGCAATATAGTGAAGTCAGATGATGAAGTATCTAAATTGTTAATGGTTTCTCTGTCCTCCACCTGAAAAGTGAACACACAACGCATTTTATTACACCAATAGGAAGGTGATAACAGTCAAAGTCATTCACAGCAGAATTCATTTATTTTCCCCAATTTTTTTTTTGTTTTTTTTTTTTTTTGTTTTTTTGTTTTTGCCATAGGTCAAAAAATCCTGCCAGAGACAGAGTGAGTGAGAAATCACATCCTAGGAGGATGACCACGCTGTAATCCCACCTCCCCTTGGGACTCTGAGCACATACAATTCACACGGGCCCCGCCGTATTTTCAGGCCGCTGGGTTTGGGACTCACACCGTGTGATCCGCTACTGGGACCCAGCCACCTGAACCTCCATGCCACCTGTTGGTCCCATGACAACGTTTTAAAGCCTGCACAGGAACTGAATCAGCATGACAGCACAATTCCAGCTGGCCTGAAAGAAGCGCTGTAGGTCTGAATCTGAGGGTAGACCAGGAAGCCTATCAAAGCAGAAGCAGCTTGAGCTGTAAGCTGCAACCCCAACAGAAGCCTATTAGCACAAAAGAGAGTGACTGGGTTGCAAAAGACTCTGGGAAACCGGGGTCACAGGTATGGGGCGGCTCGTCCGGGTGCAAGGTCTTGAGTCACACTGTGGAGTCCTTGGGCCCCCGGCGGCCTGTGCCCAGCGGCTACTGATGCTGGGACTGCCACCCAGGATGGTGCAGTGGCACGGACAACCCTGCCTCGCAGCACCGCCTCACAGAGCGGACTGTGAGGACGGAGCATAGGGCTGGCAAAACCCTGTGATCCCTCTGTGCCCACCTGCAGAGGAAGAATGACCCAGACACAGCCTGCATTTTCTTTTTTCAGTGAGAAAGACCACCACCCCCCCCCCCCCCGGCGGGGGGGATGGCCACATCGCAATCCCTTCTGCACAGCCACCTTTGGATTTTTGGACACATACCTAGCGTGCTCTTCAAGCCAGCAGGTCTGGGATTCAAACTGCTCTGTCAGCTATGTGGGATCCAGCCCCCTTAACTACCACACCACTGGCTGGACCCTGAGCTTGTATTCTAACAGGTGGGTTCTGCCCAGTAAGGCAAGGAATTCCACAAACACAGAAAGGAATATACATGCTTTGTGACTTCAATCATGTTGGCTGTCTGCTATAAAGCCTCCCTGCAAGTTGGTGTCTTTCCGGGTGGAGCATTTTCCAGCATTTCACAGGAAGCATGTACTATTACCATCTTCGCTGGCCTAGGAGTGAAGTTTTGCACCTCAAAGCAGTACAAAAGCCTATACAGTGAGAACCCCACCCGCCCTTCCTCCCTGTGCTGCGCCTGTCACCAGACATGCTGTGTGTACCGCAGGGCGTGCAAGTGCGCATCGCCGAGCCCTCTCCCCTTACCACACGCACGAAGCAGCACAGGTCGGCACCCTGCCTGACCTCCACCGACCTGGAGGGTGCACGCAGACCTGTCAGCACACACAGGTGCTCTGGGAGCGACTGTCCTTGGAGTCACGGGGGCAGGGGTTTCCTGTTAGGGCTGCAGAGTGACTTACGGCCCCTGTCACAACGCCTAATCTACGTCACTGCAGTGCCAAAGCAGCCGAGACAATAAGCAGTAACGGGAATGGGTGTGTTCTAATAAAATCTTACTTTTACAGAAACAAGTGGATGCCTAGTTGGATGACTTCTGCTCTAAGCTTGTGAAAAACATGAATCCATTTAATCCTCCCAAAGCTCCTTTTTTATTCTTTAACTGAGGCCCAGAGAGGCTATGTAACCTGCCTCGTGTCACACAGGAAGTGAGTAGCAGACCTCCACAGTCTACACTCTCAACTCCTGAATGACACGGTTTATTTCACATCATTAACTTCTGGGCCGGCTGAGGTGGCTGGATGCCACATGGCTAACCACACAGCTCCAGTCCCAGACCCAGTGGCTTGAAAACATGCCAAGCCTGGGTGTGTATGCATGCCCCAAATCCTCAGAGAAAGGAGAAGGAGTTACAGCATAGCCATCGCCTCGAGGTCGGGGTGGGGTGCACTCCCACTCTCCCTTTCTCTCCGTGAAGAGTGCACAAGCTCCATACCAAACCAATAGTAATAAAAAAAATCCTATGTAACTATTGTTGCCAGACACCCAGGATGTTTCTGGAGGGCACGTGCATTTATTAGACACACAGATTAGAGGCAAAAGGTACCCCCCAACTGGGTGTGGTCACACTGCAATCCTTTCTCCTCCGTTCCCACGTCCCACTGGGATTCTGGGCACACTTGCGCTTGTGCCTGGGCATGTTTTTCAAGCTGCAAGGGATGGGATTCAAACTACGTTGTCGGCCACGTGGGATCCAGCTCCCTTAACCTTGGAACTAGCCCTTTGCTACTCTTTTTTAGAAAGCCACTGAATGAGACTCACCGAAAAGTAAAAGAACTGCACAGCTATTTGTATCAGAGTAACTCTCAGCCATTTGTCAAAGCCCAGGCCGCCTTCAAACACAGCTGCGACTCCAAGGATGCTGATGCCGAGCAGCAGCCCCGAGGGGGCACACAGCTGCTCTGGAACGGCAGAAGTGGGTCGCTGGCACAGGAAGGGCTTCCTTCGCCCAGGGCTACTCGAGGGCAGCACCGCCGCACGTCCGAGGACCACTATGAAGCCAAGGCTCCTCTCATGGGCGAACACACACAGTGTCCTAGAGACACAGGTTTCTCTGGCTCACCGCCTGTCCTGTCTCCTGACACCAACCCTCTTGTAAATAAAAGCCAATGACAGTAAGACGACGTGGCCTGGCAGTTAAGCATACAAACTCTGGAAGCAGCCTGGCATTTCCTCATTTGGAAAACAGGAACAGCATCAGCTACGTCTCACACTGTGGGGAAGGGCTAAGGGGCAGGCCTGACGCCTGGCAGGAGAGTTCCATCAGTAACACCCACTGTAATTTCTCATGCGTACACTGGACACGCTTTAACACGAGAGCTAGGGCTTTAATGTAACAACATGGTAATGTCAGCACTAAAGGTTAACAACTGGGTTCTGCCAGGATAAGATCGACTTCTAACCTCTTCAAGATCTCCCAGCCATAGCACCAGACACCAACCCTCCCTAACCGGGAGGTGTGGAATGGCTGCACTCCAAGTGTCTCCTGCGGGATCGTGCAAACGGGTAGTGACGCCTTCCCAACTTATGAGACACTCCCTTTACGAGGAAGCAAACGTGAATCTCAGACTCGTGATTCTCCTGCACTGGCAGGACGAGGGCAGCAGAGCTCCTGACACAGCCTATGGCCCACCGTGGCGTCTGGGAGCCGGCACACCCGAGCGCACTCCAGAGTTACCTACAGCATGCTCCGGAAGCTGCTCCACCAGCTCGCGCGGCTCCCCCTCCACCAGCTCTCCGCTGTCAGACAGGGACTCCGGGGGACTGTCAGCACCTTCGTCCTCCACGCAGTCGGCGACGCTCCCGTTATCAATCTCGGCTTCATCTAGCACACTGATATCCATCATGTCGATGTCCTGCAAGTTCTCCAGACTGGTTTCAACATCCTCCTGAGACGAGAGATAAGCAGACCACGCCATCACAGGACTGCCACTGCAGGCCCACCCGCCCAGCTGACTGGCGCAGAGCTGCACCTACCTGGCCGTCCCCAGAGTTCTCCTCCAGCCCGTTATCTTCCACACCCTCTTCCTCTGGTTTACGCCCTAGAGAGACAGCACAATCACTGATGTGTGTTTTCTGGAAGTAAAGAGCCTGAGCAATGAACATATGGACATCTGAAATACCTGCCGCACCTCCCTACTTGGGACGACTGTGTGACCCAGGAAGGAGAAGGCCAAAGGCCATGGGGACAAAGCAGTCCCACTCTACCCTCCAGAAGAGGTTCTGCTCTTATCGCCTGGCTGCATAAGCAGGTGGCTGTGTCATTCTATCTTTTTAAAAAACGATTATTTTGGGACCAGCAGTTAGCATGATGGCTATGTCGGTGGACTCCCATGTAGTCGACCATGGTTCGAATCCCAGATCCGGTGGCTTAAACTCACGCCGGGCGCGTGTGCGTGCATGCCCAAGATCCTGAGAGGAGAAAGGAGAAGGGATTGCGGTGTGGCCAACCCCCCTGGAGGGTGATTTCTCGCTTTCTGTCTGTCTGTCTGTCTGGTGAGCGCACGTGCCCTATAGCAAAAAAAAGGATTATTTTCTTTTTCTTTCTTTTTTTTTTTTGGAGAGGTTTTTGCTATAGGGCGCGTGCGCTCGCCAGACAGACAGAGACATAGAGACGGGAAGCGAGAAATCACCCCCCAGGAGGGATGGTCACGCCGCAATCCCTTCTCCTCCATTCTCCTCTCGGGATCTTGGGCACGCACGCACACGCGCCCGGCGTGAGTTCTAAGCCACTGGGTCCGGGACGCGAACCGCGGTCGACTACGTGGGAGTCCAGCGACATAGCCATTACACTAACTGCTGGTTCCCAAAAAAGGATTATTTTCTTTACTCTTACTTATTACTATTATTATTTTCCAATTTGACCAGACAGAGAAGGAAAGTAAGAAAGCAAGCCATCAGGTCCAAGAATTGAACCACAGTGGGCCATGTGGGAGTTCAACACCCTTAACCACCATGTCATCTGCTGGTCCCAATGTGCCATTTTACTTAAAAAATAAATAAATAAATAAATAAATAATTAGGGATCAGCAGATGGAATAATGGATAAGTCACTGGACTTCCATGTAGTTGACTGCAGTTCAAGTCCCAAACCCAGTGGCTAGAAACACGCCAGGCATGTGTGCGTGTGAGCTTAATATCCTGAGAGAAGAACAGGGGAGAAGGGATTGCGGTGCGGCTATCTTCCCTAGGGGGTGATTTCTTGCTTTCTGTCTCTTTCTCTCTGGTGAGTGCACATGCCCTATAGCAAAAATCTGTCTCTTAAAAAATATTTTTTAAAAATGTTATAAAATTAGTTTTGTGTCTTTCATGAGAGAAAAGACAAGAGAAACAGAAAGAAGCCCCTGACAGGCTCTCATTATGCCACAATTGTCAGGATCTTGGGTGTGGGTGTCCACTGTGCTTTAAGTCAACTAGGGATCCAAGTCCAGCCAGTTGAGTGGCTTTTAGTACCACAGAACAGAAATGGAAACTATTTAATTTCATCTAATTATTGTAACTTAACCAGAGAGAGAGAGAGAGAGAGAGAGAGAGGGGGGGGGGGGGGGGAAGGAGGGAGGGAGGGAGGGAGAGAGAAGGGGAAAGTGAGAAAACAAGCCGCCGGGTCTGGGACTCAAACCATGGCCAGCCATGTCGGAGTCCAGCGGTCCTGACCACCAGGACCGGCCCTGACCTAAGGCCTGACCTTGTCAGATGCCTTGCTTGTTAGCAGAACATCTGATACAAACGTGCCAGTCTGTAGTTAAGAGACCCAGAGCAGGGCCAGCAGGTGGTTAAGGTGCTGGATTCCCACAGAGCCAACTATGGTTTAAGTTCCAGACCCAGCAGCTGACAATCTCGACAGATAAATAAATGATTAAAAGCAAACAAACAAACAGTCTCTGTCTCTCTCTTTCTGGAGAGTGCACGCGCCCTATAGCAAAAACCTCTCCAAAAATATTGCCAGAGGTCTGTGCCTATGCCGGGGTGGGTGGGGGTCTCCCCAGTTGTCGATCATGGCACAGCCCTCCATTTCCTGTTTCTTCACCTTCACTTGGGGCATACACAGCCACGGAGCCATGATCTGGTGAGAGACAGAGGGAGGGAAAGTGAGAACTCACCCCCGAGGAGGGATGGTCGAGCTACAGTCCCTTCTCCTTCATTCTCCTCTCAGGGTTTTGAGCATGCACACACACATGCCTAGCATGGTTTCCATGCCACCAGGCTCAGGGCTTGAACCACAGTTGGACATGTGGGAGTCCGCTTGGTACCTTAACTACCATGCCACCTGAGGGTCCCAAGGGACAATTGGTCTGGATCTTTATTTAAAGGGGCTGTTTTTATCTTTGCCAGGGTGCTAGGCAAATGAAAAATACTTAACTGGAAGAAATGATCTGATCGTTGCTTAGGTTAAATTTTGTTGACAATCTGCATTTTCATAAAAATTTCCCACTTATATCCTTTCTCCATTTAAAAAAACTGCTTCACTGTCCTTCGTTTGAGAGTTGTGCGTAATACGGACAGTGCACCCTTCCACTTCTACAGCAGCACTTCAGTTTTGTTTTGGGTTTTGGGGAAATTTACTTCCATGGTGCTGAAGTTATTCATTGGATTTTACGTGTAAGTGGTTTTTACCGTCATGTTTAGAAACCCCTCTCAACCCTAAAACTACATACTATTCGCTTTTATTTAGTTCTTTGGGGGTTTCATTTTAACATGTGACCCACTCAGCTTTGTGATGAATGAGACTATTTTCAAGGCCCATTTGGAAACTGATTTCCCAACACCTTCAATAGGTGAGAAATACTGGCCTTACGCAAGGTCGTGTTCCTGTGTATGGGGCTTCTGTCCTTCCCCAGATGGGGATGTCCACGTTCCCACAGCCATAACCCACCCAAGGGCAGCTCCCCACACGTCACAGGCCCTCCCCACGGCGTCGGTGTGTTGGAACAGTCAGTGCTGGGGCTGAGGAGGCAGCTCCTGTGGTGCTCTGAGGCAGTGACCCTGTCCAAAGAACGAGTGTTCCTTTCTTCACAGAACTAGCAGCTGCTGCTAGATTTGGAAACTTCTGGAGTGGCCTTTATTTATTTATTTATTTATTTTGAGAGGTTTTTGCTATAGGGCGCGTGCGCTCGCCAGACAGAGAGAGACAGAAAGATAGAAAGCAGGAAATCACCCCCCAGGGGGGATGGCCATGCCGCAATCCCTTCTCCTCCACTCTCCTCTCGGGATCTTGGGCACGCACGCACACGCGCCCGGCGTGAGTTTAAGCCACTGGGTCCGGGACGCGAACCGCGGTCGATTATGTGGGAGTCCAGCGACATAGCCATTACACTAACTGCTGGTCCCGGCCTTTATTTTTGTAAGTTTTTGCCACAGGGTGTGTGTGTTTGCCAGAGAGAGACGGAGTGAGTGGAAGTGAGAAATCACCTCCTGAGGGGGATGGCCATGCCATAGTCCCTTCTCCAGTCTCCTCAGAATTTCGGACAGGCACACAGATATGTGATTTTTTATGTTGCTGGATCTGGGACGCAAAACCACGGTCAGCCACGTGGGTGTCCAGCACCTTAACCATTAACCATCTGCTGGCCCCCTGGAGTGACCTTTAAAACTGCAGAATGGCAAACTGTCCCTCCATGGCAACACCAAGAGCTGACTCAGTCTTCAGCCTCCTTGCACTTGATGATTCCGAGTGCAACAAGCCTCAGTAGGGCTGCTCCACCAGACGCTGGTCAGACAGCCTCTGACGGCCCTGGACGCTGCTCTCTCATAATCAGTCATGTGGAAGTCCAGTGCCCTACCCACTATGCCACCTGCTGGCCTCTACATATATATTTTAATATCTATCTGGAAATATTTTGCTTATGTCTTTTATTTGTAGAAGCTTTAATATCCCTTAAAAGTCAAGGAGAAACAAGTGATAAACAATTACAACTAGCTAGCAAGTGCAGCGAGTGGACCGTTCCTACCAACCAGGGCTTTCACTACCTCACTTTCTGAAGATGCCTTTGGCTTAACGCTGATGAACAGTATTCACCTGGGAGGCGCATCCAGCCTAGCGGACCTTCCGAGCCTACCACGGCCTAGAAGCTGCTCTCCCAGCAGCAAAGAGGACCCCTAAGTGCTCAGATCTTCATTTCTACTACCACTCTCCACAAAAGGGAGCCAGGGCACCTGGAAGAAAGAGCCGATTCCTGGGATGGGACAGGTAAATGCAAGATGAAATTAGAATATTCTTATATTCCGGGAACCAGCAGTTAGTGTAATGGCTATGTCGCTGGACTCCCACATAGTCGACCGCGGTTCGCGTCCCGGACCCGGTGGCTTAAAACTCACGCCGGGCGCATGTGCGTGCGTGCCCAAGATCCTGAGAAGAGAATGGAGGAGAAGGGATTGTGGCGTGACCATCCCCTCTGGGGGGGTGATTTCTCGCTTTCTGTCTCTATGTCTCTCTCTGTCTATCTGGCGAGCGCACACGCCCTATAGCGAAAATCTCTCAAAAAAAAAAAAAAAAAAAAAAAAAAAAGAATATTCTTATATTCCAGCAAGTGAAAAGTGTTCAAAGAATGACACAAACACGTAGACTTGATACAGGGGAACTGTGCATGCCCCAGTCTGTCTCACTCAAGCTCGCTCATGGAATAACTAACTTAAAAAAAAAAAAAAACACCTAAAAATATGGCTATAGGGCATGTGCTCTCACCAGAGAAACAAAGTGAGAAATCGCCTCCAAGGGGGAACAGCCATGCCGCATTCCCAGTGTGAGTTTTAAGCCACCGGGTCCAGAGCTCGAACATGCATACCCACTTGAGGAAGGCTGGAAACACTAAGGCACTGGGACCACAGATGACTGACAACAGCTGGAACTGATAGCACCTGCCTCTGCATAGAATACTGTGAGTAACAGTTCTGATGTTAGTTCTGACAAAAACGTGTTAACTAAATCCTATTCATGGGGGAGGGGGCGAACAACAAAATCTGAATGGAAAAGTAGGCTGTGGTCCACACCTTTTACTAATAGCAATGTCACATATACAACTTAGGAAGTATTCCAGACCAGAAAACTAAAGAGACGTGACAACTAAATGCGATGCATAACCCTGAGTTATATTCCTTTTGAGCTACAAGATCATTATTAGAAAAATTGATCTAGGGAACAGCAGGTGGTGTGGTGGTTAACGTGCTAGACACTCCCACATGGCCGACCATAGTTCAAATCCTGGACCTGGCGTCTTGTTTTCTCACTTTCCCTCTCTCTCCTTCTGTGTGTCTCTCTCTGGTCAAATGAACAATAATTAAAAAAATGAATAAATGAATAAATGTATAAGTAAAGCTAAATAAATAATTGTGTTTAAAAAGAAAACTGGATCTAAATCTATACAGGGTCTAAGATCAGATATTAGCATTGCATCTGTTTGACATCTAAGGTTCTGAAGGTCCTTAATTTTGGGAAATACTGTAGTATGCAAAGGGACACACACCTATAATTTATCATGGACCAATGAAAAGGATGTATATATACTGGTATCCATATATGGTGAGGGAGCACACAACAAATGTAGTAAAAGGCTAACATTGGGACTAGCAGTTAGCGTAATGGCTATGTCGCTGGACTCCACGCAGTCGACCACGGTTTGAGTCCCGGACCCGGCGGCTTAAACTCACGCCGGGCGCGTGTGCGTGCGTGCCCAAGATCCTGAGAGGAGAATGGAGGAGAAGGGATTGCGGCGTGACCATCCCCCCTGGGGGGTGATTTCCTGCTTTCTATCTCTCTGTCTCTCTCTGTCTGTCTGGCGAGCGCACGCGCCCTATAGCAAAAACCTCTCCAAAAAAAAAAAAAGAGAGAGGCTAACATTTGGAGATTCTAAATGAAGGATACGTGGGAATTCCTCGCACTACCCTTGCAATATTCCTGTACGTGTGAAAAGGTCAACACAAAGAAAAACAGGACTAGCCCATAGCCTGGTGGTCAAGATGGCTTGGGCCCACATGGCTTAATGTACCGCTACTTGAAAACACTCTGGGCATGTGTGTATGTGCCCCCAATCCCAAAAAGAGGGCAATTCGGAGGAGGAAGGACTGCGGCATGACCATTTTCAACGGACGGTGCTTTCCTGCCCCACCCCCTGGTATGTGAGTGCACTTGCCCTCTGGCAAAATTATAAAAACAAAAAACAAACTCCAGGTATAAAATGTCCTCAAATATCATAAACACTATTAACTTGTACTATGTGATAGCACCACTACAAAAAAAATACACTTTGCTGGTAACTATTTTAGGAGGGTCTGCTAAACATACCAGTGGCACACAATCATTTTAGAAGAATGCTGAAATTACTTGAGGTACACTTTCTACTATTCAAACCATTTTGAGTTTTTTCCACTAAACAGATCATTTTATTTTCTGTTAAAATCTTGATAGACTCTAACAATAAGGTAGTTGAAAATAATTTAGTAAAGCTTATTATTTTTTTGGAGAGATTTTCGCTATAGGGCGCGTGAGCTCGCAAGACAGAGAGAGACATTAGAGACAGAAAGAGAGAAATCACCCCCCAGGGGGGATGGTCACACCACAATCCCTTCTCCATTCTCCTCTCGGGATCTTGGCCACGCATGCACACGCGCCCGGCCTGAGTTTTAAGCCACCGGGTCCAAGACGCGAACCACGGTTGACTACGTGGGAGTCCAGTGACATAGCCATTACGCTAACTGCTGGTTCCCTAGTAAAGCTTATTTGATAGAATTGCTCTATCAAATATGGAAATGTACAGCAAAGCTCTAGAATAAAACTAATTTTGCTGGGGGGGGGAGACGAACGGGATGGCAAAACTCAGACAGAAAAGTTCACGTTGCATTATTCTAGTTTACATGTGGTTCAGGAAGAGACAAAACTAACCTACAGGGAAAATAATCACAACAGTATTTTGTTTTTGCTGGGGTGAGTGAATGGGAAAGGGCATGAACAATCTTTCTGATGACAGAAATGCTTCACATCTTGATCTCTTAATTACCTCGCACCTCATGCAAAAAAAAAAATTACAGAAAAGGTAAACATTCAATTGTAAAAATAACACCATGAATGTTATTCTACAATTTAGGAATATTTTTAATCTTTTTTTTTTTTTTTTTGGAGAGGTTTTTGCTATAGGGCGTGTGCGCTCGCCAGGAAGACAGAGACAGAAAGTGAGAAATCACCCCCCCAGGGGGGACGGCCACGCCACAATCCCTTCTCCTCCATTCTTCTCTCGGGATCTTGGGTATGCACGCATGCACACGCACTCAGCGTGAGTTTAAGCCACCAGGTCCGGGACTCGAACAGCAGTTGACTACATGGGAGTCCAGTAACATAGCCATTATGCTAACTGCTGGTCCCAATTTAGGAATTTTTTTATGACATTAAAGCAGGGGGTCTTTTAAAGAACAACACATAAGCTACCACCGCAAAACAATTGAACTCAAATGCCAGACTGGGGAGAGAAATGGCCAAAGGGCATACAAAGGCAATTTAGAAAATACAAATGGCCAATTATCAGATGCTGTCTGATCTCTGAAGAAATGGAAAACTTTACCTGCTGGGAAATACAGATGAATACAGTAAAATACCGGTTTTTCCCACATGACAGGTAATATTTAAAAAAAGCCACAGCAGCCCAGCCTTGGTGGCAGAGGCAGAAGAGGCATGGCTGGAGACGTGGGAAGGCTCCAGATTAGTGTCCTAGGCCTACCTCAACCCTCGTAGAATTCCTATGTCCCTGGGCTGGAGGAGGATCGCAGCATGAAGACCCTGTTCAGGTGTATGTATACGTGTGTATGTCTTGTGTCACTCCTGAATGGGAAGAAACTTCTACTTTTTACATTTTAATGTACATAAGAAACAAAGATTTAAGTACCTTTTGTTTTTATCAAAAAAAAAAAAGAAAGAAAAAGAAAAGAAAAGGGGCGCAGCCATGGGAGTGTGCACTAGTTGACAATGCTTTGCAGGTTGAGGCCACAAGGAGGCCTGAGCTAGAGTCCTGGCCCACCCTAAAAGGCAGGGACAGTGATGCAGCCAGTAGTCCAAGCTACTACAGGAGAGTGATTTAGTGAGATGCATTTAAAAAGAATCAGATATAGTTTTTAATTAAAAAAAAAAAAGAAAAGAAAGAAACAACCCATAGGCTATTTCCACCACCTTTTCCAATGATTTTCCTGTATTCTGCCTCCACACATACCCCCACTTAATCAAGGCCGGAAACACTAAGGTACTGTGGACCACGGATGGGACCTCACTGTAGAGGGAAGCCCTGGCTGCTGCTCTCCCAGGGCTCCCCATGACAGTGCGGCTGACACTGTGGCCTGCCTTGCAGACATTTTCCATCTAATTCTTTACCACCAGACAAGCAATGTATTTCAGTTAACTTTGGGGCCTGAGCAACAAGGTCACCAATTACCAAGAGAACTTTCAGAACAGTCCAGATCCCAGTTTAGCTTAGCTGCTTCTCCTTCTTCTTTTTTTAAAAACTTTATTTATTTTTATTTGACCAAAGATAGAGTGAGAAGAAGAGAAACTAAGAAAGCAAGCCTCCAGGTCTGGGACTTGAACCACAGTTGGCTGTGTGGAAGTCCAGCACCCCAACCACCCTACCAGCCCCAGCTGCTTCTCTTTCTTAAAACGGTGAGCGTTACTGAGTTGAACCACTAAAGGGGAAGGACAGCTAGAAGATGCAGTCTCTACCCTTAACAATCTGATTGTGACCCAAGATAGGATAAGCACTCAACTGAGGCCTAAGGAACTAGGCCACAGAAGGGCAGAGGACCTCAGGAAAGTTAAGGTGCTACTGGTGGGATCAGACATTGTCTCCTGAAGGGCTAAACCTTGAACACAGACAGATGGGGAGAAAAGTGGGCAGAGCATATGGGTAGGGAACAGAGGGGCCAGAGAGTAAACTGCTTTGGGGACTAGCTAAAGTCCACGCAGGGTGCAATGAGGGGAGGAGGGAAGACAAGAGAGGAGATTTGGGTCAAGTGGTATAGAGTTTTTGGAAGAATGTCTGTATAATCCTGTTTTGGCAGGTGGCACTGAAAGGGAAGTTATTTTTGCGAGTCAGAACACTAGGAGACTCAGGCAGTCCTAAACACTATCTTGATAAACAAGGGGTGCTAACAAATCTACAGCAGGTAATGAGCAGAGGCTACTTTCCTTCTTCTGTTGGAACTGCCAGGTATCACAGTAAAAAAGTTTTTTTTAAAAAAAGCTGTGAAGGCAAGACCAGTAGTTGGTGTAACGGCTATGTCACTGGACTCCCATGTAGTCGACCATGGTTCGAGTCCTGGGCCCCGTGGCTTAAACTCATGCCAGGAGCATGTGCGTGTGTGCCCAAGATCCCAAGAGGAGAAACGGAGGAGAAGGGATTATGGCGTGGCCATCCCCCCTGGGGGGTGATTTCCCCACTTTCTGTCTCTCTCTTTCTGCGAGCCAATGCACCCTATAGCAAAAACCTTTCCAAAAATAAATAAATAAATAAAAATTCAAAAGCAGCAAAGGGACAAGCAGATGGCATAATAGCTACATAGCTGCACTCCCATGTAGTCAACTGCGGTTTGAGTCCCAGACCCAATGGCTTAGACTCACGCTGAGCACGTGTGCATGCATGCCCAAGATCACAAAAGAACGGAGGAGAAGGGATTATGGCATGGTCATACCCCCGGGGGGTGGGGTGGGGGGATTTCTTGCTTTCTGTCCTCTGTCTCTATCTGTCTTTCTGGCGAGCACACACGCCCTATAGCAAAAAACTTCTCAAAAAAAAAAAAGGGGGGGGCAGCAGTGAAGAGCTCCTGAGGATCTTGCAGAGAAGCTGCTCTGAGGGTGGTTTTGATCCATGGGTCCACAACAGTCAAGTACACGAAGTCGTTTTGAAGAAAGCTCTTAACATAAGACATGCTTACAAACCCCAATACCTTTGCTGGATCTCTTTGACGTTTTCTTGTTTCCGTCAGAGGTAATTTCAATTTCATCAGGATTACCACCTTCTTCTTCGATAGCCTAAAGGAAAGATAAAATAAAGTGAGCCCAAACAGCACACAGGCTGGTTCACAGAGCTTTCTGGTAACGGGACCAGCAGGTGGCGTAATGGTTACATTACTGGACTCCCATGTAGTCAACCTTGGTTAGAGTCCCGGACCTAGAGGCTTAAAATTCATGCCAGCATTGCGGCATGGCTGTTCCTCCAGGCGGGGGGATGATTTCTCAGTTTCTATCTCACTGGCAAGCAACGCACCTTATAGTGAAAAATCTTTCTTTTAAAATATTCTTTTAAAATAATGAAAACAGAGCCTTCTGGTAAGAAAAAGCACATCTTTAAGGACACAGCTGCTGCTGATCTAGAACTGCTGGCATCTTCTGTCCACTTGTGCCGAGCTCTAGGTTGGAGTAAAAGATAAGGAGCCTGACTGACTAACTGCCTGTTCATAGCTGTGTGTGCTCAGGAGATTTACTTAATTGTTTTGTTTTGTTCTCTGAAACACAGGCTAATAACAGCATTAACCTTGTAAGGCTGCTGCAAGGGCTCTACTATCCAAGGGAAGCAAGTACTCAGCAAACAGCTTATCTGTCTTATCCTATTCCTGGGCCCAAAAGAACTCACATAGAGGAAGGCACGCTCTCCAGCATTTTATGACTTCACCCAGCACCCTGCTGTTTAACATTCCCGTGACCCCCTTCCACTCCATCCCTGCATTGTTTGGACAGAACATGTCCACTCACTGGCTGAGAGCCTACAAGTGTCAGGCATGGGACCAGACGTGACATATGAGCCACCAACCAATCACGATCACATATATCCCCGACTGACTAGAAGGACCTTTACCCTCAGCCACTAGGTGACTGTGCCTCAAGAAGGACCTTAACCTCAGCAACGAGGTGACCCTGCCTCAAGGAACGTTCGATTGTAAGGGTTTTTTGGCGAGTCCCACCTCCCGTCCCAAGCATCTGCTATTCCCTTCAACAGATCCCACACACAATACTGATCAGGCAGTCTGCACATATCAATGACGACTCCCTCGACACTGAAACTTCAGGTTTAGTTTCACTGACAACTTTTCCCTCTTTACTGCATCATCCCGTGAGCACTAGTTTTATTTAAGCTCCTTTCAAATACTGTGTTTTAACGTATAACTTTTTGGAAGCCTCCAAGATTCTCAGCAGTTTTCCAGCTTGGTGAATGTGATTTGAGGATAGGGCCTGAGGGAACCAGCAGTTAGCGTAATGGCTATGTCGCTGGACTCCCACGTAGTCGACCGTGGTTCGTGTCCCGGACCCGGTGGCTTAAAACTCACGCCGGGCGCATGTGCGTGCATGCCCAAGATCCCGAGAGGAGAATGGAGGAGAAGGGATTGCGGCGTGACCATCCCTCCTGGGGGGTGATTTCTCACTTTCTGTCTCTATGTCTCTCTCTGTCTGTCTGGCGAGTGCACGCGCCCTATAGTGAAAACCTCTCAAAAAAAAAAAAAAAAAAAAAAAAAGGATAGGGCCTGAGAATTGCACACTAAATCTGTAGTAGAAGCAGCAGAGAAAATCTTTCCTGCCCTAGAAGCCGAGAGGAAGAACTGGAGTTCTGCCTTGGGATCCAGGAAAAGTACAACCAGAAAAGTCCCTGCCCTCTTCCTGGGGACAGACAATTCTAAACCATCACCAGGAAAACAGAACTGCCCCAGGCGGCTGGTGTTCCCTTTCACCCTGTGTCTCCCCTGGGTACATGTTGACAGCACTATCCCCAGAGGAACTGCACATCATCCTAATAGGCCTCAGCAAAAATTAAGCTTCATGTGTTCTCTCCACCTTCCGCTCTTTAGCCTTTCCTGGAAAAAATAAACCAAGAAACACCGACTGGATGACACAGTGGGGGCGAGGGGGAGATCAGATGAATGCACGGGCTTCTGGTCTTTCTGTACTGAGGCCACATCCCTCAGAAAACAAAAGGAAGGAGAAGAGAAATGTGCTCTGAGTGAAGAAGATGCCTGAAGTCACAAACCAGCCTCAGCCACCAGCCCAACAGGAAGGTTCAATGCCACTGAAACAGCCTTCAGGCCTACGGCCTGGGGAAAATAGCCCCTCGACCTGACTTGGATGATGGGAGGCCTTGGTGGTGCAAACAGTAGACCATCACCACCTCGCCCTGTTTCAATTTCCTCCAGGTGAGACCAAGGAACTTCCTGCATATGTGAATGAAGAGAGTGAGCATCTGCAGAGAAGAATACAAGGCTGAGTTTCAGGACCGCCCAAGTGACTCTGAGCGTGTCAAGTACCACTTTTGAGACTGAGTTTCCCCATTAGGAAAACAGAAAATAGTCTTGACTTCCTGTTGGAAATGATTAATAATAAAGCCGACATCTTTACTTGTTTGGGAGCCACGAAGTTGGAATAAGTCACTGCAGCCTTCCTTTGCAGGAGGTGTGAGGTAGGTGGCGAGGCTGAGAAGAGCACGTGGGAGAGGTCCAGATCAAGAGTAGCCTCGTGGAGAAATGCAGAGAAAGAAACCAACAGGACTAAGGAAAACGCAAGGGAAGCAAAAGAGGCACTAACGCTGACCTGCAGAGAAAAAGGAACCCACAGAACTAACGACAGTGATGGAGAAGCAGAAAACCACTAATGCTGACCTGCAGAGAAAGGCCCATCAGGACTAAGGAAAACAGGGGAAGCAGAAAAGCCCCCACAATGACCTGCAGGGACAGGGACCAATAGAGGACTAAGGAAATCGTTGGGGAAGCAGAAAAGTACTAAGGCTAACCTGCAGGGAAAGGGACTGACGGGACTAAAGAAATCGTTGGGGAAGCAGAAGGGCTCGACCTGCAAGGAAAGAAACTAACGTTACCTGCAGGGAAAAGGACTGCGGGGACTAAGGAAATCGCTGGGGACGCAGACGGGCTCTAACGTTGACTTGCAAGGGAAAGAAACCGATGGGACTAAGGAAAAAGACGGGCGGGTGAAGCAGACGGGCCGAACGTTGACCTGGAGGGAAAACGACTGACGGGACTAAGGGAATCGTTGGGGACGCGGAAAAGAACTAACGCTGACCTGCAGGAAAGGGGACCAACGGGGACTAAGGACAACGCGGGGGCAGCAGGAACCCGAGGCGCAGGGAAGGGCCCTAACTGCTTTCCCCGCGGCGCCTGCGGGGCCCCAGCACGGTTAGACACCCGCAGCCGGGGGATGACCCGGCCCGACCCGCCACCGCCGCGCGTCCCGCCAAGGCCGCTGCCCTTACGTAAGCCGACCCAAGGCCCCGCCGCCTGCCTGCACAGCCGCACACCGGACCCGGGGGTGACGGTCCCCTCCTGCGGACACTCGGAGGCGGGTCCTCCGCTCCTTCCTGCCCGGGCCCGCGTGGGCGAGCCGTGCACCCCGCTCCCTGCCTCCCTCCCCACCTCCCCTGCCAACGTTTACGGGGTAAATCCGCCCCCCAACGCAAGCGCGGCGGACCCGGCGGGGCCGTGTGACCTTGGCCGAGTCCCTTCCCCTCGCCCAGGAAGTGAGGACCTCGGGGCTCCCGGCCATGGAGGCTGGGAGGAGGCGACGGGAGGGGAGCCTCGGCGCCGGGGCCCACGTCCCGCGCCTGGAGGAGGAGAGCCGCCGACAGAAACCCGCGTCCCGCTTTCGCTCTCGCGATTTTTCTCCACCTCCGTCGCCCCTCATGCGGCGCTGGGATGTGAACCCGGGCCCCGCCGGCTTCCGAGAGGAACCAGGGGACGCGAGAACGCCAGGCCTGACAGGCCGCGCACGGACCCCGGGGAGGGGCCTCCACCCCCACCCGCTGCCCACCCTCGGAGCCCCGGCGCCACCTTTTTCAGCCGCTCCATCAAAACGCTCTTGTTGCCGCTCGAGTCCAGATTCCGTTTCCTCAGCTCCGCTCGCAGGTCGATCACTCGCAGGTCGCTGAGGCGTCGCGTCCCGGTCTCCGACGAGGCAGAGCTCAGAGCTGCTGCGCCCGGCGCACCCGAATCGACTAGGCTGGACAGAGTCTCCGCCATTCCAGGGACCCTGGCTTCGCCGCCCACTTCTCACAGAACCAGGCCGGTTTTATCTCAGCTTCTAGCACAAAATGGCGCCGCCTGCGAGGGAACCGCTCCAGCCGCCCCGGCGCGCGTCTCTTCTGCGCAGGCGCACCCAGCCCGGGGCCGACGCGCTCGGTCACATCTGCCCATGCGTAGTGAGAACCTCGGGGAGGTGTGCGCAGGCGCGTTGAACGTCGACGGCCTCCCGCGGCGAACGGCCGGGGAACTAGCGTGCTGCAGTTACGGCGCCTGCGCGTTGCGGCTGGGAACGCGCGGTTGGTGGACGTGCGAGCGCGCTTGCTGCTCAAAAGGCCAGGGGGCGCTGCGCGCATGCGCGGCCGCAAAGCGGGGCGGGAGGAAGCGAGTGCGTTTTCCTCTTAGGCGGCGCCATTTTGTGCTCAGAGCCGCTACAGCCGCCGGCGGTGAAGCGGTCCGGCGGTGGCGGAGACAGCAAAGCGGGTATGGCGGAGACTCTGGTGGGGTCAGGCGACTCGGGCTCTACCACCGCCGCTCCCGGCTCGGGCGTGTCGGAGGCCGGGACGCGGCGGCTGTGCGAATTGAGGGTGATCGACCTGCGGGCGGAGCTGAAGAAGCGGAACCTGGACACGGGCGGCAACAAGAGCGTCCTGATGGAGCGGCTTAAGAAGGTGAGGAGGCCCCGGGACGGGAGGTGGCGCAGGACGCCCGGACACGCCCCCCGCGCCGGCCTGTCACCGAGACGCCCGCAGCCGGGGCGCCTCGGGCCCGCCCCCTCCGCGCCGCCCCCGGCCCGAGCTGCCGGGACCGGACCGGGCTGTGTGACCTTGGCCCGGATCCGCCCCTCTCTGTTCCTCCCTCCAGCCTCTGGCCTCAAGTGCAGTTCCAGCCAGTCCCGTCTAGCCGGGGGTGCCCCGGACCCCGCCGCGGGCTCGGGTTCGAGCCTCGGTTCTGTGACCTTGGGCAGGTGCCTCTCCCGCCGGGCGCCCCAGGTCCGTCCGGAGAATGGACGTCCCAGGAGAGAGGCGGTGCCGGGCCCCGGGATCCCAGCGTGGCCTCGTCGTCGTCTGGGATCTGTCTGGGTCGGGGGCTTCCGCGACCACCCTCCCGGAGGTGCCGCTCGTCCGGGGTCGCGGCCTTGGGGACCGTCCGCTTTCCCAGCTGGACCCCGAGCTCCGGAGCCGGGGGGACCCCGGGAGTGCCCTGTCCGCAGGGGTCACGTATTATGCAGGCTCTCCAAGCGTTTTGCACCGAAACGCGTTTTTACTTTCATCTTCCAAGCCCCAGTACCCGTGGAGGGAAACCCTCCTGCCCCGGCGCAGGGGGAGGATGGCGAGGTGAACCTCACCCAGCCCTTCAGACCCGGGCCAGGCCAAGTGCAGCCCCCTCATTGATATTTCTTTCCTCCTAGAACTTAGAGTGGAAGGTGGGGCGTTGTGGAGATTCGTGGCCATGTTTGGGGCTGTTTTTTGACCCCAGTTCTGGAGCCCCCACGCACAGCCTCCCTCTGCTGTCTTTTGGGCACGGGGCCCAGAGAGGGCCAAGTTGTTCTAGGTTGGTCCTGAGCGGTTTTGGGCTCGCAGCCCAGAGAGCAGAACCGGAGTCGCTCTCTGCAAGGCCGGGTTTGCCTTTGTTTACTGGGAAGTCGTTACTTAGGGGAACAGCGGGGAACAGCGTGTGCCCTGCAGCTCTCAAATAATGCTGTAAAAATGCACCTCTTCCTGACAGGCGGTTAAGGAAGAAGGGCAGGATCCAGATGAAATTGGCATCGAGTTAGAAGCCGCAAGCAAGAAGATGACAAAGAGATACATAAAAGGTATCTGTTCCCGTCTTACTGTAGCCTGGGGCCTGAGTGTTTAGAAAACGTAGAGATAAAAAACCCTTCAAGGTTATGCCTTTCTCTCAGGAGAGGGAGGAGGACAGAGAGGGAGACCAGGACCCCCCAAGGGGGTCTTGCCACACCATAATGCCCTCGATCTTCCAGCCAGATCTCCCGTATAGCTCCAGCGTCACGCAGTGTGGCCCGTCGTGGCTGGGCAGAGAAATGGCATCCAGCCCTTCCTGCCCCCAGGACAGGGAAGACGTCTCTGGCCCTCGTTGTCCACTCTCTGGTCCGAGGCTTGCTCCTCACCCCTAGTGAGTAGCTACTCCAAGAATGCAGGGAAGAGGAGAGATGTCCGGGCACACAGTAAAACTTTTTAATTTAAAGAATTATTTTTTATTTAATTTTATTCACTGTCACTATTTTATTTTATTTTTATGAGGTTGACCAGAGAGAGAGGGAAAGTGAGAAAGCAAGCTGCCAGGTCCAGGACTCGAACTGCAGTCAGCCATGTGGGAGTCCAGCCATCTTAACCACCATGCCAGCTGCTGGCCCCACTTATTAAACTTAAACATATGGTGAAGACATTTCAGTTCTTGTCGTGGGGATCAGAGAACTAGAGCACTCTTTAAGACCTCTGAAAGCTATCCCAGCTGGTCTGAGCACAAAATGTACCTGTTTGGCTTTTTTCCTGGTTCAAAAAAATAGGCCTTAAACTAAGAAAAAGGACAACTCCAGACAGAACAGGATCTCTGGGGTCCAAAATAGATTGTTGGGGTATTCGAACCCCACCTGTATCTTACCAGTTTCTTTCTTTAAAATCCGTGGGACCAGCAGTTGGCGTAATGGCTATGTCACTGGACTTCCATGTAGTCGACCATGGTTCAAGTCCTGGACCCGGTGGCTTAAAGTCACGCCAGGTGCGTGTGCACGTGTGCCCAAGATCCTGCGAGGAGAATGGAGGAGAAGGGATTGCGGCGTGGCCATCCCCCCGGGGGGTGATTTCTTGCTTTCTATCTCTGTGTCTGGGGAGAGCACATGCGCCCTATAGCAAAAAAAAACCTCTCCAAAAAAAAAAAAAATTAAACTCCGTAGAGTTCATAACCTATTGAGTTCACAGGTGTATGTCGGAGAACTAAATGCTGCTTAGTGTATCATGAGGTTGTGCAACCACCACCACCATCCAAATCTGGGGTGTTTTCATCACCACTGAGAGTATGCCCCATCCTTCCCATGAGCAGTCGCTCCTCATTCTCCTTGCCCTCCCTCCAGCCTCTGCCAGTCACTGGCATTCTCTTCCGCCCTTGGCCTGCTCTGGACTTCTTATGTAAATGGAGCCAGACAACTTACAGCCCTTTGTGTTAGCCTGTTTCAAAGGTTCAGTGGAGTTTCTCCAGTCCTTTTTAGGGCTAATGAGAGTTTTTGAAAGCTTTTGATGCCATAAACCTTTGAACCCTGGACTGTCCTTATTGGCCATATTCCTCATTATGAGGTTTTATAGTGCTAAGGATGTGACTTTTCTTAAAACGTGCTGTGTGAAAATGCCAACCCCCGTACACGTTCCATTTATCTGGAGAAGTGGAAAAGTCAAGCGGTGAAGGATGGCTGCTTATAAAATTAAAAGTTAGTTTTCCACAATCTCTGGCTTCTTTTCTTAGAATTATTTAGTTAATTCCATTTCTTGTTATTTTTATTATTTAATTTGACCAGAGAGAAAGGGAGCAAGAAAGGAAAAGTGAGAAAGAAAGCTGCTAGGTCTGGGACTTGAACTATAATTAGCCATGTAGGAGTCCAGCACCTTAACCACCTCACCACTTGCTGGCCCCAGTCTCAGGGTTTTTAGAGCTCCTTTTCCTAGAAGGATAGCTTTTCTGTCATGCTTCTATATGCATGTGTTTTGAAAGGTTTAATTTTTTGGTTTCATAAAGGATTTAAGATTTAATTTCAAAACATGGCTGTGTTTTTGCTGATGCTGTATCTGTATTTCAGCTTGAAAGGCTGAACAGGTACCAAATGTGAAAGACTAGTCTACAGCAGGAAACATACATCTGTCTACAGCAGGAAACATGCATCTGTCTTCTGCTTAAAGGCTAAGCTCTCTACGATTTTGAATGATGCATAAATGACTTAGCAGTACAGCTTAAAACATCTTTATGTGTACACTCATTTAAAACTGAGGTTCCAGCTTCCTACTCAGAAGATCCTAAAGGGAGTCATGGCGTCATTAGAGAGTGAAGTATAGTCAGGCACTTAGACACCTGTCTGTGCTAGAGCGGAGCTCAGATGAGCCAGCGGTGAGGGTGCTGTGATGAGACTGCAGGCTGTGACCACGTGGAGGAAGGCCAGGCCTTGTTCCTGGTCCAGCCCGAGGGCCAGCGGCAGTGGCGTGCACCTCTGCTCCCACTGACTGGGGGCTGCGGCAGGGGGTTGTGAGCTCGAGGGTCGAGCTTTTCCGTTAAGCTGTTCAGTCTGCATCCTCCTATTTACCTCCCACCTGAGCGCTGCGGGTTCCTGTGCAGAAGCCTCTGGACAGCGTGCAGCTTCCGAGCATTTTTACACAGTGGACTTCAGAAGGATGTGCCGTGGTTAGATAGGATGCGAAATGTGGGCACTGAACCAATTCACATGCGTCTAACGCACGGAGTAAAACCTGCTGATGGTGGTGGGAGTGCTGAGTAACAGACTGCAAGGCCCACGTCGCCTGACATGTAATAGAGCTACGTTTCTTGAGTAGATTTTTTTTTTTTTTTTTAATTTTAAACTTTTCCATGAAATAGAGACAGAAAGCACTCCCGACAATCTTCACACTGTTCTAGCCCAGCTTCAGCCAGCCTGGACCACAGGCGTGTGCACCTGGCATGTACAGGGAGACCTCTGGGTGCAAGCTGGGCCTCTCCACGTGGACTCAGCATCACTGAACGGTGCACTACAGCTGGGCCTCCGTGGCTGGCCCTCCTGAGTCATGTTTTCTCAGAGTTTATTTCACTTTAATTAATATTATGTAATTTAACCAGAGGAAGACAGAAAGAGAGAGAAAGGGAAAGTTAGAAAGCAAGCTGCCAGGTCAAGAACTCAGACCATGGGGAACCAGCAGTTAGCATAATGGCTATGTCGCTGGACTTCCACATAGTCGACCACGGTTCGTGTCCCAGACCCGGTAGCTTAAAAAAAAAAAACTCACGCCGGGCACGTGTGCGTGCATGCCCAAGATCCCAAGAGGAGAATGGAGGAGAAGGGATTGCGGCGTGGCCATCCCCCCTGGGGGGTGATTTCTCGCTTTCTGTCTCTATGTCTCTCTCTCTGTCTGTCTGGCGAACGCATGCACCCTATAGTGAAAATCTCTCCAAAAAAAAAAAAAAAACTCAAACCACGAGTGGCCGTGTGGGAGTCTAGCACTTTTTTTTTTTTTTTTTGAGAGGTTTTTTGCTATAGGGCGCGTGCGCTCGCCAGACAGACAGAGAGAGACATAGAGACAGAAAGCGAGAAATCACCCCCCAGAGGGGATGGTCACGCCGCAATCCCTTCTCCTCCATTCTCCTCTCGGGATCTTGGGCACGCACGCACACGCGCCTGGCGTGAGTTGTAAGCCACCGGGTCCGAGACGCGAACCGCGGTCGACTACGTGGGAGTCCAGCGACATAGCCATTACGCTAACTGCTGGTTCCCAGGAGTCTAGCACTTTTAACCACCGTGCCACCTGCCAGCCCTGAGTAATTATTGGTAGTAATGGTGAATGGGGTATTTGAGGTATACACACTGCAGTGAGGGTCTTTGTCAAAGATTGAGGTGTTTCGGGAACCAGCAGTTAGCGTAATGGCTATGTCGCTGGACTCCCACGTAGTTGACCGTGGTTCGCGTCCCGGACCCGGTGGCTTAGAACTCACGCCGGGCGCGTGTGCGTGCGTGACCAAGATCCCGAGAGGAGAATGGAGGAGAAGGGATTGCGGTGTGGCCATCCCCCTGGGGGGTGATTTCTCGCTTTCTGTCTCTCTGTCTGTCTGGCGAGCGCACGCGCCCTATAGCGAAAAACCTCTCCAAAAAAAAAAAAAAAAAAAAGATTGAAGTGTTTCATGTTTAACTTTCTTATATTCCGAAAAATTATTGCAGTACTGTTTTTAGGAGGGCTGGCCTTGTGGTCCAGTGGGTGAGCAAGTGGACCCCACACGGCCTCCCAAGTGGTTTAAAGCCCAGCCCTGCTGAAATGCTCTGAAGAGCACATGTGCCCCAAATCCCGGCAGGATGGGGAAGTGGAGAAGGGGTTGTGGTGTGACCGCACCCCACGGAGGATGCGTTCTTTTCCTCTCGCCATCTCTGGCAAGCGCACTTGCTTTCTGGCGGATATGTGCATATGTGTGCGTGTGTATGTACACAGTGGTCTGTGCTCCTGCAGTGTTTGGACCCAACACTTACCAACACGATGCCCCACGTCGATCGTCGTTTTAGCCACGGCCACTGGGTATTCTGTAAGTGCGTACTCTACTTGGGCGCATACAAACACATCCCTGCTAAAAGTGGGTCTGTGTGGGTTTTTTGGGAGTTCTTTGGGAACATTTTCCTCAGCTGTTAAGTATTCTTTAAACTTGTCATTTGTTTTTCTTTCTTTCATGAGAGTTGTGGAGACAGACAGAGTTTCATGCTGTAGTCTTCCCCTCCTCCCAAGCTTCCTGGCCAGCCAGGGACCGGGCACAGGCCTGGCAGGTGCAGGTCACCTGGGGGACCAAGGCCACAGAGGAGCCTCTGGACGGGCCCAGGGATGTTGGAGCAGCAGGTCACGGCAGTGTCGCTGGCCGACCTGAGCTTAGTGTTGGAGGTCACAGGACGTTGTAGGTGTTGCACGGGCTCCTCAGCCCTGGCCCTGTGGGCTGGTTCTCTGGTGGGGCGTTGCCCTGTGCACTGGGGTGGGGCGTCGAGCAGCCTGCCTGGTGCTGTCCACTAAATGCCCCACCACAGTAGGACACCAAGCGTATCTCTGGGTGCTGCCACTTCCACCCCTGGTGTACCGCCTAGGAACGAAGGTGTGCCGTGACATGTCTCTCAGCCATCGGCTGGGCGCTGTCTCCAGGTAGAGTAAGAGCCCAGCTTGCAGGTTCCTTGTCAGACTTGGTGGTGTGTGTCCTAAAAGAATTCCTGGGTCAAAGGGTGTGCCCGTTTTAAGGCCTTTGAGACTTGTGGGCCAAGAGGTTTTATGTCCCTTCTGTGCGTTGGGGTTCCCACGGTGCTCCCTTGGGGTGCCCAGCATGACTCCGGAAGCTCTGTGGTGCTCGTGGAACCCAGGACGTCTGTTGGGTTTATGGCAGCCTTCACCCTTTTGCCTTTTCCTGATGGTGAAGAGTGACAAAGGGCAGGTGACCTGCAGGGAGGAGCGGCAGGGTGGCGGTCCCGGTGATGGACGTGCAGGTGTTCCTGTAGGTGGCCGCGCTTCGACTACTGGGTAGGCGTGGGCTCTGCTTATGCATGTGTGTCCGAAGCTCTTCTCATCCTCAGCTTGTTACTCATTTTGGGCGTACATGTTGGTTTGGAGCAGCTTTAAAATCCTCTGAGCTTTTGGATTCTTGGTGGAAGCCAAAATACTTGGATTGGATGACATAAATCCTAGTGTTCATGTCCCAGTCTTTCGCCTCCTTAGGATATCAGTGACGACAGAGTTACACATGACAGAAGAGCAGACACTTTTGTTTCAGGGTGGGAACGAAGGTTGAAATCTGTCATTATGTAAAAGAATTATGAGGCCAGAACGCGAGTGTTTCTGATTGAACGATTGTTCTCTAATTAGGACAAAGAATGGAGGAGGACGGCACAGAGGACAATGGCCTGGAAGAGGATTCCAGAGATGGGCAGGTACGTGGCATCACGCGGAGACAGCAGCAGCAGCTCTGCCGCGGTCCCCTGGTCATTCACACGGGTGCTTCTTTGCAGGAGGACATGGACGCGAGTTTCGAGAACTTGCAGAACATCGACATGATGGACATTAGTGTGTTAGACGAGACCGACGTTGAGAATAGTAGCGCTCCAGACTTCGGGGAGGATGGCGCCGACAGCCTCCTTGACTCCCTCTGTGACAGTAAAGACTGCGTGGCCTTGCAGGACGGACAGCTTCCAGCCCAGCTCACAGAGCATGCTGTAGGTAACTTGGGGACACAGCGGCGTGTGCCAGTAGGCCAGCGGTCAGTGCCGTCTGTATGAGGGAGAACCCAGCTACCCCGCCACAGGCAGAACTCGATGTCTGAGTCTCGGTGGTAAACTGCATCCATTTATGCTCCAGGTGGACCGGGTGTTGGATGGCTTTTCTGTGGTACTGGAGTGTGTCATATTTGGCATGGCGACACTTTCCAGGCATACTACAAGTCACAGTGCCGACGGCTCGTAGTTGGTGAAAGTTTTTCCTGTCAAAGATAAGGGCTGGCTCAGGGTGCCTCGGTAACACTCTTAAGCTAAACTCGATCCTTGTGGGAGAGGCAGGTTCAGTTCCCTGGTTGGCTTATACATGCTGGGTGCGTGTGCCCGTGGTCATGGCTGAGTGGGAGCACTTGGCAGGGTCGGAAGGGTCGTGAACTTTGAACTTGGACCCTGTTGAGGGTGCTTATCTTTTCTGTCTCTCACTCTCATGAAAGAAACGGATTTTTTTTTTTGGAGAGGGTTTTGCCATAGGATGCGTACGCTCGCCAGAAAGAGACAGAAAGTGAGAAATCACCCCCCGGGGGGATGGCCACGCCACAGTCCCTTCTCCTCCATTCTCTTGGGATCTTGGGCACGCATGCACACACACCTAGTGTGAGTTTAAGCCACCGGGTCCGGGACTAAAACCACAGTCGACTATATGGGAGTCCAGCGACATAGCCGTTATGTCCACTGCTGGTCCCAAGAAATGGATTTTTTTAAATGCTAGAGAACAGTAATAGAAAACAGAAACGGTTTCTAATTTCGCAGTGCACCCAATTTTTTATTTCTTTAGACAGGGTCTTGCTGTGTTACGACCTTGGGGCCTCAGCCTCCCGAGTAACGGGAACTACAGAGCTGCGCCCCCATGCCCTTCCTTGTGAGGTGGCCGGGCCTTGAGCACGAGCCTCATGTGCGGCAGTGTCGACCAGTGGGCCCTACCACGACTGCCCAGGAGGGACCTTCCCTCCTTCTAGGACAGCAGGACAGACAGACGGATGTGCAGGCGTCCCCCACAGGGGCCTACACTGCTGGTGCAGCCCCAGGTCACGGGCCGTGCGCACTTGGTGTGCTCAGGACGCTCCTGAGATGTGGGCTCCGGACTGGTCTCCCTTGGGTCCAGCCGGTTACTGCTGTGCTGCTCCCTGCCCCCAGAGGGCATTGGTTCTGTGGCTGGTCCGGCTGTCGCAGTGTTCTGTCTTGAGTGTTTACAGTAGAGCCCTCAGGTGAGTCTTGCAGCACCTGCAGAGATGCTGTCTTAGAGGAAGAGTTTTGTCAGAGGACACTTGCACTCTCTGGAGAGAGAGAAATTGAGAAAGAACACTCCCCAACGGGATGACCATGCCACGCTCCCTTCTTCTCCGTCCTCCTCCTGTCTGAGTTTCGAGCACACAGGGACTTGGGCCAGGCATGATTTTCGAGCCGCTGGGTTTGAGAATTGAACCATGCGGTCAGCCACGTGAGATCCAGCCACTGTAACAGCCATGACATGGGCTGGCCCAGACTGGTCCGTCATTTTAATCCAGCCGACTTCCCACATCCCGCTGTGGTAGCTAGTGGCTTTCCTCACTCAGCATGAGAGCTCTCTCCCTCGGAAGAACGTGCCCTCTCGAACTGGACCTCAGCCCTAAGGTCCGGTCGTGAGCTGCAGAGCGACTGCACCTTGCCCTAAGGGAGCGGTGGGCAGCCATTGGCCCTTCTTTGATTTCTGTTATAGGTGCGTGTGCTCTCCAGACTGCGGGGAAGTGAGCCATCGCCTCCTGGGGGTGGGCACACGCACACGTGCCTGCCGTGGTTTTCAGGCTGCCGCGTCCAGGACTCAGGCCACGGTCGGCCATGTGGGCGTGCAGTGCCTTACCCACCGCGCCACCTGCGTAGTCCTCACTCTACTTCCTCAATGAGGTAGCTGCTGTGTGAGCCGCAGTTACTTTCCAAGCAGATTCTTGCTTGCCCGCTTCCGGGTTAATGGAGGCAGCCCAGTCAGAGACTCACATCTGAGAAGGGAAGGCAGCAAGGTAATGTGCACAGGTGTCTTCGTAGTTCACTTAGAGACACAGGCCTTCCAGTTTACTAGGTTTTCAGGGAGCAGTTCTTTGGTTTGGTAAATAGGAAGAAGATCCAGCTCAATATCCGTTTTAAGTAAAGTAGCCTAGAAGAAAGTGCTTTGTTATTGTTAACATAGAAAGTTTTTCTGTGTGGAGCCGGCAGGTGGCGTGGCGGTTAAAGTGCTTGACTCCCACATGGTGGCTGTGGTTGGGTCGCGGACTGCCGATGGGGCAGCAGACTGGGCCGGCCAGGGGTGCTCGGGAGGGCGCGGCCGTGGTGACGATGCAGGGACCTTGGCTTTCTTTCGTAACCTCACTCTCCTCAAAGTCATGTCCGTTTCATTGTTCAGGTGGATGGGGAAGGCTTCGAGGATGCTTTGGAAGTTTCACCCTTGGACTTCAAAGTCACTCCGGTAGGTCCCCCGCAGTGTGGCATCCGGGAAACTCTCAGTGAGTGGTTGACACTCCATAGTGGAGAGAACATGGCTGTGCGGGACAGTGACCGAGCACTGACCGAGCGAGGTGGGCAGAGTTGCCTGGAAGGTTCCCAGTGGGAGTCAGGCCCTCGCCGAAGTCCAACCTTGGTCAGGAGTTAGAGCAGGAGTACGGAACGGGTGTGGCCTTCGGCCCTGGGGCAGAACGGAGCGTGATGGCTGAGGGGGGTGCATGTGAGGTTGTGCGTAGGCAGGGTCAGCTCAGAGAACGTCCTCGTCAGGGTAAGAGACAGCGTAGTGGGAGGTAACGGGTCCCGGTGACAGACAATGGTGTCTGGTGGGGAAGATTTCTTAAATTGCTGAGGTGTACAATGAGGCAGCCACCCGTGACCACTGCAGTGACCGCAGGAGTAGGCCAGCTCCAGGGGCTGTGGGCTGGGCAGATGCCAGTGTGGTGACTGCCACTCGGGAAATCCGACGGGCCGGAGTGACCGCTGCTACCCCACGGGTGCCCAGGAGAAGCGGCAGGGTGAGCTCGTCCTCCCTGAGTTACTATAGGACGAGGTGTGTTGTTTTGAATAAAGTTTTTCAAGCAGCCATCAATTTACAGATGATTCACAGCTAGGTTGATTTGGTCCTAGTTCCCGAAGTGACTGGTAGATTCGCTTTTTCTTTTCTTTTAAATAGGATATTGAAGAACCCCTCCTGGAGCCAGGTACTGATAAGATAAATGCGACAATTAATGGTTTGAAAGTTTTCACGCTACTGTTATTTAAAGCTGTTTCTCTTTTAAGCTGTGCCGGTCTTGTAAATTTCCCTAATGGTGGACAATCCAGATCGTACAAGGATCAGAGATTGGAAACCCACTCATATCACCAGATCTGTGGAAGGGGCCGTTCTGGCTTCTCGATATCAAACATCTTTGCTGAGATGTGGTGATTACTTGCATCTCTAGCCACGTAGAGTGGCATTTAAGTAATTTCCCTCTGAGATTCTTCCATGTGTTTCTACACATGAAACAGATCTTGTGATATTTTGCTGCAGTCATTCTGATTAACACATTAAGGCAGGACAGAGCTGTGGTCAGGGCACCTATGATTGAGAAGGGACTGGATTCCAGAAGAGGAGACCGAGTGTCTTCATGGAAACTTCCAATACGTTATTTCCCTCTGGACTGCGTTTGTCTCCTGCCGTCGGAAGAGTTTCGGTTTTCATGTTGGACTGTTCTGTTAAACAAAATTCAAAGAAAACGTGCAAGTCGAGCTGTCAGTGAATGGCGATGCATTCGGTTCAGCACTTGGACCTCGGAACATGAGTCAGAAGACCCAGACTTGAATGCAAACTCGATGAAGACTGTCGCGAAGCAGCCGTGTGGCTGTGGGTGTTTAAATCTGTGGGGGCCTTTTCTCTTCCCTGTAGCGTAGAGGCCCACCTAGCAGCGGTCGGAGCGCAGGTAGTGTACCAGTGTAACTGTGTGTGCCGCGGGTTTTCCAATCTCTGTGTGGCTAGCAGTGCTCTCGGTGTTAGTGTGGCAGCCGTGCCAGTTCCGCATTTGTGATTGCTTTATTTCCCTGGTAATTAAACCTTGTGCCATTCTATTCCTGTTAAATCCGTAGAAAATGAGAAAATACTCGACATTTTGGGGGAAACTTGTAAATCTGAGCCAGTAAAAGAAGAAGGTTCCGAGCTGGAGCAGCCATTTGCACAGGATACAAGTAGCGTGGGGCCAGACAGAAAGCTTGCGGAGGAAGAGGACCTTTTTGACAGCGCTCATCCGGAGGAGGGTGATTTAGATTTGGCCAGCGAGTCAACACACGCTCAGTCGGGCAAGGCAGACACCCCGTTAGCGGTAGTGAAAAGGGAGCCCGCGGAGCAGACGGGCGCTGGCGCGAGCACGGACTGTGAGCCTGTAGGGCTAGAGAAGCCAGTTGAGCAGAGTAGCGCGGCCTCGGAGCCCGCGGAGGCCTCTAGCGAGGAGGCCGCGGAAGCGCCCACGGAAGCCCCAAGCCCAGAAGCCAGAGATAGCAAAGAAGACGTGAAGAAGTTTGATTTTGAAGCTTGTAATGAAGTCCCTCCGGCCACTAAAGAGTCCTCAGCCAGTGAGGGCGCTGATCAGAAAATGAGGTTTGTTTTTTCTCAGTTTTAGACCAGACGCTATCTCCTTTCCATTGGTCATTTAATGACACACATAAGCTGTTTTTTCTGCAATTGGCCAGCCAGACTGACGAAATTGTAGTTTACCTCTAAGCAGTATTTTATTTCTCTTTGTGTATTTTTTAATCGGTGATACGATTCCTTTTCTTTTTCTCAACCTACCACGGTTGTGCTCTTAAATCGTTAATTGTTATCTTCAGCCAAATCGAATTGACTTTTATGAATCTGACATTGTATTTTTGGGGTCAGATTTTCCAATATAAGTTTGCAAAGGTGTCTGTTAAAATTTTATTTCAGATTAATTTCTGGTAGGTATTCAGTTTTAGCACATACCATATTTTGATTTAGTTCTCTTTCATTTTTTCCTGTATGAGTAACATGAACTTTTGTCTCTAGCTCTTTTAAGGAAGAAAAAGATATAAAGCCAATCATTAAGGATGAAAAAGGTATGATTTAACTTACGTGGTCGGGAGTCATGCGTGGATCCCTTATTTTGGGAGGAGGGGCCTTCAGCTATCCACAGTTTGGATCCAATTATTCGTTTTATTATGGGTGACTATAATTAACCACCATATGGCTTCTTAAGACACTGGCTTTGAAGGTTTCCACGTATCTGTGTCACGTTTTTATGGTGGTTGTCATTTGTAAAAGCACAAGTCCAGAAGATTTCTGCCCCCTGAATACTAACCAGGAAGTTTACAGATAGCTGTCTCGGCTGAGAGCCAATCATCAAAAGATGGTTTAGGCTGTGCACAGTGGCACCTTCCTGTAGTCTCGGCTGCTTGGGAGACTGAGACAGGAGGGGCAGGGGTTCAGGGCCAGCCTTGGCAACCTAGTGAGACGTGACCTCTTTAAAAGAAAGCAGAACAGAAGCTTGTAACTACATGGACACAGTGGTGCTCCCAGTGAAGGAACCCTGAGTTTCTCCCGTCCACATGACGCGTCCTCCACCCACGTGCAGCAGCGATGCAACCCCTGCGTCAGAGAGCTGAGCTCCAGTGTGGCCAGGGCTTAGCGAGGGCTCCTGGCTTAGGATGGCCGTCCTTCCTCGTCGTTCCCGCTCAAGTTCAAACCTCTCTCCTGCCAGGTCGAGTCAGTAGCAGCTCTGGCAGGAACCTGTGGGTCAGCGGACTGTCCTCCACTACACGCGCCACAGACCTGAAGAACCTTTTCAGCAAGTACGGGAAGGTATGCGTTCCCTGGAACTTGCTGGCAGGCCTCAGCTCGTGGTTTCAAAAGACGTTTGTTTGGACCTGGCCTCGTAGCCTAGTGCTTGGAGCCAGCGCCTGTGTGGCTGGCTGCAGTTGGCGTCTGGGCCCGGTGGCTTGAAAAGCATGCTGGGTGTGTGTGTGTGTGTGTGTGCGCGCGCGTGCCCCACATCGCCAGAGTGAAGAGTGGAGTGGGGGGTTGCAGTGTGGCCACGCACCACGGAGGGCTGCCCGCTCCTTCTGGCTAATCCATGTGCTCTTTATTAAAAATTAAACTAAAATAAACCCAGCAACGTATTTCTTGTTGCTGTTAATTGTATTATTTCTCATTTCTGTTTTATTTAAAACAAAACTTGGCCTCTGTACCATAGAGCAGTGGTCGGGCACCCCCGTGTGATACTGAAGCCACAGGGGAGGCTAGGGTTCAGACGCAGGGTTCACCTGGACACGCCAAGCCTGCCTGTGTGTCCCCGAGATCTGGCTGGCTGCGGGGCTGGCGAGAGGGTCGTGGTGTGCTGAGACCCTGTCGGGGTGTGTGTCATCTGCCTCTCCCTGCCTGTACAAAGAAAGAAGTATTCTCCAAGTACACGGAAAACTGCAGGGGTGGGGATGCCCAGTCTGCGCAGCGGGCTGTTTCCGGCTCAGGGTCACCTGGTAACGAGCAGGAGGGGCTGTGCTGGCCCGGGGCTGCCGAGTGGACGGGCCAGCAGTGCCCTGTAAGTGCTCGTGCTCGCCCGAGCCTCGGGGCAGCTGTGGCTCCGGCCTGTGCGGAACTTGACACCAGCACGTGCGGGGGTTTAATGTTTGTAAGCAGTGAGTGAGTAGCTGACTCGGACACCTTTTAGTATTTTGAGTCTGTAGTTAGGTAACTGTAATAACTAAAGGCCACTCATGGGGGCAGGAGGAAAATAACATTCAGAAGCCCTCAGAGGAACTCGGACAATTAAAAATGACCCCCTTTTCCTGGAGTAATTGCTGAAACAGTCTCGTGAGGAGCCACTAAGACTGCCCCAACCTTCGGGGTGCCTGAGGAAAGAGCAGCTTCCGAGGGAGGAGGGGGCTCCGTGCCACGAAGTGCCCCCAAGGGGCCAAGATTCCAGGCCGGCCGTAAGCACCAAGCCAAGCCTCGTCCTGCCTGCAGAGGTCGTTTTCTTTTTGTTCTCCTTTGTTCCGCTTTAGTTTGCTATAGGGTACTTGTACTCTGGAAAGAGGCAGAGAGGGAAAGCGAAGTCGGCCCCCTCCCCCCATGGCCTTGTTGCAGTTCCCTTTGTGTTCTTCTTGGGATTTGGGGCAAGCCACCAGGTCCGCCACTCAAACTGCAGTCGACCATGTGGGATCCTGCAGCCTGCAAATGCTTCTCTCTTATTTTATTTTTTTTTTAAGAGAATTTTTTGCTTATGAGACATGTACACTAGTTAGAGAGACAGAAAGCAGGAAATCACCCCCAGGGGGATCGGCTACTACATGGGAGTCCAATGGCATAACCATCACACCATCTGGTGGTCCCAAACACCTTTCTTCTAAGGGGAGTTACAAGTGAAGACACACGTCACCCTTGCCGGGGGCTGTCTCCTTGCCATGTACCTGAGTTCCGAGGAGCTCGGGTTCCTTCCTCCTGAGAGACGTGAGCATCCCCTGTTGTGGCCTTTGCTGACAGCGAGCTCTGGACGCTTTTGTGTGTCTGTCGGTCTCGATCTTGCCTGCCTCCTGAAAGATCCTTGGACGGGGTGGAGAATGCTGGCACCTTTGTTCCCCGGGGACCCGACACGTTGGCTTCTGCTTGCGCTGCTGGGCCAGCCTCTCTTCGTCACTGGCTCGCAGCAGTTCTGTGTGATGTGCTCGGATTCAGAGCACCGCACTTTCCACCTCCCACCTCGGGGGCTCTCGTTACCTCCCGGCTCACTGATGTTCTGGTTTGGGATTTTCCCAGTCCTTTTTATTATTTGTTCATTTTCTTCTTTTTATTTTTTTCCTTTAAATTTTATTTATTTATTTTTAAGAGATTTTTCTATAAGGTGAGTGCTTGCCCGAGAGACAGAAGGCAAGATATCACCCCCGGGGAGGATGGACATGCCACAACCTCTTCTCCATTCTCCTCTCAGGATCTTGGGCACGCACGCGCATGCACCCGGCATGAATTTTAAGCTGCCAGGTCCAGGATGTAACCATTATGCCATCTGCTGGTTCCAACCATTAGTAATTTTCAAGTTGTGCGGTTATTTGCACAAACAAATAAGGGTTCCTTTTTCACGAAGGTTGTTGGGGCCAAAGTGGTGACCAATGCCCGCAGTCCTGGGGCTCGCTGCTATGGGTTTGTCACCATGTCCACGTCCGACGAAGCCACCAAGTGTATCAGCCATCTCCACAGGACTGAGCTGCACGGGAGGATGATCTCGGTAGAGAAGGTAAGACTTTTTCTCGTGTGTTGAGACCCCCACATGTGAGAAAGCCTGGTCTCCGGATCATTTCTGTCCTTTTCATATTTTAGGCCAAAAACGAACCTGCCGGGAAAAAGCTGTCCGACAGAAAGGAGTGCGAAGTGAAGAAGGAAGAAGTGTCTGGTGCCGACAGACATCACTCTGTGGAGATCAAAGTTGAGAAGTAAAGTGATGTCGAAAGACCTTTCTCTCGGGGTCCCTGGGGTGAGGGCAGGTGGCAGGCAGGGTGGCCCTCCCGCGGGCGGCATCGGCCTCCTCCACACGCATGCCGCACCAGCTTTGTGTTTGCACCCTAACTGACGTTTTCTGTCCTGCTGCCAGCTCCGTTCGTCTGTTCACTCAGCTTTCCATACCTGCAAGGGGATATGGCCATACCACTGTCCCTTCTGTTTTGGGGACCTGGGGCACACATGCAACTGTGTCCAGAGTGTTTTTCCATCCATTGGATTCAGGGCTTGAGCCATGCAACCAGCCAGGTTCGATCTGGTGACCTTAACCGCTGAGCACTGGTGGCCCCGGCATTGCATTTTTTGGAAGGGGAAATGAATTTGATTGTTGACCAAACCCATGTGCTCAGTTTTTGTTTTTGTTTTTTTTAAGAGTGATTTTCTTTCTTTCTTTTTTTTTTTTTTGGAGAGATTTTTTTGCTATAGGGCGCGTGCGCTCACCAGACAGACAGAGAGGGACATAGAGACAGAAAGTGAGAAATCACCCCCCAGGGGGGATGGCCATGCCACAATCCCTTCTCCATTCTCCTCTCGGGATCTTGGGCACACGCGCCCAGCGTGAGTTTTAAGCCACCGGGTCCGGGATGCGAACCGCGGTCAACTACGTGGGAGTCCAGCGACATAGCCATTACACTAACTACCGGTTCCCAAGAGTGATTTTCGATATAGGGTGTGTGCATTCGCTCGAGAGCCAGAGAGGGACAGAAAGCAAGAAATCACCCCAAGGGGGATAGCCATGCTGCAGTCTCTTCTCCATTTTCCTCTCGTTATTTTTGTCACACACACGTGTGCTCGGCATGAGTTTCAAGCCTCCAGGCCCAGGACTTGGACCCTGGTTGCCGTGGGGGGTCCTGAGCAGTGTGGCCATTGCGCCCTTCACTGGTCTCCGTGTGCTTCATTCTGATACACGCCATTTGTTGCTTATATTTAAATTTTGTTCTCAAAATGAATATTGTTTGTAAGATGACAGCTCCATGCTACAGAAGTTTAAGAGGGAGAAGTCGTGAGGTGAGGCCCTGGGAGAGGTTTCTTTGGCTGGAGCTCCGCCCAGGGCTGCTGGAGAGAGGCCGGGAAGTGCTTGGTGGGGGCCCCTCCGGGCCTCGTGTTGGCAAGTGCCTGGTGAGGACCCTGCGGGCCTCGTGTTGGCCTGGCCCCCGGCACTGGTTGGGTGCAGTTTAGTTGCCTGAGAGACAGTTGAGGAACGTGGGCAGCAGTCTGAGTGGCTGAGATGATTTACTGACCTCACTGCTGCGAGTGAAACTGCTTTCGGGGCCAGCAGGTGGCATGGTAATTACGGGAACGGACTCCCCCATGGCCTTCCGTGGTTTGAGTCCTGGACCTGGTGGCTTGAAAATCACACTGGGCTCATGTGTGTGGATAGTGCATGGCCATCCCCCCTGGGGGGGTTCTCTCTCTCTCTCTCGCTCTCTTTCTCTCTCGCTCTCACTCTTGCTCTCGCTCTTTCTGTCTTTCCGGTGTGCACATAGGCCCTATGGCAAAAACCTTAAAGAAGCAAACCCCCCAAAAAAAGTCTGTTTTCGGTAGAAATGGGACTGACAGGTTCCATACCTGTAGGCCTCTAGTATGTCGTTTTAGCTCCCAGAACCATGCAGAAATGACCGGTCGCTGGTGTCCGAGGGGCAGACGGCCAGCTGCTCTGCGGTGGGGACTGGGCGTCCTGGGACTCCACTTCTGTTCTCCGCAGTGCTGTGTTTATTTGGAAAAGTGCTTTGCTCTATGGCTTTAATGACTACGCCACACACAAGTGAAACAAATTTCCATTTCGAAGTAGTGTGTGCGTGCCTGCTGCACGTGGTGGTTCCGCGGGGGCTTGTGTTTCCCTCTGACCTCAGCCTCCCGGGTAGTTGGGACCACACGCACCTGGCTTGTTAGGGTGGGCCCGGAATGGGACCTCGGCCTCCAAGGTGGCCTCAGCCTATAGAGCGGCAGCGTCCAGCCTGTGCAGCTGCAGCCGGCCTGAGGTTGATGTGTGCAGGCGTCACGGGGTGTTCCTCGTGAACCCACGCCTGACCGACATCCCAGTGCGCCTCCCATCGGGCACTGAGCTCGCCCAGCCTCGGCCTTGTTACGCGTACTTGTAGGCTTAGCACGTGACTGGAGTGGGAGTGGGAGTGGGAGCTGAAGAGCAGTGTCGTCGTCCCCGTAGTTTGCAAGGACATTTTCCCACCAGCTGTCATCAGACTGCCTTGTTTGGTGTGGACACCAGAGTGTGTGCAAGGGACGCTCAGCCTGAGCTGTGTCTGTGGCAGACTCAGGACTCACGTTTGATAACCATGTTTTCCATAGAACTGTCATTAAGAAGGAGGAGAAGACCGAGAGAAAGGAGGAGAGAAAACCCGAAGACATTAAAAAGGAAGAGAAAGAGCAAGATGAGCTGAAACCGGGACCTGCAGATCGGTCTAGAGTCACCAAATCAGGTGATTAGTTGTTTTTTAGAGAGGTTTTTGCCCTATAGGGCGCGTGTGCTCTCCAGGGAGACAGAGACAGAGACAGAAAGCGAAAAGTCACCTCTGGGGGGATGGGCGACATTGCAATCCCTTCTCACAGGATCTTGGGCACGCACGCACACATGCCCGAGTTTTAGGCCACTGGGTCTGGGGCTCAAACCGCAGTCCACTATGTGGGAGTCCAGCACATAACCATTATTATCTGCTGGTCCGAGTTTTTTAATAATATTTTAATTTGACCAGAGAGGGACAGAGTGAGAGAGAAAGTGAGAAAGCAAGCCACCGGGTGTAGGACTCAAGCCATGGTCAGCCGTGTGGGAGTCCATTGCCTCCAACCACCCCACCACCTGCCAGTGCCCCCCCCCATCTTGTTTTTAATACTGTTATTTATCTATTTCATCCATGAAAGAGAGCGAGTGGGAGAGAGACAGGCACCCTCAGCAGGGTCCTCGCACCATGATCCTCCTGTCCCAGGCTGCCAGGTCCCAGCAAGCTCAAGCACTGCCAGCGTGCTCGGGAAGGCCCCACGATTAGTCCTGTGTGTGTGAAAGGGGAAGCCTGCAGGGAGAGGGGACAGGTGGGGTTTGAGAGAGCAGAGAAGAAGCGAAGCCTAGGGTGATGGATGGCCTTGGTGCGTCCACCCAGACTGAGCCGGGAAGTACCCTGGACAGCTCCATGCGGCCCACATTTCCTGGGCCTCAGAAGCCTGGTTCTTGCTTCCCGAGTTTTTTTGTGTTGCGGAGTTCATGTTTTTCTTTGTTTCTAAAACAAGGACTGCATGCTGCAGTCAGCTAGGAGGGAGGGGCGAGGTCCAGGGCCCTGGGGATGGTCTCCTTGACTGGCTGGAGTGAGTCGGGTGCCTGCTGCAAGTCTGCAGGGGTAGGAAGGCCAGGCGTAGTCCTGCATGGCACCTGTCCTGGGCCCCAGCCCCTCAGGAGGCCGGCCCAGGAACGCGGCCAGCCCTGTTTCCTATCTTACCCTGGGCCTTTGACACAGGGAGACTCTGGAGCAGTGGCTCCACCCAAGGTGACTGGGTCCCATGTGGCTGACTGTGCAGTTCAAGCCCAGACCCAGAGGCTTGAAGAACACTCTGGGTGTGTGTGCGCGCCCCACGTCCTGAGGGGAGTGTGATGTGGCGGTGGGGGGGTGAGAGACAGTTAGTTGCGCCATCCCCTGGCCTCCCCAATTGCAGTCCTGAGTGCGGAGTGAAGCTGAGCCTGAGCTGTTTCTGCAGACTCAGAACCCGTGTTCGCCTTCTCACTCCCTCTCTGACCAGGGCACGTGTCCTTTGGCAAATTAAAAAAGAAATGTAGGGGGACCAGCAGGTGGCGTGGTGGTTAAGGCACTAGACACTCCCACATGGCCGACCACAGTTCGAGTCCCAGGCCTGGTGGCTTGCTTTCTCACTTTCTCTCTCTCTCTTTCTCTGTGTCTCACTCTGGTCAAATTAAAATAAAATGAATGAATGAATGAATAAAATTAAATATTTTTAAAAAAAAAAAAAAAGAAATGTAGAGTGAACTAAAACCACAGGACGTCCGTGTCTGCTGATATGGCTGTATTCAAAAAATACTGTCGCCATTTCATGGCCGTCTGCTGCCCTGCACCTTTGACTGTACGAGGCTGTCAGGGTACTTCAGCCAGAGAGAAGCCCGTGCCCTGAAGCCCCGAGGCGGGCTGGGGAGGGCAGAGACAGCCCGGCCGTCTGGAGCACTGACATTGGGCGCGGCGCAGTACAGGTTAGCTCTTAAGTGCTCGGGTAGTTTCCTGCAGTCTCGTGAGAAACGCAGGTTTTAAATGTGCATCAGCTGTTGTAAATCTCCCCAAAGAAGTCACAGTCCCGGTGCTTAGAGCCTTGCCATCGTGTCATCAGGAACGAGTTAGTTCAGAGGCCTTCATTGCTGAGACAAATGAGGGGAGCCCCGCCTGCCGAGGCTCTCTCTTGGAGATGGCAGCGCTGAGCTGCGGCCCAGGGGCCTGCCTCTGCCAAGCCGGGGGCACGGGGCTGTACATCGGCCCTCCTGGAGCTCCTGGGACTGCAGGCGGGTGCGTCTGTGTGCATGTTGTAACACACACTTGGACCCCAGTCTAGACTGTGGGGTGGGCCGCAGTCAGACACTCCCCTGCAGGTGCGCCGTGACCCCAGTCTAGACTGTGGGGTGGGCCGCGGTCAGACACTCCCCTGCAGGTGCGCCGTGACCCCAGTCTAGACTGTGGGGTGGGCCGCGGTCAGACACTCCCCTGCAGGTGCGCCGTGACCCCAGTCTAGACTGTGGGGTGGGCCGCGGTCAGACACTCCCCTGCAGCTGTGCCGTGAGCCTTTAGGGCACCCGGCTACTCGGTCCCCAGGGTTGCCATCCTGGTCTTCCGAGAAGGAGCAGAGGCTCCAAGGTCTGCCGCTGGGCACTGGGCCTCAGCCTTGCGCACCCATGGCACACCGGGTGCTCTTGGCCCAGGAAGCGGGCCCGGCAGCAGGTTCTCACGGACTACTCTCTCCCTGAAGGAAGCAGAGGAATGGAGCGGACGGTCGTGATGGACAAGTCGAAAGGAGAGCCTGTCATTAGCGTGAAAACCACCAGCAGGTCCAAAGAGAGAGTAAGTGTGTCTCCTGCCGTCGCAGTCCCAGCTGCTTTGGGATTGGGCTTGCTCTCCTTTGTCCCCGCCCTCAGCCATCCTGCCGGAGTCCCCGCACCGGGACCACAGCACCGGGCACCTTGAGAATCCCGGCTCTGAAGTCCTCGGGAGGCGTGTTGCTACTGCTCAGGTCATACGTGCAGACACCGCGGGCTGAAACCTCCTTCCAAATGACGCTTGGCCTCGTCTGTGTCCCTTAGCGTGAACCCCTTGCTGACCCCCGGGCCTTGTCAGGGTGCACCAGCCCTCCCTCCTGCTAGCCAGTCGGGTCGCCGCTCGCTCCCTTGGTCAGCTTTCTAGCCATCTGCCGAGGCCGCCAGGACCAGAGTCCAGCCCCAGCTGAGCCTGTCACGTTAGCAGATAGCGGGGCCGCGTTGAAAATCATGACATACAGAAATCTAGAGAAACATAATTTCCAGTCTTACCACTCAGATAACTCTAAAGTTTAAAAATAAAAGAAAGAAAAAAAAACAAAAACAGAATAATGCATACATGATCAGAATATTCAAACGAGGGGACTTGGAAAGGTTGATGGGGGACCAGCAGTTAGTGTAATGGCTGTTGCTGGACTCCCACGTAGTCCGCCACAGTTGGAGTCTCGGACCCAGCGGCTTAAATTCATGCCGGGCGTGTGCATGCGTGCCCAAGATCCCGAGAGGAGAATGGAGGAGAAGGGATTGTGATCTGGCCATCCCCCCTGGGGGTGATCTCTCGCTCGCTCTCTGGCAAGTGCAAGCGCCCTATTACAAAAAACCTTCCCCCCCCAAAAAAAAAAAAAGTTGATGGGAAAATGAAATTAAGATACAGGTTTATTCTTGTATGAAAATTTTTGAAGGGCCGGCAGGTGGTGTGATTGAGGGCACTGGACTCCCACATGACCAACTGCAGTTTGAGTCCTGGACCTGGTAGCTTGCTTTCTCACTTTCCTACTCTCTGGCTCACTCTGTCCCTCTCTGGTCAAATTTAAAAACAAATAAAGTTAAATAATTCTTTTAAAAAATTGTTTTTTAAATTCTTGAACAATTTTTCTTTCTTTTTTGCCATCGGGTATGTGCACTAGCCAGAGAGAGAAGAGGGGAAAGCGATAAATCATCCCCTGAAGGGGGTGGCCGTGCCTCAGTCCCTTCCCCTCCGTTCTCCTCTTGGGCATATGTGCCTGGCGTGTTTGTCAAGCCATCGCGTCCAGGACTCAGACCTTGAAGCAGCCATGTGGGATCCAGCGCTTTAACCACCATACCTTCTTTTTCTATTTTCATTGCCGAAAGAGGCATGCACTTGCCAGAGAGAGGAGAAGGGGGAGAGCACCACTCCCAGTGCCCTCCTCCGTTCCTCCATCCTGTCAGGATTTGGGGCACGCGTGCACGTGTGTGCCCAGCACGTGTGTTCAAGCCAGCAGGGCGAGACTCGATCTAGAGTCGCTGTAGAGCTCCATCCCCTCAGCGCGAGGCCACGGGGCCGGCCCGGTGTTTCCATGGTGTGCGTTGCCCACGAGTGTGTTGGAGACCTGTAGTACAGGGAGACCAGTCTCTGTGTCCACACGGGCTCCTCAGGCTTCCTCTGTAGGTCCCCGCACGTCCATACCGTGGGACCCCAGCTGGAGGAGCTTGCCGAGAAGTGCCGGTGTGCACCCAGCCTCTTCTCTCCTGTGCCTGGACGGCCTCTGCCTACCCGGCTGCCGTGCTTTCCTTCCCTATGGAGCTTTGTTACCGTGGAATGCTCAGCGTGCTGTTCAGAAAGGCTGTGGCGGGGGCCCCGGGGAGGTGCGGGCCACGCTGGGGCTTAGCCACGCCGGGGTCTGTGGCCCTCGCCGTGGGGCCGCCCTGCACACAGAGCTGTGCTGTCACTCCTCGCTTCCGGCCTGCAGGGTGTGCGTCTTAGTCCAGTCGTGCTGCCAAACAGAAACGTCTGAGACCGAGCGGTTCGTTAAGAAAGGATTTGTAAGCCTTGGGCTCCTGATTCTGGCAGCCGTGGAGTGCACGGGCCTGGGGCTGCCATCAGCATGCAGAGAGAAGTGGGAGGCCAGCGGCGTGTGCAGAGAGTGGCCGTGGGGCAGCTGGCCCTCGTGACAGCCCCTTCCGAGAGCACGAGCACACGCCCCTCTGCGAGATGGCGCTGGGATGTTATTTCAGTCTGTCCTGAGGGCGGTGCTTTGGTGACCGGGGACAGACCAGACCCCACCCAGCAGCAGAGCCCGCCTAGAACACTCGCCCGTCTGCCCCTTCCCCGTCCTCCCTTCTGACTGGGAGGATGATACCTGGTCCCGACCTTTGCCATCTCCCTGTTGGATCGCTCTCTCTTTCCACCCTCATTTCCTCCGTGAGCAAATCAGTGAGCTTAGGCGCTCGGTACACCAGCACCTCCCGGGAAGCGGAGGCCGCGGGCCAGCCCGGGTTCTCTGTGTTCCGCAAACGCTTCCTGGGTCCAGTCCGGTGAGGTCTTGGAGACGCTCGGCCAGGGGAGGCGGCGGTAAGGGTTTCGGGCCCTTTCCCACCAACCCATCACGGAAGCTGGCCGTCGGCAGTGCGCGTGCCTGTTGGCGCTGTGTCACACCGGAGCAGCCTGGCCGCTGTCTGAGGCTGCCTGCACGTGGCAGCTGAGCAGGGACGCGTGTCTGTCATGCCGCTGTGCAGGCAGCCGGTCGGACTGACAGACCGCGTGGCCGTGTGGATGTGCTCGGCCCAGAGAAGCCTGATGGCTTTGGTCGCAGCAGGCCGTAGCTCCAGCATGTGGGAATTGCAGTGGCTTTTCCGGGTTTCGATCAGCCTGTTCTCTTCCGTTAGCGCCCAAATGTTTGAAGGCAAGACTCCGGGCACAGCGCTGGTGTGAACCTGGATTGAGCTGGCCTGCGCGCGGGGCTCAGGTTTGGGGACCACAGCCTCCCGTGCAGCCAGCGCTGTGGCACGCTCACGTGTGCCCCCGCCGTCTTCTGGTGTTGACAGATGAATTCTGGGGAGCAGAGCACCAAGAGTCAGGACCGGGCGTCGCAGAGCAGAGAGAAGAGGGACATCTTGTCGTTCGATAAGATCAAAGAGCAGAGGGAGCGGGAGCGCCAGAGGCAGCGGGAGCGAGAGATCCGGGAAACGGAGAGGCGGCGGTGAGTGGCCGCGCCAGTGGGCTTGGCGCAGCTTCCTGGGGGGGCTGTCCCCCTCCCGGATGCCCGCGTGTGGGTGGTTGCCGCTGCCAGGAGACCAGCTCTGGCTGCCGGGAGGCCCAGAGACCACAGGTTCTGCCCGGCCTCAGGTCCCCACGCCTTCCCAGGCTACATTCAGAGTTTCACTATCGTTTTACTTTTTCTTAGGATTATTTTATTTAACTGTACTTTTTTATCATTTTTTTTAATTTAACTTCATTCATCTATCTTGATTTGACCAGAAAGAGGGTCAGGGTAGAGAGAGGGTGAGGGAAAGTGAGAAAGCAATCTGCTAGGTCTGGGACTCGAACCTCAGTTGGCCATATGGGAGTCCAGCACCCTTAACCACCACACCACCTGCCGGCCCTATGTTTATTTATGTATTTATTTTAACTTGACCATAGAAGGATAGAGCGTGCAATAGACAAGACAGGGAAAACGAGAAAGCATGTCACCAGGTCTAAGATTCGAACCGCACTCCTTCATGTGGGAGTTCAGTGCCCTTCACCACCACGCCACTGCCAGCCCCGACACCATCAATTTAAAAAGATAGCCTTGGGACCAGCAGATAGCATAATGGTTACACGACTGTGGTTTGAGTCCCGGATCCAGCGGCTTAGAACTCACGCAGAGTGCAGGTGCGTGCGTGCCCAAGATCCCGAGAGGAGAGTGGAGGAGAAGGGGTTGCGGCATGGCTATCCCCCCGGGATGACACTTTCTGTCTCTCTGTCTCTGTCTCTCCAGCTAGCACATGTGCCCTATACCAAAAATCTCTCTTAAAAAAAACCTAGAAATCAAAACAAAATCAATAAACATTTGTTACCACCGGGGGAAAATAAAACCTTTTTTTTTTTTTTTTTTTTTTTTTTTTTAAGGTTTTTGCCGTAGGGCACACGCACTTGCCAGAGAGGAGAGACGCACAGACACAGAAAGTGAGAGGGAAAACGGAACCACCCCTGGGGGAGGGCATGGCCACACCACAATCCTTTCTCCTCCTGTTTTTTCTTTTTTTAAGAATTACTTTATTTGACTTTATTCATTAATTTAATTTAAGTAGAGACACAGAGGGAAAAAGAGAGTAAGCCACCAGGTCCGTGACTCCACCGTGGTCAGCCATGTGGGAGTGCCACCTGCTGGCCCTCCAGGGGTTACTGTGAGCACGCCCACACGCTGGCCCAGTGTGACGGGGGTGTGTCTGGGACTGGAACTGTGCCTTGGACGCTGGGCCCTTGGTAAAGGGAAGAGGGTCACGCAGCAGCTTCAAGCTGTGACCAGCCTTTCCACAGTGGCGTTTTTGCTCTTCCCTCGTTCACTATGGCTGTCCCCAGTGCCGTCCCCGGGCTTCCTCGTGTCACCCTGCCTGGTGCCAGCGTGCCCTCGATCTGCTGCAGAAGGCAGTTGGGTTGCGTTTCCTGGCGTGTCTGGCCTTGGTGAAGCGGGCGGAGCCGGGCGCCACCCTGGCGCCCTGGGGCTCAGGCAGCGCTGTCTCCACAGGGAGCGCGAGCAGCGGGAGTGGGAACAGCGACTCGAGGCCTTCCACGAGCGGAAGGAGAAGGCGCGGCTGCAGCGCGAGCGGCTGCAGCTCGAGTGCCAATGGCAGCGGCTGGAGCGGGAGCGCATGGAGCGGGAGCGGCTGGAGCGGGAGCGCATGCGCGTGGAGCGCGAGCGCAGGAAGGAGCAGGAGCGCATCCACCGCGAGCGCGAGGAGCTGCGGCGCCAGCAGGAGCTGCGCTACGAGCAGGAGCGGCGGCCCGCGCTGCGGCGGCCCTACGACCTCGACCGGTGAGTGCTGGCCCGCTCCGGGAGGCCCGGCACCTCTGCACACCCGCACTGACACCCCAGAGGGTCGGCAGTGGGGCGGGACTGTCGTCCGAGTCTGTCTGTGTGTCCTGGGGATAGACCAACGGCACCCGCGGGCGTGAGGTGTGTCCTTGTAGATGGAGAGGCAGGGCTGGCGGTGGGGGGGTGGTGAACCTGGTGTAGAAGTGGGCTGGCTGCTCCGGCCTTCCTGAGCTGCACAGTCGCCCTCAGCCCGCTCCCCGGGCCCCGTGCCATCCACGGCTCCTGTCACCCGCACGTCCCCTTTGCCTCTGCACAGAGCTCAGAGGGGGGAGGTCTGTGTTCCGGTAGGAGACGGGAGGGTGAAAGTGGCGCTCAGCTCTGGCAAGCTCGGAGCGCCGGGTGGTGGTAGCAGCCCTGTGGCAGTCACCTCAGCAGGCCTGGTCCCGGGAGTCCACAGCCATGAGGGTGGACTGTTCAGAGACTGGCCTGCAGGACGTTGTAAATGGTCCTAGGTCTGGGGAGACCTCCCCTCCCCACCTCCACCCCCTCCTTTTTCTCCTTCTCTCTCATGTATTCTTTTTAAAATAAAAAACAACAGGCGAGAGGACGCCTATTGGCCGGGAGGAAAGAGGGTGGCCATGGAGGACAGGTACCGCGCTGACTTCCCGCGGCCGGATCACCGCTTCCGCGACTTCGACCACCGCGACCGAGGCCAGTACCAGGACCACAGCCCCGTCAGGTCAGCCATGGCTCGCCGGGCACAGTGGGCGCCGGGGCCCAGCACCCTTGCGCGTCCGGGGCGACCCGCCTCCCCTCTCCAAGGTCGCACCGATACCTCAGTGCACCGAGGGTGGGTTTGGCCTGCTGCGTGGAACTCGAGCGCGCAGCCAGAACTGGCCGGCGGGGATGCCTGAGGCCGGAGTGCCTGACATCCCTGCCCTCTGCCCAGATGTGGCCCGGGCTCCGGGTTTCACGGCTCTCTGCGGCTGCCGCTCCCCCTGCTCTCCTCCACTCGTTCTCGTGGCGCCCGGGAGGGGGAGGGTGGGGGAAGGTCCTGGCCAGCCTTGTTATCTCAGAGGGGAACAGTTCTGGGGGTGTGTCTGGTATCCGCCGGCAGTGGTTCCAGGGCGCACGCCTGGGCTTCCCATAAACAGGCCTCGTCATCAGTGAATGACCAGGAGGCCGGACTGAGAACACGGGTTCCCCGGAGCCTGCTGTGTCCCGGAGGTCTGGCGGGGTTCAAGCTGGGGCCCTTCTCCTCTTGCTGGTGCCTTTCCTTGCTGAGACTGTCCCTGGCTTAATTTTCTTTTCTCTTTTAAGAATTAATTTGTGCCCTATAGCGAAAACCTCTCAAAAAAAAAAAAAAAAAAAAGAATTAATTTGTATAACTATTTATGTTTTTAATTTGACCAGAGAGGGACAGAGCAAGAGTGAGTGCGAGAAAGAGAAAGGGAAAGTGAGAAAGCAAGTTGCCAGGTCCGGGACTTGAACCACGGTCAAACATGTGGGAGTCCAGCATCCTTAACCACCACACCACCTGCTGGCCCTTGTCCCTGACTTGTTGAGGGGGCAGCCCTCTCTGTTCCAGGTGAAGCATTCTGGGGCGGGGCGGCCTGCTACCCCGGCTGGTATCTGTAGGCCCCCAATTGCTTGTGAGCTCTTTCAGATCAGAGGTCGGAGCAGGAGGGCCGAGGAGGGTGGGCCGAGATGCCTCCGACACTGAGTTAGGGCTGGCGCTGCTGTGGCACCTGCTGTGGGGTGGGCCAGAGCTCAGGGGCCCTCGGGGCCCCATGTCCCCGTCCACCCCAGCTTTCTCACTGAGCTGTGGGTGCGTTGGGCATGGACGTCATGGTGCACATCTCTGTCCCAGAGACCTCTCTTTGGGGTCCCAGGCATTGAAGCCCGGCTGTCCTGGAGCGGGCTGGCGTGGGCACCACGTGTGAGCCCGCACGGCCTGACCCCTCGCGGCTGTCGTGTGAAGGCTGTCTGTTCTTGCAGGAGGGCAGGCTCGAGGCCAATGATGGGAGAGCGAGATGCACAGGTGAGTGGGGCCACGCCCCGTGTGATGAGGCTGCGGGCACAGGGCTGTGTGTGATGGTGGTGGCCGTAACTCGGCACGTCGTGGGCTGTGGCTCGGTCTGTGAGTCACTGTGATGTTCGTGCGGCCAGATGGCCAAGCGAGGCAGCTCCAAGAACACGCCTCTGTCATCACGCCACACATGACCGTGTTCAGCTGTCTTCTGATGAGTGAGGCTGTGTGCTTAGGACATATGGGTCTCGTTTCTCTCAGAGCCTTCGAGCCCCCTGTGTTCCCAGGTGGTGGCTTGGTAGCCTGTCGGGAGCCATCACTTCGCCCCACGGGGCAAGGTGTCCCTCTGTAGCAGCCACCATGCAGGGCACTGGGGTCTCGGGTGGTGGGAGTGGCCTCCGAGTCTCTGTAGCCATGGGCTGGCTTCTCATGTGCAGAGGGCAGAGTGGCTCAGACGGAGTGCATGCTGGGAAAGCTGGCGGGCGGCCTCACGCCCAGGGTGTGTCCTGAGGACTGTCCCCTCGTCCTCCGGTCCGGCGTGTCCTGAGCACCACTCTGCTCAGCCAGGCTCCCACAGGTGGCGCCCGCAGCTCTCCACACCACCTGGTCCGCCAGAGCGCCAAGGGGGCCGGTGTGACCCAGGAGCGGGGCCCCTGTCAGCAGGAGGGTGGGTCTGAGTGGCCGGTGTGCCCCAGGAGCAGGGCCCCTGTCAGCAGGAGGGTGGGCCTGAGGGGCTGGTGTGCCCCAGGAGCAGGGGCCCCTGTTAGCAGGAGGGTGGGTCTGAAGGGGTCTCAGTGGGCCTTCTGCAGAGCCAACGGTGCCACAGGGCTCAGGGCTTCCTCTGCTCTGCAGGGCGGGGGGTGGTGACCAGGTCCAGCTCGGCGCGTCAGTGGGGTGGGGTCGGGCAGCGTCCTGTCCCAGGCAGCTCCCTCCCCCACACCCTGCCAGCTGCCTGGGCTGTGCAGGTCAGCAGGCCTTCCTGGGAGTAGGGCTCCTGGGAGCAACGTGCTTAGTGTCCCCCGTCTCCCCTGTTCCAGCACTACTCAGAGGACCGCCACAGCCACGGAGGACCAGAGCGCCACGGCCGGGACTCCCGTGACAGCTGGGACGGCTACAGCTCCGACAAGAGGATGAGCGAAGGCCGGGGCCTGCCGCCTCCCCCCAGGTCAGTAGGCAGGCCACAGCGGGGCCTCTGTCCTCCCCTGGTCAGAGGTCAGTACCTTCACCATGCACATCCCCAGGGTGTGAGGCAGGGTCCCCACACCGCGCGGCAGGGGTCACCTGTGGGAGCCAGCCCCATGGCCTTCACCTGCTCCCACGGTGGCAGGGACCCCTGCCCCTCCGTCTGTCCCATGGCACTTCCAGGCGCATCCTCCCAGGTCTCCCTCTGACCCCGGTCGGTCTGAATCGGGCTTCTGAAGCCCTGAACTGACCCTGATGAGCCCCTGGGCCCAGCCCGGCGGGTGGGGGTCTCTGTGTGGAACCTGGACGGCAGGCGTGGTAATGCCCCGCCCGGGCGCACACACTGTCCTCCAGGGCCGCAGGTAGCAGGCAGTGCAGGTCCGGCCAGGCGACAGAGTGTCCGCCCCCGGGAGCCTCCCCCCACCAGTCGTCCTGCCGGTGCTGTGGTCTGCTCTGCTGTGCATCCCTGAGGCGTTGCAGGGCACAGCTACCCTCAGTGCAGCGGCAGCACCCCTGGGTGGCCGTCACAGGCCTCACGCACATCGGGGGTCTGCTCCTCCGGGGGCAGCATGGCACTCACTGCAGACGGAGCGGGGCTCTGGCGGTCCCTGTGCCGGCCCTGAGCGGGTGGGCCTGCCGCTCACGGCCGGCACCTGCTCTGCTCTGTCTGGCCCAGCTGGTCTGGAAGCTTCCCTGGACAGCCACCAGCTGCTGCTGGGACCAGGACACAGGAGCCCCGTTTGGGTTTTTAAAGTTTCGGCCTGGAGTTTTACTGAAGTGTGTTTCGTGCTGTTCGGTGGCTTTCTGCGGTCGCGGCCGAGCGCCCACCCCGTGGTTGCTCTGGGGGTGCTTGCATCCCTGCACCTCTCAGCCGCCGTGCCCCTGCCCCACAGCCCTGCGTGCACCAGCCGTGCCCGTAGACCTCCCTGTTCCGGTCGTTTCACATTAGTGGGTCACAGCCACGTGACCTCCGTACCTGGCATTGCCCCTGAGCACGCGTGTCTGAGTTACACCCGTCGAGGCCTGTGTCAGCCTCCTTCCATTCACGCCACGAGGCTCCGTGTCAGCTGTGCCCACTCCTGCCCAGTGGCGCTGCTCACGGCACGTTCCTCGCTGCCTGGCTGGTGCTGCTCGAGCGTCCTCGCGCGCTCCCACGTGACAGGGTGTGGCGTTTCCCTCGGGCAGGCTCCGGCGTAGAGCAGGGCTGCGGGGAGAAGAGCCTGCACGGGCCCCCGGCAGCCGTGCTGGGCTCCACCCCGCAGCAGCGCACGCTGCGCCAGCCCCCCACGTCCTCACGGCACTCGGCTCATGCCTGCCTTTCTGGGTGGGCTCGGCTGGTGCCCAACTCCCGAGGCTGGGTGGCAGCGTGCTTACCGACCAGGCCATTGGTGCCTGTGGGGAGACGTCACTTCCAGTCCTTGCCCGGTCAGTGCCACACCCAGACTGCTGTGTCTGCTTTTGTTCTCCCAAAGGGGCAGCCGGGACTGGGGAGAGCACAGCCAGAGGCCGGAGGAGCACCAGGCACGTGCCTGGCAGGGTGCTGTGGACACGGGCGTGGCGGGCCGCGAGCACGCCCGGTGGCAAGGTATGGAGCTGCCTCCGAGGCAGGAGCGGGGCGGCCCCTAGACCCCCCGGCTCCCCTGAACAGGTTTTTGCACACTCTTCTCTTCCAGGTGGCGAGAGGGGCCTGTGTGGGCCCTCGGGGCCGGGGCACGTGGCCAGTCGGGGTGGCGTGGCGGGGTAAGGCCTGTGGTCCAGGCTGAGACCGGTGTGCTCCCACTCCTCACCCCTCCCTGCTCTTGCATGTCTGACCCGCTTGCTGGGTAGGAGGCTTGGGAAACAAACCACAAAGCAGCTCCTTGCAACTTAGGCCAGTAACGCTCTTCAGTTCCCGGGAGAGTGGCGTGTGCTCAGGATGCTCCTCCCCGGAGTAAAGCAGACCGAGCGGGCGCCCTGGGGGTGCTCACCCCCGCGCTGGCCCCGGGAGGGGCACGGGGCCCGGCAGGGACCAGCGTCAGCCTTTGTTCCTAGGCGAGGCGGCTTCGCAGGCGGACACGCCCAGGGCCACGTGGTGCCAGGTGGCACGCTGGAAGGGGGCGGTGCGGCCGGCCAGGACCGGGACGGCAGAGTCCCGCACCCCCACCCCCACCTGTACCCCCACTTCACGCGCCGCTACTGAGCCCGTCCGCCGCGGTGTGCAGGTAGGCAGACGCACTGTGGGCCTGCCCGCCCGTTCCGGGAACTCGGATCTTTACAACACGAACAAACCCTGCCGCCGTGTCGTAGTTCGACAATGTGAACGCACTCTGGTTTGGTTTTATTTTTTAAATAAACGTGTTCTCGTTCTGCCCTTTCTAAGACGAGGTTTCTGTTAACGAGGCATTCCATTTTCCATTAATAAAAGTTGACAGTTCGCACTCCTGCGTGTGCGCCGTGTGTGTGCGTGCCATGCGTGTCACGGTGGCACTGGGCCTCTGCGGTGTGTGTCCACGGGCTGACCCCACCTCGGTGCCAGCCACCGCTGCCTCCTACCCGCATCATCGAATTTCCACTCTGCCTCGGAAAGTGGGGCGTCTCTGTCTCCATCTGACCATGACCAAGCTGAGGCTCGGGAGCCAAGGCGTTCGCCCAGGGTCCCAGAGACTGGGTCTGGGCAGAGCTGCCTTCAGAACTGGGGCCGGGCCAGCCCCAACCCCAGACCTGTCTCCTCACCTGCAGCTGGTGGTGAGGAGGTGCTGCGGGCACTGCCGCATGTGCCCATGGTGTGTACGGTGATGGTGTGCGTGCAGGGCTGGCCGAGCTCAGGGTGCAGGTCCAGGCGGCACTGGCTCGGCAGTCTGGTGGTGCCAGGTCCACCTGCTGACCTGGAAATGCAGGGGTGCGTGCGTGCGTGCTCTCGCCTGGGATCGCCATCACCGCTTCCCTGAAACCACAAGGCCCCTCGCGGCCAGCGCTGCTCCAGAGCCCTCCTGTGCCGCGCCTGCCAGCCTCCAGGAGGCGCTGTGCTTGTTCTCTGAAGTGGTGCGTGGGCAGGACCTACGCTGGCGGGGAGCCAGGGTAGCGCTTTGGAGGCAGGGGAAGGTGAGGGGCGGCAGGGAGGCCCCCACATGGACCAGCGCCAGGCCCAGTGTGGCCCTGTGAGAGTTCATATTCCCTCCCTGCTTATCTGGGGTGGCCCCCACAGGCCCCACACAATTGCCATTTCTCCCAAAGCCCCCAGTTCCCACTGGGGTGTTCAGTCTTAAAAGAGCGATCTGGAAACACCGGGGGCTCGGAGCTGGAGCTGCAGGAGCATTAAAGGTGGCCCGGCCATGCTCTGTCCCCGTGGCCGGGAACATGCCTCGGGAGCTTGTCCCACTGTGACGGCTGGTACAGTCGTTTCCTGGTGACAGGCTGGCGGGTCGCCATCTCCACGGTGCACGTGGGGTTCCGCGTGACACGTTCCCCTCGCGCAGGCCCCGTCTCCCCTGCACGGGCTAGAGTCTAGGAACCGGGGCGGGCCCCCTGCCGAGCAGCAGGAAGAGCAGCCCAGGGTCATGGCTGCTCGGGCATCTGCTCGAACTTGAGGTCGCATGACACAAAAGCAAGTTCTGCCACCACGCTCCAGCTCAGTATGGCGGGAACTTCCGTTCCACAGTAAAGGAATGATTCTTTTTTTAAATATGAAGCACGGCCTCCACTGGTTGACCCTAGGGAAAGGGAGCCTGCCTGCTGTCGGATCTCCAACGCCCACGTCCGACTGGACAGACCTACAGCCTGCCTTCGCCTTACATAGAAACAGCATTTGCAGGGCCAGCAGTTGGCGTAATGGCTGTGTCACTGGGCTCCCACGGAGTTGACCGCGGTTCGAGTCCCAGACCTGGTGGCTTAAACTCACGCCCCAGCGTGGCCATCCCCCCTGGGGGTGATTTCTCACTTTCTGTCTCTCTGTCTTTCTCTGTCTGGCGAGCGCACGCGCCCTATAGCAAAAACTTTTCCACAAGAAAAGAAAGAAACACGGTACTTGTATTGGTTTTCCAGGACACAGTGGCAGGTGCCGCCAGTCAGCTGCAGACACCCATGGGTTCACAGTACTGGAGGTCCAAGGTCCGGGGTGAGGACTCGGCCCGGCTGGTTCTCCTAACCCTTCAGGGAGAATGTGCCCTGGCCTCCCGGTGTTCCTCGGCTTGCAGACCCAGCTCGGCCTCTGCTTCCGTCTTCGCAGGGCTGCCTCCTCTCTCAGTGTGTGTGTCCAAATCTCTCCTCTCCAAGCAACCACCGCCAGGGCCAGCATGTACCCTGGTGGGTAAGGGAGCTGGATCCCACGGGGCCAGCTGGATCAAATCCCAGCCCTGGTGGCCTGAAAAACACTGGTGTGCGTGCCCCAAATTGAGGCCAGACGGAGAAACTGAGAAGGCGTTGGGGTGTGGCCACGCCCCATCCCGAGGGCTTTCTCCGTTTGGTGAGCCTGTTCCCCTCTGACCGCCATGGCCTGTGGGAGTGCCCTGAGGCCGACTCCCTGCCGTCCGCCCCTCTGGAGGAGCCGGCTGGCGTCCCAGTGCCGGTGCCCATCCGCTCTGTTCCCGCCCCGACTCCATTCCACCAGCGGCGTGCAGGCATTCCCGCCTCGGTCTCCCCAGTGCTTGTTGCTTTCTGGGTTTTGTTGTTTGTGTTTTTTTTGAGAGAGAGATTTTAGCTATAGGGTGCATGCACTTGCTGGAAAGACAGAGAAATCACCCCCCGGGGGTGGCCACGCCGCAGTCCCTGCTCCATTCTCCTCTCGGGATCTTGGGCACGCACACACACGCGCCCGGCATGACCACTATGCCAGCTACTGGTCCCCTGCTATAACCGTGTGGACGGCAGCCATGCTGGTGGATGAACAGCGGGGCATCTCCGTACACTGACTTTTTTTTTTTAAGAAATTTTTTATTTCATTTATTTATTTTTATTTAACCAGAGAAAGAGAAAGTGAGAAAGCAAGCCACCAGGTCTGGGACTTGAGCCGTAGTCAGCCATGTGGGAGTGTCCACACCACCTGCGGCCCAAGGATACACGTGCCCCTGCAGTGGCGTGTGGCCACACCTCACCCCTGCGAGGGGCACACAGGTGCCTGCTATTTCTCAGACCCCTAGGGCCAACCCCAAGGAAACTGGCTTCCCCTAACCACTAGGCCTCGGGGCTTCAGAGGTCTCAGAGAGGAAGGCTGGCCGGACGCCTGCTAGTACGGGGTGCATCCGGGCACTGCCCCTCAGAACGGAGGTGGTAGGGCCACCCACGGGAGGCCCAGGGGACTCAGTCCACAGGGACAGGCAGTGGGTGTTTCTCGGTACCGAGCTCCAGTTTGGGAAGACGAAGTGCTGGGGACGGAGGGTGGGGACAGCTGCGCAGCACGGGCTGTGCGCTGAGCAGTGGTAAGGCTTACCCCGCGTTCCCATCCTTCAGAGGCAGCTGTGGAGGGGCCGGCGGGTGGCGGGTGGTTAGGGCGGCTGGGCTCCACGCCCGCAGTTTGAGTCCCCAACCTGGCAGCTTGTCTGTGTCTGTCTGTCTGTCTCTTTCTCTTTTTCTTTCTCTGTCTCTGGTCAGAGAGAATATAATAACAAATAAATTTTAAAATTATTTTTTAAAACAAAGCATGTTGGGGGGGGCAGCCGTGGTGGTTAAGGCAACTGGATTTCCACATGGCTGATGGCGGTTCGAGTCCTGGACCTGGCAGCTTGCTTTCTCGCTTTACCTTTCTGTCTCTGGTCAACTTTAAAAAATAAAATAATGACACATGAATAAAGTTAAAACAATTCTCTAAAAAAAGAAAAGGCGTGTGGGACGACGTGTGCAGCCGTGGGACTGGAGTCTGTGCCGCCTCGGGGGTCCTGAGCCCCTTCCCTGCTGGTGCCAAGGGCCGACGGTGGTAGGTCCCTCCTGGAGGGCCCGGCGTGGCCTTCGGACTCGGGATGGGGCTTGGTCTCCGCCATGGCAGGGGCAGCTTTTCCATCAGGAGACCCCGGGTCAGCCTCTTCAGTGCCCCACGCCGTGGAGTTCAGTGCCGGAAGCCGCTGCCGGTGTCTCGCAGCCCCTGCCAGTCCCGCCATCCTGCCCACGTCGTGCCAGCCAGCTGTGAAACTGCCACGGTGCCCCGTCCCCAGCCACAGGAACGGCGCGTCGGGCCCCACGGGCAGCTCGTAAAAGGCGGCCAGGCTTTGCCGGCTTCGCTGCCAGCCCCGCAGGGCCGATGTTACAGACACGCAGAAATGAAACGGGCAGGGCGCTTTTCACACGCAGCCCAGAGAGTGTCACCTCGCCCTGTCCGTCCCTGGGCAAACGGGACTCAGCCAGGTGGAAGCCTGCTTGGCCAGGGCCCCCACCCCCAGCAAGGCAGGAGTCACAATTCGGGCTCTGTAAACCCCAATCACTCAGCAGAGGCTTCTCGGGCACATGACGTGCACAGGGCTTGGCACCAGCGACGACTCCGAGACAGACCTGGAGGTTTCTGCTCGCTGGGGCGAAGCAAGGCTGGCTTCCTGGAGGAGACAACGGGGCAGGCCTGGGCCATAAGAATGGACTTCGGGAAAGGCATTCTGGGGAAAGGTCCGGCCCAGAAGAACCGAGCAAGCAGGTCAGGGGGCCCCATGGCCAGAGCAGCCTCTGAGGCCAGGGGAGACCAGAGTGAGGCTACTAGCCTGCAGGCAATGGGGAACCTCGAGCACAGGAGACCCGGCCTTCCCGTGGGCTCAGGGGTAACTCCCTGTCTGTTCGGGCCCTTCCAGCCCTGGGGGAAGGGGCGGCCAGCTGGGCACACGGGCCAGGCGCTATCTGGGCGGAGGCAGAGAAGGGGACCACATACGAAGCCCAGAGCAGAGAGCCGAGGGATGGAGAAGGCCTCTCGGTGTGGCCACCCCGTGGAGTGCTCACTCCCTCTCCCTGTCCCTATAGCAGTTCAGATAGGCCCTGTCCAAGGTGCTTCCTCCCAGCACCCTGTGTCTCCTTTATTAAAGAAGGGACCAGCAGATGGCGGGATGGTTACATGGAGGTGACCACAGTTCGAGTCCCAGACCTGGCGACTTACACCGGGTGTCCGCGTGCGTTTCCAAATTCCCAAGCGGAGAATGGAGAAGGGAGGGATTGCGGCTGGCCAGCCCCCCGGGAGGTGATTTCTCACTTTCTGTCTCTGTCTCTCTGGTGAGCACACATGCCCCATTGCAAAAATTTCTCTTGAAAAAGGAGGAAGAGGAAAGGAAGTGCTGGGCCGGCAGGTGGCATGGAGATCGAGACAGGTGGATCCCACATGGTCAACTGTGTGGTTCAAGTCCCAGACCCAGCGGCTTGAAAATCACACTGGGTACCTGGTGGGTGATGTCTCGTTTAGTCTTTCTGTCTCTCCGGCGAGCGCACGCACCCTAGAGCAAAAATCTCTCTCTAAAAAAAAAACAAACTGACCAGGTGCATGTGCGTGCGTGCCCAAGATCCAGAGAAGGGAATGGAGGAGAAGGGGTTGGCATGGTCATCCCCCCCGGGGGTGATTTCTCACTTGCCTTCTCACTCTCTCTGACTCTGGCAAATGCGCCTCCTCTATAGTAAAACTTTTTTTAAAAAGTGAAGGAGGAGAGATGGAGGAAGACTCAGAAAAAGCGCAATGGAGACAGAGAGAAATGGAGAAAAATACAAGGAGACCCCGACGAAGTAGACGCACCCAGGGACACAAATAGCTACAAACGCGAAAACAGAGGGTCTGAGACCAGGGACCTGCAACGCCAAGGGCCGCCCTCGGGGTCCGCTGGCCCTACCCCGGCCGCCCACCGGGTGGCGCCCAAGAGCCGCGGTCCAGACTGGGCCCGCCTGCAGCCGGCGCCCACGTCTCAGCCAGCGTTTCCTCCCGGCCCTGCGGCCCTGCGCCCCCTTCTCGGGAGGCGCTGGGGACCGCGGGGTTCTGGGGTCCCCCTCACCTAGCCCCAGGCCTTGCTCTGGGTGGCTCTGCGTGCCTGGAGCACCTGCCTGGGCTGTCTTGGACGCGTGTGTGCATGTGTTTGCTGGCTTGGCACAGTTGCACCTGCTCTTGTCTGAGCATGGGTTTGGTGGTTTCTGCACTTCTCATTTTGTTTCAAGGTGTGCATGGTGAGTGCGCGTGTGTATATATGTGTGCGTGTATGTGCGGGTGTGTGTGTGTGTGCACGTGTGTGTGTGAGTGCATCGTGTGCACGCACATATGAATGTATATTGTGTGTGAGCACGTGTGCATGTGTGCGTGTGCACAAGCATCTGGGATCCTGACCAGGGAGGGGAGAGCCAGTGGCCCCAGCACCTCTGCACCAGCCCCTGCCCTGAGGGTGCCAAGTGTGTGGCAGTTCGTGGCCGACTGTTCAGGGCACGGCCCTCCCCTGCCCACGCAGGCTGGCTCCCCTGGAATGGAGGAGCCTCCACCTTTTTAAAAAATAATTATTTTATTTAACTTTATTTACTTATTTATTTTCGTTTTGACCAGAGAGGGACAGAGTGAGAGAGAGGGGACAGTGAGAAGGCAGGCTGCCAGGTCTGGGACTCCAGCTGCCGTCAGCCATGCGGGAGTCCAGCGCCCTCAGCTACCGTGCCACCTGCCGGCCCCTCCATTTTCTTTTTCTTTTTTTTCTTTTTTTGGAGAGGTTTTCACTATAGGGCGCGTGCGCTCGCCAGACAGAGAGAGACAGAGAGACAGAAAGCGAGAAATCACCCCTCGGGGAATGACCACGCCGCAATCCCTTCTCCTCCATTCTCCTCTCGGGATCTTGGGCATGCACGCACATGCGCCCGGCGTGAGTTTAAGCCACTGGATCTGGGACTCGAACCGCAGTCGACTACATGGGAGTCCAGTGACGTAGCCATTACGCCAGCTGCTGGCCCCTCTCCATTTTCTCGATTCCATACTTGCTGTGACAGGGATCTGTGTCTGACTTCTAGGGTGGGCTTGGCCCTGCTGGGACCTTCCTGACACTTCAGTGAGGTCCTGCTGTTCCCTGGCTTCAGACCCTCCCCGGGGTCCCCACCGGCCTCAGGAGAAAGGTCGCCTCCCCCCCATGCCCTCCGCCCTTCTCCCTTCTCGGGGTCACCTCGCCTCACTGTCTCTTGGGCACCGCTCCCAGGTAGGGAGGCCCCCCAGACCCTCCTCCTGAGTCCCCCCGGCCGGGTCCAGGGAGCTCCACCTCCCCCTACTGTGTGGCTTTAGGGAAGGGACTTGCCTCTCTGAGCTTCTGCTTTCCTATCTGAAAACTAGGACAGCAGAACCCAGTGACAGGAGCCCAGTGGGGAGCGTTTGCAAAGGCTGGGAGGTATGTTCGCTTTTTATTTTGTTTTTTTTTGTTTGGATTTTTTTTTTTTTTTTTGGAGAGGTGTTTGCTATAGGGCACATGCACTCACTCATCAGAAAGAGAGAAAGAGACAGAGAGACAGAAAATGAGAAATCATCCCCCCAGGGGGGATGGCCACACCGCAATCCCTTCTCCTCCATTCTCCTCTTGGGATCTTGGGCACGCACGCACACATACTGGCATGACTTTAAGCCACCAGGTCCGGGACTTGAACCATGGTCAACTACATGGGAGTCCAGCGACATAGCCATTACTCCAACTGCTGGTCCCAAGCAGAGGTCATATTTTAATCACTGCGCCACCATCTGGCCTCCCCTGACCCTTCATTTTTTAAATTTTGCTATAGGACACGTGTGCTCACTGGGTGAAGGGGTAAGAAGGGGAGAAATCCTCCCCAGGGGGACGGCCGCACCACAATCCTTTCTCCTCCCCCTCCTCGGAATTTTGGGCTTGAACACACATGTGCCCGGCGTGTTTTCCAAGCCTCCAGGTCTGGGATTCGAACTGCATAGTTTGCCATGTGCGATCCCTGCCACCTGCGGGCCCTTCTGGCCTGTTTTTTCTTGGTTTTTTTTTTTTTTTTTTTTTTTTTTTGCTAAGGCCACGCCACAATCCCGTCTCCATTTTCCGTTCAGTATTTTGGGCACACGAGCACACACACCCAGCATTACTTTCAAGCTGCCGGGTCTGAGACTCGAACCGGGGTTGGCCAGCACCGTAACCTCCATGCCGCCTGCCCAATTCCTCTTTGATGATCTCTGAACTCCGTCGAAACCTTCCACCTCTTCCTCCCAGAAGACGACCAGAAGTGATGCGTGTTGATCGCTACACAGACCCCTGGCCCACACCCTAGGGAGCCCTGAGATTCTAGAATGTTCAGGGGATGGAGTGTACCACCCATCCTGGGACTCCAAGGGGCCCCTCACTTGAGTGACCCAGGCTTCTGAGCCCCATCCCGAAGTCTCTGGGAGCTTGTCCCCGTCCGCCCGGGTCCCCACTAACTGCCCGCAGCAGGTAAGACGGCATCTGGAGGCAGGGACCCGGATCCCTTTCATCTGGCGGCCCAGGCAGAGGGCCCGCTGCCCGCAGCCACCTGGCTGTCCTCACGGCTTAATGAGAAAGTCAGAATTAATTGGAACTGGCACCCAACACTCCCAGGGCTCCACGTGGCCGGCTTGGTCTCCATATGCTAAAGCCCAGTGTCCCGTGTCCCCAGGCGTCACTCTGACCTGCTTGGAAGCCACCAAGAGAGACGGGCAGGGCCTGTAGCCGAGCCTGACAGGGAGGTGGCCGGACGGGAACCTGGTTCTGCAGGGAGAGCCAGCCGCACACCCTTCCCAGGGAGAGCGCACACCAGCCCTGGCTCCTGCTTTGTTTTTTTGTTTTTGTTTTTGTTTTGGAGAGGTTTTTGCTACAGAGCCCATGCACTCACCAGAGAGACAGAGATAAAGAAAGTAATAAATCACCCCCTGGGGGCGGGGATGGCCTCACTGCAATCCCTTCTCCATTCTCCTCTCGGGGTCTTGGGCACACACGCACACGCACCCGGTGTGAGTTTAAGCCACCGGGCCCAGGATGCGAACCGCGGTCGACGACATGGGAGTCCAGTGACGTAGCCATTACGCCAACTGCTGGTCCCCAGTTTCCTGCTTTGTTCAATGAGCTCCGGGTCACGCCAGCAGCCGTGGCTGGGGGTCGCCTGTAAGGTGCCTGGCATGCGTGTTGTACACCCGGGTAAGCTCCCAGAAGGGGCTCTGGGGACTGATCCAGGTCAGCAACCATTGCCAAAGACAGCGCATCACTCTGCACCCCTGACCCCAGCCACACAGCGGGTTGTCACCCCTGCTGGTCTGTACCAGCCAAGGCGTTGGAGAAGGATGGAGGCTCACCTTTGGCCTTCCGTGAGTGAGATGGGAAGGCATTTGTTTGCGTTTGTTTATGTTTGTAACAGAGCATGTGCGCACAACAGAGAGAGGGAGGGAGGAAGTGAGACATCACCCCCAGGTGGCATGACTGCGCCACAACCCTTTCTCCTCTTGGCATTTTCAGGACACACGCCCATGCTCCTAGTGTGATTTTCAAGCTGCTGGGTGCAAGGACTTGGACCATGAAGGTGGCCGTGTGGGATCAGATGTCTTAACCTCCACGCCACATGCTGGCCCTTTTTTTTTTTTGGAGAGGTTTTTGCCATAGTGCGCATTCACTCACCAGAAAGAGAGACAGAGAGACAGAAAGCGAGAAATCACCCCCCAGGGGGGATGGCCACGCCGCAATCCCTTCTCCTCCATTCTCTTCTCAGGATCTTGGGCACGCACACACACGCGCCCGGCGTGAGTTTAAGCCACCGGGTCCGGGACTTGAACCGTGATCGACTACATGGGAGTCCAGCAAGACAGCCATTACGCCAACTGCTGGTCCTTCTTCTTTTTTTTTTTTTTTTTAAAGAATTATTTCATTTAACTTGATTCATTTTCTTTTTATTTTACCAGAGAGGGACAGAGTGAGAGAAAGAGAGAGTGAGAAAACGAGCCCCCAGGTCTGGGACTCAAACCATGGTCAGCCATGTGGGAGTCCAGTGCCCTTAACCACCACACCACCTGCCGGCCCCCTATTTCCTTTTTTAAAGAATTTGTTCATGGTCTCATCTCTATCTATTGAGTTGTTGATCCTTGTTGATCCTAGAAGCTTTTTACGTACTAAGAAAATTAGTTTTTTTCTATCATATCTTGGAAAATTTTCTTTCACTTTGGTGGTGTCCTGTGTGTGTGGGCATTTTATATTCGTATGCAGATAGTTATTAATGTTTTAATTAAAGGCTTCTGGGTTTAATACCATGCTTCAACACATTGAGATTATTCTTCTTTTTAATTCGTATGTTTTATTCTAGTAGCTTTAGAGTTTTTTAAACAATTCTGGGGTGGGGAAGGCCCATCTGGAATTAATTTAGGTTGGAACCAGCTTTAACATCGTCTGGGGACCAGCCGGCGGTGCGGAGGCTCAGGCCCTGGATCCCAGATGGCCGACCGAGTGGTTCGAGTTCCAGACTTGGCAGTTTGAAAACCACACCAGGCACCAGCGTGCGTGTGCCCCAAACCCCAAGAGGCGGATGTCCATCCCACTGCGGGTGGTTTCTCACCTCCCTCTCTGACGGAGCGCAAGTGCCTCCCAGGGCTACGGGAGCCAGATCCCATGGGGCTGACCAGTTCGAAGCCCGTGGAGACACACCAGCACCTGTGTCCGTGTGCCCCGAGTCCCTGCAGGACAGGGAAGTGGAGAGCGGGTTGTGCCGAGACCGCGCCCGGGAGGGTGCTATCGCCCTCTCCCAGTCCTGGAAATTACAGGAAGGAAGGGAGGAAGGGAGGAGGGAGGACTCTGGCTGGAATCCCATGGTTGTGGAAGAGCGGCAGTCCTGGGGCCGACAGGTGGCGTGGCGGTTAAGGGCGCTGGACTCCCACATGGTCAACCGTGGTTTGAGTCCTGGAACCGCTCTGTCCCTCTCTGGTAAAATTAAAATAAATAAACAAACAGGGTTAAATAAAATAATTATATATAAAAAAAATGTTGGTCCTATTGTGGGTAGACAACAGCCAGATGGCTGGAACCAGGTGGCCAGGGTTCGAATCCCACCTTCTCTGGGTATGCTCCGGGAAGCTGTGTACATACCCCGTGCCTTGGTCCCCATGTTGCACTCATTTGCCCTCCCGGCACCCACGGGACAGATGGGGACACAGGCTGGGAGGTCAGGTTCCCTCCTGGGGACTTGCGAGGGGCGGGGCTGGGACTGAAGGCCAGGCCTGCTCCTGCTGTGCCCGACCTGGCGTCCAAGTTCAGCTGACAGGTGGGCAGGCCAACTGGTCAGTCCTGTCCGGGTGGGTGTGGCCACTTACTGGGCAGCAGTCAAGGAAGGCTTCTGGGAAGAGGGAGCTTGGTGAGGTGTGACTGGAGGTTGGCACGGCCTGAGAAGGGGAGAGCCAGGGGGCCAGCTGGCAGCATGGTGGTTAAGATGCTGGCTCCTACATGGCTGGCTGAGTGGTTCGAGTCCCGGACCAGGCAGCCTGAAAAACAGTGAGTGCATTGCATGCATGTCCCCAACCCCAAAAGGAGCATGGAAGAGAAGGGATTGTAGAGTGGCCATCCACTTGGGGGGGATTTCTCACTTTCTCTCTGTCTCTACCTGGTGAGGGAATGCACCCTATAGCAAAAACTAAAACCTGGGGGCGTTGACCCCCGCATACTGTCCTCTTTCACAGCTCCCGTTGGCCGCACCCTTGACACCTGCCTGTCCCCACTGGGCACACCCTGAACCAGGCGACTACGGGCAGGCACTTCCTTGGTGGGAGCGTTGAACTCCTCTTCATCTGCAGAAGCCCCAGCTCCGATGCCCACCCCTCCGGGACACCACCCCTGCCTAGCGGACTTTCCTAACCTGTGGTCTCTGGTCCAATCAGACCCTGCCCACACAGCTCCGTGCCTCCCACCTCCCACTCTGAGACCCTCAAGGGCGAGGCCAGGGCTCGAGCTCCGGAGTCGGGCTGCAGGAAATGCAGAGCAATGCCTGGTCCATGTGCACCCCTACCCGGAGGCAGCCCTCACCCTGCGGGACCTTCTAGGCCCTCCTGGCCCTCCTGCATCTACTCCGCATCACGGCCAGCTCCAGCCAGCGGGCCCCCCTGCTGCCCCCACAGGCCGCCCTGGGCCCTTACACCATCTGCCCTCACTCAGCCTGCCCACCCTTGGTCTCTGAGGCGTTTTTTTGTTTTGTTTTGTTTTTGTTTTTTGAGAGGTTTTTGCTATAGGGCGCGTGCGCTTGCCAGACAGAGAGAGACAGAGAGACAGAAAGAGAGAAATCACCCTCCAGGGGGGATGGCCACGCCGCAATCCCTTCTCCTCCATTCTCCTCTCGGGATCTTGGGCACACACACACACGTGCCCGGCGTGAGTTTAAGCCACCGGGTCCGGGACGCGAACCGCGGTCGACTACGTGGGAGTCCAGCGACGTAGCCATTACACTAAGTGCTGGTCCCACAATTAAATAATTCTTTTAAAAAACAAACAAAAAAGCCACCTCCTCAGAGAGGGCTTCCTTAACCTGATCCGGGTCTCGAGGCCCCCTCCTAGGAGCAGGACACATCTGCGTCACCTGGGGCCAGAACCGAACCAGGACGCCCGGGGCACACTGGGCCCCCGCGGGTGCCCGAGCCCGGCAGCCGGGCGCGGTGGCCCTGCCTGTCCCTGTCGCTCCGTGTGGCGCGGAGGACAGGCAGAAGCTTGGCCACTGCGGGCCCGCGGGCCCTGGGGCGTGGGGACCGAGGCCGGGCGCCGCCCCGCGCTGGCCGCCGCCTCCTGCGTGCCGGGCGTGCCCAGGCGGGGCGGGCGGCCGGGCCGGTCGGGCGGGTGCGCGGGGCGCGCGGGGCGCAGGGCCCGGGCCGGGTGGCAGCCCGGCGGGCGCCATGGAGGGGCTGCGGCGGGGCCTGTCGCGCTGGAAGCGCTACCACATCAAGGTGCACCTGGCGGACGAGGCGCTGCTGCTGCCGCTGACCGTGCGGCCGCGGGACACGCTGAGCGACCTGCGCGCGCAGCTGGTGGGGCAGGGCGTGAGCTCCTGGAAGCGCACCTTCTACTACAACGCGCGGCGGCTGGACGACCACCAGACGGTGCGCGACGCGCAGCTGCAGGACGGCGCGGTGCTGCTGCTCGTCAGCGACCCCAGGTGGCGACCCCGGCGCGGCGCGGGCCCCTCCCCGGCCTCCGGGCCTCCCGGCCTCCCCGGGCAGGTGCTGTGCCCGCCGATCGCATTTCCTGCTGTCCTCTCCCCCTCTGTCTCTTTGTCTCTCTCCGCGTGTCCCTGTCCATTTCTGTCTCTGCTGTTTTCCCTCGGTGTCTCTCTGTCTCTCTGTCTCTCTATCCATTTCTAGTCCTGCGATTGATCGATTGACTGATTGATTTTTGAAGAGGTTTTTGCTATAGGGCGCATGCACTCACCAGAAAGACAGAGAGAGACAGAGAGATAGAAAGCGAGAAATCACCCCCCAGGAGGGATGGCCACGCCGCAATCCCTTCTCCTCCATTCTCCTCTCGGGATCTTGGGCACACACACAGACATGCTCCGTGTGAGTTTAAGCCACCGGGTCCGGGACTCGAACCACAGTCGCCTACATGGGAGTCCAGCGACATAGCCATTAGCCAACTGCTGGTCCCCATCGTGCATATTTATTTTTATTCCGTGTCTCTCGGCTCTCGCTTTCTGTGTCTCATCTACGGCTTTTTAAAATATATATTTTTTTATTTTATTTATTTTTAGATTTTATTGGACCAGAGAGGGACAGAGTGAGAGAGAGAGAGACAAAGTGAGAAAGCAAGCTGCCAGGTCTGGGACTCAAACTGTGGTCAGCCATGTGGGAGTCCAGCGCCCTTAACCACCACGCTGCCTGCCGGCCCCAGTATCTCGTCTGTTTCTGACTGTTGGTTTTTCTTCTCTCAGCATCCTCATTCATGTCTGTCTCTGCTGGTTTTCTTTCTGTGTCTCTCTGTCTCTTTTGTCTTTGTCTCTCTCTGTGTCTCTGTCCATGTCTGTCTCTGTTTCTCTCTTTGTTTTTCTCTCTTGTGTCTCTCCCTGTGTCTCTGCTTCTTCTTTTTTTCTTTTTTTAACTTTGCTATGGGATGTGTGCACTTGCCAGAGAGAGAGAGAGACAGAGACAGAGAGGGAAAGTGAGAAGTCACCCCCCGGGGGATTGACCACATCACAGTCCCTTCCCCTCCATTCTCCTCTGGAGATTTTGGGCACCCAGGCGTGTTTTTCAAGCTGCCGGGTCCGGGACTCAAACTGTGCAGTCGGCCCTGTGGGACCCACACCACCTGCCGTCCTCCCCCTTGTGTGTTTCTCTCTGCTGTTTTATCTCTCTGTCTCTTTGTCTCTAGCTGTCCATTTCCATCTCTGTTATCTCTGTGTCTCTGCCACTCTCCCTCCTCTCTTCCCCACCACCCTGAGGCGTGGTCCCCTGGCCAAGGTGACCCACAAGGACTGGTCTTCCTGGGGAAGGAGGGGTCTGCAGAGAAGGGGTCCGAGCTGTGGAATGGTACAGGCAGAGTCCCGGGGCCACTCGGGAAGTGGGTGGAGGCCGGCGCTTGGCGTGGAGGCAGAGAGGTGGCGGTGGATGGCAGCTGGCCTGGGAGGTGCGAGCAGGCAGGGACTCCGCCCCTCTGTGTACACCTGGGGGTTAATGAGAGTTGCTTGCTAGATGCCTGGAGGTCTGGTCCACCATGTTTGGGATGATGTTGTGAGAGCAGGAGCCACAGGTGCCATTCTGTTCCAGGAGGCTTGGGCGATAGACAACACCCCCCCACCATCACCACTGTCTTCCTGGAAGGAAAGTCTCAGGGGTCAGGGCAGACTAGCAGGAGGAGGAGGGATGGGGACTCAGGACTCACGCTAGGAGAGAGGGCTCCTTCCTCAAGGCCTGGCAGCCAGACGGCCCTCCAACATCCACACCACAGTCACTGACCGTGCAGTCCCCGTGTTGTAAGTGCCTGCTGGGTCAGATCCTGCCCTGCCCTCTGGGGTCTAAGCTCACCCTCATGGAGCCTGTGGGCTAGTGGGCGAGGAAGACAAGGCGCCAGAGAAATACGAAATACGAGCGGACTTCAACGTGCTCATGGGCAAACGGAGCTCAAGTATGGCTTTATTGTGGCCCAAAACGTTTTTTTAAATAGTTGTTTTATTTTATCCATCATTATTATTATTCTATTTTTATATACAATTACCAGAGAGACACAGAGAGAGAGAAAGAAAGTGAGAAAGCGAGCTGCCAGGTCCGGGACTCGAACTGCAGTCAACCGTGTGGGAGTCCAGCGCCTTAACCACCATGCCACCTGCTGGCCCCCCCAACCGAGTTTCTAAGCCACCTGCCCTGTGGGCTGTAAACCCTCTGAGGACGCAGCTGGCCGTCCGCGATCACAGCTCGTTCCTAGTTCTGGGCCTGGCTCATGCTGGGTCAATGCCGGGGGGTGTGTTTGCTGCTCCAGGAACTCTTCTGGAGTTCAGGTGGTGCCTGGATGTGGGAAGGGGGTCCCAAGGCCGCAGGTGAGTCCTGGCAGGTGCAGGAAGATGCATCGACCAGACCGAGCAGAGCAGGGAGGCCGCGAGTGCCGAAGTGAGGGCCGTGTTGATCCTACATGTATCTCTCTGTCCCTGTCCTTCAGGTAGTCTGGGCCAGAGGAGGCGGAGCCATGGCCACAGGGACCCAAGGTGCTGGCTGAAGAGGCAGGTAGGGGTGGGGGCACTTTCAGGAGGTGCCTCCCCTGCCGGTCAGGAGCCCAGACTGCAATACAGGTGGGTCACTGTGGAAATATTGAGACGTAGAAGAGGCCTTAGACATTGTGGAGACTATAGATGGGGAAACTGAGGCCCAGAGAGGACAAGGGGCTGGCCTCACTTTCTCATTTACATTTAGGCTAATATGTGGGCTTCAGCTGTGTTGCCCCCAATTTGCTGTGTGACCTTGGAGAAGTAGCTTCTTCTCTCTGGGCTTCTATCAGCCTCCTTAAAATGAAGAACTAAGCTTTGGTTGGCAGGTTTAGTTTCATAGTGCCCTTTGCCTGCAATTCATGCAACTGCCACCAGGTGGCAATAAAAACCAAGCCCCTCCCCACCACACACGCACCAGGAATGGTTCCCTGTCCCTCTTAAAGTGCATCAGGGACATAGGGCAAGGGGACATGAGTGCAGTGTCACCATCCACATCAGCCCTGTTAGGGAAAAGGGGTCAGCCCCGGGTTTTGCCCTCTGTGGGCTGACCTCTCCTCCCACTTGCTGCCCCAGGTTCTGGGCTCCTTGGTGGAGGGAGACACACCGACCTGTCCCATGGCCTCAATGTTCTCAGTGGAGCCCTGGCTGCTGACTGACCCAGGACCGTGCCGCACCTTTGCCCAAGCCATGGCCCTGCCTGGAATACCTCCCACACTCATCTCTGCCCGTCCAATCCACTGAGGCTTGGCGCCTCCTCCAGGAAGTTCTCTGGGATTCCATCCTTTCCAGCCAGTGGGCCCCTGCAAACTCCCTGTGCTGTGATCAGCCCCAGCTGGGGGTGCAGCCAGTCACTAACAAAGTCTCAGATGACCAAAGTCCTAGAGAGGACCTCCTGCTTGCTCTCCATAGAGGTTAAACTGAGGCCTGAGGTGGTCTCTGGGGTGTAGAGCAGGGGGGCAGCGCACACCCCTGCTCCTGCGTCCTGGGCCTCTGCAGCTGGGCCACCCGCGCATGCGTGGAGCCATGGGACTCCCAGCTGGCTTGTGCAGTCCCTCCCACGTCCAGCTTTCTCCAGCCCCCCAAACGCCACCCCACCACGCACCTGTGCCCTTCCCCTGAAATCCTTACGTTTTACCCTCTGCACGGGGCCTTCCGGGCCTCCTGCAGGGCTCTGGCCCAGGTCTGGGCAGCGGCTGGGCCTGCGGACACCCCCGCCCTCAGGCACTGGTCGCCAGTTCCAGGGAGAGACCCTCAGCAGCGGAGCGGTGAGCCTGGGCTGGACCTCGGAGCTGCGGCCCCATGCGTGGGTCCTGCCCCTGCCTGACAGCCGGGAGGAGGGAGCATGGAGGGGAGACAGAGGGGTCCCCACTTACGCCCAGGGAGGGGCTTCCTGTCCTCTCCCACCCTCCCCTCCAGCCTAGCCTGGCCCAGGGCCACCCCGGGCTAGGGTCTGGGCCTTTACTCCCCGGAGTCCCCCTATGGTCCCCTTGTATTTAAGATGCACCTGCGCCCTCGGCCTGCGCCTTCGAGGTGGTTGCAGCCTGTTTACTGATGGTGGCCGCCCTTCGGACTCCTGCCCCAGCAGCCCCTGAGCTCAGGGGTCCCCATCCACGCAGGGACCTGCTGCAGGGCGGGGGTCGGTCCCTGCTTCTTGGTGGGGGTGGGGTGGGAGAAAGCATTTCCGGGGAGATTTGACATTTAACAAACAGGATGCAAATCGCATGCAAATCGCATGCAAATCACCAGCCGTTTCTTAAGCCTCGACAGCTCTGGCGTGTTCGGAAATAATGAGGTTGGCCCCGGCCTCAGCCACGGCGGGGTGCAGGGTGCAGAGCCCTCCCGCCCTCCCCCTTCCTTCTCCCGTCTTCCCTGCCGTCTTCCCCTCTCCTCCCCGTTTCTTCCATTTTCCGTCTTCCTTCGCATCTTTTGACGGAGGTCTCCCAGACCTAAGACGGACATAAATACGCGAGAGTGGCTTCCAGTGCCCCATTTTCCAGATCGGGAAACTGAGGCCTGGCCGGAGGTCCCACAGCTACACGGTGGAAAGTGTCCCCCACCAGTGATGGACCGAAATGGACGGCACCCGGGGTCCGGCGGAGAGGATGGTGGCTGCAGTGTCAGTGCTCCCTCCCCGGGGCTCCTGCCTGCCGAGTGGCCAGGGCCCCGGAAAGTGTGAGATCGCTTGGCTTTTTAGTTGGGATTTGGAGAACACATACACGAACTCATTTTCCTCTTCCAGTCCTTACTTGCTTGTTCATCAGCATGTTCCCTGATTTCTGGCCACCACCCCTCCACATCCCTCTGGCTTTGTTCAGCAAGCTCCTATTCACCCGTCAAAGCCTCAGCTTCAGTGCCCACTTCTCCAGACAGCCATCTGTGATCCTGCGAGGAGCGCCTCCACTTCCCCCTGGACTCCTGCTGCTTCAAGTCTCCTCTGGCTGGCTAACCCATGGAACTGGGAGGACTGTGTCTCTTCCCAGCAGTCCGAGGAACTGGCCCAGTTTGGGACTAAGTACAGAGGGGCGTTTGAGTGTGTACCAAATAAAGGACTCGGACTCGGCCTTTGAGGCTCCTGCGCGTCACTCCCCTACCTCCAGATCACACGCTGTTCCCTTGGCAGGTCTGTCTTTCCGGCCTCTGACTCCGGGTGATCGGGGCCGGCCCCCTCTCTGGGCTATGAAACTGGGGGACGCCTCCCCACTCCCTCGGGATCCTGGCTCCACCCCAGGGGCAAGTCTGGGCTGTGAGGAGTTTCGGTGAGACTTGGCAGCCGCCCGCCCTGCCTCTCTCCCTCTGGGGCCCGCGGCGTCCTGGGGAGGGGCCGCCTCCTGCCTCCACTGCCCACCCGGATTGCACTCCCCGAAGGTCCTGGGGAATTGTCCTGGGTGCCAAGTCGATCCAGGCGGTTCCCCGGACAGGTATCTGGGGCCCAGCCAGCAATGACAGGCATCTGGACTTCTCTCTGTCCTCTTCTGCAACCCCCAGCCATGCTCCGGCAGTCTCGTTAACTGTGTCTTCATCCACCGGGCTTTTCTTTTTTTTTAATTTTTAAATGATTATTTTTATTTAAATGATTTATTTATTTAAATTTGACCAGAGAGGGACAGAGTGAGAGAGAGAGAGTTGAGAAAGCAAGCCGCCAGGTCCAGGATTCGAACTGCAGTTGGCCATGTGGGAGTCCAGAATCCTTAACTACCACACCACCTGCCGGTCCCATCCAACAGGCATTTCTCAAATCCCCATGTGCCCAGCCCCGTGAGATCTTGAGAGAGACCTCGGCTGCAGTGGACAGCGGGGCTGGGGACAGGTCACTCACTGCCCCCCCGAGCACCCGGCCGCAGGGGTGGGAGGGAGAGGCGTAATTCACCGGAAGGCTGCGGTGTAGCCAGCGGTCCCGACCCTGCCCTGTCTCCGTCGCCTTCGCTGTGCCCCACACCTGTGCTCTGTTTCTGTTTTATGCCAGGTGTGCGTGCTTGCATGAGAGGCAGAGAGACAGAGACAGAGAGTACCCCCTCAAAGGAACATGGTCACACCACAGTCCTCTCCACTTCAAATCTGCATCGGGATCGTGGGCACGCGGGCACCCAGTGTGTGTGTGTGTGTGTGTGTGTGTGTGCGCTTGTTTGTTTCTTGTTTAGACGTTTTTGCCTCAAGGCACACACACTCGCTGGATAGAGAGACAGAGAGAGGGAAAGTGAGAAATCACCCTCCCAGGGAGACGGCCACACCACAGTCCCTTCTCCTCCATTCTCCTCTCGGGATTTAGGGCACGCACGTGCATGCGCCCAGAGGGAGTTTTAAGCCGCCGAGTCCCGGACTCAAAGTGGAAATCTAGTAACGTAACCATTACGGCATCTGCTGGCCCCATAAATAATTCTTTTTTTTTTTTTTAAGAATTATGATTATTATTATTTTGGAGAGGTTTTGGCTATAGGGCGCGTGTGCTCACCAGAATGACAGAGAGACAGAGAGACAGAAAGCGAGAAATCACCCCCCAGGGGGGATGGCCACGCCACAATCCCTTCTCCTCCATTCTCCTCTCGGGATCTTGGGCACGCTACCAGGTCCCGTGGTCGACTACATGGGGGTCCAGCAACGTCACTATTATGTCATCCGCTGGCCCCATAAATAATTCTTTTTTAACCTTACTTTGTCCATTGTATTTATTTATTTTAATTTGACCAGAGTGGGACAGAGAGAGAAAGAAAGTGAAAAGAAAAGCTGCCGGGTCTGGGACTCGAACCATGCTTGGCCATGTGGGAGTCCAGTACCCTTAGCCACCATGTCGCCTGCCAGCCCCCCACCCTAAATAATTATTAAAAAAAAAATAGAGCTGGCCCCCAGCCTTGCCGTCCCGGGCAGAGTTGCCGGCCTCTCCCCCGGTGGCCCCCGGGTCTGTACTGAAGGCTGCTGGCCTCGCTCAGGGCTCCGGGCCGCTCCCAGGCCCTGACTTGGCAGGACCTGAACCCTGTGCTCGGAGCTCTGGGATTACTGGCCCCACTGTCGCCAGCCCCAGGGCCTTTGCACGCACTGTCCGATGGCAGAGCCCCTCCGCACCTTCAGCCTCTCACCCGCCGACTGTCACTGCCGTGGGGAGGCCCGGAAGGAGTCTGTCCCTAGGATTTGTATTCCCACAACATCCCACGCTTTCCTTTGTCACTATTAATTATTCATATTACTAGTCGCTCAGTGTCCGCTTGGCCCAGTAGCTCCAGGGCATCGTGAAGCTGGGACGCAGCCTGGGCCCTGGCGGATGGCACGGCATTTAATAACACGGTGTCAGGGGGTGGGGAGCCGGGACCCCGCGCCGCCTGGCACGGGGCGGCCGTGGGGCGCCGGCTGGAGATTTGGAATTCCGGGCGCTCCGGCCCCTGCCGTGGTGGTAAGTGGGGAACAGTCGGGGTTAATTACTGACTGCCCTGCTGAGCTGGCCCTATCTGGGCAGATGAAGAGTGTCGTCGGCCGCGTCCCCGCACTACTCGGGAGTTTATTAGCGGGTGGGAGGCGGCTGGCCCAGGGGAGATGGCCCGGAGAAGCCAGAGGAGCCCTCAGGGAGCCTTGGACCTGCTGGGCCACTTTGGAGAATTCGCTGTCCCTCTCTGAGCCTTGGTTTTTCTTGTTTGGAGAAAGAGCCTGCTGGTGGCGTGGTGGTGAAGGTGGCTGCAGTCCACGTGACGGACCAGGGGGTTTGAATCCCCGGCTCACCCGGCAGGTGTGTGCGTGCCCAAAATCTCCAAGGAGAATGGAGGAGAAGGGGTTGTGGTGTGGCCATCCCGGGGTCCTCCTCGCCCTCCGGGGGTGCGGGTGCTTTCTCACCCTCCTCCCACCCCCCATCTGTCTCCCGCCGGCATATTCGCTCTTCAGCAAAGAAGGAAAAGGAAAGAAAAAAATGCACCTTCATCTGTTGGAATAATTTTTTTAAAAGAATTATTTAAAGGGTCAGCAGGTGGCGTGGTGGTTAAAGGCACTGGGTTCCCATATGACCAACTGTGGTTCGAGTCCCGGACATGGCAGCTTGCTTTCGCACTTTCCCTTTCTCTCTCTCTTTGTCTTTCTGGTCAAATTAAATAATAATAATAATAATAATAATAATAATAATAATAATAATAATAACAACAACAACAAATAGAATTAAATCAATGCATAATTCTCTTTTTAATACTTACGTTTTATTTAGCTTTATTTATTTATTTAAATGTGATCAGGGAAGGGACAGTGAGAAAGAGGAGGGAGAAATGGAGGAAAAGGCTCGGGGCCTGCCCGCACCCCTTGGGGGTTCTCTCTCACTCTCTCTCCACAGACATATAGCACATTTGTTTTTTAAAAAGGAAAAAGTTGAAACAAAAACAGAAACGTGACAGTGTACAAAGTATCGAAGTGTTACATAATGCCGGACCCGGACCCTCCACTCCTCATCCCTGCCTCACCCCCAGCACCCCTGGGAGCAGTCTCCTGATGAAGCGTTAATTCCAGATGATTAAGTCCAGGGCACCAGGGGCCCCATCTCTGCAGGGGGAGGCGGGGTAGGGGCGGGCCAAGCGGGCCAGGCAGGGCTTCCCCGGGAGAGGGCGGGGCGGCCGCTGAGTGGCTGGAGTGGAAGCCCGCATTTAATTAGCCTGGAGGGGTCAATGAACGGGCCCAGAACCAGGCTGAGAAATCTATTACTCGGCTCTGGCTTCGGAGTCCCCACCATTGCCCTCTAAGCCGATTCCTCCTCGCCACTGTTTTCCAAAAAACTATCTATTTTTAAACTGCACCTTTATATCCTACCATAAAAATCCAGGATGAACACACACACACACACACACACACAGTTTTCCCGTAGGCACGGTGCACATCAATGTGCGGCCTGCATATGGACACGAGTGAATCGCAGGACAATGATCGCGGCCGTGAGCTGCCCGGAAACCGCGCGTCTCCGGGCACGTACAGCTCTCCCCGTTCTCCCTGCCCTCGACAGCCCGCCGTGGGGAGCGGGGGCCCACCCGGCTGCTACTGTCTTTTCTTTCTCCTTTACTTTTGCCGTAGGGCGCGTGCACTTGCTAGAAAGGGACAGAGATGGAGAGACGGAGAGACAGAGCGACCACCAGGTGGCGGTGGCTAAGACGGCGGCCTCCCTCCCACACGGTAAGAGTCCTGGCCCCGGCAGCTGCCTTGCTCACTTCCCGCCTCTCTTTCGGGCTCTCTGGTGAGCACAGGTGCCCTACAGCAAATCATAATAATCATAAATAATAAAGTTATGATTATATAATTATTTGAAATAATCAAATAATCATAATAAATAAAGTTACATAACTAAATCTATTTTTTTTTGGAGAGGTTTTTGCTATAGGGCGCATATGCTCACCAGACAGACACAGAGAGACAGAGAGACAGAAAGCGAGAAATCACCCCCCAGGGGGGATGGCCACGCCGCAATCCCTTCTCCTCCATTCTCTCGGGATCTTGGGCACGCACGCACACGCGCCCGGCGTGAGTTTAAGCCACCAGGTCCAGGATGCGAACCGTGGTCGACTACGTGGGAGTCCAGCGACATAGCCATTACGCTAACGCTGGTCCCTCCATAAATAATTCTTTTTAAAAAAGAAAAGAAAAGAAAAGAAAAGAAAAGAAAAGAAAAGAAAAGAAATAGAGACAGTGAGCGGGAGAGAGAGCACCCCTGGGCGGGGTGGCCACACTGCAATCCCCTGTCCCTTCTCCTCTCCGGATTTTCTGCAGGTAAGTACATGCACACAGCATGGTTTTCTTGTTTTTTCCTTTTTTTTTAAGACAGATTTTTTTTTGCTACAGGGCGCATGTGCTTGCAGGAGAGACAGAGAGAGAGCCCGAAAGTGGGGAATCACCCCCTGGGAAGGAATGGCCATGCTGCAATCCCCTCTCCTCCAGTCTCCACTCGGGATCTTGGGCACGCACGCACACGCACCTGGCATGTGTTTTAAGCCACCGGGTCCGGGACTCCAACTGCAGTCGACTACACGGGAGTCCAGCGACATCTGCTGGGCCTGAGCCCACTGTGATTTTCAAGCTGCTGCGTGCAGGACTCAAATCACGGAGTCAGCCATGTGGGATCCGGCGCCTTAACCCTCAGCCACCTGTGGGCCCTCACCCCTTTATTATTAATTAATTAATTAATATTTTAAAGCTTGCGACAGGAGACGCATGCTCACCAAAGAGAGACAGAGACAGAGAGAGAGAGAGAGAGAGAGAGAGAGAGAGAGAGAAAGGAAGCCGCCAGATCTGGGTCTGGTCTAGAACCATGGTCGGCCATGTGGGAGTCCAGCGTCTTTATCCACCACGCCACCTGCCGGCCCCAACCTGGGTGGGCTTATAAGGGGAGAGGGCATCAGACCAAGGGACGCAGACATGCCCTCTGTTCTCGTCCTTGTCATTCGGGCTCTGCGACACCCCCTTGGAGGCAGGCCGTGGACCAGACCTGGAAAACCTCTATTCTCCCTATCTGCCGTCGAGTATGTGCTCAGCAGAGACAGAGACAGAGACAGAGAGAGAGGGCGAGGGAGAAAGCCCCCCTCAGTGGGATGTGGCCACACTGCAATCCCTTCTCCATCTGTCCCTCGTGTTGGGATCTTGGTCACGCATGCATCCGTGCCTGGGACGTGTCTTAAGCCACCAGGGCTGGGATTCAAACCTGCGAAGCCCTGTGGGGTCCAGCTCCCTAACCACTAGGCTTCGGGCTGGCCCCTAGAACGCGTTTCGATCGGCCAGTTTCAGGTGTTTTCTGTTACTGGCACCAGAACAGACTAGGACAGTCTTCAGGGCTCGCAGGACACTGGAGTAAAAAGGGGCCCTGAGGAGGTAAGATGGGGGACCCCCAGGCTAGAGGGTGGGGACAAAGCTGCCATCCCCCTCCCGGCCTCCTCCAGGTCCAAGGGCCGCCTCTGCCCTGCCTGGGGCACTGCGGGACCTACACGCCCTGCAGAGCACAGCGCAGCTGCAGAGGACGCACCGCGCCAGGGCGCGCACCCCGGAGCCTGCCTGTAAGCGGCAGCCGCCTCCCCCAGCTTCACACCTCGCCTCCGCAGCTCCCGGGAGCAATCCCGGTCCGGAGACCACGCGGCCGCCGCCCAGACAGGCCCGGCAGGAGGAGGAGCTTGGTAACCATCGCCTCTCCTCCCCACCCCTTCCTGCCGCCGGGTGACTCAGGAGGGTCGGGGACTGGGGCTGCTGTCCCCCGCGGCTCCCCAGCTCCGGGGGCTCCTGCATCGTCCCAGGCACCTTGAAGGCATGGTTGGAGGTGGGAAGGCGGCGCGGGGCCAGGCTGGGCGCGCGGGGGTGGCGGGGATGCCAGCGCAGGGCGGGCGGGCGACCCCGGGCCTTCCAGGGGAGCCCGCCGAGCCGAGGTCCCACGGTGGGTACCCGAACCTGAGATCGCGCTCTCGGGACCAGTGACAGTCGGCCCGCCCTGGGGTCCCTGCGCCCCCTGGGGGCTTACTACTGCCGGGCAAGGTCCTCAGCCCTTTTTGGGTAAGAGGGGGTCTTCAGAAAGTTAGGACCAGCAGGTGGCATGGTGGTTAAGGTCGCTGGACTCCCACATGGGTGACCAGGGTTTGAGTCCGGGACCTGGTGGCTTTCTCTCTCTCCCTGTGTCCCTCTCTGGTCAAATTAAAATAAATAAAGTTAAATAAATAATTCTTTAGAAAAAGGAAGTTCAGAGACAATGCATTTTATGGAAAAAGTACGCATAGATTTCAGGCGATGGTTACCAAAATTTAAAAAAAAATTTATTGTTTGATTTAACTTTATTTAGATATGTATTTATTTTTAAGAATTATTTATTTATTTAATTCCTTTTTTTTTTTTTTTTTTTTTTTTTTTTTTTAATTTGACCAGAGAGAGAGAAAAAGGGAAAACTTGAAAGTAATCCGTCGTGTCCAGGATTCAAACCACAGTCAACCACATGGGAATCCAGTGCCTTTCTTCACCACGCCACCTTCCGGCCCCCTAGATATTTATTTTTAAATTTGACCAGAGAGGGAAAAAGAGAGAGAGAGAGAAAGTGAGAAGCAAGCCACCAGGTCTGGGACTTGAACCACAGTCGGCCACGTGGGAGTCCAGAGCCTTTGACCTCCACGCCACCTGCTGGCCCCGCATTTCGGAATGTTTACGCCAAGCTCCTACTAAGATTTCGTTTTCCCACGAAGTGTCCGGGAGGTGACGGGTGCGAGGGCAGAATCGCTGTCCGTTGGCATGTTCAGTCACTCGGGTGAACGCGGGCCTTGCGGCTCAGACGGCGGGGTCCCCCCTGGCTGAGCTGCACGGTGCAATCCTGGCCCCGGAGCTTGAAGAGCACGCCTGCCGTGGCGCCGCCAGGGGGCGTGCTGGTTCAGGGCGCTGGACTCCCACGTGGTGGGCCGTGGTGCGAGTCCGAGCCTGGCAGCTTGCTTTCTCACTTTCCTTCTCTCTCTCTCTCACTCTATCCCTCTCTGGCCTAAATAAATAAAATTTAATAAAGTAATTCTTGAAAGAAAGAAAGCAAACAAAAAAGAAAACCATGCCAGCCCCACGTGCCCCACAGTGCGGCAGGGTGCAGAGAGGGAGAAGGCCTTGAGCCATGATCACAGCAGCGGGGCAGTGTTTCCGCCCTCTCTGCTTCTCCGTAATTTCCTGCGACCTCGCAATTAAAGAATAGTAATGGGGCCAGCAGTTAGCGGCTGTGTCGCTGGACTCCCATGCAGTTGACTGCGGTTCGAGTCCTGGACCCGGTGGCTTAAACTCACACCAGGCGCATGTGCGTGCATGCCCGATATCCCGAGAGGAGAATGGAGGAGAAGGGATTGCGGCGTGGCCATCCCCCCTGGGGGGTGATTTCTCACTTTCTGTCTCTCTGTCTCTGTCTGTCTGGCGAGCGTGCGCCCTATAGCAAAAACCTCTCCAAAAAAAAAAAAAAAAAAAAAAATATATATATATATATATATATATATATATATATATATATATTAGTGGGGCCAGCAGGTGGCATGATGGTAGAGGCACTGGGCTCCCATGTATTCAACAACAGTTCGAGTCCTGAACCCGGCAGCTTGAAACTCATACCAGGCGTGTGTGCATGCGTGCCCAAAATCCCAAGAGGAGAAGGGAGAAGGGAGTGCAGTGGCCAGGCCTCCTGGGGGTGACTTCTCGGTTTCTGTCTCTGTCTCTCCAGCGAACGTGTGTGCTCTATAACAAACAAACAAAAAATCTCTCTCTCAAAAGAAAAAATACAGGGACCAGCGGGCGGCATGGTGGTTAAGGCGCTGGACACTCCCACATGGCTGACCACAGTTCAAGTCCTGGACCTGGTGGCTTGCTTTCTCACTTTCCTCTCTTTCTCTCTGTGTCTCTCTCTGATCAAACTATAATGAAGGAATAAATAAACAAATAAATAAATAAATACATCTTTAAAAAAAAAATACAGTAATATACTGAAGGCAGGGCAGGGCTTAGCACACAGTCGTGCTCAGTGCGGTCTGAATCACTCTTATTTCCCTGAGCCAGGAGCTCCTGGCGGGGCCCCTATTACAGATAAGCACCGAAGTTCCAAGAACTAGGACAACCCGAGGTCGCGCTGGTGGGGCAGGGATTCGAACCTGCCCCTCGGCCTCCAGCGCAGGCCTTTACCTCTACCGCCCAGCGAGGGGCAGAGCCGTCTCCGCTGCAGAGCGGGGCACCGGTGCTGGGAAGGCACGCAGGGCCCCTCCCGGCCGGGCATGGAGGGCTGGGGGGCGGGCGCAGGCCGGGACCGGGACGCGCTCCCAGCAGCGGCGCGGCGCGTTTCCATGGCAGCCTGGCGGGAGCCGGCCGGAGCGATTAGACGTCCCGAGGAGCGGCTGCTAAAAATAGCCGGCGCCGCACCGGGCTCATTAGCTGCTGGGCTTCCGGCTGCCAGGTACCCCTCCCGGCTCTCCTTCCTCCGGGGCGCGCGGCCCGGCCTGAGCCCGCTCCGCCTGCACCTGCCCTCTGCTGGCGTCCTCAAGGGCACGCCTGACCTGGCTCTTCCCTGCTCTACAACCTGCCTTGGCTCCCCAGTGCCCTTGGGATCAAGGGCTGGCCGTTTGCCCCAGCCCGGCAGTCCCAGTCCCTTGTCCTCTTTTCTCCATCACCTCCCTTTTCATCTCTTGTTCTAGATGCTTCTCAGGAGCTCTGTCCCTCTGCAGCCCACCCACATCTGAGCCCTTACTACCCCCGTTACCTCGGCGTGGGTCACGGCCTTCCCTCTAGCTTCTGTTCTATGTGTTGATTTGGTTTGATTTTTTAGATTTTTGCCGTAGAGCATGTGTGCTCCAGGGAGAGTCAAAGAGAGAGAGGGAAAGGGAGATCCTCCCCTCCCCGTGGCCACACCGCAACCCCTTCTCCTCTCTGGATTTTGGACGTGCACGCACGCACACGTGCCCAGTGTGACTCTCAAGCCACCGGGACCAGGACTTGAACCACGCAATCGGCCACGTGGAATTCAGCAACTTTCACCTCCAGGCTACCTGCTGTATTTATTTATTTAGAATTATTTTAATTTTATTGATTATAATTTTTTTTTTCTTTTGGAGAGGCTTTTGCTACAGGGTGCGTGCGCTCGCCAGAGAGACAGAGGACAGAAAGGGAGAGATCACCCCCCAGGAGGTATGGCCACGCCACAATCCCTTCTCCTCCATTCTCCTCTCGGGATCTTGGGCACGCACGCACACGCGCCCGGTGTGAGTTGTAAGCCGCTGGCTCCAGGAATCGGCAGCGGTCACCCTCTGCTGGCCCCTCCTCCTCCTCTTCCCCAGCTCAGCTTTCACACCGCCTCCTCCAGGAAGCCGGAGGTTCAGCTCAAGGGTCTCTCTGGCCCTGGTCACAGCTGGGCCCTGGGCAGTGAGTGCGGAATCAAGGGTGAAGCCAGGGCTCCTCTCTGATAGGAGGGCTTCCCGGGATCCACAGCGACGCAGGCCAGGCCGAGGGCACCACGTCCTCCATGCCCAAGCCCGAGGGCAGCGGGCCCCCCTGACCCATCTTCCTCTTCCCTCCGTGTGACCCTGCCAGCTCACTCACCCTCTCTGGGCCCTTCAGCCTTGCAGAACCACCAGACAGAGGGCCGAGAGGTGCACAGGACCCAGCGGGGCCCTCGTGAGCGGCCGACATCGGGAAGGGAAAGGGAAGCGGGTGACGTGAAGAGGACGAAGGGGAGATGGCCTGAACACAGCTTGGAACAAACTTGTCTCTAGGAGAACAAGGGACCAGCCTGAGGGTGACGTTTTCTGAGCCAGGAAGGGCCGTTCTCAGGCTGACCACAAGGTGGCGCGTGTGCCATGGCACAGCTGAGCTGGAGCCAGGACCTGGAGGCCGCGTGGAAACCACAGTCCGGGCAGCGGGAAGGGGAGGGAGGCACGATGGGCGGTGACAGCGCTCCAGCTCTAGGGTAGTTGACATCTGCACTGCTGTGACAGTCGGAGAATGGCTGAAAGGACTGGAGGGCTCACTGCTCCCCGTCTTCACAGTCAGGTGTGAGACCAGGCCGCCATGCTGGTTATTCTACTTTCTCTACTTCCTCAATCCCAACCCTCATCGTGCGGCCCACAAAGGCTACGCAGCTCCTGCCATCGCTGCGACCTTCCAGGTAGGGGACGGAGAAGGGGGACCGGAGGGAGGGTCTATCCTTCTGAGGCCAGAGCCTGTCCATTGAAGCTCCTAGCCTACTGCCCCATGTGGGGAATGATCCCCCCTCCTGCAAAGGACGCCGGGAAATGCAGTCTTGGGCTGGGCATGTTCTATCCCTAAAGGAAAAGTGGGAAACGGAGGGGCCAACAGGTGGTTAAGGGTGCTGGACTCCTGCATGGCTGACCGTGGTTTGAGTCCCGGATCTGGGGGCTTGCTTTCTCGCTTTCTCTCTCTCTTATTCTCTTTCTTTCTCTTCAAATTAAAATAAAGAAAAGATTCTTTTTAAAAATTTATTTATTTTTAATTTTATTTATTCATTATTTTATTTTAATTTGATTTGACCAGAGAGAGACCGAAAGAGAGAGAGAAAGCAAGAAAGCAAGCCACCAGGTCCGGGACTCGAACCGTGGTCGGTCATGAGGGAGTGTCCAGCGACTTAGCCACCTGCTGGTCCCCAAGAAAATAATTCTTAAAAAGAAAGAAAAAGAAAGTGGGGAGTGGACACCGAGGCCAACCCACAGGCCTCTGCCACTGAAGGGTCAAGGAAAGAGGAGTGGATATTTGTCACCATTTTGGTGACCACTGCAGGGACATCCAGAGTTCTGATGTGAGCTGAAAGCTTCCCTGGGACGCAGATGGCCCCACGTCACCTCCCTGGGCCCTCAGTAAATAGCTGAATGACGAAATCGAATGAACCACGGGGCAGGCCCTGTGATCTGGCAGTTAAGGGAGTCGGATCCTACGTGGCCGACTACAGTTCAAATCCCAGCCTGGGCAGCGTGAAAAGCATGCTGGGTGGGGCCAGCCGATGGCACGATGGTGCCGGCACTTGATCCCACGTGGCCTATTTTGTGGTTCAAGTCCCAGACCCCAGCGGCTTGACAATCCTGCTGGGCATGTGTGCGTGTGTGCCCAAAATCTCAAGAGGTGAATGGAGAAGGAACTGTGGCGTGGCCGTCCCCTGCGGAAGATGCTTTCTCACTCTCCCTTTCTCTGTTTCTCTCTGTCTGGTTAAATTAAAAAATAATAACAAATGGAATTAAATAAATATTTTTTAAAGAATTTATTAAAAAAAATAAGAAAGAGGGACCAGCAGTTAGCGTAATGGCTATGTTGCTGGACTCCCATGTAGTCAACTGTGGTTCGAGTCCCGAACCCAGTGGCTTAAACTCACGCCAGGCGTGTGTGCGTGCGTGCCCAAGATCCCGGAGGAGAAGGGATTGCGGTGTGGCCATCCCCCCTTGGGAGTGATTTCTCGCTTTCTGCCTCTGTCTCTCTCTGTCTTTCTGGGGAGCGCACGCACCCTTATAGCAAAAAAAAAAAAAAGACCCCCAGGTACCTGTGCGTGCCCCAAACCCCTCTAGGATCCAGAGCTGGGGGAAGATTGCAGTGGGACCTCGCCCCCGTAGAGAGTGCTTCCTCCCTCTCTCTCCGTCTACCTCCCTGTCTCTCTGTCTCTCACACTCTCACACGCACGCAAGTCTTCTGGCAAATTAAACAAAAGCAAAAACAGACCGGGCACCATTATCCCCCTCCAAGCGATGTGGAAAGGAGCTCCTGAGGAGGTGACCCGCCCAAGGTCACGTCCCAGTGTGTGGCGGAGGATGATGGCAGGTACCTGGCGTCCCTTTCTCCCCGCTCACTCCCCTCCCGGTCTCCCTCCCCTGTCACCTCACATGTCGGGTTTGCTTCTGTTTCCTGGAGAACGTCTGTGTCGCTAGCAGCCAAGAACCTGGGATGACCAAAGCAGCCACCTCCGGGCACGCCAGGCACGGTGCCCGGCCCATTAGCTGTGGTATCACATCGAGGCGCCGCCCCAGCCTGGCACCAGCTACAAATGTACGATCACCCCCACGCTGTCCGCTGCGATTTGTCAGGCGTGGAAGGGCGGGTGCAGCGGGGGTCAGGATGGTCAGGGCCCCACAGCCGAAGGTTGCAGAGGGAGGACTCGAACCCACACCGGTCAACGCCAGCTCCTCCTCCGGTCTCCTTGCCTGGCCACTGCAAGGCTGGGCTCCTGGCACTGGGATAGTGCAAAGCAGATAGGCTGGGGTTCAAATCCTGCTGCAGATGGGCTGGGGTTCAAATCCTGCTGCAGATGGGCTGGGGTTCAAATCCTGCTGCAGATGGGCTGGGGTTCAAATCCTGCTGCAGATGGGCTGGGGTTCAAATCCTGCTGCAGATGGGCTGGGGTTCAAATCCTGCTGCAGATGGGCTGGGGTTCAAATCCTGCTGCAGTGCAGCCTCAAGTGACCTCTCTGTCATTGGAACTCGGTTTTCTCTCCGGAGAAGTGGGGAGCCTACAGCTCGCTCGGGGAGGGTCCCTCAGTGCTAAGGCCTCGGCGTGCAGGAGGGGCTCCCGGGGGCTGCAGGCCCCCACCCCGACCCCCTTCACCTTCTGCCCTCGCTGCTATCCCCCAGCTGCCCTGCAGCAGGCCCCGTTTAGCTTCATAATCTCCCGAAAGTTTAATTGTTGTTTTATTCATCCGTGACCTTTCTCTCTCATCTGGAGACGTATTATTGCTAATCTACAAATTTCAAGAACCAGATTTATTTGCAAAACCAATTACCTGCCTATGCAAATGACCCCTCTCTGCCCGCCTCCCTGGCCAGCTGGCTGGGGGTGGGTGGGGGAAGGGGAGCCCTGTGCCTCCAGAGCCGCAGCTCAAACACTCCCGGCAAACTTGTCTGGAACTCCTCCGCCCGGAGTTAATTAGAGTCTCCGTAATCAAGGGAGGCCCTGACCCTACACCTCCGGCTCCTGGCCTCCTGGCCGGAAGCTCTGCCCTCCCACGTGGCCCTTCGGAGAGAAGGATGCCGGATCATTCATTCGTTCGTTTATTCCTTATGTGCAAGGCTGAGGCCTGGAGCAGGAGTACAAGCACCGCCCTGCGACGCTGATCCACGTGGGTAGGTCCTGGATCTGCGCGGGGGCAACACCGCCCTGACTACGCGGGCCACACGCGTGCCCGCCATCCAGGGCTGGGTGAGGGTCCTGGTGGGGGTGCCGCCTCTCTCCCCCGCCCTGTCTCTCGCTCATGGAGGAAAAGGAATGAATTGTCCCCTTCCCCCCCATGAAAATTCTGCACCTGTGGCTTCTGCAAGCCGGCCGTGTTCAGGCTCTGGAGGGAGAGGAGCCCACAGGCCCCCGTCTTTAGAGCCAGCAGCCTGGGCGAGAAAACGGGCAAGGGGCGTCTTATTTAAATCACGGCACCTCTGGGGTCTGAGTCACAGGGAGCCGCAGCTGGCGGGAAGGGGGAAGGGACGGCATGGTGGTTAAGGGCGCTGGACTCCCACATGGCTGACTGCGGTTCGAGTCCTGAACCTGGTGGCTTGCTTTTTCACTTTCTCTCTCTCTCTGTCCCTCTCTGGTCAAATTAAAAATAAATAAAGATAAAAATTAAAAAAAAAAAGTCAACTTCTAAAATGTTAGACATGGTCCTACCTCAAGGCTTTTCCACTTGCTGTTCCCGCTGCCTAGACCACTCTTCCTACACCTATTGGTCAGACCGAATCTTCCTCCCACAGTCTCAGCTCAGATGTCACCTCCTCGGAGAAGCCTTCCCTGATTTCTTCATTCCGTCTCCTTTCCTTGCTTCATAATACCTACTGCTGCTTCTTTTAGAGAGATTTTTCCTATAGGACGCACGTGCTTGCCAGAGAGACAGAGAGACAGAAAGCAAGAAATCACCCCCCAGGGGGGATGGCCACGCCGCAATCCCTTCTCCTCCATTCTCCTCTCGGGATCTTGGGCACGCACGCACACGCGCCTGGTGTGGGTTTTAAGCTGCCAGGCCCGGGACTCAAACCACAGTCAACTACGTGGGAGTCCAACGACATAGCCATTACGCCATCTGCTGGTCCCCAATAATCCGTACTGCTTCTGAAAATTCGATTAAGCAGGCTGCAGCCGGCAGGTGGCCCAGGCGCTGGACTCCCACAGGGCCGACGGTGCTTTGAGTCCCGGACCTGGCCGCTTGCTTTTCACCTTTCCTCTCTGTCTCTCCGGTCAGATTAGTAATAGTAACAGTAATGATAACGAAAAAAAATGCAATAAATAACCTTAAAAATTAGATGAAGAAACCGTGTTTTGTTTTTTTTTTAAGCGTCAGAAGGCACGTGAGCACCAGCGAGAGAAAGAGAGACAGAGAGCAGGAGAAAGCACCCCCCGGGGGGCGCGGCCTGGCCACCGTCCCTTCTCCACATCTCCATCCCGTGGGGATTTTGGGTGCACACACACACACACCCTGGTACTTTTCAAGCTGCCAGGACTGGGATTTGAACCCCAGTTCACCATGTGGGTTCCAGCTCCCATAACCACGAGGCCATGGGGCCAGCCTGTTTTATTTATTTGTCCATGAGGAAGAGAGAGAGAGACAGAGACAGAGAGACAGGCATTCCCACCAGGGCCTCACACCACAAGCCACCCCAGCCCCCAGCAGCCCTAGGTCACGGGCACGTGTGTTCAAGCAGCTCAAGGAGGCGCTTATATATATATAACCTTTTTCTATAAAAAATATTTTACTGGGACCAGCAGGTGGCGTGGTGGTTAAGGTGCTGGACACTCCCACATGGCTGACCATGGTTCAAGTCCTGGACCTGGTGGCTTGCTTTCTCACTTTCCCTGTCTCTCTTTCTTTCTCTGATCAAATTAAAATAAATGAATGGATAAATAAATAATTAAAAGAAAGTTAAATAATTAAAATATTTGCCTATTTTAATTTGACCAGAGACGGACAGAGCGAGAGAGAGAGGGAAAGCGAGGAAGCTAGCCACCAGGTCCGGGACTCAAACTGCGGTCAGCCAGGTGGGAGTCCAGCGCCCTTAACTACCACGTCACCTGCCGGCCCCTCAGGGAGGTCCTTGGGTTGGCCTGAACCGGAACCCTCCCTCTCCCGCCTCCTGGTGGGCCAGCCCCGCAGAGGGCAGTGTTACCACAGCGACCCCAGTCACCGCCTCTGCTCGCAGCCCTGTCCCCCCCCCCAGTTGTGCTGAGTGGGCAAATGGATGAAGTAGCGGCACAGGGGCCCGGGGGCCAGGTGCCATGGTGCCGAGGCCACGGCCGTGCCGTCCTGGCCTCCCGCGTCCGCACAGCCTCACGAGTGGGCGCGGGGCTTCTTCTCTGCTTCCCCTGGGGCTGGCCCGGCCGGGTCAGGAGCCCGCGGAGGGCCGTCGGTCCCTGGGCGGCAGGTTCTCCATGGGGCTGGGGCATGCCCCTTCCCTGGGCCACAGGGCCCACCCAGCCCTTAGGGGCGCCATCTCAGCTTCTCCTCACCTCCCGGAGCTGACTGCCCCCCCAGGGCCCTCACACACCCGGTCTGCGACCAGCACCCCCAAACCCGGCCCCATCCAGGGTCCCCCAGGGCGGCTGTGTCCACCCGCCCTGAGCCCGGGTCTGTCTCCTCCTGGCGCATGCTGCCCCTCTGCCTGTCACACTCCCTCCTTCCCACGGAGCCCTCCACCCAGCACCCCGCGCACCCCAGAGCGCCTGAGCGCCTCCTCCAGGACTGCCAGGATTTCAGGCTGCAGCCCGGTGCCTGCTGTTTGCTCGGGACTGATGGCCCAGACTCCCAGTAAGCTCCGGCACTGCGGCCTGGCAGCGTCATCCGTGCTCCCAGGGCAGGGACCCAGGGGCAGCAGGGAGAGTGGGGCAGGACACCAGTGGGTGGGGGAGGGTGGGGAGAGTAGGTGGGTGGGGGTGTGTAGGTGAGGGGTGGGAGGGGAGGGTGGGCCTGTGGGCGGGCGGGTGTTAGGTGACTGGGTGGGAGGGAAGGGGTGGGCTGGTGGGTGGGTGAGTGGGTGTGTGGGTCGATGGTGGGTGGGATGGAAGGGTGGATGGGTGGGGTGGGTAGATCGTGGGGGGGGTGGTGAGTGGGTGGATGGTGGGTGGATGGTGGGTGGTGGGTCGATGGTGGGAGGGGATGGATGGAGGGTGGTCAGTGGTGGGTCGATGGTGGTGGGTGGGGATAGATGGGTGGGTGGTGTTGGGTGGGTCGAAGGTGGGCAGTGAGTCGATGGTGGGTGGTGGGTGGATGGTGGGTGGGTGGGTGGTGGGTCAGTGGTGGCAGGTGGGTCGATGGTGGGTGGTGGGTGGATGATGGGTGGGTGGGTGGTTGGTGGGTCAGTGGTGGCAGGTGGGTCGATGGTGGGTGGTGGGTGGATGGTGGTGGGTGGTGGGTGGATGGCGGGTGGTGGGTGAGGATGGATGGTGGGTGGATGTGGTGGTGGGTGGATGGTGGTGGGTGGGGATGGGTGAGTGGATGGTGGTGGTGGGTCGATGGTGGATGGTGGTACTGGTGGGTGGTGGTGGGTGGGGATGGATGGTGGTGGTGGGTTGATGGTGGGTGGTGGGTGGATGTTGGTGGTGGTGGTGGATGGTGGTGGTGGGTGGATGTGGTGGTGGGTGGATGGTGGTGGTGGTGGATGGTGGTGGTGGATGGTGGTGGGTGGATGGTGGTGGGTGGATGGTGGTGGTGGGTGGATGGTGGTGGGTGGATGTTGGTGGTGGTTGGATGTGGTGGTGGGTGGATGGTGGTGGTGGGTGGATGGTGGTGGGTGGATGGTGGTGGGTGGATGTTGGTGGTGGTTGGATGTGGTGGTGGGTGGATGGTGGTGGTGGGTGGATGGTGGTGGGTGGATGGTGGTGGGTGGATGGTGGTGGGTGGATGTTGGTGGTGGGTGGATGTGGTGGTGGGTGGGTGGTGGTGGGTGGGGGTGGGTGGGGATGGTGGTGATGAGTCAATGGTGTGTGGGGGTAAACCTCGTGTGGGTGGGTGGTGGATGGACATGGTGGGCCGAGGGTTGCGGAAGCTGCACGCGGGGCTGGCACCTTGCTCGGAGGCGGGCGCTGCCCCTGGCATGGGGACCTTGAACCCCCTCCCGCCCACCAGGTGCCTGCAAGGATGGGCAGCCCCGGGTGAGAGGCACAGCCCACTCTGGGAGCTCAGGAGCCGCTGGAGACCTTCCCGGTGCCCCACCCGCGCCTGCGCACCCCCAGGAGGGCCCCACTTTCAGGGAACGCGCCACCCCCTGGCCCTCCCCTGGCAGATCCTCCCCCAGCCCCCGCTGATTCAATTACCCTGCTGCCAGGCGGCTGTAATTTCCTGTCAGAGCTCAACGCCGGGATCCCTGTGACTTTAACAGCATGGAGACCCAGAGACAGAGACAGAGACAGGGAGAGGAGAGGAGGGAGGCAGACGGGGAGGCAGAGGGCCAGAGAGCAGGTGGGACAGACAGACAGAGGCTCTGACTGGGTTCGGCTCACCCCACGGCCTAGCGGAGCTTGCACCATTCAAAACAGCAGCCACCCTGCAGAGGCCCGGAATATCTCCCATGGCCTTGATGCACACACACACACACACACACACACACACACACACACCACCGCATACACACACACACACACCGCATACACACACACACACACACACACACACAACGCATACACACACACACACACCGCATACACACACACACACACACACACAACGCATACACACACACACACCGCACACACACACACACACCACACCGCATACACACACACACACACACACACACACACTGCATACACACACACACACACCACACACCGCATACACACATACACACACACACCACATACCACACCGCATGCACACATACACACACATACACACACACACCACACCACATACACACACACATACACACACACATACACACACCGCATACACACACATACACACACACATACACACACACACCATACACCACATACACACACACACCGCACACACACACATACACACACTGCACACACACATACACACAGACACACACACACCACACACACACCACACACACATACACACACATCGCACACCCACACACTGCACACACACATCGCACACACACATCCACACACACCCCGCACACATACACACACATATCCACACACACACTGCACACACAGACACAGACACACACACCGCACACACACACACCGCACACACACATACACACAAACCCCACACACACACCACACACACACATCCACACATACACATCCACACACATACCGCACACACACACATCCACACACACCTCACACACACACACACACCGCACACACACACTGCACACCTCACACACCTCACAGGGGAAGGAACTTGTCGACGGCCGGGACAGCTCAGAGGGGACATGGAAGTGGCCGGGGGACCGGGACATGGCGTAATGGTTACGCCTCTGGACTCCCACGTAGTTGACCACGGTTCGAGTCCTGGATTCAGCGACCTAAAACTCACACCAGGTGTGTGTGTGTGCGTGCCCAAAATCCCAGGAGAGGAATGGAGGAGAAGGGATTGCAGCGTGGCCATCCCTCCGACAGGTGATCTCGTTTTTTGTCTCTCTGGTGAGTGCACCGGGCCATATAGTAAAAATCTCTTAAAAAAAGAAAGAAGAAAAGAAAGAAAGAGAGAGAGAGAGAGAGGGGGGGGGGGAGAGAGGAAGGAAGGAAGGAAGGAAGGAAGGAAGAAAGGAAGGAAGGAAGGAAGGAAGGAAAGAAGGAGAAGGAAAGACAGACAAACGGGGAGTGACTGGGAGGTAGGGAGCTCCCGGCCCGGGCCAGGTCCAGGCTGAGGCAGATCCCAGGGATGTGTTCGAAGCCCCCACGTACCCTACATTGGGCTTTTTCTTTTCTTTTTCTTTTTTTTTTTTTTTTTTGGAGAGGTTTTTGCTATAGGGCACGTGCGCTCGCCAGACAGACAGAGAGAGACAGAGAGACAGAAAGTGAGAAATCACCCCCCAGAGGGGATGGTCACGCCGCAATCCCTTCTCCTCCATTCTCCTCTCGGGATCTTGGGCACGCACGCACACGCGCCTGGCGTGAGTTTTAAGCCACCGGGTCCAGGACGCGAACTGCGGTCGACTACGTGGGAGTCCAGCGACATAGCCATTATGCTAACTGCTGGTTCCCTCTTTTCTTTTTCTTAGTGAGCGAGGGAGAGGGAAAGGGAGGAGAGGAGGGCGGTGGTGCGGGGCTTGGCGAGAGAACCTGGACTTTCCACCGGCAAGAGCTGGGAGCTGGGAGCTGGGGCCTGTTGTAGGCAGAGGAGGGAGGAGGCCTGGCTGGCTGCTGGGGGAGCGTCTCACCTCCCTGGTGTCCCACGGGCAGGTTCTTCCCGGCACCCTGAATGACCTCCCTGCGGCATAGGGCAGCCCCGGAGATCGGGATCTCTGCCCTGGAGCCTTGGAGGCAGGCAGTAATGAATTCACCTCATCTAGTGATCAGAAACGTAGCAGGGCTGTCCTCGCTGGAGCCTCTCCCCAGGGAGGGATCCTCGAGGCTCAGGCAACAAAGAGATTGCTTCCTTCCCTCCCGCCTCCCCTGCCAGGAGCTTAGGCAAAATTGCTGTCTCCCAGGGAGGGATGGCTGCCCGATCTGATCCCTCCCCGTCAGTAGGATAGGAGTTGGAGGTGGTCGGTGAAGTGTGCCTGCCTCTCAGCCTGCTGTGTGGTCCCGCTGAGCCCCACCCTCTCTGGGTCTTCCTGTCCCCAGCTGGTTCCTGGCTCGGGCTCCAGGCCCGGCGTGGAGGGCTTGAATGGACAACGTGCAGGCGGTGCTGAGAGGCCGAACGCTCCCCGTCGCACACCCGCGGTGAGATGCACACAGCACGGAATGGACCGCGTCCTACTTCTTACACAGCCGTAGCTAACCATTGTACGTACAAGGTAAGGCTGTCGTGAGCCCCGTTTTCTTAAAAAAAAAAAAAGAATTATTTATTTAATTTAATTTATTAATTTATTTTGATTTGACCAGAGAGAGACGGGGGGGGGGGGGGGGAGTGAGAAAGCAAGCCACCAGCTCCAGGACTCAAACCGTGGTCAGCCATGTGGGAGTATCCAGCACCGTCACCACCACGCCACCTGCTGGTCCCTGTGAGCCCCATTTTACAGAGGAAATGGAGGCCCCTACAGCGGAAGCCTGAGGTCTCCCAGTCCCTGAATGACAAAGGCAGGGTACAGTCCAAGGTGAAAATCAAAAAAATTAAAAAAATTTTTTTTAATTTTGCCAGAGGGCAGATGTACTCGCCATAGAGAGAGACAACGGGAGAAAGGGAAAGCGAGAAAGCACGCCCCGCGACGAATGTCACAGCGCCGTCCCTGGCCTCCATCTCTCCTCCACTCAGGATTCTGGGCACGCACACACCTGTGCCTGGTGTGTTTTTCAAGCCACCAGGTCTGGGACTCGAACTGTAATTGTCTGTGAGGGAGTCCGGTGACTTAACGACCACACCGCCTGCCAGCTCCTCTGCCCAAGTTCTCAACCACTCCCTATCCTGCCTCCAGATCGCCAGCCTCTACATCCTCTCTACTTGTCTCTGTTCCTCAGGCCTCCGGGACCGGGTCTCAAACCACGGTCAACCATGTGGGATCTGGCTGCCTTGACCACTCAGCAGCGGGGCTGGCCCCTTTCCCTCTCTCGCTCTCTTTCTTTCTAATATTTATCTCTTTCATGAACGAGACAGAGGAGAGAGAGTCCATTAACAAGTACTCGTGCCATCGCCCGCCCCGCCACAGCCAGCCCAGATCCCCGCACACGTGTGTGTACAAGAAAGCCCGGGATGCGAACCAGCACCTCCTTATGCCCTGTCGGCATCACGGACGGCTTCAGTCCTGCTGCAACCCTGGCTGCCCTGCCCCTTCCCCTCCAGAGGGCCTGGGGCGCTGGCCAGAAAAGCCAGCAGGCCCTGGACAGCTGTCCTTCGCGGCTCTGCACGGGCCGGGACTCGGAGGGCAGGGAGGGGGCGTTCCCGCCCGCCACGGGGTCCACGGGGTCCCGGGAGCCCCTGGCCACGCTCCGAGCCGGCCTGCCGCCCGGAAGAGCCCCCGCTCGCCTCCGAGCCCTCCCCGGGGTGGACAGCGAAATGCGGAGCTGCCTGGCGAGGTGGAACCGAACATTTTCTAATCAGGAGACGCTGCCTGCCACCTTCCCCTTGCAGAGCCGAGACAGCGCAACGCCGTGAAGCAGAACTTCTTTATTCGGGAGACGCCGTTGAGTGATCCCGCTGTTTTATTCACGTTCAAGGCAAGCGTGCCGCTCGGGGTGGGGGCCACGGTGTTCCTGCAGGACGAAGGCGTCAGCTGCAACGGGCGTAACAAACAGCCCCGTGGCAGGGCTGCAGCCGGAGCCAGGTCTCAGCTGCGAGTCCCGGGACCAGCAGGTGGCCGTGAACTCGGGCTGGGCGCCAGGTTCGGCTCCTCTCACGGACACTGGCCTCTCCTCCAGTGGGACTAGCTGGGGTCGTCCCCATGGAAGCGGGACTCCCAGAGAGTGAGCGGAAGGGTGGAAGGCCTCGGACCTGGGCGCAAATTCTGCCTCCGTTGACCTCGCGACGATGATGGGCCCCAGCAACACCCCATCGCAGGCTTATTTGTTAGCTATAAGGCTCGTGTACTCCCTGGAGGCAGAGACAGAGACAGGGAGAGGAAAGTAAGAGGGACCCTCTAAAGGGGGTCCTGCTGGCCCCCAAAATTTTCTTTTAAAATAAAATAAAACAAAAGGATGTCAAGGGCCGGCAGGTGCCGTGGTGAATAAAGGCGCTGGACTCCCACGTGGCTGACCGCGGTTCAAGTCCTGGACCTGGTGGCTTGCTTTCTCACTTTCCCTTTCTCTTTCTCTCTGTCTCTCTCTGGTCAAATTAAAAAGTAATAATAACAAATGGAATTTAAAAAAAATAATAATTCTTTAAAAATAAAACAAAAGGGTGGCCAGCCTCGCCGACTGATCAGGGGCTGGAACACGTGACAATTGTAGGGACAGTCAGGGAGAGGGGAGTGTACTCGGGCGGCCTTGGTTTCTGCCGCGCACAGACTCGGGGGTCTCTGTCTCGCGTCTGGCTCAGGAACTTCAGGCAGGGTTGGCTTTCGTCTGGGAACCCGGGGGGGAGGCCATGACCGGGGCAGCCGCACCAGATCGCCCCCGGCTCCAGGTCGGCTTCGCCCGCTGCGCACACCGGCACCCCCAAGGGGGTTTCCTGTCGCTGGAGCCCCCGGACCCTTGCGTGCTGGAAGCTGGGTCAACGCAACTCCAAGCACTCGCAGACGGGGCTCTCTGTCCCGCTTCCCGGGGACTCCCCGCGGGGCTGAGTCCCGTTGCCCCCAGGGGCTCCCCGCGGGGCTGAGTCCCGTTGCCCCCAGGGCCTCTCCGTGGGGCTGAGTCCCGTTGCCCACACGGCCACCTGTTTAGCAATGCCCTCCGGGCCTCGATTTCCCCTCTGCTGCTTCCGGGAATGCTCCACTCCCCAAATCCTAAGGGATGTCTTTCTAGGGAGGTCCAGTCGAAGACACCCAGCATTGGCCAAGCGGAGGCTGCTGGACCTTTGTCCTCAGTAATTGGCTCAGTGTCCTCGTCATGAGCCTAGGTGGCCCAATCGGAGAGCAGTCCCTAATGTTGGGGGCTTGGGAGCGAAGTTCTGCTGCAGGGGAGACATGCTTCTCAGGGGGTGCTGAGCTGGGTAGGAGCCTGCTGCTCCTGGGAGCCGCCAATTAGCCTGTGAAAAACGTCCCTGTGAGTGGAGTAAGGAGAGAAGAGCAGCTGGTCCTGACGTGATCTGAGCGCCTGGATCGAACCATGCCTGAAGCCAGTGTTGCTGTTACAATATCCCCCTCCCTGTGTTTTTGTTTAAGCCCATCTGAATCAAGCGCCTTGGCTTTTAAGACTTTGAGAGTCCTGACTATGGAGAGCAGAGCTGAGAAATCTGGTCTCGTCCGGTTTTCTAGGCCCTTGTAACAAAGACCACAGACTGAGGTGGCTCCCAGGACAGAAATGCGTTGTCTCACAGCGCGCGGAGGCAGGACGCCAAGACGAGGTGCTGGCAGGGCTGATCTCCGAGGGCTGTCTACCTGGCTTGTCAGGGGCCATGTCCCCTCGCTCTCGCCCCCGGGGTGGTAGCATGGTTTCTGGGCGAGTCTGTGTCCCAGCTCCTGTTTTTATAAGAACGCTAGTCAGATTGGATTAGGGCCCATCCTAATGACCTCATTGACATTTAATTGCCTCCTTAAAGACCCTGTCTTCCAGTGCAGTGTGTGTGGGGGAGACAGGACGGTTAAGGCAGCTGGATCCCATGGCCAAGTACGGGTTCGAGTCCTGGACCTGGTCGGGCGCGTGTGTGTGCATGCCCCAAAATTCAAGGAGGAGAGTGGAGAAGGGATTGCAGCGTGGCCACCCCCCTCGGGGGTGCTTTCTCACTTTCCCTCTCCCTCTGTCTCTCTGTCTCTCTCTGGTGAGGGCACGCACCTTATAGCACGTGCAGGTGAATGAGAATCTTTGTTTCTCAATTTTTGAATTCTTATTTTTATTTACTTTTAAAATTTCTTTTTTTCTCCCATGAGCGAAAGAGGATTCTGACCCATTTTTTAGTTTTTCTTTAGAGGTTTTTGCTTTAGGGTGTGTGTGCTTGCCACAGAGAGACAGAGACAGTGAGAGACAGAGACAGTGAGAGGGAAAGTGCGAAATCACCCCCCAAGGGGATGGCCACCCCTCTCCTCCGTTCTTCTCCTGGGATTTTGGACATGCATGCACGTGTGCCCAGCGTGCATTCCAAGCCCCTGGGTCCAGGACTTGAACCACAGTTGGCCATGTGGGAGTGCAGTGATGCAAGTGCTATGCCATCTTTTTGTGTTTGTTTGTTTTAGTTCTTGTTATAGGGCGCCTGCACGCGCCAGAGACAGAGACAGAGGGACAGTGAGACATCATCCCGAGGTGGGTGGGTGGCCACACTTCAATCTCTTCTCTATTCTCTTGGGATTTTGCATCTGACATATTTTCCGAACTCCCAGGCCTGGGACTCGAACCATGCAGTCGGGCATGTGGGATCCAGCGCCTTAACCACACCGCCACCTGTTGGCGGCCATGGAAGGTTTGGCGCTAGGATGAAGAGGGGAGTGGGACCCAGGGTTCAGGAAGGTGCCCTCTGCCCTCTGCGGCCTGGGATGCCTGCTCCTGGAGCCCAGCTGCAGGCCGCCGCGCCTCTTCCAGGAAGCCTCCACGCCTCCTCTGCCCCCGCAGCCCAGCCTCGTCCTGGGACAGAGGCCTGGGGACGGTGGCTGTCCTCCCCCCTCCTGTCCGGCGCCATCGTGTTTATGCAACGCTCTGGGAAAACTGGTGACGTTCCAGCCAGCCGGGCCGGGACCGCGTCACCCACCCGGCTGCGGGGATGGTTTTCCCTTTGGCGGTGATGAAGACGCGCGGCGGGCCCTAGCGGGACTGCGCCCTAGCGGGACTGCGCCCTGGCGGGGACTTCGCCCTGGCGGGACTGCACCCTGGCGGGGGCTGCGCCCTGCGCTCTGGTCTCTGCATCGCTCCCCTGCTGCGTTGTCCCTGCCTGCCTGGCTCAGACGCAAGACCCTTCTGATCTGCAAATCAAATCCAACCCTCCTGGGCCACCTCCTTCAGGAACCGGCTGGCTTTCTCTCTCTCTTTTTAAGAATTATTTATTCCGCAGAAGCCGGCAGGTGGCATGGCAGTTAAAGCACTGGACTCCTACATGGCCGACCGTAGTTCAAGTCCAGGACCTGGCGGCTTGCTTTCTCACTTTCTGTCTCTCTCTGATCAAACTAAAAAATAATAAATAAAAATTAAATAAATAATTTTTAAAGAAAAAAATTGTTTATTCGGGGCCAGCAGATGGCACAATGGTTACATCGCTGGATTCCCACAAGGCTCAACACGGTTCACATCCCAGACCTGGCGGCTTGCTTTCTCACTTTCCCTCTCTCTCTCTCTCTCGGTCTCTCTCTCTCTCTCTCTCTCTCTGTCCCTCTCTGGTCAAATAAATAAATAAATAAAGTTAAATAAAATAATTCTTAAGAAAATATTTTCTTTAATTTTGTTATGATTGAGTCACTGGGAAAGTCATAATGCATTTTTTAAGAACTACTTATTTTCATTTCATTTATTATTAACATTATTCTTTAACTTGTATAGGGCATATGCACTCACCAGAGAGAGACAGAGAAAGAGAGAGAGAAACCAAGCCTCCAGGTTAGGGACTCGAACCGCAGGTGGTCATGTGGAAGTCTGGTGCACTAACCGCCATGCCACCTTCTGGCTCCAAGTCATAATGCATTTTTGCAGAGAAAAATATGTCATGACTTTCCCAATGACTTAATATTATTATTAAATGTTTTAAAAATACTTTATTTAACTTTATTTATTTAAATTCAACCAGAGAGGGACAGAGAGAGAGAGAGAGAGAGAGAGAGAGAGAGAAAGTGAGAAAGCAAGCCACCAGGTTCGGGACTCGAACCACGATCGGCCATGCGGGAGTCCAGCGCCCTTAACCACCACACCAACTGCCAGCCCCTATTATTTAATTTGACCAGAGAGAGGGAGAGGGAAAGTGAGAAAGCAAGCCAGGAGATCTAGGACTGGAACCTCAGTCCGCGATGTGGGAGTACAATACTCTTAACCCCTCCGCTGCCGCCGGCCCCTATTTTATTGTTATTATTATTATTATTATTATTATTATTATTATTATTTACATTTTCTATAGGGCGTGTGTGCTCACTGGAGAGAGACAGAGAGAGAGAGAGGGAAAGTGAGAGAGCAAGTTACCAGGTGGGGACTTGAACCGTGGGTGACCAGGTGGGAGTCCGGAGCCTTCAGCACTGTGCCCCCTGCTGGCCCCTGAACTGGGACAGCGTGAACGCACATCTGTCACCAGAACCCCCTGCACCTGCTTCTCTCTCAGCCCGCCCACGGCACTGGGTAAATAGCACTGCTGCCCCCGCCCTGAGCGCAGGATCGGGTGGGGTCTGACTGTCCCGGCGGCCACCCTGTGACTGTGGTCGCCTGAGTCCCTGCCTCAGTGTCCTCAGGGTGACCGGGTGTCTGCCTCGTCCTCCGTGAGGCTGCTGGGAGCTGCGACCGAGCCCGTCCCGGCAGGATTGTCAGACGGAATCCGGGAGCACCCAGCTTTATGGAATTGCAGGTAAAACGCAGCTTTTTTTTTTCTTCGAATTTTAGTATAAGTATATCCCAAAACAACGCATGGGCTATACTTACACTGGCAATCCATTCGATTTCCTGAAACTCGGATTTCCCGGAGGCAGCTGGCGGCCCTAGCGTGGGGTCTGAGGGATGGAAGGTTCTGGATGTTGCAGGGCAGGTTGGTGTGTTCACAGGGTATCAGGCTGTCCCGGCAGCCACAGGTCTCCGAGGGAGCGCGGGTGGGCGGGGACTCGTGGGCGACATGCCATGGCGCTTGTCCCTCTGCGGAGCCGGGCCCACCTCAGCCATCAGGGCTCCAGCCGCCCAGGCCACGCTGGCTGGAAGCCCGGAACCCCGTGAGATGACAAAGGATGCAGCCCAGCGGCCACTGTCCCCTCCCCAAGGCCAACAGCCTTGTCCCCTAGGTGCCAATACCTCCCCTTCTACATTTCCCCCCAGGAATCAATTAGGGCCCGGGCGGCCTGATTATAAATCAGTATTTTCATAATTGGGATGCCTTCCATAAATCAGCCCAGCACCCAGCCCGCAGGACAGGCCTTCTCGGGGACACATCCATCACCGGGAGGCCGGCCGCCTTCCCGCGTCCTCCGCCCAATCGGGAGCCGGCCCGGGAGCTGCTGGACCCGGGCCTGGCTGTTCCATTACGGAATTGCTTAAGCAGCGTTTTAAATAACAAAAAGGGATATCATTTAATTTTTTCACAACGTGGAAATCGATAGGCCGTCCTTCAGGAGGTCTGAGGGACCGTCTTGGCGAGCTTTTCCGAGTTAATCCAATTTCCCTGGGTCTGCCTGGGACCCACCGGGCTGGGTGAGGGCCCCGCGTGCCAGCAGGCCCAGGTCGGCCTGGGATCCCCATCTGCCCATCCCCACCGCAGATGCTGCGGGTCCACGCTGCTGGGGGCGGCCGGGAGGTGGTGGGGGCGGCCGGGAGGTGGGGAAGAGGCCGTTTCTTTCCCGGCCTGGCTTCAGCATCCTCCAGGGACATTCAGGGACATCTGGGGACATAGTTAGCTGTGGTGGCTTGGACGGGGTGCAGGTGGCGTGGAGTGGGTGAAATACAGGAGACCCGGCTTTACTGAAATTCAAGTACACTGTACCTATTTTTAAATTTTTGGTATAAGTATGTCCTAAAACAATGCATGGGATATACTTAGACTAAAACCATTTGTTGTTCTGGAAGTCTGATTTCCCCGGCCAGCCTGTATTGCACCTGCAGAGCTCAGGATGGCGCCGCCCCAGAGAACGACCCAGTCCCAGACGTCCGCAGTGCCAAGAAGAGCGACGGTGGTTCAGAGGCCCTCACCTTCCGTCTCTGCTTTCTTATTTTCATTTTTTTAATAATTATTCAGGGACCAGCAGTTAGCGTAATGGCTATGTCACTGGACTCCCACGTAGTCGACCGCAATTCGAGTCCCGGACCCGGTGGCTTAAACTCACGCCGGGCGCGTGTGCGTGCGTGCCCAAGATCCCGAGAGGAGAATGGAGGAGAAGGGATTACGACGTGGCCATCCTCCCTGGGGGGTGATTTCTCGCTTTCTGTCTCTCTGTCTCTCTCTGTCTTTCTGATGTGCACACGCGCCCTATAGCAAAAAAAAAAAGAAAGAAAGAAACGGCTAGATCACACTATTCCTGAAGCCCACCTGCTTCTGAATTAAATGCACCCCTGGCCGCACTTTGCCTCTGACCTGCTGAGACTGGAGGGAGCTCGGGAACCCCCCAACGTCCGTGGGAAGGAGGTGGGCCGACTCGGCTTCCCTCCTGGGCTGCCACAGCCTCTTTTTGCCAAGTGGGCTCATTCCTGATGTCTTCAGCAGGGAGCCATGGAAGGTGCTGGAGCACAGGAGTGATTCCTTTAAACCTCCCCAGGGATTGCCCTTTTCTTTCCCTGGCTGGCTTGAAGACGGCCTCCGGCCCGAGCCTGCGGCCGGCGGGGATCCCCCAGTGCCCCTGCGTCCCCCCAGGCCTGCTGCTGGGCCGTCATCGCTGCGGGAGAGCCTGGGAACTGGAGACCAGAATGACCCCTGATTGCACACGGGCCTCTGCTCTAATTTCCCCGAATGGGTTTGGAGCGGCTAATGCGGCCCCCGCTGGGCGGGAGATAGAGCGCCCTGCAGGGTCTGGGAGCTGCTGCATTCAAAGCCCCCAGCCGCTGCAGCAGGCCCTAACCCGCTGTCCCACTGCCCTGGCCCTGCCCCGGGAACCCCCAGTCCCGGGGGCCCAAGGGCAGGCAGAGGGGTCCCGCTAGGGCCGGCTTTGGGGCGGAAGAAGCCGACAGAACCAGGAGGGCGTCCAGCCTCCTTTGGGGACAGACGTGGAAACTGAGGCTCAGTGAGCAGGGTCCTCAGCCTGGGGCCGGGGGGCCAGGGTCAGCAGCTTAGCTCAAGTTGGGACTTAGGGAGGGGAGAGGAGAGAGAGAGGCCCCGACAGAGGCTTGCCGCTGCCATCTGGCTGACCCTCGACCAGCCCTGGACCCTGGGCACCGGCCACAGGGCACCGCGCCATCCGGACATGGTCGACCCCGTGGGAGTCCGGCACCTTAACCACGATGCCCTCTGCTGGTCCTTCTTCTTCTTCCAGTCCGTGAGAGAGTGTGAGGGGGGGACTGCCCTCCACAGGGTCTGCTCACACTGCCGGCCCTTCCTGCCGTCCTCCTGCCTGTCGGATCCGGACTCGTGGACGTGCCTGGCATGGTTCATGCTGGCTGGGCCAGGGATTCGAACCGTGGTCACCGAGTGAAATCCAGCTTCTCTCCAGCAGGGCGTCACTGATGCGCTGGGCCTCGAACAGCAGGTCGGGCACTTCGTTCTGGGGTCCTGGGTGTCAGCCTGGGGCAGGATTCTCTGCTCAGGACCCTCCCTGGAGCGGGGACGCCCCCTCACCCCCGCGCTGACTGAGGCATCTCACTACACAGGCTGCTTGCACAGAAGGCGGTGGGTGCTGGGAGGGCCCCGGTCGCCTGGTCTGCTCTGACCCCAAGCTGGTCCCCACCTGCCCTGTCACCTAGGCCTGGCCCTGCTGGGCGGGTGCAGCCGTCTCTGTTTTTCTCCACCGCCCAAGGAGAAACGGTGGAGGGGCCACAGAGGAGAGGGCGCTGGGCGGGGCCCTAAGACCACCTCCGAATGCTGGTTCTGGCCTCCACCTGGACACTGACCCGTCCTCTCCTCTCCCCTCCTCCCCGGCCGCTCTCCCTCCGGAATGTAGGGAGAAGCACCCCAGAACCTCCGGTCCTCCCAGGTTTACGGTCATAAACGGCCGCTTCTTAGCCGCAAGGCCCAGAGACAGCAAGGAACTTGCTCAAGGTCACACAGCAAGTCAGGGGCCAAGCAGGAACCAGCGCCCAGGGGACAGCGACCTCCGTGGCGCGGGCTAAGGAGCGGCCTGCAGCCGCAGCCTCCCAGAGACGGGAGACCGGAGATCTCCGTGCAGCGGCCGCCCCGGACTCCGCGCCCGCCTCCTTCGGTATCTCACAGCGGCAGGTGAAAATCCCCTCGGATGGAAACCGGGCGCTCGGGAAGCGCCTCTTACTCCCCTGCGTGTTTATGTATTCTCTCCCTCCCGTCTCCCTCCTCCCACGTCTCGGGGAGGAAGCGATTAGGGGACTGAACAAAGGCGCCAGCGCCTCGCCGGCCCGGGCAGGACCCAGGTTTTCAGGCGCAGTGTGGACGCGGAGGTGGGGGGTTGGAGCAGATGGCGCTCCTAGGCCGTCCTGGGCACAGCCGCCCACACCTGCCTCCTTTACCCCCACGACAGGCAGCCCCCCGGGCCCTGAGGCTCCTGGGCTCGCGCTCAGCCGCCCCGGGGTGCAGGGACAGGAGGGGACAGTGAGGGGGCCCCAGGTCCAGGGCTGGGAGTGGGGCCTCTGGCAGTGAGAATAACCCGGGCCCAGTGCCCCAGAATCCACTAGGGTGGGCTGGAACCCACGCTCTGCTCTGGGCGGTTTTTCCTGAGCACCTACTACGTGCCAGGCCCAGCCATAGCCTGCTGAGATGAAATTCCCGGGCCTGGGCGGCTGACCTCACAAACCTGGGGGTGTGGCTCTGCAGCTCCGGGCCTCAGTGTTCCCCACCTGGAAAATGGGACGATATTCGTACCACGGCCTAGAAAGTCCCGGGGTCATCCTCGGGGCTGTGACACCAGGGTCAGGTGGTCCGTAAGGTGGCGCCCCGGGGCTGCGTGGGCCCCAAACACTGGTGCACGGAGATGCAATTGTGGGGGTGCAGGGCTAAAACAAGACGCTCTCCGGAGCTGCCCATGGAAGGTTCCGGGTTCACATCCACAGCCCTGCCTGCACACGCCAGACCCCCAGGTTCCCTCAGTCCCCATCAGCTGAGGCTGGAAGTGGATCATTGGCCTCAAGACCTGTTGGGGCGCTGTCTCTCCGTCTCTCTGTCTCTTTTTCTCTCCCTCTGTCTCTCTTGTCCATGGAATTTTAAAAAAAGGAAAAAATTATTAAAAATATTTAAGGGGGAGGCAGCAGGTGGCATGGTGGTTAAGGGCACTGGACTCCCACATGGCTGACTGTGGTTCGAGTCCCAGACCTGGGGGCTTGCTTTCCCTCTCTCTCTCTCTCTCTCTCTCTCTCTTTCCCTCTCTGGTCAAATTAAAATAAATAAAGAACTAATGTTAAATAAAATAATTATTTTAAAAAGAGAAATACTTAAGGGGTGGGGGCTCAGGGGAAGAAGCACTTACAGACACACGCGTGAGAAGTTAATTAAGGCTGAGGTGATGGGGAAGCTCTCGGACTGCATTGACATGCAGCGCGTGTGTGCTTTGAGAAATCCTGTCGGACGCTGTAAAAATGTACGATGATTAAATGCAAATTTACAAAGGAAAATAGAGCCAGCTCCTTACAGTAGCAGTCAAAGACTGGGCGTGAGAAGCTGGAGTCCACATGGCTGACCATGGTTCGAATCCCGACCCTGGCAGCATGAGAAACACCGTGGTGGGTGGGTGTGTGTGCCCCTGGCCCCAACAGGAGGGAGACCAGGCAGAGGAGGATTGCAGCGTGACCATGCCCCACTGGGGTCTCTTTCTCACGAGTGCATTTGCCTTCTGGCAATAAAAAAGAAAATAAACTCCATTTAATCTTCTTTTCCAAAAATGTCTTTGTTTTTTTAAAGAGATTTTGGCTATAGGGCGCATGTGCTCGCCAGACAGACAGAGAGAGACATAGAAACAGAGAGAAACCACCCCCCAGGGGGGATGGCCACGCCGCGATCCCTTCTCCTCCATTCTCCTCTCGGGATCTTGGGCACGCACGCACACGCACCCGGCGTGAGTTTAAGCCACCAGGTCAGGACCTGAACTGCGGTCGGCCATGTGGGAGTCCAGCGACGGAACCATCTTGCCACCTGCTGGTCCCTACAAATGCCTTAAAGCCCCCCTCTCTCCCTGTGTCACCCCCGCCTCAGTGCCCTACCCTGGGCCGGGTCTGGACACAAGCCAGCCCCGTCCACGCACAACTCAGTCATCGAAGAAGACAATGTGCCCAGAAGCTCCAACCGGGGTGACTAGCGAGATAACGGGGTACGCGGGCAGCGCGCTGGGGGAGGAAGGGTGAGCCCGGGAGGCCACACGGGGGGGACAGGTGACAGACCGTGGCAGAGGCAGGGACGAGGGCAGGGAGTGCTGCCACCTGAGTCCGGGATTCGGGGACCCCTACTTGGGGAGGAGAGTTGGGGTGCTGTCAGCCCGATGCCCTGGCAGGCCGCCCCTCCTCGGGTGACAGCAGTCAACAGCAGACGGGAGCAGGGCCGACGTGTCGAGTCCCGGGCTCCGACAGTTCGAGCGACGGGCCTTTATTAGCTGGAGAGCCGCGTGGGTTTAAAATAGATCCGCGCGGCGACAAAAGCCGGCTGCCTCCCGCATTTTCATTCCGAACGGCGATCTGCTTTTAATCAAGCGCGTCCCGAAATGCTCTTAATTACCCGAGTCAAGGGCTCCGGCAATTTCCATGTCGACTTCAGCAGGAGTGATGAGCGTTTCACCGAGCGGGTCCCGGAGAGCGCGGCAGACGGAGGTCAGGGCCAGGCTGGACGCGGCCCCCCGCTGAGGTGTGGACCGAGGGGCGGAGGCTGCAGCCCGAGCCGGTCTCCAGACGCTGGAGCTGGAGGTGGATCTCGGGGCAGGCTGGGCGGCCCCCCAGGCCTCTGCTCCTCCGGAGCCTCAGTTTCCCTGCGGGTGAAGTGCAGAGCCACGAGAGTCTCTAGGTATGGAGCGGAACACGGCCGCATGGACACGTCTGTGCCGTGGGCAGACCGTGCACTGGCGTCCCGCGAGCACCCACCGTGTGCCACCCTGCTGGAGGCACCTGGGGCACTCCGCTCCCACCGGACCTTCGGGGTCTGGCAGGGAGATGCTCACAGCACAGTGAACACGTCACGCGGGCCGGCCCCGTGACCTGGCGGTTAAGGGAGCCGGAACCTACGTGACTGATCACGGGGTTCGAATCTAGGCCCTGGAGGCTTGAAAAACACGGGCGTGGATGCGTGCATGCGTGCCCAAACCCTGGCAGGCTGGGGAAATGGAGGAGAAGGCGTGATCACACCCACTGAGAGATGCTCTCTGTCTCTCTGTCTCTCTGGCAGGCACATGCCTCCGCTGACAAATAATAATAAAGCCACACCCCAGTTCTCCTGGCTTTGTTAGTCTCTCCACCTCACTGGGGCTGGGAGTGCGAATACCTGGACCCGCCAGTGGCGACAGTTAAGGTGGCTGGATCCCACATGGCTGACCGAGGTTCGAATCCTGGACCCGGCAGCTCGAGAAACACACCAGGTGCGTGTGCGTGCGTGCCCCAAATCTCAAAAGTTGGGGAAGATGGAGAAGGGACTGCGGTGTGGCCGTCCTCCGGGGTGGTGGTGGTGTGTGATTTCTCCTTCTCTCTCTCATTTTCCTGCCACACATGCTCCCTGTGCAAAAACCTACAAAGAAACCAGAAAAGCCCCTCCAGTCATCGGCAAAGAACGACGAAAGCACGCAGGCTCCCGTCTCTGCGTCTCCGGATTGGGGACGCGTCCTGCGGCCCGGGCCCTGGTGAGCCGGCAGGCAGCTGGCTTCCCCAGCGGGGCCTGGACGGAGGTGCGCCGTGTCCGTGCCAGGACCTCAGAGCACGGATCCCAGGGCCCAGGGGGCGTGTGAAGGTGGCAAGGCGAGGAAGCGTGGTTTGTGCAAACAGCCTGCCTGACGCTCGAGGGCGGAGAAGAGACCGGGCCAGGTGCAGCCGGCCGCCGAGTGCATGGTGACACACAGAAGATGCCGCCGGAGCACGTGGGAATGCGCTGCTCAGGTGATGCGGGCCCATCTGCAGGGTCGTAGGTTCAGTTCCCCCGCCCACCTGTACTGACCGGACTTGCATGCCCACGGTCCCAGCTGGCTACGAGGGCTGGAGGGAGATCGAGGTGGGAAGCCCTGAGAGTCCTTGTCCTCCTCTCCCTCCATCTCTCCCTTTCATGAAAAAACTAAACCTAGGGACCAGCAGGTGGCGTGGTGATCAAAGTGCTGGACTCCCACACGGCCGACTGCGGTTCAAGTGCTGGGCCGGGCATCTTGCTCTCTCACTTTCCCTCTCTGTCTCTCTCTCTCTGGTAAGTGCTTGTGCTCTATAGAAAATTAAATAATGATAATAAAATGAAGAATTCTTTAAAAATAAGGATACATTAAATAATTATTATTACTTAAGAATTACTTCTCACGCATATGGTACAGAGGCTCCTGGACTGACGATGGGGCCCCCATCTAAGTGCACACCATGATCGTACCATCGTAAAAAAAAAAAAATCGTTAAGCTGAACCATCGTAAGCCAGCGGCTGTCTATACATTCGTAGTGGTCTTTTGGGCTGGGACTTGCCCCGTGTCACATCACCCCAGGACCCCGGCCAATACAGCAGCTATTTTTCTGGTTTCTGTCACAAGAAGAGAGAGAGCTCTAATGAATCTCTTGTAATACATGTTCTGGCCCAGAAGTGATGCAGGTCATCATGACCCATCCCCCCCATTGGCCAGGACTAGTCATAAGGCCCCACCCATCCCAACCAATCAGAGAAGCCTGGAAGTGCAGTCTGATAGTATGCTCATGTAACAGTCAGCTAATGCCACGCGACAAACATTCATCAAATCTCTTGGGCATGCAGCCGCAAGACTCTGTTTCTCATCCTGATATCCACAGGTCAGCTGGGCTCAGCTCTAACTTGCAAAGTGTACCCACATCTGACCCAGGCATTTCTCATCTTTCTCATATTAGTGGGTCTTTAAGACACATTTGTTCCATGGGTAGTGGCAACATCGAGAGAAGGCTTGCAGAAGCACGCAGTGGTTCTGGAGCCCTAAGCTCAGATTTGGCACGCTGTCACCTTGGTTCATATGGCCTTGGCCAAAGCAAGTGACACAGTGGGACTGATTATCACTGGGATAGGTAAGTCCATTCCTTCCGGAAAGTGTGGGGAGAGGTTGAGTGAAATGTGCTGACCACATCCCAGCAGATAAAGATCAGGAAATATTTGTCAAGAGCATGATTAGTTGCCATGCAGAACCTATTTACATACCTGCCCGAGCTGTGGGACCAGCAGATGGCATAACGGTTATGTTGCTGGACGCCCGTGTAGTTGACCATGGTTTGAGTCCCGGACCCAGGGGCTTAAAACTCATGCCAGGCGCATGTGCGTGGGTGCCCAAAATCCCAAGAGGAGACTGGAGGAGAAGGGATTGCAGCACGGCCATTCTGCTGGGGGATAATTTTTTTTCTCTCTGTCTCTGTCTCTGTCTCTGTCTCTCTGGCAAGCGCACGCTCCCTATAGCAAAAATTTCTCTCTCTAAAATAAATAAACAAAAATGCCCAAGTTGTAATTGGAAAATCCAGGGCCATGTGAGCTTCAGGAATGGCCGGATCCAGGAGTTCACGTCTCTCAACCTCTCCACTCTGTCTTTAGTCTAACAAGATGGCCGCGAGTTTGAGCCCCGCCAGGAGAGCCTGCATTTTGATACTTCCTTTTTGGGTGTCAATCGTCTCAGAGAACATGCGACAAAGAAACAGCAACCTCCACCGCTTGATCGACACGTACAATGAGCAAATTACAGCTTTCCTTCCCACCGCTCCCTCTCACTCCCGCTCACACTGAGCAGCTCATCTTCTGCAGAACTGGCTGTCCTTCCTCGGGTGCCCCCTCCCAGGGTGAGCGCCTGCAATCCCTGCCCCCCCTCCCCGTCCCTAGGGGGAATCAGGTTGTCCAATCCAGGTACCCCGAGCTTCCAGGGGTCAGGCCAGAGTTCTCTGTATGGACTCCTGATCCGGCAGCAGCCCCTCCTCACGTGTGCCCACAAGTGCATTTGCTGGGACCCAGGTCTGCGGGCCTGCAATGTGAGCCCTCGGCTGAGGTCGGTGTGGGGTTTGCTTAATTGATTCGCTCTTAATTGGCCGCCTTCCCAGATGGGCTCTGGGAGGGCAGAGTGGCTTCTGCAGGCTACGGGGTATGCTGCCCTGACCACCCCCTTCCCAGCGCCCAGCGATGCCGCGGCCCTGCTCAGCTGGTAGAGCGCCCAGTCCCCGGGGCCCCCAGGCTGCAGAAGGAACCGAGCCCCAGGTGCCAATGGCGAACCGGGAGGGTGCGGCCCTGGCATGACGCAGAGAGGAGGGCCCTGTGCAGGCGGTCCGACAGACCCGTGTTCAAATCCCTGTTGGGCCATGTCTCCACCGTGACCGTGGCCAGACCTCCCCACCCCGTGGGATTTCGTTTTCCCATCTGTGTAGCAGCGTCTAACCTCATGCAGCTGACACAGAGTTCAAACATCAGGGCCAGCAGGTGGCGTGGTAGTTAAGGGCGCTGGCCTCCCAAATGGCCGACCAAGGTTCAAGTCCCAGACCTGGCGGCTTGCTTTCTCTCTTTCCCTCTCTCTCACTCTGGTCCTCTCTGGTCAAAATAAATAAATAAATAAATGGATAAAATAAATCTAAAAAATTAAAAATTAAAATGTTACTTAAAAAAAAAGAGTTTAGGAACCAGCAGTTAGCGTAATGGCTATGTCGCTGGACTCCCACGTAGTCGACCGCGGTTCGCATCCCAGACCCAGTGTCTTAAAACTCACGCCGGGCGCATGTGCATGCATGCCCAAGATCCCTAGAGGAGAATGGAGGAGAAGGGATTGCGGCGTGGCCATCTCTCCTGGGGGGGTGATTCTCGCTTTCTGTCTCTCTGTCTCTCTCTGTCTGTCTGGCGAGCGCACGCGCCCTATAGCGAAAACCTCTCCAAAAAAAAGAACAGGAATCTTAACAGTGGAATGACCATCCCCTCAGGGGGTGATTTCTCCCTTTCCCTCTGTCTCTGTCTCTCTCTCCAGTGAACACATGCACCTTATGGCAAAAACCTTAAAAAAATTGGTTATGGTCTTTTTAAAAAAATTATTTATTTTGTTGTTCTTGTTATTTTTTAATTTGATCAGAGAGACAGAAAAAGGGAAAGGGAGAAAGCAAGCCTCCAGGTCTGGACTCAAACAGCGTCTCCCATGTGGGAGTCCAGGGCCATCACCACCTGCCGCCCCCCTCCCTTTTATAAAATTTGTTATAGGGCATGTGTGCTCACTGGGGAGAGAGAAAGAAATCACTCCCTGGGGGGATGGCCACACTGCAATCTCTTAACTATTCTCCTCTTGGGATTTTCAGCACACTCACACACACACACACACACACACACACACGCCTGGTGTGTTTTTCAAGCCACTGGGTCCAGGACTCAAACCATGTAGTGAGTCAGATGGGATCCAGCCACCTTAACCACCACCTATTACACCATCTGGCCGGCCCAAAAGAGTAACTTTTAACAATTTAAATTTATTATTAATATTTTAAACATTTTGACCAGAGAGAGGGTGAGAAATCAAGCCACCAGGTCTGGGACTCGAACCGTAGTCAGCCATGGGGGAGTCCAACACCTCAACCCACACGCCACCTGCTGGTCCCAACAGGGAAAGCAGGTGTATTTATTTCAGAGAGCGAGAAGGGGGCCTCCTTGGGGTCTCACTGCGCATGTCCCTGGCCCACCGCCTCCCACCCCAGGGATCGTGGACGTGCCTGGCATTCAGGTCCACCCTGGGTCCCAACGCTGGACCACCCCGACGGCCCCAGCCTTGCGCAGAGACGTCCTCCGGGGCGCCACCCCAGCTGGGCTCAAGACGGTAACTGTTACTTTATGTATATTTTACCATCATTTATAAAAATGCATTGTAAAAATTAAGTAAAATTCGGCTCACAGCTCTGCAGTCACACGCGACGCATTTTAAGCACCCGAAATCTACAAGGGGCCCCGCCTCCGGTTTGGGACTGAGCCGGGCAGATACAGACAGCGCCGTGCTGCAGACGCTGCACCCAGGGAGCAGCTCATTAGGAGAAGTGCTTGAATGCCCTTCCGCCGCTGAACTCCTTTTAAGAGCCAAGGAGCCTCCAGCTCACAGCTAGGACCAGCCACCGCCACCGGGAGTTTAATAACCGGGTTTTGTTTTCAGCCCACCGCGCCCGCTGTTCGCTGAACAACCGCCAGGGGGAGCCTGTGAGCACTAGAGCCAGGGCTGTCCCTCCTCTGCCCACAGCCCTCCATGGCTCCCACCTCCCTCAGGGGAACGCCCAAGTCCTCCCTGCAACCCACAGGGCCATGCACGACTGCCCTGTCCCCTCTCTGCCCTCCGCCCTGCCTCTCTCCCTCCCTCTCTGCTCCAGTCACGCCCCCTCCTCGCTGTCCCGCTCACACGCAAGGCACCAGCCTGCCCTGGGGCCTTTGCACGACTGCCGCCCAGAAGCGGTTCCTCTGAAATCCACACGGCTGCTTCCCCCACCCTCTTTGGGTTTCTGCTCAAATAGTGAAATCCTCCCTTCTCTCCTAACTAAAACCCGCACGCCCTGCCCCTCCTCGGCGTTTCGAGCTGGTCCTTTCTGCTCTGCGCCTGGGGCTCAGACTTGGCACCCGCCGGCCGTCCGGGATGGCGGTCTGCGAGCCCCCGGCCGGCCCACGACCTTGTCCTCAGCCTGGCCCGTTCCCAGCTCCCTCTGGCCCTCCCCGCGGAGCTCAGAAACCCGCCCTGCATGCAGATGCCAGCCGGGGAAATTAACTGGGCTTCGTGGCGCTGTTCCCCTCGCTCCCGTCAATAACAGCCGTAAAGTGGGATTTATGCGGCCCGCCGGCTCCCGATGGAAGCTGGGAGGAGGGACGTTCTCGAAAAGTCAATCCCTCGCCAGGGGCGCGGGTGGAGGCCGAGCTCCCAGGCCCAGCTCCCCTCCCCGGCCGGGCATGTCGCCCTGACCACAGCCCTTCTGGAACCTTGCGTTTCGAACTGAGAAGTGGGAGCTCTTTCTACGATTCCTCTCCCAGCCGGGGAACTGGCACAGACAGAGGAAGCAACTTGCTTAAGGTTGCACAGCGGGAAAGGGCGGAGCTGGGACTTGAACCCAGGCTTTTGCACTCACCTTCTACGTTCTGAACCACTGCCCGCTGCCACCTGTATGTGTGTGGCGAGGCTCAGCGAGCTGAGATGGTAGGGCTGGGTTTACCCGAGCGGAGGGGTAGAGGCTGGACTCGAACCTGCGCAGTGGGAGACGCCCTCCGCTGTATCAGTGCTCGTAGCTGGCGCTGGCCCCTCTGCCCTCTCTGGCCAGTGGCCTGGCGGATGCCTGCGGGTCTGCGGTCCCACACCCTGTTCTCGGTCCCTTCTCCTGAGCCAGCGTTGGGGGCAGCCGCACTCCTGCCTGGTTTGTGGAGAGGACCCGGTTACAGACGGGTTTAACTGCGGGCTGCGGGCCCAGCCAGAGCTGCGTCCAGGCCCCTGCGTTTGCTGAAACTTGCACGCTGAAGGCTTCTCCTTCCACTCCGCAGAGCTTCTTCCAGCCATCCCTGCAGAGGTTCAAATCCCTGCTCAGCTGTGTGACCTTGGGGAAGTGTCTGCCCCTCTCTGGAGAGAGACAGAGATGAGAGAGAGAGAGACAGTCGTCTCCTCCCCAGAGCCCTTCCTGCAATCACAGGCCCAAATGCAGCGGCCTCCCTCTTCCACAGGCGCCGCAGGGACGGTTTTGATGGACATGTTTTTTGCACGGAAAAAGCTGGAGGAATTGTATTTTGCCAAAAGTGTCAGCCGGAGAGAAAATATTTCCCGCATCTCTGGCGAGTGTGTGTACGAGAGCCAGCACGGGGGTGGGGAGGCCTCCTGCACCCAGGGCGGCCCCCATCCCAGCTCTGGGGCCGTGGGCCACGGTGTACCCAACTCTGCCCAGGCCCAGCTGCCCGTGTCCCCTCCCCTCCGTCCTGCCTCCCTAATCTCTCTCTCTAAGGGTTTGCCGCAGGGCGTGTGCACTTGGAGAGGAGTGAGAGAGAGACAGAGAGAGGGAAAGTGAGAAACCACCCCCGGGGAGGCCACGCAGGAATCCCTTCTCCTCCTGGGATTCTGGGCACGCACGCACACCTGGCAGATTTTCAAGCCACCGGGTCCGGGACTTGAGCCGTGGTCCGCCGTGTGGGAATCCAGCCGCCTTCACCATCACACCACCTGCCGGCCCCTTCTTTCCTTGAAAGGCAGGCTCTGTTGCAATCCTCCTGCCTCAGTGTCCCAGCAGGGACCACAGGTGTGCACCTCCACTCGGCTCCTATCAGACAGGGTCTCCCCGTGTGCCCGGGCCAGCCTCGAACTTGGGGTCCTACTGCCTCAGACTCCCGAGTCGCTGGGCCCACCGGGACCGCCACCGTGCCCGGTCTTTAGACTGGACTGGGAATCGAACCCAGGCCTCCCGCCTGGCCCCAGCCTGCAGCGCAGGGTGTCAGAGTGAGGTGCCTACTGCGCTGGGCCTGGGCGGCAGGTGGCAGGGCTGAGTCTCCGTGGGCTGGTGGGGTCCCCCTCCGGCTCTGTGCCAGCCCCTCATGGCCGGACCCCGTGGGCCCGGTGTGGCCGCAGGGCTGACAGAAATGAACGCCCTTGGTCAGAGCAGACACCCCGGGGGCCAGACACGCCCTAGGGTTAAGCCTCCAGTTCCTGCTCTGCTTTCTTTTCTTTTTTTAATTATTTATTTGCTAAGGACGCGCATACTCATGAGAGCAGGAGGAAGTGAGAAAGCCACCAGGTCCAGGGCTTGAACCATGGTCAGCCACGTGGGAGTCCAGCGCCTTAACAGCCATGCCATCTGCTGGTCCCTCTCTAATTTTGTTCTTTTTTCCTTAATTGCCAGAGAGTGCGTGCCAAGGAGAGACAGAGAGACAGAGAGAGAGAGAGAAAGCACCCCTTGAGGGGCACGGTCCCCTCTCCTCCATGGCCCACGCCTCGGGCTCTGGGGACGCCTGGCGTGTTTTCTGAGCTGTCAGGGGTGGGATCCGAACCATGGTCTCCAGGGGGGATTTAGCTCCCTTACCCGTCAGCCACGGTCTGGCCCCCAAGCTCCTTCACCGTCGTGCACAAAGACCCCATTTCCAAAAGCAGAGTGTCCCTCTGTCCCCCGCGTCTGCAGAAGCACTTGGCCGCTGGGTGTGGTGCACGCGAGCCCCTGACTCGGCTGCCTCCCGCCATCACTCAGACCCAGCGCGGGAGGTGACAGTCCTGCAGATGCCACTGGCTCGGGCCACACAGCTGGGCCAAGATACTGTCACGATTGGTAAATTGCAGGCAGGCTGCTCCTGCGGCTGCAGTGTCGGGGACAGACAGGGACGTGACGGGAAAGGTCTGGAGTCCCTGAGAGACCCAGGCGGGGGCTGGAGGCCCGGGAGTCCTCCCTGTCCCCTCTGGGCCTCAGTGTCCCTGCCAGCAAACAGAAAGGGCCTTGAGGTCACAGACATCTCTGTGTTCCTTCGGCCACATCTTAGTGAGTCCCTGCCCAACCCGCGCAGTGGCTCTGAGCCTCCATATGTAAAGTGCGAGGAGAAAGAATAATAAGGTCTGGGCACAGGGGCGACCTCATGACCTCCCAGGACAGGGGCTAGGGTGTTAAAGGTCACGATACCCTTCCCGTGCCGTGTGCATTGAGGGGACACGCGTTATACCGCACGTCTAACATAACTGGTCTCCCACCGGGGACTCCATCAATACTCAGAACTGATCTGGGCCACGGCAGCCCCACCACGGAAGACTGTTACCACCCCATCTCGTAGACAGGCCACGGAGGCCCAGGGACACGGAGGCGCTGGCCTAAGGTCACACCGCCACAAAGTTAGAGAGGCTGAACTGGCCCGCAGCCTCCCTCCCCCCGGTCTGGGCTCCCGGCCACCACTCTCCCCTCCCAGGGAACATGCCTTGAATACATCGAGGAGTTTCCATTAATCCCTGGGAAGGGGGCGGGCTCCTGAGCGCGCTCCCTAATAAAACAGGGGGTCTCGAGTCTCCCCTGACCCGCTGTCCCTCTCTGCAGCCGCTCAGCACAGCTGCCACCTTGCAAAGACATAACCACTCAATCCAGACCTTCCTCGAACCCCAGACCTCAGGCTGAAGGCTCCCCCTTCTCCCAGAGGCTGCTCCGCGGGGGGGAAAGAGGAGAAGGGCCAGGCAGGGGGGTGGCGGGGAGGAGAGTCCCAGCCCAGACTCCCACAGCCTCCTTGTAGAGAAGCAGAATGCAGAAACGCAGTGGCAGGCCCGTGCGGGTGCGCGTGTGCTGGGGCACGCACGGACATATGAAATATTTAGGCAGGGCCCAGCGCCTTTATGGCCGTGATGAATCTCGTGTCTCGCTGGCGGAGAGCAGAGCGTTCAGAAATTCCTTTCCGAGGCCTGGGTGAGGCAAAGGCCGGCGAGGCCCCGCTCTCCCGGGATCGGGGTGCATGGGGCTGGGAGCAAGCACGTCGCCCCAAGTTGTCCTCAGGAGGCTTCTCCTCGGGCCCCGCTGTCCCTGCCATCATGGTGTCCCCAACCTGCAGCTGTCACACCCCACAGACTGGGCCAAGTACGGTGGGGGGGTGGTTCTGTGTTTATAGTTTTAGTGGGGTGCAATTGGCCGAGGGAGCAGCTTGGTGACATTCGCGATAAACTGCAAATATTAAAGATCGCTGTCTGATGAGTTGTCTTCTGTGTTTGTTTATAAGGGTTTTTTTTTTTTTTTTTGTAGTTTTTGTTCTGGGCATATGTACTCACTGGAGAGACAGAGACAGAGACAGAGGGAACACGAGAAAGCACCCACCAAGGGGCATGGCCAGGCCACAATCCCTTCTCCTCCATCTCTCTCTCCTTTCAGGATTTTGGGCACACATGCATGCACACACACACACACACACACACACACACACACACACGGTATGTTTTTCAATCTGCCGGGTCTCGGCCCATGTGAAGTCTGGCTGCTTGGACCATGCCACTAGCTGGCCCATACACACAGACTCTAATCCATCTCTCCATTCCGTTTGGAAGTCCCCTTACATATGTCAGAGCACAGCAAGTGGCAACTCTGTGCTTTAAGTATTTGCTGTTTAGTGCTGGATACCTTAGATGGTGCTTTTATTATTATTATTATTATTTTGCTATAAAGCATGTGCACACGCCAGGGAAAGAGAGAGAGAGAGAGAAGGTGAAAAGTCGCCCCCGGGGGACGGCCACGCCGCAATCCCTTCTCTGTCCTCCTCTTGGGATTCCGGGCACCCACGCGCACACACCCGGGGTGATTTTCAAACCTCCGGGCCTGGGACTCAAACTGGCGGTTGGCCATGTGGGATTACCCACCTTAACCGCACGCCATCTGGCTTTGCCCACTAATGCAGTTTTACAGACGTGAGTGTGGACAGAGGTGAAAAATGCCGTTTTTGCACCCAACACTCGGCCCTCTCCTCTCATCCCAGGCACCCTCCGAAGTCCCCACACCCCACGGGCTCTTCACCCGCACTGTCGTTTACGGCTGAGGACACGGAGCGCGCACGCCCGGCGGCCAGAGGGGCTCATACAGACGGCAGCGCGCGCAGAACCCCGGCACCGTCGGGGAAGTGAATCCGTCCACGCCAAGCCCCGGGGCCCCTGCAGTTCCCGCTCCTGCGCGTCCTCCCACCTCCCTCCCAGGCTGCTGGCGCCCTGCCCCCGGAGCCCTGGTGACCGCGTGTTCTCACTGTCACACCGCACGTGCGCTCCCCGTGTTTGGTCCCTGCTCCGTCCCTTCCCACGCTGCGGAGTAGCCCCTGCTGCGGTTGGTCAGGCCCATCTGCTTGCCCGCCCACCTGCCAACGGACAGCTGGGCCGTTCTGGAGCATGTGTGTGCAAGGCCCGGCGTACACGGGGGTTCCTGGCTCTCAGTAAACACACACCCAGGGGTGGCGAGGCTGGACCACGTGGCGGGTGTGTGCATCTCTTTATTACTTTAGTTGGCTATAGGGCACGTGCTCTAGCCAGAGAGAGACAGAGACAGAGAGACAGTGAGAAGTCATCACCTCGGGGTATGTCCACGCGGCAGTCCCTTCTCCCGGGATTCTGGGCACGCATGCACGTGCACCCCACCGGGTCCGGGAATCGAACAGCACAGTCAGCCATGTGGGACCCGGCACCTTAACCTCCACACACCTGCCGGCCCCATGCGTGGTTTTCTCACACTCAGTTCTCGTAACCTTTTTGCAGTTCCTTGTATATTTACTTCTTAAAAAAAAAGACTTCTGGGGCCTGCAGGTGGCATGGTGGTTAAGGTCCTGGACTCCCACATGGCTGACTTCAGTTGAGTCCTGGACCTGGAAGCTTGCTTTCGCATTTTCCCTCTCTCTCTGGTGAGCACACGTGCCCTATAGCAATTTAAAAAATAATAATAAGGGACCAGCAGATGGCGTAACGTTGACGCCGCTGGACTCCCACATAGTTGTCTGAGGTTCAAGTCCTGGACCTGGCGGCTTAAATTCACACTGGGTACGCGTGCCCAAAATCCCGAGAGGAGAATGGAGGAGAAGGGATTATGGTGTGGCCATCCCCCCTGGGGGAGAGGGTAAGTTCTCACTTTCCCTCTCTCTGTCTCTCTGGCATGCTTACATGCCCTATAGCAAAAATCTCTCTTAAAAAAAAATGAAATAATTTTTTAAAAAAGGAATTGCACATGTACACGGCACTTCTAAGCGTGCACGGACCTGTGTGAAGGCGTGTAAGCTTGTAAACCTTCCCGCTCACAGAAGAGAACACTGAGGCACAGGGTGGTCCTGGCCTTGTCAGGAAGAAACTTCAGGGTGGGGGGGTGCTTCCTCTTGGCCACCGCCACAGCCGGCCTGACTCCCTCCCGGTGCCGCGGCCCCACACAGGGCCTGCCTGGAGCGTCCTGGCTGACCGGCCTCCGCCTTTATGGTGCAGGCCCCAGGGAGGGGGTGACTCGCCCACTATGTCTCAGGATCCCCGGCCCCTGTGTCGAACCATCCCCAGAACCACAACCAGGGGCCCCTGAAACCAAGAGCCCAGCACCTCGGAGCCGCTCAGACGGCGAACAGATGCTCGCTATTTTAAACCCACTGTTAACTCATTAAGACAGCTGTTTCCCATCCCCAAAGTCGGCGGAATTAGAATTAAATTCATTCCAGAATTAAACACACACATACACACGCGCACCCCGCCACCATTCGGAGGCAAAACTTGTTAGCATTTAAGCAAGCTGTGTCTCAGAGCCGGGGGCCCGGCGGAGCTTCCGCCCGACAAGTGACAGCACGGCCAGCCGCTGCCAGCCGGGCACGTGGCCTCGGGCCCAGGCCCTGCCCAGACCACCCCCGTGACAGTCCAGCTGGCAGCTGGGCGTCCCCCGGGTCTCTCTCTGACCCTCAGCCCCAGCAGGCCTGGCAGAAGCGCAGGAAATGTAATTCGGGCATGGCGTCGGGTGGCCCCAGGGCAGGGCCGCCAGGTGCCACGTGTGGGGAGCTGGGCCCACGTGGTGGACGGCGGTCCGAATCCCTGTCCCAGCGGCCTGCAAAACACACATGTGCGCCTCAATCCGGACAGGATGGCGGAATGGAGGGGACGGGTGGTGGCGGGCTCCCAGCCCACGCAGGGGTGCCTTCTCCCTCTCCCACTCCCTCCTCCTCTCTCTCTGGCCAGCGCACAAACCCTCTGGCCATAAAAACAGAACAAAACACCTTTTGTGGTGTCAGAGGTGGGCTTCGAGGGAGGTCAGGGTGCGGGCCTGCAGTTAGTGGGTTTGTAAGGAGAGGGTTGTGCACGCCCGGCCACAGAGACCTCTCCTGCCCTCACGTCCCACGATACCTGGCACGATCTCCAGGACCCACCATCAGGAAAACCCACCCGGGCCAGCAGGTAGCACGGAGGTTAAGGCACCAGAGCCCACGTGGCTGGCTGCAGGGTTCGAGACCCGGACCCGGCAGCTCGAAAGTCACCCCAGGAGCAGGAATGTGCGTGCCCAAAATCCCAAGAGGAGAATGAAAGAGAAGGGACTGTGGCGTGGCCATGCCCCCTGGGGGTGATTTCTCTTTCTCTCTTTCTCTGTTTCTCTCTAGCAAGCACACATGCACTATAACAAAACTAAAAAGAAAAAAAAAAAAAGAAAAAGAATAAAGCACCTCCCTGCGTGTGGCCCCGTCCGAGGGCCCCCAGCCGTGGGGCGATAAACCCCTCTCTCCATAATCACCAGGCTCAGGCGACCTGCAGCGGTATGGACTAGAGCACTTCCCAGCCCCGCGGACACCCCTACCTCGCGCTTGGAGAGGGGCCCTGCCCACCCGCTACGACAGCTCCTGCCTCCTTCTCAGGCTTCCTTTTCTGGTGCCTTACGGCTTTCTGGTTTTTAAAAATGTTTTATTTGGAAGTAATTTTAGACTCCCAGAGCGCGGCAGAGATAGCCGTGGTTTCTGCAGACCCTTCTCGCAGCTTCCTCTGAAGTCAGCGTCTTACGTAACCACGGCACGATGACCGAAACCAAGACCTTCACACGGCTACGAAATGACTAAGGAATCCACGGCGGTTAAGCGGGGGTGGGTCCCACACAGCCAACGGTGCGGTTCAAACCCCAGGCCCGGCGGCTCGAGAAACACAGCAGGCGCGTGTGCGCATGTGCCCAAATCCCGAGAGGAGGGTGGAGGAGAAGGGACGGCATGGCCCACCTCCCTGCAGGGCGGGGTGACTTCGTAGTCTCTCTCTGTTTCTCTCTGGCCAGCGCGCATGCCCTATAGCAAATTTAAAAAAAAAAAATGGCAAAATTATCAAGGAATCTACTCCACAATTACTATGGCTTGAATGTGTACCCCCCCACCCTTGAGCCATCTTGATGGTATTAAGAGGGCAGAGATCGGGCCAGCAGGTGGCGTGACGGTTACGGTGATGGACTCCCATATGGTCGACCACAGTTCGAGTCCTGGACCCGGCGGCTTGAAACTCATGCCAGGCGCGTGTGCGTGCGTGCCCAAAATCCCAAAAGGAGAATGGAGGAGAAGGGATGGTGGCGTGGCCATCCCCCCTGGTGGGGGTTTTCCGCTTTCTCTCTCTCTCTCTGTCTCTCTGGCGAGCGCACACACCTATAGCAAAAATCTCTGAAAAATACTAAATTAAAAGGGGATTCTGTGTCTTCGTGTCTCAAACACTGAGCGAGGAACCCGGCATACCGTAGGTGCCCGGGCGGTAGGAGCCCATTGTTTGCTGGCCCATGGCCGAAACAGCAGCCACTTCGATAGCTGGCACGCGTTGGGGTTTGTCTCTGTCTTGGGCTGGTCTCTGTCTCTCTCGTCTGTATTTCTCCACGGCCCACGAGGAGGTGGAACACAAGGGTGTCGAACCAGCAGGTCAGAGTGACTCATGCGTGGGGTCTCTCTCCCCTTCTGACCCCTGGTCCCCTGCAAGCCCTGGGCAGGACATGGGCTGCTGGACGGGGTGGCAAAAGCCCAGGCCGTCTCTGGTGTAGACAGATTCGTTCTCCCAGCAGTGTTTTCTGTCTCCGCGAGTTTAATTACCCTGGCACAGAACCTGAGACCTTGAGCAGGACAGGAGGGATGACAAAAGCAGCGGTCTGACCTCGGACGGCAGAGCTGTTTCATTCTCAGCCAGGCCCTGGGCCGAAGCCAGAGGGGCAGGAGGTGTGGGGAGCCGGGTGCAGGGGAGGGGACACCGGGGCCTGGTTCAGCGTCTGCTCGGCTGTGGCGCTCCGCATGCCAGATCCCCCCAGGGAGGACAGGGAAAACAGACCCACGCTCCAAGGGTGGTGGGAGCGTCTGTGGGTGGCTCCATGCAGAGACACCTTAGGGTCTACCGTGGAGTGTTCTCACGACCCTGATGCTGAGGGGGAAGGGTCTCCCCCGCCCGGAGCAACTGGTGAGAGGATGCCTGGATGGCTGGTCCCTGGGTGTGTCTGGGGGAGTGTCCTCAGGAAAAATGCGCATGCGAGTTAGCGGGCCGAGAGGGGAAGACCCGCTGTCCCTGTGGGCAGCCCATCCGGTCAGCGAGAAGTGTGGGAAGGACAGACAGGAAGCGGGGCTCTATTTCCACCTTCTCTCTCCCTCTCTCTCTCTCTCTCTCTCTCTTTTTAAGAGAGAATTTTGCTGTAGGGTGCATGAGCTCTCTGGAGAGACAGAGAGACAGAAATGGAGAACTCACCCCCCGGGGGGGGGGATGGCCAGGCCGCAATCCCTTCTCCTCCATTCTTCTTTTTCTAATTTGCCAGCGGGTGCATGTTCATGAGAGAGAGAGAGAGAGGTGAGGTGGTCATGCCAGGGCATGGTCGCGCCACAGGCCCCCTCCACCTCTCCTTTTGGGGTGTCGGGCATGCACACACTCCTGGAGTGATTCTCAGGCCATCAGTCTTAGGATTCCAGTACAGGGTCGGTCCCGTGTCATCCGGTCGCCCTCCCCTCCAGGTCCCCGGTTGGCACGTAAATCCCTCGTTCTACATGCGTGTGCGTGTGTTTACCCTGACGCGTCCGTTTCTCTGGAGGATGCTGAGAGATACGCCCAGCCCGCGAGGGCCGAGGCTGGGCCGGAAGCCAGCTCCCCCCCTTCACCGCTTCATGCTCCTCTGGGTGCGAGAAGACACATCTTCCATCTCCAGCCTGCCCAATTCCACCGTCGCAGTGGGCCAGGCGACGGCACTGGGCCGGGAGGGGAGACGGGCTGGAGAGGGAGAGACCAAGGTGACAGAGACAAACAGACCTGAGACCCGGCACAGACACCCAGACAGCGCAGTGAGCAGTCAGCCCATGGCCGGGGGGAAGGCGGCTGGATCCCATGTGACCGACCGTGGTTCCAATCCTGGACCTGGCGGCTTGAAAAACACACTGGGGGTGGGACTGGCAGGTGGCGTGGTGGCTAAGGTGCTGGATAGTCCCAGATGGCTGACCACGGTTCAAATCCTGGACCTAGCAGTTTGTTTTCTCACTTTCCCTATGTCTCTCTCTGATCAGATTGTGAAATAATAATAATTAATAAAGTTAAATAAAATAATTCTTTAACCAAAAGAGAAAGAAGAAAAAAGAAAAACACACTGGGGGAACCAGCAGATGGCATAGCACTTCCATTACTGGATTCCCAGTCAATCGCAGTTCTAGTCCCGAACCTGGCAGCTTAACCCTCACAACAGCAGGTGTGCGTGCGTGCCCAAAATCCCGAGAGGAGAGTGGAGGAGAGGAGACTGCGCCGTGGCCATCGTCCCTGGGGGGCGCTTGCTCACTTTCTTTCTCTCTGTCAGGGGAGTGCACGCGCCCTAAAGGAAAAATCTCTCCAAAATAATAATTATTAATACAATGAAATAATTCTGTAGGAAAAGGCCTGGTGCGGGAAGAGCTATGAGCCTCTTCAGGCCCCGCTGGGGGGTGACCTGGCCCTTTGCAGGTGGCGGTGTGAGCCCTGATCCCTGCCGGGGGCCGCCAGCCTCCCCTGGCTCCAGGAGATGAGGGCGCTCTGAAATCCGTTCCGAGGCTGCTCGGCCCCCAAGGCCAGGGACCCAGGAGGGTCCTACCGGCCACAGGCCTGGACAGCCTGGGACCCTGGGGCAGGAGGTCACAGGCTGTGATGTCACAGAGGCCAGGAGCGTTTAGAACCCTGAGGGCTCCGAGCCTCAGTATCATCTGCCAGAGAGGCCGTGGGCCAGCAGTTCCTGAGACCACCTGGGGACGCGATGCACACGGCACTGCCCAGAGCAGCCCGCGCCTGAGCCCCGTCCGCAGCTCCCCTTCCCCGCCGTGCTGGCCGCGGGCCCCCTGGGAGGCCCTGGAGATGCCCGCAGGCCCGTCTAGGGCCCCGGCGGAGGAGGCGGTGGCCATGGGGCGGCTGTGGCCAGCCCGGGCCCTGGCGGTGCTCGGGGCCTGGCTGACGCTCTCGTGGCTGGCGGCGCCCTCCCAGGCGGTGGTGAGGGCCGTGTTGGACGGCAACTCGAGCACCGTGGACTTCGTGGACTTGCCGGCCCTGTTCGGCGCGGCCCTGGCCCCCGAGGGCGTGCGGGGCTACCTGACGGAGGCCAAGCCGGCCAACGCGTGCCAGCCCATCGAGGGCCCACAGCCCGGCAAGGGCAACGGCTCGCTGGGCGCCGTCGTGCTGATCCGGCGCTATGACTGCACCTTCGACCTGAAGGTGCTGCACGCGCAGCGGGCTGGCTTCGAGGCCGCCATTGTGCACAATGTGCGCTCGGACGCCCTGGTGCGCATGGCGCACGTCCACGAGGACCTGCGGCGCCAGATCGCCATCCCCGCCGTGTTCGTGGGCGAGGCGGCCTCGCGGGACCTGCGGGTCATCCTGCGCTGCGACAAGTCCGCCCACGTCCTGCTCCTGCCCGACTACCCGCCCTGCCCCGACCTGGACTGCCACCCCGTGCTGGCGCTCTCCTGGGTGCTGGGCCGCACCCTGGCCCTGGCCACGTCCGCCCTCTTCGTCCTGCGCTGCCTGTGGCTCTGGGCCCGGCCCTGGCGGTCCCGGGAGGTGACCGCCAAGACGCAGAGCCAGAAGGCCCAGGTGCGGACCTTCACGCGGCGCAGCGACCTCTGCGCCATCTGCCTGGACGAGTACGAGGAGGGCGAGCGGCTCAAGATCCTGCCCTGCTCCCACACCTACCACTGCAAGTGCATCGACCCCTGGCTCGCCCAGGCCGCCCCGCGCTCCTGCCCCGTGTGCAAGCAGTCCGTGGCCAGCACCGAGGACGGCTCCGACTCCACCGTCGACAGCTTCGGCGACGAGGACCTCTCCCTGCCGGGACACCGGCCCCCGATCTGGGCCGTCCAGGCCCGACTGCGCTCCCGGAGGTTGGAGCTGCTGGCCCGGGCGAACCCGTCCCGCCACTGCAGCGCCACGTCCTTGGGGGTGGCCGAGGCCAGCACGGCCTCTAACAGGTCCCCGAGGCCCTCCTGAGGCCCGTGGCCCCTGGCTGCGGAGATCCGGCAGGGAGGGTGGCGATCAGGAGTGTTTGCAGAGAATAAAGTGGGTTTGAAAGTGGATTCTCGCCCTCGCTGCCGTGGGGCCGCCCGGTCTGCGCTCAGGGCCGTGCGGCCGCCGTGACCGTGGAGGCCCAAGATCCAGTCTCTAAGCCGCTCGGTTCCAGGCGCGTGGGCGGCTCACCCATGTGCTCCCTCGTGATCCGTTTAAACTTTTCCTTTCAAAATAAACGGTTTCTTTTGGAGTCATTTTAGATCTCCGGAGAAGTTGCCGAGGCACCCCTAAGTCCCTGCCCTGGTGGGGTTGCTACTCCGCCGGGGGTGGTGCTCGCAGAGCCGACGTCCACGCAGTGTGGGAAACTCGGCGGCGGGCAGCTAGCTGGTGGTGGCGTGGTTACGTGGCTGGACTCCCACATGGTCGACCACGATTTGAGTCCCAGACCTAGTGGCTTGAAACTCAAGCCAGGCGAGTGTGCGTGCGTAGCCAAAGTCCCAAGAGAAGAATGGAGAAGGGATTGTGGCGTGGCCATCCCCCGGGGGGTGATTTCTCGCTGTCTCTCTGTCTCTCTCTGTCTTTCTGGAGAGTGCACGCACCCTATAGCAAAAACCTCTAAAAAAAAAAAAAGAATTAGGGGACCAGCAGTTAGCGTAATGGCTATGTTGCTGAACTCCCATGTAGTCGACTGTGGTTCGAGTCCCAGACCCGGTGGCTTAAACTCAGGCCGGGCGCGTGTGTGTGCGTGCCCAAGATCCCGAGAGGAGAATGGAGGAGAAGGAATTGCGGCGTGGCCATCCCCCCTGGGGGGTGATTTCTCGCTTTCTGTCTCTCCGCCTCTCCAGCGAGTGTGCATGCCTTATAGCAAAAAAAAAAAAGTTGAGACTTTGGGGGCAAGGGTCGGATCCCAGAGGCCTTGCCCCCATGACAACTCCAGATTCAGAGAGACAGAGACAGAAAGTGAGAAATCCCTCCCCCCGCCAGGAAGGATGGCCACACCGCAATTCCTTCTCTATTCTCCTCTCGGATACGTGTCTGGCATGAACTTTAAGCTGCTGGGTCGAGGACTCGAACCACAGCCAACCACCTGGGTGTCCAGTGACATAACCATCACCCCATCTGCTTGTCCCCAGGACCCCCTAGGTTCTAGCTCCAAGGGGATGGGGCAAGTACCGAGACAGTTATAAAAGGAAGGGGGTGGGTTGGCTCTGAGCCAATGCTAGCCATCGGAGGCACCTGACCCAGCCTGGTCAATCTGGAAGACTTCCCGGAGGCGGTGCCTTCTAGAGCAAAATCAGAGTGAGCAGTGATCAGCATGACTGAAAGGAAAAGCGGTGGGGGGAGGGGCAGCTCTGTGAGGCCCACGCGGTGGGAGGTTCCAAGTTCACATCCCGGGGGGACTCCGTATTACCAGGCCTGGTGTGCCCGTGACCTGGGGCTGCTGAGGCCGGGGTAGAAGCATGATTTCGAGGCCCTGTTGAGGGCGCCGTCGTCCCTACCTCTCATTCATGGAAGAAATAAACCTAAAAAAAAAAAAAGATTTTAAAAAAAGGCAAAGTGAGCCGGCAGCTGGGACGGGCCAGGCCTGGCCTCCGGAAGGTGCCGAGTCAGTGCAGAGCTCCCCCACCCGGGGCTCAGCGCCATCCCAGACGCTTCGCAGGCAGCCGGGCCCAGACGCCTCTCCTGCCGCCTCCGGGGAAGCCGGGCGACCAAGGACAGGGCCGTCAGCCGTGCCAGGCCCGCCTGTGCCAGCCCGCGGGCCCCCGCTTTGGCTGCGGCCCCACGGGCTCCTGCCCACCCAGGCGGAGCCCCATCTGTGTCTGTCGAAGGGGGAGTGCGGCCAGAAGTGGAGACCGAGCCTCAAAGGGGGGGACTGGCCCCGATGATGCTCATGGACCCGGAATGGCAGCGGCCACCGGCGTCACCACGGAGGGCACACGGCGGCGGGGCCCCGGGCACTCACGTCTCTGCCACCTTCCGGAGGGGAACTGGGTCTGTGAGCAGCGACGTGGCTCGGCCAGGACTGCAGAGCCGGACGGTGATGAGGCCGGAAGATGCAGAGTAAAAGGAGACGCTGCCTCGCCCAGGGGTTAAGGGAGTTGGCGCACACGGGACTGATTGTGGTTCGAGTCCTGGCCCCGGCAGCTTGAAAAACATGCCGAGCACATTTGTATCTGGCCCGAGAGAAGCAGGAGGATGGGAAAGCGCCGTCCCGGCTGCAGGCGATGTGCCCTGCAGAGGCCGGAGGTGCCCGCATCTGGGCCCCGTGGAGGCCAGCCCACGGGAGCCCTCAGGCTGAGACAGGGAAGGGAGGCCGGGATGCGGCAGGCGTAGCCAAGCCCACAGCTCATGCCCGGCTCTGGCTGTGTGTTCACACGCTCATTCCCCCCTGGGCACGTTCCTGGTGCCCTGAGTCCAGGCCTGAGCTGGGCCGGGACAGGACCTGGGGGCATCTGCAGAAATGAAAAAGGGTCTGCTGCGTTTCTGGTTGGGGTTTGGTGCGCATATTTGAGGTCTCCAGGGGGCCAGCTCCCCACACCCGAGAGTGTGTATCCCCGCTTCTGGGCGAAGAGCAGAGAGCTTGGACAATTTGCCTGAAGCCACACAGCATGCCAGGGCCCAAGCCGAGACTCGAACCCTGGTCCTCAGAACCCCATGTGTTTTAATCCTCCACTTAACTGCCTCTTGATCCCCCCTTGATCTCATAAAGAACTATTTTTATTTTAATTATATTTATCGCTATTTTTTTCTTTTTTTTTTTTGGGGAGAGGTTTTTGCTATAGGGCACGTGCGCTCGCCAGACAGACAGAGAGAGACAGAGAGACAGAAGGTGAGAAATCACCCCCCAGGGGGGATGGCCACGCCACAATCCCTTCTCCTCCATTCTCCTCTCGGGATCTTGGGCACGCACGCACATGCGCCCGGCGTGAGTTTAAGTCACCGGGTCCGGGACTCGAACCACAGTCGACTACGTGGGAGTCCAGTGACATAGCCATTATGCTAACTGCTGGTCCCATGCTATTTTTTTTTTTTCACTTTGCTTTAGGACACATGCACTCACCAGAAGGAGACAGAGAGAGAGTGGGAGAGCAAGCCGGTAGGTCCGGGACCTGAACCGCAGTCGGCCATGTGGGAGTCCAGTGCCTCAATCACCACACCACCTGCCGGCCCCTCTGCATCCTGTTTCAATGAGCACCTACTGCGTGCTAGGCCTAGTGTTGTGACCACAAGAGCCCCCCACTCCGAGGGAGTTTTACACCTACTAACTCCTGTGGTTGTTAAGACACAATGGGGGCCGGCAGGTGGCGTGGTGGTTACAGTGCTGGACACTCCCACATGGCTGACCGCGGTTCAAGTCCTGGACCTGGTGGCTGGCTTTCTCATTTTCCCTCCCTCTCTTCTCTGTCTGATCAAACTGGAAAATAATAATAATAAAGTTAATAAAATAAATATGATGATATATATATCATCATATTATATTTAAAAATGCAATGGGGAAGTGGGCAAATTAATTAGGATTACAAAGGGCCTCTCTAGGGAGGTGATTTGCAGACAGAGGCTGAAGAAGAATACAGGAAGATGGGAGAAGCATTCCAAGTCACAGGCAGGAAGCACCCAGCAGGGCTTGGGACAGGGAGGGAAGGAGAGGGGCCGAGGGCCCGGGGCGGAGAGTGCGACGGAGTCTGCTCCTGAGACTGTGGGCTCCGTGGGCAGTTGTTGAGGCAGCCGGGAACTTGTGCGTTTTGCTCTTTTACTGAACAGCGCATGGGGGCGGAGGGGACAGACAGCTGGTTCTTGCTAAGTTTATGTACCTGTTTCCGCCATGAGACAGAGACGCGCACAGAGAGAGACAGGAGAGAGAGACGCACCCAGAGGGAGACGGCAATGCCCAGCAGGACCCCCGTGCCGTGTTCCACCCCCAGCCTCGGCCGGCCCCAGACCACGGGCACGCACACGCCTGGCAGCCTCGGGGAGGTCTCGGGACGTGAACCAGGAGCCTCCTCACAGCTGAGCCCCGCTGTGGGCTGCTTCGCCATCTGGCCCTGTTTACGTGAGGGGAGGAGCTGCACCACCAGGCGGCTGCCTGGCAGCGGAGGGAGCCGTGTCTGCGTCCCGCCAGCACTCGGGGCTGTCGGTGGGACACGCGTTGTGGCTCGCGTTCCTCGGTGGCGACTGGCACGGAGCATCTCTGCACGCGCTTCGCCATCTGCGTGTCTCCGGGGGTGAAGTGACAGTTCCAGGCTTTAGCGGCAGGGAGCTGCGGGCGGTCTTAAAGGCTCCTGCAACGTGGAAGGGAAGACCGATGGTCAAGGGTGGGCGACTGGGGGGGACGGCTGGCTCCCTCCAGAGGAGGGCCCACGGGCGGGCGCCCGGGGAAGGAAACGGGTCAGCTCTGGGAGCGGAGCCCTTGGCTGAGAGACGCAGCAGGCCCAGATGCGGGCGAGGAGACCGAGCTCAGAGAGGGCAAGCGCCCCGCCCAGGGTGGCACAGCAGGGCAGCGGCAGAGTCGGGATGTGAGCTCATCTCTGGGGACCTCCCCCGTCCCAAGGCTGCCCACCTGCGTGGGCGTCAGAGCGCCCGGGACCCCCCGAGAGGCCTGGGGACTGAACAGCAGTGACTTCATCTTGCCAGGTCCATGCCGGTCACCCTTGTATGCCAGTGGTGACGGGGAGCTCACTCCCACGCCCTATTCTTTGTGTTTTTTTTTCTTTTCCAACTATTTTCTTCATTCACAATAGTGTGTGTGTGTGTGTGTGTGTGTGTGTGTGTGTGTAACTCACACCGAGGGTATGTGTGTGCGTGCCCCAAGTCCCAAGAAGAGAAAGGAAGAGAAGGGATTGCAGCGTGGCCATCCCCCCGAGGGCGTGACTTCTCCCTTTCCCTCTCTGTCTCTTTCTGAGTCTCTCAGGTGAGAACACACACCCTATGGCAAAAACCCAAGGGAAAAAGAAAAGACACCCAGGTTGTAACAAAGCTCTCTCCGGCAGCCCGGTGCCACTACGATCCCCCCCGTTTTCCAGGCGAGGAAGCAGATCCAGAGAGGTCCGGTAACTTGTCTCAGGGCCCCAGCTGGGCCAGAGGCCGTGTGCACTCACTAGAGAGAGACAGAGACAGAGGGAGAAAGCATCCCCAGTGGGCGTGGCCACGCCATAATCCCTTCTCCAACTCTTCGCCCTGTCGGGATCCTGAGCACACACACACGCGTGCCTGGTGTGTTTTACAAGCTGCCGGGGCCAGGATTTGAACTGCGGTTGGCTGCGTGGAGTCCGGCTTCCTGAGCCACCTCACTAAGGGTCCAGCCCTGTTTGCTACTTCTATAGGATCCGCAGGGAAATTGTTACGAAGGAGAGCACGGTGGGTCAAGAGGCAGAGTGGGGCCCCCTCCTGAACCCGGGAGCTTAGGGTGTCCCTCCTCCCTGCCTCTGTCCCAGCCCCTCCTCCTGACGTCCCTCTCTGGCGTGGGCCAAGGACAGTGCGCACTTCACCTCCTCTCTCCCACACGCTCTGCTCCTGTTGATATGACCACTGAGAGGCAGATTCCGAGGCACTGTTAATGCCACTGCCCCGGCCACCAGCGGCCATGAGGAGGCTGACCGTGTCAGGAAGGGGTGCAGAGGCAGGGCCTGATCCCCCTTCCCCATGCCCTGTCCCCGTCCTCGCCCACCCCTCCAGCCTCCCAGCCAGGCCCGGGAGGGGGGGACGGTTGTGGGAACAGATGGCCAACTTCCTCGCCCAGTGCTCCGCCAGTTAATTAACGCCGCCTGTAATTAAACTTCCCACAAATTAGCTGTCAGCTACGCTAAGGAACGTCCCTCTCAAATGCCACCTTGACTTGCTGAATGGTGGAGCCTGCTCGACAAAATAATTAACGGCGGGGGCGGGGGAGGCGGCGACAGAGCTCTGCTTCCCCCCATCTCTCTGTCGCCGTCTGTGGCCGCGTGCTCCCCGGGCTCTGTGACCATCGCCTTCCGCTGTGGGGGCTCTTCGTCCCGCACCTGCCGTGGGCCAGGCTCGCAGCAATGTGCCGCAGCGGCGTGGCCGTGGCCTTGCTGGGGCCCGCGTCCTAGGCGCACGCAGTAAATGGAGTTATTACAGAAGAGCAGCCCGGGGCAGGCAGGGCCGTGGGAAGGCCCTGGGGCAGGCCTGCGTCTGGCTTGCAGGAGGGACAGCGAGGAGGCTCGTGTGGCTGCAGCAGAGACAGCGAGGGGGAGAGGGAAGCGGAGGGCAGGGAGGGGACAGGGCCGGGCGGGCAGGGCCCTGTGGGCTGCAGGGACGACGTGAGCTTTGACCCCGGGGAGGTGGGAGCCATGGATGGCTGTGGGCAGAGGAGGGCCGGCCCTGACTCAGGGCTCCCAGGCGCCCCCTGGCTGCTGCGGGGAGGCCAGACCGTGGAGGTGAGGGGAACTGATGGCCGTGACACTGGTGGTCCAGGGGGTGATGGTGGGCTGGGGAGGAGGAACGGGTGGGTCCGGGAGGGGTGCTGCGGGCAGGGGTGACAGGCACCTTGGCTCAGGGTGCAGAGGGGAGGTGGGGGTAGGCTGGGGTCCCTGAGTCCCGGTTCTCAGGGTCCGGTCAGAGCCCAGAAGCGGAAGCAATGCACAATTGATCCGCAGCTTCTTTTCATAAAGGGAGTTCTTCAGCCTTAGGTCGGAGAATCGCTCAGGCCCAGAGAGAGTGGGCGGGCGCAGGGCAAGGGGGCTCCCGCAGCGCCTCGGCCTCCCCGGAGGTCACCCTGCAGCCAGGACCAGGGAGACATGGGGATGGCCATCCGCGGCGCGTGGAGAGGCAAGCCCTGGCCCCTGGCTGGCAGGAGGGCCCCAGGGGTCTCCACGGGCAGCGGGAAGGCAGCCCTGCTCCCAGACCCAGACCCCCAGAGTGCCTCGGGGCCTCTGCGCAGGCTGATTTGCTGCCAGGACGCCCGACCCTCCCTTGCTCACTTTTTAGAAGTTTATTTATTTATGGGGTCGTCAGAAAACGTCATGACATATTTTTCTATGCAAAAAATGTGTCATGACGTTTCCAATGACCCAATATTTCCAAGAAAAAGAGAGAGTGAGCGCCCAGGAGAGAGTCCTCACATTGTGGCTGCTCTGGCCTGAGCCAGCCCGGCTCCCCTCACTATTCCTCGCTTATCCTTCAGATTTTCCATCAGGTGCCGCCTCCTCCAGGAAGCCTCCCTGACTGACACCCCAGTCAGAGCCAGATGCTTCCTCTGGGCACCCAGAGCCATGAAGCTCCCAATGGCCCCAGTCACTGGAGCTGTGTCCACCTGGCTCCTGCCTGTCTTCCCCCACCAAACTGAACCGGAGAGGGCTGGGTCCGCCTTGCTCACATGTGCCTGGATCGCGTGGCACCTGCGGGCTCCTACATGACAGTAAGTAACAGCGGCATGGACCTGGCTGCCTCGGGGTCAGCCGTGCTGCAGAATCAGAACCTTCCAGAGCTTGCGGTGCACCGAAGTTGCACTGAAATCGTTTTATCTACACGGTGATTCGCCAGAGAGAGACAAGAGACAGAGAGGAAGGGGGAGAGATGGGGCGTGGCCACACCATAACCCCTTCTCCATTTCTTTTTTCTTTTTCTTTTTTTGGAGAGGTTTTTGCTATAGGGCGCGTGCGCTCGTCAGAAAGACAGAGGGAGACAGAGAGACAGAGAGACAGAAAGCGAGAAATCACCCCCCAGGGGGGATGGCCATGCCGCAATCCCTTCTCCTCCATTCTCCTCTCGGGATCTTGGGTATGCACGCACACGCGCCCGGCGTGAGTTTAAGCCACCAGGTCTGGGACTCGAACTGCGGTCTCTCTGTCTCTCTGTCTGGCGAGCGCATGTGCCCTATAGCAAAATCCTCTCCACAAAAAGCAAAAAAAAAAAAAAAAAAAAAGCGCCGGGAACAAGGCGCTCCCTCGCTCTCTCTCTCCCCCCCCTCGCTCTGTAACTTAAAAACGCATGCCCTGAGGGATCTTTCTGGCGTGATAGAAATGCTCTATATCTTGGTGAAGGGAGTGGTTACACAAGTGTCTACATTTGTCAAAACTCATCGAACTGCATCCTTAAATTACACCTCAATAAAGCTGATTCAAAGGAGAAAAAAAATATATATATATATATGTATATTTGAATGCCAAAAATGCATGCCTGCAAGTTCTCTCCTCCCTGGCTGGCGAGACGCAGGCTACGACAGTCACTCTAACACCATGTGGCAGGTTCTTAAAAAGTTACACACACACCTACCGGGCGACCCAGGCTTCCACTCCGAGGTGTTTACCCAAGAGAAACGAAGCATATGTCCACTCGGAGACGCCGGTGGGGAGCGCGAAACCGCCGAACAGAACAGCCCACGTGCCCATCAGCCGGGGACTGGGGACTGGGAACGGTGTCCCAGCCCCACGCCAGCAGAGCCCGCGGCGTGGAGGAGTGAGCTGGCAAGAGCCCGGCCCAGGGAGGGAGCTCCGGAGCCCTCTGCTCAGCCGAGGGGGGTGGGGGGTGAGGGCTTCCACTTCCACCGGCTTTAGTTCATTTTAACATACTTGTTAAAAGTTATTTACTGAATTGTATTTATTATTATTTTTCCATTTGATGAGAGAGAGAGAAAAGGAGAAGCCAAGTCACCAGGTTGGCTTGGCCAGCGCCCTTCACCACCACGCCACCTGCCGGCCCCAACATCAGTTTTTAAAACAGACCAGCTGGGGCCGGCCTTGCGGAGTGGTTAGGCCCTGAGTCTAGGGGGGCGAGTCCTGCATGGCCGACTGCCTCATGGCTTAAATACACCACATGCTGGGGCCAACTGCGTGGTGGTTAAGGGCACTGGACTCCCACATGGCAGACAGCAGTTCGAGTCCCGGACTTGGCAGCTTGCCTTCTCACTTTCCCTCTCTCTCTTTCTGTCTCTTGCTGCTGAGCACACGTGCCCTGCAGTAAATTAAGACATCATCACCATCATAATGATAAATAAAATAAATAATAATAATAAAAAAAAAAAAACAGAAAACTCTGCTGGAGCTGGCAGTGAATGAGCACTGGGCAAGACGTCCCCGGCCACGCCTGGCAGGCGGCCCTGCCTAAGCGCCTCTCGTCAATCCGCAGCCCTGCCAGGAGGGGCAGGAGGGGGACATCTGGGGACCTCTGGGGTGCACCCCCTTCCCCATTGTGCAGTGCGGTGGCGGGGTGGGGCGCAGGCACCGGGTCTGGCGGCGCCGCCTCGGCAGCCCCATTGTCTGGGCTGGGCGGCTGGGGGTCTCCGACTGCGGGGTGTGGGGAGGGCTAGGGCCTCCCTCAGTGCACCCCCCGCCCATCCTTGCTAGGGCCGGGCCCAGAGAGGGGACCCGCCGGCACGAGGGGGCGCGGGTACCCAGGAGCCACCCTGGGGCGCGGGCTCGTCCTGCCGACGCCTCTAAGGATGCCCAGACCCGTGCCCGCGCCCCGCAGGGTCTCCGCCTTCCAGGGCCGAGCGCCACGGCTGCGGGCCAGCCAATGGGGACGCGGAGGGGCCGCATTACCTCATCAGGCGGCGCGACCATTGGCTGAGGCCTCTCGGTGGGCGGGCGCCGGGCACCTGCTCGCCGAGGGGCGGGAGCGAGTCGCGGGAACAGCGGGAGGGTCCGGGTGCGGCCGGGAGCCGTGGATGGGGGGCTTTGCAGTGCCTGCCGCCCCCTACTCCGTGTCGCTCCCCCGTGGGTCCCCTCTCTGGCCACGCGGAGGCCGACCTTGTTGGAGGGGAGCAGAGAGGAAGGAGGCGGTCCCCTCTGTCGCTAAATGGGGAGTCCCCCTCCCAGGAGCTCTCTTGTTACCCCACACACGCGCACACTGTCCCCAAGGCAGTGTGAACGACGCCGCCACCCCCAGTGGATGCAACCCCAGGCTGCAGAGCTGAGCTGACACACCGCGTTCACCCTACCTAGACAGCCCCACTCTCTGCAGCCTCAGTTTCCCGCCGCGGGAAACGGGTTGGTAAAAGGCCCCACATCCGGGGCCTGGCGTGAAGATGCATTCAATGCGGCAGACCACGTGCTGAGCCATGGCTGTGTCTGTCACCACCTGCTGGGTGCTGGGGCCTCCAAACAGATGGGTTATTTCCAGGACCCCAGTGCCCTGAGACAGAACGCTGCTGGAGACCAGCAATCCAGGAGGGCTCCTTTGAGGAGGTGATGTTTAGACAGAATAGAAGAAGCTGGGAGAAGAGATTCAGGTGGAGGGAGCCAGCGTGTACAAGGGCCCTGAGGCAAGGCTGGGCATGGCGCAGGGGGGACAGGGAGGAGGCTGACCTGGCTGGAGCAGGGTGAACAAGGAGAGAGGGAGGAAGGGAGGGCAGGGAGAGGGCAGGCAGGTCGCGCAGGGCCTTCTGAGAAATGGGGCGGGCCGTGGCCAGCAGGTGGCATGGGGGTTAAGGCGCTGGACTCTCACACGGCCAACCTTGGTTCGGGTTCCCGACCTGGCAGCTTGTTTTCGCTCTTTCTCTCTCTCTGGTGAGCGCACATGCGTATAGCAAATTTAAAAAGAAGTAAAAATAAATCAATAATTCCCAGGGTTAGGGAGGACAGGCCTTGACCCCGAGGAGGGTGGGAACCATGGAGAGCCGGGGGCCGAGGAGGGCCACAACCTGACCTGGGGCTCACGGGCGCCCCCTGGCGCTGTGGGGAGGACAGGCGTGGGGAGGCGAGGGTGGAAGCTGGGGTCTAGGGCAGGCTGACTGCGCTGGTGCAGGGGCCGAGGGAGCCAGCCCGAGGTTGGAGCCACAGAGGTGGCCGTGGGTGCGATGGAGGTGCCTACGGAGCCCACAGCTGCCACTCCCTGCGTGTTGGCTGGAGGAAGAGGGTCACTGGTTCCCGCCCGGGCGGTGGGGCGCCGTGGGACCGGGGCCTTTTCCTCCGCACTCCAGCAGGCCCAGCTCGGCCTCGGTGAGTCAGCGGCTGAGTAGCTGGACAAGCGTCCGCTCAGGGCTGACTCAAGCCTCCTGCTCTGGCTCCAGCGCTCCTGAATCATCCACACCCCCACCTCTCAGCGCCGGAGAGCGGCAGGACTGAGCGTACGCCCCAAGGAGGGATGAGCAACGCGTCCTCGGGCCTCTCTGCCTCTCCCCACAGAGAACCCGCACTCTGCACCCCCGCCTTGGCTCACCTCTCGCCCCGTGGTGTGCGGCCTCATGTTGCTCCCCTCCGGGTCCAGAAGCTCATTTCTTTCAGTAAGAAACGGATCTTAGGGGACCAGCAGTTGGTGTACTGGCTATGTCGCTGGACTCCCGTGTAGTCGACTGTGGTTCGAGTCCCAGATCTGGTGGCTTAAACTCACACCGGGCATGTGTGCGTGCATGCCCAAGACCCGGAGAGGAGAATGGAGGAGAAGGGATTGCGACGTGGCCGCAATCTGTGTCTCTGTCTCTTTGGTGAGCACAAGTTCCCTTGCAAAAATCTCTCTCAAATTTCTTTTTGAGACAGAAAGTGAGAAATCACTCCAATCCCTTCTCCTCCATTCTCCTCCTGGGATCTTGGGCACGCACGCACACTCGCCCGGTGTGAATTTAAACCACTGGGTCCGGGACTCGAACCATGGTCGACTACATGGAAGTCCAGCGACATAGCCATTACGCCATCTGCTGGTCCCAACGAAAATTCTTTTAATAAAATAAAAATAAATGTGCGCGTGCGTCCACCTGCTGTGAGCGCTCCGGGATTCCCTGTCGTCCTGAGGATTCCCTGTTGTCCAGCCTCCTCATTATGGTGCCTAAAGCCCTGCGTGGTCCGGCCCCTGCCGGCTTCCCCGCCCAGCCCTCCCCGACTGCCCACCCAGTCGGCCCCAGCTGTTCGCTGTTCATCCTGCTTGGAGTACCCTTCTTCCTTCCAGTGTCTGTGTCTAAGCCGGGTTTCCAGGGGGCTGTTCTCGGAAGCTAAGGACCCAGGGACCCCGCTTGATACAGTGTATCCCCTAACCACGCCTTGCAGACAGCCCCACTTGCCAGCAGCTGAGCTGGGCTGGGAGCTGCAGGCACAGCTCTGAATCCACGGCTGCTCTGCTCTGCCCAGAACTGGCCCTCGGCTCTCCCCGAGGGCGTGATTAGTTTAAAACCTTCTCCTCTGATCGGTTCCCGCTGGGCACCCCCCATGCAGCCGCAGCCCAGCCCCTTTTGAAGAGTGATTGACTCCCGGGCATTAGATGAATGGACAAGACCCCGCTTTTCATTTCTGCGGCAGCTACAAACTAAACGTTCCGGTGTAATTACAATTACGGACGTGTTCGCTCTGACGGCTCCTGGGCCTCCCTCCTCCTTCTCCCTCCTTTTATCCCTCCGCCACGGCCTTCTAGAACCCTCGGTTCCTCCCAAGTCCCTGCTTGGTCTTCACCTTCCTGCTGTGACGTTCCGTCTTCGCCTCCTCTCACTTTTCCTCTTCACGTGTCTCTCTGCCTCTGTCTCTCTCCGCTCTCTGTCTCTCTTCCTCTATCTTAACGACCTCCACCTTTTCTGCGTCTCCCTTCATTTCGATCTATCTGTCTCTTTTCTCGTTCTCTGTAGTTTTCACTTTTTTCTCTCTTTCTTCTGTATCCGTCCGTCTCTCAGAGTCTTCCTTCCCTTGTATGTATTTAGTTAGTTTTGACATTTCCCCCCCTAGTTTGCCAGAGGGTGTGTGCGCTCCCTGGGGGGAGAGACAGAGAGAAAGCACCCCATGGGGGACGGTCCTTCTGCAATCCCTTCTCCTCTGTCTCCCTCCTTCTGGGGTTTGGGACATGCGCACACACAGACTGGTGTTTTCCAAGCTGCTGGGTCCAGGACCCACCGCACAGCCAGCCCTGTGGGAGCCAGCGCCTTAACCACCTTGCCTCCGGCTGGCGTGATTTCCTTTATTCATAATACAGTGTGCACGTGTGCAAGAGACAGAGAGAAGTCCCTCATGGGGCCCGGTCCTGCGGCCACACCCAGTGTGCCCGTCTTCCAGGGCGTCAGTTCTGGGCACTTGCGCACATGCCCGGCCGGCTTCAGGCTGACCGAGCCGGAGATTCGAACCGTGGTCACCCGTGCGATCCCTCTTCTCCTGAGCTGACGCCGCCTCCCCTTTAACGTGTACAGCTGTCATTCTAATGTCTCAGGTCGGCCCCATAATGCAGTGGTTAAATCCGGGCATGGACGCTTCCTTCCCCGCCCACTCAGGGAGAGCCCTCTTCCTGCCTGTGAAGTGCGAGCGCAAATAGCGCCCCCCAAGCACGTGAGACCGTACCTGCCTTGGCACCTGCGGCCAGCGATTTGTTAGCGCTCCTAGCTGATGAAAGGCGACACAGGTTGGATCTTATTTATTTATTTTTTAAAAATTTGCTGTAGGGTATATGTGCTCACCAGAAAGACACAGATGGGGGAAGGGAGTGAAGAAGCACCCCCAGGGGGCATGGTCACACCCCCACCCCTTCTCCTCCGTTCTCAGACGTGCTGCTGTGCACACACATGCACCAGCCACCGTGGCCCGGGCTGGTGTCTAAGAGGAGGTGGGCTTCCGAGTCTAACCCTGCTGCTGTCCGGGCCCTCCCGGGCCTGCCCTTCCCTTGGCCAATGGCTGTGCTCTGCGCACTCATTTCAGGGTCAGGCCCACCTCCACTCCCTTGCTTAGGCTGGTCTACACAGCAGGCCACCTCCCCCTTGCTGCCCATGCCTACCCACAGTCTCCAAACCTGTCCCTGCTCTGCTCCCCCACTGCAGTGACCTGCCACAGGGCTAGGCCACTAGCTGGAAGGTGACATCTGGCTTGCTAACCCTGCAGCAGCTGGACGGGGTGTGGGGTAGCACGAGTCAGGGGTGCTGGGTGTGTGTCTGGAGACCTCCTCGAACACACGGAGCTGGTGCTCACCCGCGATCTGGCGCTGGCCGAGGCAGGGGGTGGATCGTGGCACCAAGCCCCTGTGCTGACTCTTTCTCTCTCATAGAAGAGATAAACTTAAAAAAAAAAAAAAGAAGAGGACTTTCGTGTCATCATCACCCCCCTCTCCTCGAAGCATTCGCCATGTGCCGGGGTTCTACCCAGGTCATTGTCTGTAAGCCTCTTCTTAGATAAGTCCTGCGACGGTCCTTGTCTTACAGAAGAGCAGGCTGAGCCCCGAAGAGGGTACTAGAGTCGAGGTCAGTGAGCAACCAAACTGGGATTCGAACCCCGTTCCGGCCGGCCCCAGGCCTCCCCCCCAGCAGAGGCAGACGTCAGAATTTGAGCTCGGTCCGCCCTCCCCTCGCTGGGGCTGAGCCCGGGTGTGCAGGCTCTGAACGGCGGCTGTCGGCAGAGACCGGTCTCTGATGAATCGGGAGAATTAAAATCCATTTAGAGGGAAATCTCTAAATAGGTCTGTGTTGTGCTTTGTGTGTGTTTTTCTCTCGTCTTGTTTTTTCCCCTTCTTTCCCCTGCTGTCTCCGGCTGGGTAATGTATTCTAGGAGCAGGACTGAGTCTGCCTTAATTGAATTTAAAAGCAGGTATTACATCTGCACCTTGGAAGTGGAACGCACGTGGAGGCATGGCCACCGCAGATGGAGCGTTTTCACTCGATGTCGCCTCAATCTTCGCACCGAAGGAGTGGCATTGAGCCCCACTAGGGGCGTCAGGAGAACGGGTACAAAACCCAAAACCCAGCGGCCTTCATCCTTGATCTTCCGTTCGACTCTCCCCCTCCTCTGGTCTTCCTGCTAGCTCCGCCTCCAGGTAACGACTCTCACCTCCTCCCCGGCCCCGCCTCGCCCGGCCCCGGCCACGCCCCGCGGCCGCCCGGCCCCGACCACGCCCCGGCCACGCCCCGGACCACGCCCCCCCCGGGCCCCCGGGCCCTGCGGCTCCCCCTCGCCCTGCTCTGAGCCACTGATGGGGAGAACGGGCGCGTGAACGCAGTGTGTGGCCCGCTTCTCCCAGGGCAGCCACAATGATTTCTTCTTCCTCTTCTTCTCTTCCCTCTTTTTTAAAAAAATGAAGACTTATTTATTGAGGCCAGCAGGCGGTGTGGGGGCGAAGGCGCTGGATTCCCACGTGGGGTTTCCCTGTCTGCTCTGAATCGGCCACTAGAAGCGTGGGGCTCAGCCCCTGCCTGCAGTTCTGGGGAGAGAGCCGAGAGTGGCCTTGCTGGGTCCTATGACATGACTAAAATGTTATTTACGTCTTTATTTATATTTTCCACCAGCAAGAGAGACAGAGACAAATAGACAGGCTCCCAATGGGCAGCCCTAGCCCGTCCAGGTCACGGGCACACGGGAGGTCTCTGGACTCAAACCTGGGACCTCCCCAAGTGGGTCAGCCTTTCAGAGCAAGGCATTTTACCGCTGCACCACTGTCCCACCTGCCAAAGCGATTTTCACCAAACGCCACTCTCTCCCCTGCCCTAAATCCTCCCATGGCTCCCTGTGGCCCCAGGGTAGCTGACGCACCTCTCCAGAGCTCTGAAAGCATCTCTTCTCCTACTCTGCTTCGCCCCCGCTCCAACTCCGGCCTCACCGAGGACCTCACATGCTCCTGGGCCTTTGCACAGGCCGCTACCCCTCTCCCTGAAGTGCCCTTCTCTACGATTTATTCATGGACTCCTCCTCAGCCCTCAGTTCCCAGCTCTCCCTGCTCCAGGAAGCCCTCCCGCATCTCCCAGGCTGAGCCCCTGGAGGGTCTGGATAACCCTGTCATTGCTTTGAGTGTGGGTCACGTACCCAGTAAGTGTCCCTCACCAGGAGGGCAGGGCTGAGTCTGTCTGGGTCTCCCCTGTGTCCCCAACACCCAGGCTAGGATGCCGTATAGTAGGTGCTCAATAAATCCTCGTTGACTGCAGCCACTATCACTTCTCCCCTTCTCCCTCAGACCCGTGCCCTTGAGAAACAGGACCCGGACACCTCCACGCCCGCTTTCTCCGTCTAATGGCCGACCTCAGGCAGGGTCTTCGGTTGTCCCCTGGAAATAGAGCCAATCAATGCGTGTTTTTCATTGGCGGCCGTCTGTGATGGATGGGCGGTGGGAGGGCTATTAAGCCCAGATAATTTTCTGTATGTTCCAGGCTCCGGGCGCCCGTTCGTCACAAAGCTATCTGGCCCGATCTCAAAATGAGAAAGTCATTAAACACACGCACTCGCTCGCTCGCATACGCACACGCAGATTGCTGGGGGGAAGAGAGCCCCGCAATTAATACACAACTGCAAATGTCGCAGTCTTGGCTCACGTGGAGGCCACGCCACCGACAAGGAGCAAAAAGGAGTGGCGGCTCCCCTCCCCCAAGCACAGCCAAGTGCTCCCTGCGAGTGTTGGCAACTGCGTCCCTTCCCCTTCCTTGCTTTCTTTTTCACTTCATGACAGAAACGTGAATGAGAGAGACTAGCAGTTAGCGTAATGGCTATGTCGCTGGACTCCCATGTAGTCGACAGTGGTTCGTGTCCCGGACCCGGTGGCTTAAAACTCACGCCGGGTGCGTGTGCGTGCGTGCCCAAGATCCCGAGAGGAGAACGGAGGAGAAGGGATTGCGGCGTGGCCATCCCCCCTGGGGTGATTTCTCGCTTTCTGTCTCTCTCTGTCTTCCTGGCGAGCGCATGTGCCCTATAGCAAAAACCTCTCCACCCCCCCAAAAAAAGAAAAAGAATGGGACCAGCAGTTAGCGTAATGGCTATGTCGCTGGACTCCCACGTAGTCGACCGTGGTTCGAGTCCCAGACCTGGTGGCTTAAACTCACGCCAGGCACGTGTGTGTGCGTGCCCAAGATCCCGAGAGGAGAATAGAGGGGAACGGATTGTGGCGTGGCCATCCCCCCGGGGGCTGATTTCTCGCTTTCTGTCTCTATGTCTCTCTCTGTCTGTCTGGCGAGCGCACATGCCCTATAGCAAAAACCTCTCAGTTAGCGTAATGGTTAAAAAAGACTTACAAAAAATCCCGAAAAAGAAAAATTGCGGCGTGAAATGTCTGGCGAGCGCACGCGCCCTATGAGAGAAAGAGAGTGATAGAGACACTCTCAGCAAGGTCTCAGCACGCCCTGATCCCCTCTCCAGCCCTCCAGCCCAGTGGGGTCCTAGGCACCTGCACTTATGTGTTTTCAAGCCACCCTCAGGATTTGAACCTGTGGTCGGCCACGTGGCTTCCAGCCTTGCAAGACCCCGCGCTCCCGCCAATGGACTAGAGTTACGTCCACAGTATTGTGTTAAGGTGGGTCCCTGGAGGTAGGTCAGGAAACCAGGATTTGGGGCACGCACCTGTTCCTGGAGGTGGTCCCCGGAAGAACTGTGAGGGACAGGAAAGAGCTGGCGTGCGAGCGAGCAGGGCTCGGTCCCTCCTGGTGACCCTGGGAGGCAGCATGGTGCGTTCACTGGGGTTAAGGCTCCCAAGCGGAGAGGGAGCTGGGGTCTTTATCCTCCCTAACACAGCACCTGGCCGTGGCTCCATCCTGCACCTCACTGCGCTGCCGGAGGGTGCCGTGGGCCGGGACTGAAACGTGGGTGCTGGGGTTTTGGGGCGGCCACACCTGCTGTAGACCGCTCCTGCACTCATTCAGGGGGGTGCGTAAAGCCCCGGTGGGGCCAAGGCAGTGATGAATAAGACACCCAGTCCTCACGCTCGCTCCTGGGACTCGACCCAGCGGTCAGACCCGGGAACTCAGAGACTCCCCTGCCAGTGTCTGGGGACCCTTTCAGGAGGGGAGACTTCTGAAGATGAGCTGGGTCAGGTGAAGGGGAGAAGCAGGGGTGGGGTGAGGGAGAAGAGAGCCGTTAGACTAGGAAGACAAAAAGTTCAGACTTGCCTTCGAGGGCACTAGGGAGCCATGGAGCGCTGTAGAGAGGGGGAGGAGAGACTTCGACTGAGCTGCCGGGAGAACGCTGGGAGGCGTTAAGGAGGTTGTTGCAGGAACTTGTCTCTTTTCTAACAAGGTGGGGGTGTGGATAGTGAGTGGGGGTTGTTCCAGAGAATAACAGTGAAGCCAGTAGTATTTGGGGACCGTGGAACTTGGGGGGGGGGGGGTGGAAATAGTAAAGGCTTGTTTAAGGCTTTCCAGAAAAGGAGTGGGATCATCGCTGACGTGGGGAGCAAAAGGGATGGACTGGGGTGGTGGTGGCATAAGATGTACCTGGTGGACTTCCAAGAGGAGGCGTCCAGGGAAACTGGAGGGAGGTCTGAGGCCAAGTCTGGGTGCGGACGGAGGTTGGGGCTCCATCGAGGTGGGTAAAATGACAGAAACAGGAGCCAGCAGGTGGTGCTGTGGTGAAGGTGCTGGACTCCCACCTCGGATCGAATCTGCGGTTCGAATCCCTAACCCGAAGGCTTGAAACTCATGCCAGGCACATGTGCGTGCGTGTCCAAAGTCCTGAGAGGAAAATGGAGGAGAAGGGATTGTGGATGGCCATGCCCCCTGGGGGTGATTTCTTACTTTCTGTCTCTCTGGTGAATGCACACGCCCTATAGCAAAAATCCCTCTTAAAAAAACAAGCACCACCACCCAAAGTTTCGACCAGAGAGCGTAATAGACATATATGAAAGTAAATAAAACAGTGAGTGGTGAAAATCTTCTTCCTTTTTGGTAGCAAACGTCAGACCCCAATTGTCCAATCAGATGTCTCCAGCTGCACCCTCCAGCCCCGTGACCAGGCCGAGCCAATCAGAAGGCCAGTAGGAACAGGCCTCGGTGATTGACTGGAGCTGGGGCGGGGCCAATGAAAGGCTGGAAAAGGGAGAAAGGCGAGGCTTGGTTAAGGTCTCGCTCCCTGCGGTTATAACCCTGCGACACCCAGGGACCTGACCCCACCACGTTTATAAAGTGTAGACGGTGTCTCCTCTTCACCTGTGACCAGGGACCAGGCCTCCTGCCTTGTGCCTCGACCATCTTCAAAGGGCACCTTGCGTGGAGTCAGCAGGTGGCATGGCGGTTAAAGTGTTGGACTCCCACGTGGCTAAATGCGGTTCGAGTTCCGGTCCTGGCAGCTTGAAACTCACACCGGGCGCGTGTGCATGCGTGCCCAAATCCAGAGAGGAGAACGGAGGAGAAGGGATTGGGGTGATTTCTCACTTTCTCTCTCTCTCCCTGTCTCTCTCAAATAAACTAAGTGCAGTTTGCAGAGGGAGCAGGGGCCAGAAGGAGAGTGCCGGGCAGGTCACTCCCACCTACATTCCGTTGGCTCAGTTCAATCAGGTCTCGGCCGCAGCTGCAAGGGATGCTGGGAAATGTCTCATGTGCCCCGAGGAAGACAGGACAGGGTTTGGAGAGCGCCCAGGCAGCCAGAAAGCCAGAGGTTGCTCCCTCCTGGAGTGTGGGGAAGAGGATAGGTGGGAAAGCCCACCCGACGACCCGTCAGTACAGAAACGGGGGGCAACTCCCTAAGCCGCTGCCAGACGTGACTCTGGGGCGGGGCATGTCTTTACTAGATATGACGCTCCAGGGGGGTGGGGACCCAGTGTTCCCTGGTCGCCAGCATGTCCCCATATCCGAGAACAGTGCCTGGCACACGGTGGGTGCTGGCTGGGTGGGGTGGGGGGTGAGGTGGTGGGTCCGTGGACAGGTACATGGCAACTGGGTGGTGGCTGGGTGGTGGCTGGGTGCGGGGGTGTGTCTATTTATGAGTGAATCCATTTCTTTTTTCTTTCTTTTTTTTTTTAAAGCATTCTTTTTTTAAAAAATAACTATTTATTTTATTTATTCATTCATCGATTTTTTAATTTGACCAGAGAGAGACGGAGGGTGAGAGAGAGAGGAAGTGAGAAAGCAAGCCCAGGTCCAGGACTCGAACCCCAGTCAGCCATGAGGGAGTGCCCAGCACCTTAACCACCATGCCACCTGCTGGTCCCATTTCTTTCTCTCTTTTTTTGGAGAGGTTTCTCCTATAGAGCGCAAGTGCTCACCAGAAAGACAGAGAGAGACAGAGAGACAGAAAGCGAGAAATCACCCCCCGGAGGGATGGCCACACCGCAATCCCTTCTCCTCTGTTCTCCTCTCGGGATCTTGGGCACGCAAGCACACGCGCCCGGTGTGAGTTTAAGCCACTGGGTCCGGGACTCAAACTGTGGTTGACTACGTGGGAGTCCAGCGACATAGCCATTATACTAACTGCTGGTCCCGAAACCATTTCTTTATCTTTCAGTGCCACTGAATCGGCTGGAGCTACTGGTAGTATGACCGCCCAGTGGACCCCTGGCCATAATTCTAGAACCCCAGGGTGTTGGGACCGCCTTCCTGCCCTTCAGGTACATGGACACCATTCTTGTAGCCAGGAGATGCTTTTGGTGACACATAAGCCAGCCTCGAGTTACCTCAAATCTCATAGTGGCAGAGTTATTTTTTTACACTACTTGTTCAAGAAGAAAGTCTTTTTTTTTTTTTGAGGTGAATTAGATTCACAATATTTTTTTTAAGAATTTTTTAAATTTAACTTTATTTATTTATTTAAATTTGACCGGAGAGGGGGGAGAGAGAGAGAGAGAGAGAGAGAGAGAGAGAGAGAGACAGTGAGGAAGCCAAATGCCAGGTCCAGGACTTGAACCGCAGTCGACCATGTGGGAATCGAGCGCCCTTAATCACCACCCCCTTTCGAACCTCTTTTTAGGACATATTCCGGGGCACAGCCTGTGGACGCGCCGTTGTCACCCTGGACGAAGCTTCCAGGTGCTTAGCGGAGCCTGGTCCGGGAGACCCTTTGGAAGGGGCTTCGAGGACTCAGCACCAAGCCCCGCAGACGGAGCCCTGGGAGCCCACCCGGGATAACCCGCGTGTCAGTGCGTGTGCATGCGTGTGTCCCTGTGACCTCGGACACGGGGCTGGGCACGGGCTCCCAGGAGTGCACGGGCCTCCTCCTCCCATCCCCCAGCCCTCCAGCCAGGACGGTGTGTTTTCCCTCGATGACATTTGGGATCTTTTAATAGTTGTCACATTAGCATACATTTGCATACCTTATGCTAATCAGGCTATTTATTTTTGAAAAAGCACTTTGACTTGTGAGGCCCTCTCACCCCGGGGGAACTCAAGTTTTTCCTGGAGACTGTCTGCTTCCCTGGGGGCGAGGGGGGGCACTCTGCCATCACCCGGGCAGACACACCCGGGGACAGAGACGGTCCCCAGGCTGCATTTGGCGGACGTCGGGACCAGCCTGGGAGGTAGACAGGGGGCCTCTCCTGGTGTGTGACGGGTCAATGTCATGATGTTTCAATTTACTGCTAAATATCCCCAAACCACAACGGGTTCATGGGGGGTTAAATGCATTTTTTACTTTTTTTTGCGGGGGGGGGAGATGTTTTTGCTATAGGGCACGTGCACTCTCTAGAGAGACAGAGAGACAGAAAGTGAGAAATCACCCCCTGGGGGGACTGCCGTTCTGCAGTCCCTTCTCCATTCTCCTCTGGGGAGTGAGTTTAAGTCACAGGGTCCGGGACTCGAACCATGATCGACTACATAGGAGTCCAGCGGTGTAGCCATTACACTATCTGCTGGTCCTCATATATTTTACTTTTTGATAGCTTTGTTTAAAAAGTGCATTTATTCATTTACTTCATGAGCAGGCACCTGCTCCAATTTGCCTGCAGCCCCACCTGACCCCTATCATGGACAGACGCACTCCCAGCACGCTCAGGGAGGGCTTCAGACTCGAACCCAGAACTTTCCCACATGGGTCAGCCTCACAGGGCACTGCATTTTCCACTACGCTGCCATCTGGCCCCTCGATTTGCGATATTTTTGCTTCCAAAGGGCGCATCCGATGTCACCCCCGAGGACACCCCACTGTAAGTCAAGGGGCTTCTGTACTGTTCTCGAGCCATTTTCCAGACTAGCCAGGGAGGCAGGGTGACAGCGGCGTCTGGGCGGGCACCGGGTCCCCACCCGGGGTCATGGCACTAGCGGTGGGTCCTTCCTCCTCTATCCCTCTCTGGCTCTGCTGGGCCTGTCCCATCTAATGGGGAAAGGTGAGCTCCCACATACCCTCCAGCCACCACCCATGACTGCCTCTTACAGCAGAAGTCCTTGAGAAAGTCGTCTACACTGGTTGTCTCCATGTCCTGTCTCCCCCCACCCCCTTCTGAGCCTTCTCCAGTCAGCCTCGCTTCTCACACTGAAATCGCTCCCACTGAAGTTAACAACCTGCGCGTCCTCCTTGCCCAGGACAGTGACAGCTGTCCTGGAAACAGACCCTGTCCCGGCTGGACCCCTCCCACCTTGCCAGTGTCCTCCCCTGGCTCCCTCTCTTTGTCCTGAGGCTGGGTCCTTGGCTGGGTTCTTTTCTCTTCCAACCACATCTGTTTGGCTTTGTCAATGTCGTTTGGTCTCAGGGATTTCAACCCGTCTACACCCGATGACATGCGCAATGCTGTTTCCAGGCCGGTCTCCCTCCCGTTCCAGACTCCGTGTCTAGCTGTTCTTGCAGTCTCCCTATGGGGTTGAAGGGGCATCTAATTCAACATGTCCCCCGAATCTGCTCCTCCTGCACCCCTCCTTCTTGACTGAGAGCAGCCCTTGCAGCTGCATAACTATTGTTATGGCTGGGTGGTGGTTTGTCCCCCAAAGTTTCATGTTTTAGAACTTGGCGTGCTTAGTGGCAGTGGTCGCTTCGCAGTGATTGCATTGCACTGGCAGTGCTCTCGTCAATCAATTGCTGATGTCTTGAGAGACTCAGGGCATTCTGGCTCTCGCGAGAAGTGGGGGGTGTTCTCGCGAGAGCTGTTTGGTATAAAAGAGAGCTGCCAGCAGCGCTGGCTCTCCCCTCTGGTGCGTGCCTCCCTTGTGTTCAGGTGGCTGGGCTGTAGGCCTAGGACTTCGGGCTTTCCACCTGCCAGAATTGTGAGTTTTGCAAAGAAACTTGTTCTCTTCAGACCCCCTGGTGTCAGATGTTCCAGTTGGCGATGTGATGACAGATTTAGACGCGGGAATCTGGATCTCCCTGCCTCCTCTGCGGGATACGCACATCAGCAAACCTTGTCACTGGCCATGTTCGAGGGCGACCCACATTCTCTCCTTTTCCTCTGACTCTACCCTACTGCCCTCCCTGCCCTCAACTCTCCCTCTCACACCCCTGCACTCACTCTGCTCCCCATGTTCACGCACTTCTGGGCCTTTGCTGACTGTTTCCTTTGCCTGGAAACATCCTCATGTAAGTCTATTTCTTTTCTGCTTTTCCTTTTTAAAAGCGTTTGCCGGAGGGTATGTGCACTCCCTGGGAAAGACAGAGAGAGAAAGAGAAGGGAAGCGAGAACCCACCACCCAGGGTGGGGGATGGCCATGCCCGACCCTTCTCTATTCTCCTCTTGGGATTTTTGATCATGCAAACACACCAGGCGTGTTCCCCAAGGCTCTGCACCCGCGACTCAAACTGTGCAGGCAGACATGTGGGGTCCAGCTGCCTCAACCACCACCCACGGGGGCCCCAAGTCTTGTTTGTTTCTTGTATCCTTGGCGGCGGAAAGGGTGTCTAGCAAATACTAAGTACTCCATAAATACCTTGGTATTTACTGAATGTGTAATTAAATACATTTGCATTCATTTGGTGCATGCTTGAATATATATGCATTAAAAAAAAGGGGGACCAGCAGGTGGCATAATGGTTACATTGCTGGACTCCCACTGCGGTTCCAGTCCTGGACCGGGCAGCAAAAAGCTCACACTGGGCGTGTGTACGTGCATGCTTAAAATCCCAAGAGGAGAATGGAGAAGGGATTGTGGGCCCACTGGGAGCTGATTTCTCACTCTTTGTCTCTGTCTCTCCAGCGAATGCACACGCTCTTATAGCAAAAAATCTCGCCATCCTCCCCAAATTCAACATCAGCGGTGGATATTGTTGAGATAAAAGGAGATTTTTTTAAAAAATTAAATGATTTATTTTAATTTGACCGAAGAGGGGCAGAGAGAGAGAGAGAAAGTGAGAAAGCAAGCCGCCAGGCCGCTGTCGGCCACTGGGAGTCCAGTGCCCCCAACCACCACGCCACCTGTCGGCCTTGAAAGCTGTCCACATCTTCATAGACGGGCCTGTTTTCTCGCGTTTCCGATGAGGACTGTAGCCTCACTGGACGTTAATACAAAACTCAGGGTCGTGACCCACGAGCTGTGTGTCCCCCGGTTTCCTCCTCCGGAAAATGGCCATGACCAGCAGCTCCCGGCTGAGAGAGCTATAACCGAAGGGTTAAACCCAGTCTGGGGTGATGGTATTTGCAATGCATGAAGTTTAAACATTTTCAATAAAGGAAAACAAACCCAGCCGATGCGCTTCTGATTTATCGTAATTGCAAAGCAAGAGCGTTAATATAATTGTCGGGGGGTGGGGGGTGGGGGGTGGGGGCTTCACACAGAGCCCGGGCAGCCCCCGGTGGGATGCGGCCCGGGCAGGTTAAGCAAATGCATTACTTTAATAACCTGGGGAGGCGGCCGGAGCCATTAGGAAGAGGGGAGAATAAATATTATCCCGAGAAGCTCCAGAATCGGCGGTTTTATCACCGAGAATTGTCCCTGTGCTATTTACTTTCAATTTAGATTTTCGGGAAAGTGGCTCTTGGCACATTTTATGTATGAAGGAGAATGACTGGAATTGAAAAATGACCTGATTTTGCCACCCAAGAGGAGAGGAGCCATGGTTTTCTGAGTGTGAGTGAGCGCCACGCTGTCCCACCAAGTCCCTTCCCCGCGGTGGAGCTTCGATTTTCATTTTCGGTTTTAAAATTTTGCCAGAGGGCGCATATACTGTCTGGAGTCATTGAGAAAAGGGCCAGGGAAAGAGAAAGCTCCCCCTGTCCCTTGGGGCATGGCCACATCGTAATCCCTTCTCCTCTGTCCTCCTTTTGGGCACGAATGCACACGCACTCAGTGTGTTTTTCAAGCCACCGGGTCTGGGACTCGAACCGCACAGTTGGCCCTATGCGATCCAGCCACCTTAACCACTACGCCGCTGGTTGGCCCCGTTGATGTGGCTCTTAGCATCAGCACGGAGATGGCTCACACACAGGGGGCAGGTGCTGGGTTGACCTGAGTCTTTTTTTTTCTTTTTTTGGAGAAGTTTTTGCTATAGGGCACGTGTGCTCACCAGAAAGACAGAGAGAGACAGAGACAGAAAGCGAGAAATCACCCCCCAGGGGGGATGGCCACTCCGCAATCCCTCCTCCTCCATTCTCCTCTCGGGATCTTGGGCACGCACGCACACGCACCTGGTGTGAGTTTAAGCCACCGGGTCCAGGACTCGAACCATGATCGACTACATGGGAGTCCAGCGACATAGCCATTACACCAACTGCTGGCCCCTTGACCTGAGTCTTCCCCGGAGGCCCGGGGACATTAGTACAGACATCCAGCGATGTGGATTGTTACGAGTGACGTTATAGATCCTCTGGCCTGGCCAGTTTGTTCCCTGGTGGGGGAAACAGGTCCTGAGTCAGGCCGTCCTGGGCCGCTGGACTCCGCTCACCTAAGTCTGCTCACCATCCATACCTTCTCTCACTCAGGAACGCTCCCTGGCTCCCTGTGCCCCCAGAGAAGGCCCTCTCTGGCTCTCCTTCACACTCAGAATAGATTCAGTACGGATCCGTGGTCCACATTTAAAGTTAAGAACCAGAAAACGATTAGGAGAACAAGACCCAGAGCTAACCCGCCCTCTGGCGGTCCGGGAGCCACACCCCACGTGGCCGGTGCTGTGGTTTGAGCCCTGGACCTGGTGACGTGGAATCCACATCAGGCACGTGTGCGTGGATAGCCAAAGTCCCGACAGAATGGAGAGGGAGAAGAAAGGACTGCATGGGGCTGGCAGGGGGCAGGGTGGGTAAGGGCGCTGGGCTCCCACATGGCCGACTGCGGTTCAAGTCCTGGACCTGGCCGCTGCTTTCTCGCTTTCTCTCTCCTCTCCCGTTGTCCCTTTGGTCAAATTAAAATAAATCAAGTTAAATCAAATAATTAAAAGAGAGAGAGAGGGAAGGGATTGGTGTGACCAGGCCCTCGTCGTGGGGGGGGGATTTTCTTCCTCTCTGTCTCTGTCTCTCTGTCTCCGTCTGTTGAGCCCCTGGCACCCTCTGGCAAATTAGAAAAAGAGAAATCTTCAAGACCTGGAGTTATGCAAAGAGTTCTCAGGAGAAGAACCAAGGATGACCCACAAGAGAACAAAAAATGGACAAATCGGACTTCATCCAAACGAATACCTTCCCCGGGGGACCAGCAGGTGGCGTGGTGGTTAAGGCGCTGGACTCTCCCACATGGCCGACCACGGTTCGAGTCCCAGACTTGGTGGCTTGCTTTCTCACTTTCTCTGCCTCTCATCCTCCCTGTGTGCATCTCCCTCTGGTCAAAATTAAAAAAAAAAAGATAAAGAAAAGAAAATGAAAAATAAGGAATTCTTTTAAAAAAATGAATACCTTCTGCTCTGCGAAAGACACCTATAGAAGGGACAAGAAGTTACGCGTGGACCGAGAGAAGCACCTGGCACGTCACTCGTCTGATGAGAACCTAGAGTGTCGCTAGAGTGTCTAAGGGCTCTGAAACTCAGCCAATGGCCGGGATTGAAATAGATGGAAGCGGGAGCAGACGGCCCAGCGGATAGACGGCAGGCACATGGCCCAGCGGATAGACGGCAGGCACATGGGACAGGGTGTGCGTCGCCGTGAGCCATTGGGGATGCAAATCAAAACGGCAAGGCGGTGTCACAGCGAGAGCCTCAGAGGACGGCGGGCGAAGGGGCCATGTCGGCGAGGCTGGGGGGAACGCGGACGGGACAGCTGTTGTGGAAGGCAGGCCCGCGGGCTGTGGCTGCTTTTGTTTGACAAACGCAACATGCACTTAACGTTAAGACCCTGCGATTGCGTCCTTGCGCGTTTATAGCCCGGAGAGATGGAAACTTATGCTTACACGGGAATCTGTGCCTGGATGGTTCGAGCAGCCTCGTGCCGGACCGCCAAGCCCTGGCAGAGCCCAGCTGCGAGGAGAATGGGGAAGGGATTGTGGCGGGGCCATCCTCCCAGGGGGGTGCGGAGGGGCGCTTTCTCACTTTGTCTCTCTCTCTTTCTCTCTCCAGTGAGTGTGCCTGCTCTTATAGCCACACACACACACACACACACACACACACACACACAGCTGTAAAATCTTAATAAAGCCAATAACATCGGAGGCAGCAGGTGGTGTGGGGTAAGGCACTGGATTCCCACATGGCTGACCCTGGTGACTTGGAAGTCACACCAGGCGCGTGTGCACGTGTGCGTGCAGTCCCGAGAGGAGAATGGAGGGGAAGGGATGACAGCGTGGCCGTCCGCTCTGGGAGGTGATTTCACACTTTCCCTCCTTCTCTCTCTCTCTTTTCTCTCTGGTAAGCGCATGTGCCCTATAGAAAATGTAAAATAATAATAGTAATAATGAAATAATTTGAGAAAAATGTGTGGTGACAGAGAACAGGACAATAGTCGTCGGAATTAGGGTGGGGTAGGGTGTGATGACAGAGGGGGCAGTGTAAGGAATTTGGGGGGAGAAGGGTCTGTTTTGACTGCGTTGACAACATGGATATATTAAATTGTAAAGAACTTAATCCACCCCGTTAGCTGGATAGAGGACAAAACCACAGGCCCATCTGAGCAAATGCCCAGAAAGCGTTCGACAGAATCCAAGCCCTTTTCATGATATAAATACTCAGTAACCTAGGAATAGAAGGGGGCTTTCTGAGCCCGAGAAAGGGCATCTATTAAAAACCCACAACTAACCCCACCCTTTAATGCTCTCCCACCGAGATCGCAAACAATACGAGGGTGCTGCTCTCGCCATCTCTCTCCATCTCGCCCGGCAGGTCCTCGCCAGGGCACGTGGACGAGACAAAGAACTGAAAGACTTCCGTGATGAAAGGAAGGCTAAGCCACCTCGGTGTACAGATGACACGCTCTTACAGATAGAAAGTCTTAGAGAGCAGAGAGAGCGTTCTAGGTAATACAGGGATTCTGCAAAGTTGCCGGGTACGTCTCTGCGCAAAATTAGCTGTGTTTGCATGCATTAGACATGAACCCCGTAGCCTAGTGGTTAAGGGAGCCGGACCCCATGTGACAGCCTGCAGTTTGAGTCCCAGCTCCGATGGCTTGAAAAACAAATGACGGGGTGCAAGTACACGCATACCTCGAATCCTGCCAGCAGGGGACAGGGAGGAGAAGGGGTTCTCACATGACCACGCCCCAGGGGGATGCTTTCTCCCTCTCTGTCTCTGGCGAGTACACGTGTCCTCTGGAAATTAACATATATGAACAATCTGAAAAATGAAACCAAGAAAACAATTATCTTTGATATCATCAAACAGAATGAAATTCTAAGAGGAAGTTTAATAGAAGAAATGGAAAACTTATTCTGAGAAGGACAAAATAGAGTTAAAAACAATGAAAGAGCCCAATAAAGAGGACCCCATTTTTGGGACCGGCAAGTGGCGTGGTGGTTAAGGTACTGGACTCCCACGTGGCTGAGTGAAGTTCGAGTCCCAGCATGGAGAAGGGATTGTGGTGTGGCCATCCTCCCGGGGGGGGGGGGGGGGGGGGTGCTTCCTCACTTTGTCTTTCTTACTTTCTGTCTCTCTCTCTCTGTCTGTCTCTTTCTGGTCAAATTGAAATAATAATAATAATAAATAAAATAAAAATAAATAATTATGAAAAAAAAAAGAACCCCCATGTTCATGGATTGGGAGATGTAATATTGTTAATACTCCCAAATGGATTCAAAACAAATTGTGTCTTTTTTTTTTTTTCTTTAACAGACATGGACAAGCAGATTCTAAAATTTTTGTGGAAATTTAAGAGACTCAGAATAACCAGAACAATCTTGAAAGGAGGAATACGCTTGGAGGAGTCACATGTTCCAAATGCAAAACTTACAGCAAAACTAAAATAACCAAGACAACATGGGCTGTGTCACCATGGTGCCGTAGTGACACACGTACCCTCCCAGGCTGGAGGCCACATGGCCGACCGCAGGTTTGGATCTCCACGTCCCCCATGAAAGTGCACTGGGCGGGCACGTGCTTGGCTGGCCAAGCCCCTTAGGCTCTGGAGCAGGGGAGGTTTGCTCTGTGAGGAGACCCTGTCGAGGACTCTCTCTCTCTCTCTCTTTCACCTGTATGTACTTTCTATTATCGAAAAGAGAGAGAGGGGCGGTCAGGTGGCATAATGGTTATGTTGCTGGACTCTCATATAGTCGACTGTGGTTTGAGTCCCAGACCCGGTGGCTTAAACCTTGTGCCAGGCATATGTGTGTGTGTGCCCAGAATCCTGAGAGGAGACTGGAAGAGAAGGGATTGCTACATGGCTATCCCCCCAGGGGGTGATTTCTTGCTTTCTGTCCCTCTGTCTCTCTCTGTCTCTCTGGCAAGTACACATGCCCTATGGCAAAAATCTCTCTAAAGAGAGAGAGAGAGAGAGAGAGAAAGCATGGTATTGGCATGGCAAACATAGAATGGGGGAGAAAACTCCCATTATGAGTAATGGTCAATTGCTTTTTGGCAAGGACCCAAACAGTTCAATGGCATAATAATAATCTTTTCAACAAATGGTGTTGGGACAACTGGATGTCCACATGCAAAAGAATGAAAATGGATCCCTACCTCACACCGTATACAAATATATTAACTCAAAATACATCATAGGCTATCCACAGTGGCAGAGCAGTAATGCTTGTTTTGCAGTGCTGGGGAGCTATGGGAAGGTCCTGGATATGTAGTCTAAGATCTCCCCATACCTGTTGGGAACATGCCTGCCTGTGATCCTGATTGGCTGAGGCTGGGAGTGGGGCATGGCAGGGAGTCCTTGTTGGGATGCCTGTCACTCTCTCAGAAGAAATAAATGAACTTTAAAAAATACATTACTGAGGGACCAGGAGATGGCATAATGGCTATGTCGCTGGACTCCCATGTAGTTGACTGCAGTTCAAGTCCCAAACCCAGTGGTTTAAACTCAGGTCGGGCGCGTGTGTGTGCGTGCCCAAGATCCCGAGAGGAGATGGAGGAAAAGAGATTGCGGCATGGCCATCCCCCCTGGGGGGTGATTTCTCACTTTCTGTCTCTCTCTGTCTTTCTGGCGAGTGCACAAACCCTATAGCAAAAACCTCTCCTTCCTCCCCAAAAAATACATCACAGACCTAAGTGTAGTGGTTGAAAGTATTAAACCCTTAGAAGAAAACATCGAGGTTTCATGATCTTGGAATTAGCAATGTTATTTTAGGTCAGCACCAAAAGCAAAATGGAGCCACCAGATGGCCTAGCAGTGAGGACCCTGGTCTCCCACATGGCTGACCACAGTTCGAGTCCTGGACCCAGTGACTTGAAAATCATGCCAGATGCATGTGTGTGTGTGTGCCCACAATCCCAGGAGGAAAATTGAGTAGGAATTGAGGGGATGATTTCTCACTTTCCCTCTCTTTGTCTCTGTCTCTTTCTCTGGTGAGTACACCCTAAGGGGGAAAAACTCTAAAAATAAAAGAAAAAAAGCACAAGCAAGAACAACAACAAAAATCAGGAAAATTGGACGTAATCAAAATGAAAAACTTGTGTTTCAGAGGACACCAGCAAGGAAGTAAAAAGACAACACACAGAATGGGAGAAAGGATTTGCGAATCGGGCATCTAGTGGGGACTCGCATCTAGAATAGATCAGGAACCCTTCCCACTCAACAAGAAGAGAGAAATCGCCCAATTAAAAAATGTGCCAAGGAGCTGAGCGGACATTTCTCCAAAGAAGATACACACAAATAGGCAAAAATCACCTGAGAAGATGCTCAGCCTTCCTAGGTATGAGGGAAAGAACATCGGAACTGCACAGCCACCGGTGGCTGGAGAACAGCGTGATATCCGTGAGTGTTGGTACGAGTGTGGAGGAATGGGAACCCTTGTGCATTGCCGATGGGGATGTGAAATGAGCCACTTTGTGGGGCCAGCAGGTGGCATGGTGGCTAAGGCTCTGGACATTCCCATATGGTCAGCCATAGTTCAAGTCCCAGACCTGGTGGCTTCCTTTCTCACTGCTCTCCTCCCCGGTGTCTCTCTGGTCAAATTAAAATAAATGAATGGGGACCAGCAGTTGGAGTAATGGCTATGTTGCTGGACTCCCATGTAGTCGACTGTGGTTCGAATCCCAGACCCAGTGACTTAAACTCACACTGGGCATGTGTGCGTGCATGCCCAAGATCCCCAGAGGAGAATGGAGGAGAAGGGATTGCGGTGTGGCCACCCCCCCCCTGGGGGGGTGATTTCTTGCTTTCTGTCTCTCTGTCTCTATCTGTATTTCTGGCGAGCGCACATGCCCTATAGCAAAAACTTCTTCAAAATAAATAAATAAATGGATGAACAAGTGAAAAATTAAATAAATCTTTAAAAATAAAAAAGAAAGAAATGAGCCACTTTGGGAAGTAGTCTGGCAGTTCCTCAAAAGGTTAGAGTTAGGGACCAGCAGTTAGCGTAATGGCTATTTTGCTGGACTCCCACGTAGTCGACCGCGGTTCGTGTCCCAGACCCAGAGGCTTAAAACTCACGCCGGGCGCATGTGCATGCGTGTCCAAGATCCTGAGAGGAGAATGGAGGAGAAGGGATTGTGGCGTGGCCATCCCCCCTGGGGGGTGATTTCTCGCTTTCTGTCTCTCTGTCTCTCTCTGTCTGTCTGGCGAGCGCATGTGCCCTATAGCGAAAATCTCTCAAAAAAAAAAAAAAAAAAAAAAGAAAAGAAAAAGGTTAGAGTTAGAATCACCATCTGACTTAGCAATTTCATTCCTATAAAAGTATTCAAGAGAAGGACCAGCAGGTGGCAGAATGGTTACGTCGCTGGACTCCCACATAGCCGACTACGGTTCGAGTCCCAGATCCAGCAGCTTAAAACTCATGCCGGGTGTGCGTGCGTGCCCCAAGATCCTGAGAGGAGAATGGATGAGAAGGGATTGCAGCGTGGCCATCTCGCCTGGGGGGTGATTTCTCGCTTTCTGTCTCTCTGTCTCTCTCTGTCTTCCCAGCAAGTGCATGCCCCTTATAACAAAAATCTCTCTCTCAAAAAAAAAAAACTATATCCAAGAGAAAGAAAACATGTCTTCATGCAAACGCTGTGTACAAATGCTCACAGCAGTATTATTGATCATTTTCAACTAGTGAGAACAGCCTAAGTATCCATTGACTGGTGATTTTTTAAACAAAAAAGGGATGTGTGCATACCACAGAATAATAATTGACTATAAAAGAGAATGAGTGGGGGCCAGCAGGTCGTGTGGTGGTTAAGGTGCTGGACTCCCATATGGCCATCCACAGTTTGAGTCCTGGACCTGGCAGCTTGCTTTCTTGATTTCTCTCTCTCTGTGTGTCTCTCTCTGGTGAGTACACATGCCCTATAGCAAATTAAATAATAATAATAATAATAATAATAATAATAATAATAATAAATACAATTAAATAATACTCTTTTTTGGAGAGGTTTTTGCTATAGGGCACATGCATTCGCTAGAAAGACAGAGACAGAAATCGAGAAATCACCCCCAGGGGGGATGACCACGCCGTAATCCCTTCTCTCTTCTCCTCTCGGGATCTTGGGCACGCACGCACACGCGCCTGACGTGAGTTTAAGTCACCGGTCAGGGACTTGAACCACAGTCGACTACATGGGAGTCCAGCGACACAGCCATTACGCCATCTGCTGGTCCTCCTAGTACACAGTTTTTTAGCTAAGTTAAAAGGTTTGGGGGGGCCAGCCTTCGGCCTGGTGACTACGGGGGTGGGTCCCACATGGCCGGCTGTGTGGTTCAAGCCCGGGATCTGGCAGCTTGAAAACACCAGCGTGTGAGCGGGCCAGCCCCCAGTGCCCAGAGGAGAGGGCCGGAGAAGAAACGTTGGTGTGTCCCCTCCCTCTCGGTCTGCCTCTCTTTGGCAAACAAGTTGCCCTCTGGCAAAAAGGCGTTGGAGAGAGCGGTGAAGTAAGTGACTCCATGTTTGAATGAATGAATAATTAAAAATAGAAACAGATGGGGCCAAGCTGTGGCCGCTGCCTTGGCCCGGCCAGGGTCCCTGACCCCTGGAGGCCCCTGCTCACGCTCGGCGTGCTCGAGTCTCCCCGCTTCCCGAGCCCGGGCCCTCTCCGTGCCCTGGTGGGACACCCCTCCTGTCCTGCTCAGAGACCCCCCCAGTGGCAGGCCCTCCTCAGCTGTTCTTTTTTTTTTTTTTCCTGGCCATAGGGCGTGTGCTCTCACTGGAGAGAGACAGAGAAAGTGAGAAATCACCCGCTGGGGTGGGGGGGCTGGCTCTGTCTTAATGACACCCAAACAGCTACAACAGCTCCACATCATTATTATAAAATATTAAAATGACTCACAAAATCAATTATTTACACACGGCGTGTTCTTGCTTCCAGGTGTTTGGGGGGGCTAATGGGATCTTTTTTAGGTACAGACTAGGGCCGGCCCTTGGGAATGGGGGTGCTGAGAGATGGTCTGTCAGTCATGTCTCTGTGCAGACGGGGACACTGAGGCACGGTGGGGGGATCGGGCGGCAGAGGGGACGGGTGGAGCAGAGCCCCAGGACCCATCCACTGCCTTGTCACGGGGCCCCTGATAGAGGGTGCCGGGCAGGCACAGGTGGGCGGGACTTCCAGAAGGCCTCGGGGCCTCCTGAGTGGTGGGGAGATGGAGAGAGACAGACAGGGACAGAGACAGAGGTGGAGACGTAGAGACAGACAGGGACAGGCTAAGAGGCAGACTGTATTTCCCCTTTTGCAAGAAGGACATATTTTTCATTGTCTAAGGGCACACACCCTCAGCATGTGAGAGAGACAGACAGAGAGGGAAGGAGGGGAAGGGAGAACGCACCCCCAGAGTCCCCTCTCCCCCACCTGTTGGGATTCAGAGCACACACATGCACCTGGCGTGTTTTTCTTTTTTCTCTTTTTTAAACAATTATTTAATTTTACTGTTTATTTTAATTTGATCAGAGAAAGACAGCAAGAGAGAGAGAGAGTGAAAATAAAAAAAAAGCTGCCGAGTCTGGGACTCAAACTGTGGTCGTCCACAGGGGAGTCCAGTGCCCTTAACCACCATGCCACCTGCTGGCCCCGATACTTGGTATGTTTTTCAGGTCACAAGGGCCGAGATTTGAATCGTGTGAGCCTTCTGGGATCCGGCTCTTTGTCTCTCTCTCTTTTTATTTTTTAGAGAGAGAATTTTTCTATAGGGCGTGTGCTCACTGGAGAGACAGAAAACGAAAAATCACCCCCTGAGGGATGGCCGCATCGCAACCCCTTCTCCACTCTCCTCTCAGGATCTTCGGCACGCACGCACACGCGCCCCACACGAGTTTTAGGCCACTGGGTCCAGGACTCGAACCTCAGTCGCCTGTGTGGGAGTCCGGTGAGGCGACCATTATGCCGTCTGCTGGCCCCACGCGCACCTGTTTTCCTTGTCCGTCCCCCACCTGGGCTGCGGCCATGCCCAGGTGAATACCTCACTTTGGTTCCTGTGGTGTCCCTAGCTCCCAGCCGGGGCTAGTGACGCTTGCAGACCTGCTCGGTTGGACGAATAGACGATGTGGGGACGGTGGTGCGGGCGGCGGCGCTGCGGGAGCTCGGGGAGCAGGGCTGGGTCCCCGAGTAGAATGGCCACCCCATCTTAGAGTCAGGAAGGGAGGGGTCCCGGAGCTTGCCCACCCGGGTTACCCCTGTGATGTCGCCCTCAGGGTCTGGATGGCCCCGGGCGTGGAAATCCCTCCTTAGGATCTGAGCACTGGCCAGCAGGTGGCTGGTGGTTGGGGCACGGGATCCCACATGGCCCACTGTGAGCTCCGGTCTCGGACCCGGTGACTTAAAGAACATTCTGGGTGCGTGCCCGTCCATGCCCGACATCCCGAGAGGAGACAGATGGGATTGTGGCGTGGTGGGCATGCTTTCTCTCTCTCTCTCTCTCTCTCTGTCTCTCCCTCCAGCAAGTGCACACACCCTATAACAATTTTTTTTTTGGAGAGGTTTCTGCTATAGGGCACGTGCGCTCGCCAGAAAGACAGAGAGAGACAGAAAGACAGAAAGCGAGAAGTCACCCACCAGGGGGGATGGCCACGCTGCAATCCCTTCTCCTCCATTCTCCTCTCGGGATCTTGGGCACACACGCACACGCGCCCGGTGTGAGTTTAAGCCACCGGGCCTGGGCCTGGGAGTCCAGCGACGTAGCCATTACGCCAACTGCTGGTCCCGGCCCAATAACAGATTTTTTTTTTAAATACAAAAAAAACCCAAAAAACAAACAAACAAAAAAACAAACTATAACCAAGCATGTATTTTTGGCAATGGGATTCCGTCTGTTCTCAGAAGCACTGTCCCTGGTCCCTCTGGCAGCCCCGTGCCCTGCTGGGAGCAGTCGGGTGGGGAGGGAGAAGGACCAGCCCCTTCCTGCTCTCTCAGTTCTCAGTCCCAGCCCATCGGAAAGTTCCTGACAAGCCAGGAGGGGTGGGCTGATAACCAAGGTGTCCTGATGGCTGATAACCAAGGCGCTCCTGTTCGCTGATAACCGAGGTGTAGCTGACAGCGCGAGCCCCTTCCCGATAAGGAGAGAGCCGGTGAGGGGCTGGCTGCGCAGGGCTGGGTGAGGCTGGAGGGGCCCCTCTGCCCTCTCCTCCCGTCTCCTGTCTCCGATCTCCCCAGCAGGGAGAGCCAGGCGTTCTGAGTGTGATCAGCGGTGACGGGCCTCCCCCAGGGCCCTCGGGTGGACACAGCTCAGATCTAAGCCCTCCTTGAAGCCCCGGGCCATCCCAGTCTAAGACACTCAGGCAGGAGCTGTCCTGGTGGGGTGCCGCTGGTGCGGTGACCACCCCCAGCCTGTCCTGTGTGGGTGGAGAGTCACTTCCTCTGGCCCCCGTGGCTGTCACTCAGCCCTAGTCAGGCTGCAGACAGCAGGGTTGTCATGGAAACGAACACGCTTTCCCCCTGGAGGGGTGGGGAGCGGCCCCAGGGAGCCGGAAGCTCTGTGTGTGCTCCGCAGAGTGACCTGGGGCCGTGATTCAGGGGTGGGGGTGGCTAGCCCCCTCCCTGCCGAGGCTCCCCTCCTCCCGCCCTGCTCTGGCTGTCCCCGCAGCCCCGGTGTGAGCGTGACTTGGTTCAAGGCTGACTGTCCGTCCAGACAACCTCAGGCTCTGGGACTCACCCTCACCCGGAGAGCAGGCACCAGCCTGCGGGCTCATTCGTGGCCAGTAACCGCCAGCGCCTGAGTCCGGGTCCTCGCAGGGGAGAGAGGCCCAGCAGCTCTGGGGCAGGTCGGAGGTAGCGGGCCCACCTGCCGTGGGCGGCCAGCAGAGCCCCATCCAGTAGCCCCGCCCGGGTGCCCCTCTGCTCCTCCACCCACCAGGTGTCTGGGGTCCCTACCCTAATCCGGGGACCACAACCAAACGCCCCCTTTTCCTACAACATGACGGCATCAGTTTCCTCCTCGGGCCAGCAGGTGGCGTGGTGGTGAAGACGCAGGATTCCCACATGGCTGACGGCAGTTTGAGTCCTGGACCCGGCAGCTTGGAAATCCCAACAAATAAGTAATTTTTAAAAAAATATTCCCCCTCCAAGCCTCCGCACGTGGCCCTGGGGCGGCTCACACCACAGGGGCTGGCGCTCGTTCACGGCCACGCCAACTTCCCAGATGTCTGTCCCGGCCGCTGGCAGGGCAGGATGGGCACCCGCCCCTCAGGGCTCCTCGGGCAGAGCGGGAGAGCCGGGCAACGGGGAGACAGCCGGGTCAGAGACGCAGGAAGCCGTGCGGGGAGAGAAGGAAGCAGGCCGTGATGGGGTGCGAGGGGGCCACCAGGAGTGCAGGGCTGGGCGGCAGGAGCGCAGGAAGGAGGCGACGTCGCACGGAGACCTCGGCAGAGGGAGAAGCAGCCTGTCGTGGGAGATCTGGGAGGACGCTGCTTCAGGACACGGGAGCAGCTGTGCAGAGGCCCTGGGGTGGCACCTGCCCGGCATGAGGGAGGGCCAGCGAGGAGGCCGAGGGGAGAGAGAAGGAGGGAGGGCAGGGCCTGAGGGCTGCAGGGAGGAGGTGGGCTTTGACCCCGAGGGAGGCGGAGCCTTGGAGGGCTGTGGGCAGAGGAGGGACAGCCCTGACTCAGGCCAAGGGCACCCTGTCTGCTGTGGGGAGGACAGACCGAGGGTGAGCCCGGGAGCTGGGGACCAAGGGAGAGGGATTGAGCTGGTTCGGTGGTAATCCCGGGAGACAGCCCGGCAGAGGCTGCCTTTGTCACCCGGGCTGTGCCTGCCAGCAGCCTGTACTGAGGCATTTACGGATGGGACACGTGGGCGCATCTTACCAAGGCCACCCTCCTCATTTGAATGACAGGGTTGGGGGGTTCTAGGTGTGACTTTGCTCTGTGGACAGAGACATGGGACAGCGTGGAGCCACTGGACCTTCACTCCGGGCCGTGGCTTCCTGAGCCTCGTCCCATCACAGGCGCCCCTGCCCCAGCTCTTTTCCATGTTTTTAGTTTGCTCTCAGGCATGTGCACTCCCTGGAGAGAGACAGAGATAGAGAGAGACAGGGACGGTGAGAAAGCACCCCCCAAGGGGGATGGCCACGTGCAACCCCTCTCCTCAGGATTTTGGGCACGCGCGTGTGCCCGGTGTGTCTTTCAAGCCGCCCGGTTCAGGACTGGAATGACGAAGCCGGCCAGGTGAGATCCAGCCTCTCTAACCGCCATCCACCGGCTGGCCCGTCCGGCTCTTATTTTTGAGGACGAAAAGACTTCCAGAGGCGACAAGATGTTTTCCCGATGTCACACAGCCTCTTGTGGCGAGTTGAAGATTTGAACCCTGGCTGTTCGTGTGCCACAGTGATTGGCTCAGAGATGACCACATGACATGAATGAAGCCGATTAGATTCAGCCATGCCGGAGCCAGCAGGCAAGAGGGTTTCCATTCCTGCGATTTGGAGATGGAAGCCAGCCTGGCCCTTGGGTCCCTTGGTCTCTATGAGCAGGTGAGACTCACGCAGAGGGAAAGCACCCTGGGAAGCGGAAGGCGCCATTGCACCTCCTGGATCCAGCTGTACCTGAAGCTGCGTCTCTGGACTCCGGAGTTGTTGAAACTGTTATGTTCGGTTCCAGCCTGCGTTACAGTTCCACTGTTCACGGCCCAGACGGAGCCCTCGGAGCCACCAGGGCTGCCCCTCACAGACCATGCCCCCAGCAGGACGGAGTCCGTGGCCAGCGGCGTCCTCGCTGAGTTCCTGCGACGGCTCCTGCCCTGTCGCCACCCCACCCCTTCCAGTGCTGTCTGGAATCACCTCCCCGGGAACGTCTCCAGACAGCCCGACAGTGACAACGCCACTGTCCCCTCCCACTCGGACCTCAGCGCTCAGTTGCTTCTTCCTCCGGGGCTGGAACATATCAGAGGGAGTCGGGCCGCGGTCTCCTCTTTCATCCTCCCCTGAGTTTCCGCGGCCCCGCCGAGAAGGCCTTTCCTCTCCTGTCCGTGGCGTTGGCAGCTGCAGTCCTCCCGCCCCCCCGAAGATGCTCCGGGAGGCTCTCCCCGCGCTCGGGGAGCCCTTCGGCTCTTGCTGCTCTTCTCTCTCCTCCACCGTTAAGTCTTTCCGTCAAGGCTGGAGAAAACCATGTTAACGTGTGTGCGAGTGTTCCTGATAAAGTGTGAGCCCACGTGAGCGAGAGGGAGCGCGTCGCCCTCCACGTCGCCGTCCTGAGGCCTCTCCCTCCGCTGTCCCCCGGCCCGTCCGACCTGCTCACGGCTGGTGCATTTCAGGCTGACCGGGTCAGGGATTCGAACCACAGTCGCCCTGTGGGGTCTGGCTTACCCTTGAGTAGTGGATTACGGCTGCTTCTTCCCCTTCTGTTTATTTATTCACTTCTACAAGTAAGAGAGACAAAGAGAGACCAAGAGACCGAGAGACAGCACCCCCACCTCATCTTTACGCTACGAGGCTGGCCCCGGACCCTGGGCGCACGTGCCCCGAGTACTCGGGGAGGTCTCAGGCCTGAACCAGCAGCCTCCCTGGGCCTGGGCACCTGTGTTTTAAGCCGAGCAAGAGGAGGCTGCAGACCACGCCCCGGCCTCAAGGAGTGGAGTAACGGCGTCTGGGCCGCCGTGTGCGTCCTGCCGCCCGCCTTGCTCTGGGCGCCCAGGAGGGAAGCGGAACTCCGAACGCACGCACTTGAGAAAGCGGGAGTCAGTTGGAGGGAAAATATGAAATAAATCGGGGCCAGGCCTCAGCCACGACCCTGGTGTTTGTTGATGAAGCTTGTGGCAAGGCTCACCGCTGTCAGGAAGCCCCCCCGGATTGTCTCAGCCCCGCCGTCCCACCAGGCCCCCCCCCCCCCCCCGCGCTGGCGCACGCGGGGTGCAAGTCTCATTTTGGGAGGGCAGCCGAAAGCAGATGGCAGGTGTCCCTGGGCCTCAGTCTCCCTGCTTGTTCCAGGAGGAGCCCGTGGGCGGCGGCAGCGCTGGGATCCGGGGGGCAGGCGCCTCCGTGCCAGCTGGGCCTGCCTCCCGCAGCTGCCGGCGTTGCCATGGTTACCGAGCAAGCATCCCCCCCAGCCCCTCACCCTCAGACCAGGCCCTTCCAGGGACCACGGCTCTGGGTGTCATGGAAACCGTTTCCAGGCACCCGCAGTGGGCTTCCTCATTGGCTGAACCAGCCTGCAGGCAAAGGTCACCGACAGGGTCACTTCTAGGGACCAGCGCGGGGTGTCTTCAAGGTCCTCGCAGCCTCACCGCCACCACCTGAAGCAGGAGACCGGGAACAGGCCTGGGCTTTAACTCCTTCGCCGCTGGAGGGCCGAGGGCCGACATCCCTGGGTGGTGTGATCCAGGGCAGGGATGGCCGCCCCCCAGCTCCCCCAAGAAAGCGGAAACCTGTCCTAAGCAAACACACTCGCGGGGCTCCGTCTGCAAAGGAACCCTCCCCCTTCTTCCAGAACCTTCTTCCAGCAACGGGGGCTCGGCCAGGACAGGACTTGGGGGTCGTCCTAGTGGCAGCCGCCCATCCTGGGAGCGCACACACGGGCCCCTCTACCCTTACGATGGGGCGAGCAGGTGGGAACGATTCCCCCCTTTGCAGGCTGGGGAAACCGAGGCCCAGGGAGGTCAGCGTGACGCACACGAAGCTAAGGGACAACCGGGGCCTCGAACCCAGGCCACCGAGTGCCAGGTTCAACCGTTTTGGCCACCAGCCTCCCCTCTGCTCTGACAGTGTGAGCGCTGTCCCCACGGTGACGTCTGGGGTTGGGCATCGGGGCAGGGGCTGGGACCGAGCAGAGCCGCGGCTGGGCGGTGGCGTAGTGAGGAAACTCGAGGCTCCACAAGGCTGAGCCACACGGGAAGGTGCCTGGTTCAAGCCCTGAGCCCGCCCTGAGTACGCCATGCGCCCATCTCCTGGGGCGGCTGAGGCTGGGGGCAGCGGGGCCCTGGTGGGGTGCAGCCTCTCATTCGTGGACGAAAAATGTGTCCTAAAGGGGAAGCCAGGTGCCAGGACGGGGTGGGGGGGGGCAGGCCTTCAGAGCCCTCCAAGTTCTCTACCAGGGCCCCCGAGGCGAAGGCGAATCCAGGTGGCAGCCTCCTCTCCCATCGGCCGACCCCACCCCGAGCCTGGAGGGAGGCTCAGCCCGAGGGAGTCTGAGAAGAGTGAGGGCAGCCCAGGAAACGGTCACCGAGGGCCGGCTCTGGGCGCAGAGGTCCCAGGCTGCGTGAAAACAGAGCTGGACACCGACACCCTCAGTCCGGAGAGCGACGGGGAGGGCCAAGAGCAGACCCTGGAGATGGGCCAAGAGGGCGAGCAGGGACGAGTCAGGGCAAAGGGGAGGGCTCTGGGCGGAGGGCACCCGAGTGTGGGAGGAGCAGCGAGGAGGTCCATGTGGCTGGGACAGAGTGAGTGAGGGGAGGAGGGAGGAGATGCGGAGTGACCATGAGAGGGAAATTGGGAGGGCTTCATGGAGGAGGTGACGTTTCAGCAGAGGCTTGGAGGAGGAGGGGCTGGCCATGGGAAGACCTGGGGAACAGACCCTTCGGGCAGAGGGACCGGCCCGTGCAAAGGCCCGGAGGCTTGACAGTGCCGAGTGCGTCCGAAGAACAGCAGCGAGGCCGGAGGGGCGGGGGCAGAGCGAGGGGAGGCCGGGTCGGGGTGGCTGAGGCCAAGCCCGCAGGGGCTACTGCACGGGTCCAGGCAGTGGGCGGCCGGGCCAGCCTGCCCAGGCTCAGGGCACCGCCTGGAGGTAGAGCCCCAGGCCCGGCTGAGGTCAGGAGGAGGGAGAGGGGCAGTGGGCACCAGCCTTCCGTCCTCGGCCCAGGCCAAGCACCAGGGAAGCTTTGGCCAGAGACAGATGGCGGCACCAGGGGCCACCCAGCGATGTCGCCCGCCGCGCAGCATCCCGGCTCCCCCGGCTGCCGACAGCACGCGGCCCAGATGTTCCGCTCTGGGGACATCTGTGCCGGGCCTTCCCCGCAGCCCGAGTCTCTCCCTGACTCTCAGCGGAGGCGGCGGGGCTGGGGGGCCAGGTCTGGGCCCAGAGGGGAGGGGACGACACTCAAACGCTTCTCCCCAGCCGGTGCTGGGGCACTCCCTCCGCGTCCCCCACGGCGTGGATCCGGGAACCAAGCAGTGAGTAAGGAGACCCCCAAAACCCTGGTCTCAGTGAGAGGCAGGGCCAGCGCCATAGCCCCATGGTTAAGCCCTCTGCTTGGAAAGCCGGGTCCCACATGGCTGACCTCGGTTCAAACCCTGGCCCTGGTGGTTTGAAAAACACACCAGACAGGGCCGGCAGGTGGCGTGATGGTTAAAGGTGCTGGATTCCCACATGGCCAACCATGGTTCGAGTCCCGGACCTGGTGGCTTGCTTTCTCACTCTTGCTCTCTCTCTCTCCCTCTCTGGTCAAATTGAAATAAGAAAATGAATAAATAAATAAAGGTAAATGAAACAATTCTTTTAAAAAAAAAAAAAACACCAGATGCCCAGAATGCGACAGGAGGGGGGAGGTGGGAGAAAGGCGGCTGTGGTGTGGCCACGCCCCGCAGGGGTGCTTCTCCCCCTCTCTGTCTCTCTCTCTGACGAGCACAAGTGCCCACTGGCAATAAGACTACAGCAGTGAATAAAGGATCCCGGCAGCGAGGACAGTGATGGACGGGTGTCTAAGGACAGGTTCTCGCCCTCCCCCAGGAGGCTTTGCTAGCCCGGGGTGGTCCGGAAGGGCTTCCTTGAGGAGATGACAGTGTTTGGCATGGCGTGGTGGTTAAGGGCACTGGACTCCCACATGGCTGACTGTGGTTTGAGTCCCGGACCTGGTGGCTTGTTTTCTCACTTTCTCTCTCTCACTCGAAAATCACCAAATAAAGTTAAATCCAAACAGTTTAGAAAAACAAAATAAGAAGAGCTGACCACGCGAGGTCGGGGCCCGGGGCCGACGGTCCAGACGGAGGGCCACGAGGGTCCTACGAGGGTGTGGGGGTCGCCACGTGTGGGGAACGCAGGACAAGGGGGCTCTGCACACACGGGACCACGTTCAGGAGCAGGTGTGCGGAGGGTCGTGTTTTCTTTTTGAAGTTCATTTTTATTTCTTTCTTCCATGAAAGAAGGTGAAGGAGAGAGGCAGAGAGACAGCAGTCCCACTAGGAGCCTTGCTCTGCGACCCGTCCCCAGACCTGGCAGGACGGGCTCAGGAGGGTCGCGGACACAACCCAGGCCCCCGTGCGGGCTCGGTTCGCTCAGCACCGGCCCACCGCCCCGCCCGTGTAGGCTTCTGCCAGCAGACCTCAGACGGGGCGCAGCACTTACCTGCAGACACACAGCGACGGCGAGCGTCTACCTGGTGTTGCCCCACGGCCCAACACTTGGGGGGCGGGGAGCCCGAACCTCCTGGAAACATCGCTCCCAGTGTGGAGAATAATCCAGAAAGACCCCCCTGCACACGGCCAGCCCCGTGGAAACATCGCTCCCAGTGTGGACAATAATCCAGAAAGACCCCCCTGCACACGGCCAGCCCCGTGGAAACATCGCTCCCAGTGTGGAGAATAATCCAGAAAGACCCCCCTGCACACGGCCAGCCCCGTGGGATCGCCCAGCTGTTTGGGCGTGGGGGGTGGAGGTGGCAGAGGAAAAAGAAGGAGAAGAAAGAAATGGGGGGGGGGGAGAGCAATATTTCTATTGTCCTTATCGAAATAAATTGAGATGTATTTGTGAAAATGTCAGGGAAAGCAGCAGGAGGAAAACTATAAAATCACACAGCTGCTCTGAGGGCCCGTGACAGACAGCTCAGATTAATGTAGCTGTATTTTTATGGTCTGTTAACAACTGATATGGGTTTTAAATATATTATCTCCCATTGTATTGTCTGTCATTTTAAAAACTGCGCGTGTCTCCTGTGTTTGCTTTTAAAAGGTTCTTATAGAACATTCCTCCGCTGAGCTCCCCAATCTTTTTTTTTTCTCCTGTAGATATATCATCACGGATCTTCCTCATCCCCCAGGCTAGGTTTTCTCTGGTATTTTCATGGGCAATTTACCACAAAACCTATTGGAACCCCTTGAGTTTCTTAATTCAGGGAGCAGCTGCAGGAGACCAGCTTCCTGCCTCGTTGGAGACTTCCGAGATGTGGAGATGGAGCTGGTCCAGATGGGATGGATAACGTCGGGGACATCCCAGGCCTCCATTTCTATGTCTGCCAAAAAGAGCCTGGCCTCGGGGGACTCAGTGTGTGGATGGAGACCTGTAGCAGTCAGCTACTGCTGCGATATGCCGCGTAACAAACCACCCCCGGATCGCAGAGGTTCGTCATCACAAACATTGCTCTCCTTTTTGGTTAGTCTTCTTTTTTTTTTTTTTCTGCTTTTTTGTTTGTTTGTTTGTTCTTGCCAGTGCATGCTCTCCAGACAGAGAAAGGAAGAAGGCCCTCTCCCCCACTGAGGTATGGTCAAACTACAATCTCTTCTTCTCCTTTTTTTTTTTTTTTTTTTGGCTGATCATGTCTCCCTCCTGTTCAAATCTCCTCAAGGATTCCCCAAAGCTCAAATCCACACTCTTCATAAATGGCGCCCCTCATCGATCCCGTTTTTCTCCTTCCATTTTCCTGTCGTAATCTAACACTCCAGCCCTCATCCTCACCTCCCCACCCAAACGCCCAGCTCTTTCCAAATTCCAAACCTTTGCACTTTGCTGTTCCTTCTGCTTAGAATGATCTTTCACCTCACAAACTCCTATAGATTGGGACCAGCAGATGGTGTAATGGCTATGTCGCTGGACTCCCACGTAGTCGACCGCGGTTCGAGTCCCGGACCCGGTGGCTTAAACTCACGCCGGGTGCGTGTGCGTGCGTGCCCAAGATCCCGAGAGGAGAATGGAGGAGAAGGGATTGCGGCGTGGCCATCCCCGCTGGGGGGTGATTTCTCACTTTCTGTCTCTCTGTCTTTCTGGCGAGCCCACGCGCCCTATAGCAAAAACCTCTCCAAAAGAAAAAGAGAGCGAGAGCGCAAACCTGTTGTCGGCGGAGCTCGGGGCTATGCTCTGTGGCAGAGGGGCTGGAACTCCTCCCGGGCAGTGGGAGCCATGGAAGGTGGCAGAGCAGTGGGGTCTGTGTAGTCTCTCGGAGGACTCGGGAGCGCTCGGCCTAAGCGTGGCTCCTCCACCCGGGCGGGAAAGGCCAACGTTTCTCTGCAGTTTGGACGGGCTCGGAACACCCTTTCCTGCAAACGGGGCAGCGAGGGCCGCCCCGGGCACTCGCCTCGGCCGCACAGCCAGCATTTCCCGAGTGCCGACTATCCCGGGACTCTGCCGGTTTGAGGGCCCCAGACCCCTACCCCCCACACACGTGCGTCTCACGTGGTTTTCCCCGTGGCGGGCTCAGTTCCACAGGAGCGAGGGTATTTAGTGCTGAGCCCAGGAAAATCCCAGGTGAGCTGCGACGCCAGTCACCCTCCGTCCTAGCTCCGAGGAAACACCGCAGAGGGGCCGGCAGGTGGCGTGGCGGTTAGGGCGCTGGACTCCCACGTGGCCAGACACGGTTCAAGTCCCGGACCTGCGGCTTGCTTTCTCACTTTCTCTCCCTCTCTCTCTCTGTCCCTCTCTGGTCAAATTAAAATAAGGAAAGAAAGAGATAAAGTTAAATAAAACAAATCATTAAAAAAAATAAAAAGGGACCAGCAGGTGGCATGGTGGCTAAGGCACTGGACACTCCCACATGGTCAACCACGGTTCAAGTCCTGGACCTGGTGGCCTGCTTTCTCCCTTTCTCTCTCTCTCATCAAATTAAAAATAAATGAATAAATAAAATTAAATACGTAATTCTTAAAAAAGGAAAAAGAAAAAGACTGCAGAACTCAAACTGCGAGCTGGCCGCACCGAGCAGCCCCGCGCGAGGGGCCGCCCGGAGGAACCGCTCAGAGCTGGCGGGCAGCTTGGCCGTGTGTGTTTTTTCTGCTCAGCACTTGTTTAAAAAAATCAATAAAAGTAATATCAGTAAACAAACCCCTAATCTCCGTCCCTGGAAGAACACGGTGGAGGCAGCAGGAAGGTGGCACTGGGCATTTCTGGGCCTCGGGAGAGCTGAGCAGCTGCAGCCCGTGGTGGGGTGCTCGGGCGGGCGGGGTGGGCACGTGCCACTGTCCCCGGAAGAACGGCTCCTGGACTGGGCGGCCCTCCCTCTGCTGCAGTGGGTCTGGGCCGGTCACCACCCACTGGACCAATGCCCAAGTCTGTTTTTCCCACTGTGGCCACCAGAGGGCACCTGTGAGCACCGAGTCTGGTCCCTCCTCTGCCCACAGCCCTCCATGGCTCCCACCTTCCTTGGGGTGAGACCCAGTCCTCCCGGCAGCCTGTCAGGCCCTGCAGGCCCTGCCTCATCCCTCCATGCCCTCCGTCCCTCACTCCCCTTGCCCACCATTCCAGCCACACGGGCCTCCTCGCTGTCCTCCCACACACCAGGCACGGATGTGGCCTGCCTCAGGGCCTTTGCACGGCTGTGTCCCCTGCTTGGGACCCTCTTCCTCCGCACGTGCTCATGGCCAGCCCCTGCTCCTCTCAGTCCCTGCTCAGACCCCTCCCTGCTCACACCAGCTAACGTTGCAACCCCGCCGGGGCCTTCCATCCACTTCAGCCCGCTTTGATTCCATCATGCGCCACTGTCTGGAAGACCACGTTTTCTTTTCTTGTGTATTCGCGGTCTCTCTCCCGTGTCAGCAGCTCCAGGTGGAGGGCGGGGTGCAGGGGGCAGCCGACTGTGGAACCGTGGCTGGCGTCGGCCAGGGCCGGGTTGGGACTTAGACCCGAGCAAGTCCAACTTATATTTATTTATGTACTTATCTTTTAATTTGATCGGAGAGGGACAGAGTGAGAGAGAGAAAGTGAGAAAGCAAGCCGCCAGGTCCAGGACTCGAACCACGGTCGACCGTGTGGGCCCGAATCCCTGCTCTGCTCCCCCACGGCTGCCGGCTGTGAGCCCAAGAGGACCCGGCCGGGGCTCTGCATCCCCGTGCCCCAGTTTCCACATTTGCCCGCTGGAGCCGGTGGTAGCGTGGAGGACGGGGAAGAGTCTGAGCAGGAGGGAGGAGAGTCCACCTGTGTCTTTTGAAAACGTTTCTTGGACTCCGGGGAGCAGGATTGGAGGCTGGGAGGCCAGGGGAGGCTGGGTGACTGTCTACACAGGGAATGGCGACCTCTCTGAGGGTCCCTAATGCCCTGACTCTGCTGGGCGTCTCAGCCTCGCCAAACACCCGTGTGGCCACAGGACCTTGTCATCTCCGTTTTACAGACGAGAAAGCCAGGGATGTACTGTTTTTCCGGATTCCTTTTTAGTTTTTGTGGCAGGGCGCATGGCTTGCCAGAGAGACAGCAAGAGGGAGAGGGAAGGGGAGAAGGCACCCCCAGGGGGATGGCCACACTGCAGTCCCTTCTCCATTCTCCTCGAGGGATCTTGGGCACACATGCACACACGCCTGGCATGTTTTCCAAACTGCTGGGTCCGGGATTCGAACCACACGGACAGCCAAGTGGGATCCAGTTGCGATAACCTCCACGCCACCTGCTGGCCCGGTCAGGTCTCATAAGAACAAGCGTTTATGAATGTGTTGTTTTTACTGCTCTGCCTACAAACTTCATGCCGTGTCGGGTAGCAGTTGTAGAGAACCCCGCCGGACTGGAAAGGAGAAATAAAACGCCCGCTCCCAGCGGCAGCATCTGGTATGTTTCGTTTCAGACTTTTCCTGTTCAATGGTATACATTGTAATTTATTTAATGACAACACGCTGGGGTGTTTTATTGATCTTCTGTTGTGAAGCGATTAGACTGTCCGATAAGTCACTATTCCAGACCAGGAAATAACACCCGTGCATCCCCGGCCCTGCTCACGGCCCTTTTCTCGGGGAATCCCTAAGAATAACTTGGCTCGTCACAAGGCAGGTGTGACTCTAAGACCGCCCCGCCTTTCCTTCCTTCCATCTGACACAACTTTATTAGAAATGCTAAGGACGCGGGCGGCTGGTGTGCTGGCGAAGGCAGCTGGGTACCACAGGCCACCGAGCGGTGCGAGTCCCAGACCCTCTGGTTTGGAAAACGAGCCAAGTGGGACCAGCAGTTGGTGCAATGACTATGTCGCTGGACTCCCATGTAGTCGACCGCGGTTTGAGTCCCAGACCCAGTGGCTTAAACTCACGCCAGGCGCGTGTGCGTGCGTGCCCAAGATCCCGAGAGGAGAATGGAGGAGAAGGGATTGCGGCGTGGCCATCCCCCCTGGGGGGTGATTTCTCGCTTTCTGTCTCTCTGTCTCTGTCTTTCTGGTGAGTGCACATGTCCTATAGCAAAAAAACTCTCCAAAATAAATAAATGAATAAATATTCAGGGCCAGCAGATGGGGACTGGTCAAGTCACTGAACTCCCACATGGCCAATCGCAGTTCAAATCCCAGACCTGGCCATTTGAAACTCACGCCGGGCGCGTGTGCGTGGGCACCCAAGATCCCAAGAGGAGAATGGAGGAGATGGGACTGCGGTCTGGCCATCCCCCCGGGGGTGATTTCTCGCTTTCTGTTCTCTCTCTCTGGAAAGTGCACACATCCTGTAGCGAAAATCTTTTAAAAACGAACAAGCAAAAGAAGAAATCTATTATTCGGCTGTCGATGCTGCCTCTGAGAACAGGTACACAGGACATTGTCACGGCGGCGCCTCGCCTGAGGTCGCCCGTGTGGTCTGCGCCAGCGATGTCGGCGTGGGAGCTGCAGGCCCTCGCTCATCTGCTGTTTAAACCGAGGCGAAGTTCGTGTGATGATCATGTATTGGTGTGGGGCCGGCCCGTGGCGAGCGGGTAGGAGCTGGAACCCCCCGGCTGACCACGAGATCCAAATCCAAGCCCTGACGGCTGGAGAAACGTACCCGGGGCATGTGCACGGGTGCCCCAGCCCCAGCGGGTGGAGGAACGAGGTGGGAGATTGCGGCCTGGCCACGCCCCGCTGGGGGATGTGTCCGCTCTCTCTTCCTCTCTGTCTCTCTGTCTCTCTCTGGCAAGCACATACACCTGGTAAATTACTATTATTATTTTTTTTAGTACAGATTATCCAGGTCTCATTCAAACAGCAAATACAGCTGTTGTTATTGTTTTTTTTTTTTTTTTTTTTTAGGTTTTTGTCATAGGGTGCACGCGCTTATCAGAAAGAGAGAGACAGACAGAGACAGAGAGAAGAAGTGAGACATCACCCCCCAGGGGAATGGTCACGCCATAATCCCTTCTCCTCCGTTCTCCACTCGGGATCTTGGGCACGCGCGCACACGCACCCAGCGTGAGTTTTCGAGTCCCCGGGACCAGCCCCCGTGGGAGTCAGCGCCTTTTCCAGCACGCCCCGCCGGCCCCGCCGTAGCTTGGACGTGCTTCCTCTCCGTCCTTTTCCACGCGCACCTCGCAGCCTCTCTCTGAGCTGCTTTCTCTTGTGCTCATCACCCGTTGCATTCATTCCTTGCACATGGGAGGGCAGGGCTGTGTCCGCCCTGGGCCCCGCGCGTTCTTGGCGCCGGAACGCCCAGCACTCCTGGGAGGGGCCTGACCCGCAGGGATGGACCCGGGAGCCTGCGCAGCAGCTCGCTTACGGCACGGGGCCTTTCCCGCGTGGGGCTGCGGGTGTGACACCGCCCCCAGCCTGAGCGTCGGCGAGGGAGGTCGTCCCACGCGGCCCGCAGAGCAAACATGCCAGGCGCGTGTGCGCGCGTGCCCCAAATCTGGGCAGGGCGGGGCGGAGACGGGATTGCGGAGTGCTCACGCCCCGTTGCCCGGCTTTCTCCACCCTCCGTCTCTCTGTCTCTGTCTCTGTGGTGATCCGAGAACAGGAGGGGACCAGAGAGAGCCCGCGGTGGGACTTCTCCCCACAAGGGCCGAGGGCAGGTGGAGTTGGTCTCCCGGCGTCGGGAGGGCACAGCGAGGCCCGGGGGTGGGCACTCCCCTGCCTCTCCCCTCCCCGGTCACCCACCGTGTCCTCCGTTCATTCAGGTCAAGCTCCAACCCAGGGAGCCCTGAGCGCAGCTGGGCCGACTCCAGTTCCCAGTCAGCGCCCCGCGGGGCCCCGTGAGCACAGCTGCCCCACACGCCCGTTCACACCAGCGGAGCGGCGTGGCCAGGGCAGGTGACACGGCCAGCGTCACTCAGGAGACCGCGGTCTGTCGCTTTCCAGCGGCAGGTGGTGGGCAGTGAAGTGCGTAGACGGGTCCCACACAGCGTGTGCGTGCACACGTGTGCACACACAAATATGCACAGAACACACGGGCACACACAGGTATGCATGCAAACGTGTGCACGTGACTGTGAACATGCACACACTTATATACGCACACAGGTACATGCGAGCACACACATGTGTGCACATACAAAGGTAAATAAATGCACACATGCGCAAAACACACGGGCACTCACAGGTATGCATGCAAACGTGTGCTCGCGACCGTGAACATGCACACACTTACACACAGAGAGACATGTGAGCACACACATGTGTGCACATACAAAGGTAAACACATACAGGAGTGTGTATATGCGCACACAGGAGCACACATGTGAACACAGGTACACGTCATGCACACACACGGAAGTGAGCCCGTGCACACACGTGTCCACACAGAACGCTGGCAGTTAACCTGCTGCTGAGAACCGCGTCCCTCCACGCCTCCATGCCCGTAGCCCCCTCCCTCCCTCCGGCTCCCTCTCTCCCTCTGTCTCTTCCTCCCTCAGAACCATTTAGACGATTACAAAGCTGCTATTTTTACCTAGAGGAAAATTCAATTATAGACATTGACCTTTCGGTTTTCTCCCGGGCTCACGTGTGGCTGGCCCGGGTGCGAACGGCTTGCTCACACGCTCAGAAGAGAAACTTCTTCACACTCAGGACCTCGAGGGTGCGAGGGAGGGAGGCCAGGGTGGAGGCCCCAGCCTGGGCTGAGGTGACTGTCCCCTCGGGGCGCCGGGAGGTCGCGGCCCAGCAGAGAAGGGCTTCCTTTCTGCTCTGGCTTGGGTTGTGGCCGCTGGGGTGCTCCGGCTGGCTTTGGGCATGGGTAACCCTCCCCATTCTTTTTGTCTGTTTGTTTGTTTTGTTTTAGACATTTTTTTGCTATAGGGCACGTGCACTTGCTGGAGAGAGAGAGAGAGAGAGAGAGAGAGAGAGGTGGGAAATCACCCCCCAGGGGATGTGGCCACCCGCAATCCCTTCTTCTCCATTCTCTGGGATTTGGGGCACACACGCGCGCGAGCCTGGTGTGAGTTTCAAGCCACTAGTCCGGGCCTCGAACCGCGGTCAGCCATCTGGTCGTCCAGCTCCTTAACCACTGCACCACCTGCTGGCGGCCTGGCTGTGGGGTGTGAGGAAAAGGGGGAGTGGATGACGCCCAGAGCAGCCCTGGGGAGACGGGGTGGGGAGGGGCAGCCGGCGGGGAGCGGTGCAAAGCGAGAGCCGGCTCCGGGGTGTTCCGTGGGGACCTTCTGAGCACGCATAGGAGACATTGGGGGCCCGTTGGATGTTAGGGCCTGGGGGTCCCGAGAGAGGCACCCTGAAGACGTCATCGACGGGTCACGGTGTGAGGGGGCTCGAGGACGAGCTCCACAGCCTGGTGGTTGAGGGAGCCGGACCCCACAGGGCTGACCGCGGTTCGAATCCCAACCCGTGCCCAAGGGCACTGGACTCCCACATGGCCGACCGCAGTTCGAGTCCCGGACCTGGTGGCTTGCTTTCTCACTTTCTCTCTCTTTCTCTCACTCTGTCCTTTGCTGGTCAAATTAAAAAATAGAAATAAATAAATAAATAAAGTTAAATATAATCATTCTAAAAGATAATCCCAGCAGGAGGGAGAACTGTAGGGGGAGGCTCTGCAGCGTGGCCACGTCCCACGGGGGTGCTTTCTCCCTCCCGTCTCTGTGTCTCTGGAATTCGAATCCCTGGGATGAAGGAGGGCTGGGGAGAGCCGTCCCAGGGCTGGCCTGTGATTAGAAACGGACAGGAGAGCAGCCGCACCAAGATGGAGGGGGGCCCAGGGCAGGGTGCGGGGTGAGGGCAGAGGAGCCGCCCGGGTTGGGACGCTGGGAGGAGAGTCCCTGGGCCACAGCACTCTCAGGACGGCAGCCGGCCGAAAGGCCTGGGCCTACCTCTCTGGAGTGAAGGTGCCGCGGAGGCCACCCCCTCCTCCCGCCCAGTGGTGGCCTGAGGCTTGGTGCGAGCCCTGCTGGGTGAGGCAGACGGGAGCTGCCGGGCCACCCGCCACCCAGCTACCCGTCCACTCCCCACCGGCTCACTCAGGCTTCGACCCACCACCCCCCTGTCCACCCATGCAGTCATCGCCTGCCCGCCCACACGCCCGCCCACACGCCCACCCCCCTCCTCCCCGCCCCCCACCTGTCCATTCACTGGTCCACCATCCCGCCGCCCACCGCCCCCCTGGCCACCCGCCTACCTGTTTTCTATCCATCGCCCATAACCCATCGGTCAGCTCATCCCCACACCCGTCCCTCCGTCTACTTGCCCTCCAGGAACCCCGGGCCATTCTCCTGAGATCATCGATCCACCACCCGCCCCTCCATACCTCTCCACCCCCGCCCATTCACCTACCATCAGGCCTGGATGTTTTCCTGCTTCCCCCAGACCCCCCGGTACCCGGGCACGCCAGACCCTCCCAGCCCCCCCGGTACCCGGGCACGCCAGACCCCCCAGCTGCCCCTGTACCCGGGCACGCCAGACTCCCCCAGCCCCCTTGGTACCCACACACGCCAGACTCCCCCAGCCCCCCGGTACCCAGGCACGCCAGACCCTCCCAGCCCCCCCGGTACCCGGGCACGCCAGACTCCCCCAGCCCCCCGGTACCTGTGCGCCCAGACCCGTGTCCTGCCCCCTCTCCAGGCTGTCCTGTGGCCTTCCCCGGCCCCTCTGACCTGCCCCTGAGGCTCTCGAGAGGCCACCGGGTTTGCCTCTAGAGACTTCCAGAAGCCCCTGGCCCCGTCCCATGCAGGGCCCTGGCCAGCATCGGTGGTCCCCGGGGTGGGGGGCCCCTCCAGCAAAGCCCTTCTCCCACGGAGCAGTCTGGGGCTGCGTCCCGGGCCCCCCACATTTACATCAGCCATCTGAAGTCCTGGGGGCTTGTCTGACCTGGAGCAGGGCTGGAGACACGACCACCCCTTGGGCCCCGGAGGCTACTCTCCGATGCCCCTCTTTGTTTTTTAAAAAAGGGAATGATTTCATTTTAAAATTTGTTATTATAATTCTTCAGTTTTACCAGAAAGAGAGAGACAGCGAGAGAGAGAGCCAGCCCCCGGTAAGGGGCTCGAACTGCAGCTGACTATGCGGGAGTCCGGCGCTTTAACCACCACGCCACCTGCCAGCCCCTCTGATGCCCCTCGTAATCGGAATATCTCATAGCAGCACTGAACGTTTCTTTTTTCTTTTTCTTTCTAAGAATTATTTTATTTAACTCGATTCATTTATTTTAATTGGACCAGAGAGGGACAGAGAGAGAGTGCGAGAGAGAGAGAGAGAGAGAAAGCAAGCCGCCTGGTCCAGGACTTGAACCGCGGTCGACCATGTGGGAGTGCAGCGCCCTTAACCACCACACCACCTGCCGGCCCGAACTCTTCCTTTTCTATTTTATTTGATTTTGTAGTGTTGCTGTACATCACATGTTCTTGCCGCAGAGACAAAAAGAGAAACAGTGAGAAATCACCCCGGGGGGATGGCCGCGCGCAGTCCCTTCTCCTCTGCTCTCCTCTCGGGATTGTGGGCACGCACACGTGAGTTTCAAGCCGCTGGGTCCAGGACTTGAACCACCGTCAGCCACGTGGGAGTCCAGCACCTTAACCACGCCACCGCCTGCTGGCCCCATGTCGCTTTTCTTTTCTTTTTTTGTTATTCGGTTTTTACTTCATAATCGTAAACTTTGCGATTCAGCTAGATTTGGAGGGGCATGAGGAAAATACGGACCCCAGAGAAAGCAGCGAGATGGGGCCGCAGGGTGGGATGGACTTCTCGGGGCCAGCAGGTGGCGTGGAGGTTAAGGCATCGCATCCCACATGGCCGGCGGCCTGGTTCAAGTCCCAGGCCCAGACCCAGACCCAGACCCAGCAGCTTGAAAAACACGCTCTGTGTGTGTGCGTGTGTGTGCCTGTGTGTGCGCGCACGTGCCCAAAATTTCTAGAAGAGAATGGAGGAGAAGGAACCGCATCATGGCCACCCCCCTGGGGAGCGATGTCTCTCTTTCTCTCTCCATGTCTGTCTCTCTTTGGCAAATGCATGCACCCTACAGCAAAAATCTGCAAAGAAAAGAAAACGGCTTCTCCCTGTGACAATCCCAACAACGGCGAATGGGTCTCAGCCCGGCACGGCGCGCTCACACCCACCGGCGTCCTCCCGGAGGGTTTACACACGTTTACGTAGCCGTCCTGCCTCACCCGAGAGACAGCTCAGGGCCAGGAGGGAGTTCCGCGGGGACCCAGGCCAGCCTGAGCCCAGAGGTGGGGTGCGTTGGCCCAGCCAGCCACTGGGCCGCGGGGGGCCGGGGTCCCTCCTGGGGTGTCCTGGGCCGGGCTCCTCCCCGGGCAGTGGCTTCCTGATGTCATGGCAACCGGCTCCTCCAGGATGCCAATTAAGGCCAACAGGAGACACTTCCCACCCCGGCCTCGCTGAGCCGGCTCCCTGTGCCCGCGAGGTGTGGCAGGAGCACCCCGGTTGCGTCATTTGCTCTGAGGCCGGGTCCCTGGCGGCCGGGGGGTGGGGGGGGGGGTGGGAGGGAGAAAGGTGAGCTCACAGCTCGGAGACTACAGGGCCACCGGGGGCTGGGCGCCCGGAGCTCCGGCTCTGCACGCGTGTTCCTCCCGCAGGGAAAAGACTTCATCTTAGCTCGCTCTCGGCTGCACGGGGGAGGGCGGGCCGCGTGTGCGCGCCGAGGGGGCCGAGGGCCCTGCTTTCAGCACCTTAGAGCTCCGGGCTGGGGTCATCCCCGTTCGGTGGATGAGGAAGCGACAGCCCAGAGAGGGGAAGTGACTCGCTCACGGTCACACAGCCGGCCGGACAAGGCGCAGCTGGCCTTCCAGTCGGCGTGCTTCTCTGCCTTGTGAGGTACAAGGAGGTTCACAGGGGGCAAGAATTCCCTCTCCTGCCCTGGCCCCGGTCACCCCGATGTCGCCATTGTCCCTGTCCGCTGTATTCCTTCCAGGGTCCAGGAAGGACATGCCTACGTACACACGTCTGTGTGTCTTTCCTGCTGGCTTTTTATTTTATTTTATTTTTTGTATTGCCAGAGGGCACGTGCGTTCACAGAGAGAGAGAGAGAGAGACAGAGAGGGAGAGACAGAGAGAGAGGGAGAGAGGAGGCACCCTCTCGTGGGGCTGTCACGCCGCAATCCCTCCTCCTCCGCTCCTCCATCCTGTCAGGATTTCGGACACGCGCACCCTCGTGCCAGGTGTGCTCTCCAAGCCCCTGGAGTGGGGACTAAAGGCGTGACCGGCACCCCGAGCCCCCAGGCCATGGAGCTGCCCTCCTGTGGTGTGTTCACACGCTGTGCCGTCCCTGACCACCACTTAACACAGCTTCCTATGCTTTCTTTTCCTTTCCTTTCTTTCTTTTTGTTATAAGGCATATGCTCACTGGAGAGACAGAGAGAAAGTGAGACATCACCCCCGGGGCTTGGCCACACACCCCCCCTCTCTTCTCCTCTAAGGATCTCGGCACGCATGCCCATGTGCCCAGCACGATTTTCCACCCGCCGGGTCCGGGACTCGCACTGTGGTCGGCCGCGTGGCAGTCCAGCACCTTGGCCGCCGTGCTGCCTGCTGGCCCCGCCTTCTGCACTGAGAGCTACGGGAATCCTTGCTGTTTGCTGTGTAAAGACTCAAGCTTTCATGCAGCTTCACAGGACTCCACCGAGGGAGTTAAAGCAGAGAGTTTTTCCCAGCGTGGCAAAACACAGAATATTTACCACTCCACCGTTCACAAATGCACGATTCGTGGGCCAGCTCCTTAGCACAGCTATGCACTGCTTGGGCCAAGCCAGATCCCACGGGGCGACCGCAGTTCAAATCCCTGGCCCGGTCAGCTTGACAGGTGTTGGGCACGGGCCTGAGTGACCCGATCCAACAGGCTGGAGGGCGGGAGGAAGGGGCCTACGGCGTGGCCAGGCCCTGTGAGCGTGGTCCCCTCCTGCGTTCCCGGACGCGCACACTCACCCGCCACGCAGAAAGGACAATGTGCGACTCGGAGGTCCCGCGTACCTTCACGCGTGCAACGTCGCCTCCCTCTCCTTCCTGGGCTTTTTCTTTCCTCTCTTCTTTTCTTTCTTTCTTTCTTTCTTTTTTTTTAAGAATTACTTTATTCAACGTTATTTGTTTATTTTAATTTGACCAGAGATGGACAGAGAGAGAAAGAGGTGGGGGGGGGGAGTGAGACAGCAAGCCGCTAGGTCCGGGACTCGAACCATGGCTGGCCGTGTAGGAGCCCAGCGCCCATAACCACATAGCCACCTGCCGGCCCCTCTTTCTTTCTTTTTAAAATAGGTTTTAGCCATAAGACAGGTACACTCGCCTGAGAGAGACAGAGACAGAGAGAGGGAAAGGGAGAAATACCTCCTGGGGGATGGCCATGCCTCAATCCCTTCTCCTCCACTCTCCTCTCGGGATTCTGGACACGTACACATGGGCATGATTTTCTCTTTCTTTCTTTCTCTTTCTTTCTTTCTCTCTCTCTTTCTTTCTTTCTTCTTTCCTTCTTTCTTTCTTCTTTCTTTCTTTCTTTCTTTCTTTCTTTCTTTCCTCTTTCTTTCTTTCTTTCTTTTTCTTCTCTCTCTCTCTTTTTTTTCTTCTTTCTTTCTTTCTTTCTTTCTTTCTTTCTTTCTTTCTTTCTTTCTCTCTCTCTCTCTCTTCTTTCTCTCTTTCTCTCTTTCTTTCTTTCTTTCTTTCTTTCTTTCTTTCTTTCCTTCTTTCTTTCTTCTTTCTTTCTTTCTTTCTTTTTCTCTTCTTTCTTTCTTTCTTTCTTTCTTTCTTTCTTTCTTTCTTCTTTCTTTCTTCCTTCTTTCTTTCTTTCTTTCTTTCTTTCTTTCCTTCTTTCTTTCTTTCTTTTTCTTCTTTCTTTTCTTTCTTTCTTTCTCTTTCTTTCTTCTTTCTTTCTTTCTCTCTCTCTTTCTTTCTTTCTTTCTTTCTTTTTCTTTCTTTCTTTCTCTCTCTTTCTTCTTTCTTTCTTTCTTCTTTCTTTCTTTCTTTCTTTCTCTCTCTCTCTCTCTCTCTCTCTCTTTCTTTCTTTGTTTTAAGAGAGATTGCTTTGCTATAGGCCACATGTGCTGAGAGAGAGCGAGCGAGAAATAGACAGAAAGCGAGAAATCACCCCCCAGGGGGGATGGTCACGCCACAATCCCTTCTCCTCCACTCTCCCCTTGGGATCTTGGGCACGCACGCACACGCGCCTGGTGTAAGTTTTAAGCCACCGGGCCCAGGACTTGAACTGTAGTTGACTATGTGGGAGTCTAGCAACATAGCCATTATGTCATCTGCTGGTCCCAACGGTGTGATTTTCAAGCCAGCGGGTCCAGGACTTGGCCAGTGCAGTTTACCACGAGGATCTAGTGCCTTAACCTCCACGCCACCTGCTGGCCATCTCTGCAGGCGTAGGGTGCACCCATAGTCTCACTGTCTCAGACAACACAGCCGTGAACGCCCTCCCACTGTGTCTCGGGCCATCGTGGGCCTCCGGCGCCTCGGTTTCCCCGTGTGTGAGGCGGGCTGGCAGGGGCCCCGGCACCCCGAGCGCTCAGTTCCCCGACCCCTCCTGGGGCATCTGGATGCAGCTCAGCCCGCCCCCCAGGGTGTCAGAAGGAGGAAATGCCGTGGCGGGGCGGGGTGCTGGCACCGGGCGACACTGACCCAGGCAGCTGGGGACAGCGGTACAAACTCCCACGTGCCTTCCTGGGGCGGAGCGGGCTGGGCCTGTGCCCAGGCAGGGACGTGGTGGCTGAGGCCCGCCGGGCACTTCGGACCCATCTGTCACTCCCAGGCTGGGACACGAGGCTGCGATGACATCTGCAGCCCAGGTCTGTTTCCTCAGACCCATCCTAGGCCAGAAAGACAGAGAGGGGCCAGAGAGGGGGCCCGGGGAACGGAGCGGGGCCTGTGAGCACGGCCAGCCACGTGGGCAGTTGTGGGGGCTGGGACAGGGCGAGGAGCAGAGCCGTCTGTGGGCTCCCGGTCCAGGGACTCCTGGGAAGGAGGAAGAGGAGGAGGCCCAGGGCTCTGGGACCCCCGTGGGCTGAGCAGGGGTTTCCGGTTTAGCCCGGGGCGGGGCCAGGGGCTGGGGGGTCTGTTTTCTTTATCTTTTTTATTTTTAAAATTTGCTACAGGGCATGCATGCTCACTGGAGAGACAGACCCCCCCCCCGGAGGGATGGCCACACTGCCATCCCTCCCCCTTCTCCCTTCTCCTCCCGGGGTTTTGGGCACACCTGCACACGTGCCGGGTCCGGGCTTTGAACCGCACAGTCGGCCACGTGGGATCCAGCACCTCAACCTCCACCCCACTGGCTGGCCCCCGAGGGGGTCTGTTTTTCCGAGTGTCCCTTCAGCTGCCTGCTGAGTGCTCAGGGGCGGGAGTCGAGGGCCCGGAGGAGGCCTTGGTGTCCGGAGAAGCCGGGCCTGCCTCCTCTCCAGGTGGCCCTGCCCCATCCTTCACTTCTGTCCCTTGCCAAAGTCCCCGGCGAGTCGGACACCAGACCGACAGTCCCGAGGCCGCCCCTTTCTCCAAGCTCTTCAAGGCCCTTCCAGTCTGAGCCAAGTGACAAAGTGGCCCGGCCAGCTGCAGACCTGGCATCGACAGGGCCAGGCCGTGCTGGGAGGCAGCCCGGGCACGGGGACGGTCCCCACTCGGCGGGCAAGGGGCGCCCTGGCAGGCCCAGGTGACGGGAGGCGAGTGCAGGCCAGGTGTGGGACGCCCCCCGTGAGTGTCCCAGGCCCAACTGTCCCCGTGCCCACTGGCCTCCCACGCACCCCCGGTGGCAGTGCTAGGGACAGACCCAGGTGCGAGACGCGGCCGTGGGTGTCTGCCAGGTCTCGAGGGCAGCGCTGGAATCAGTCCTGGAGCTGGGACTGCAAATGAACTGATTCGACTCCCGCTCCTGGACGGCAGGGAGGGCGGCCGGGGCTGACGCCAGCCGCAGCAGAGCTGGCCGTGCCCGGCACGCACACTCCGGCCACGCGGCCTGCGGAGCAGCTGCATGCCGGGGCTGGCTTTCCTTCTGAGAGGAGGGACATTCAGCCAGAGACGAGAGGCAGCTCGCCCAGAGTCACACAGGGAGGGATCGGCCCAGGGCAACCCGTTAGCCCCAGGAAGGCCCCAGTGTAAGCAGGCACAGCCCATGCCCTGCCAGGACAGGCATCACTAAGCGATAGCAGAACTCCTCCCAGGGAGCCAAGGCCCAGGCATCGCTAAGAGATTGCGGCACCCTTTTCCCTGCAGAGCCGACACCCAGGCTCAGAATCCTTTTTTTTTTTTTTTAGATTGCTCTCCAGAGAGAGAGACAGGGGAAATGAGAAAGCAGCACCTCTCATGGGGAATTGTCACACCTCAATCCCTCTCCTCCATCTCCCCTCCTTTGGGGACTCTGGGCATGTACACACATGTGCTAGGTGTGTTTCTCAAGTCAGTGGGTTTGGGACTCGAACCACGCAGTTGGCCATTTGAGGTCTAGCTGCCTCACCCCACGCCATGGGCTGGCCCTAGAATCCTTCTTTGTTTTTTTAATTTTTTTTTTTTATTATTTATTTCTTTTTAGAGAGATTTTTGCTATATGGCATGTGTGCTCACCAGAGAGACAGAAAGTAAGAAATTACCTCCAGGGGGGATGACCACACTGCAATCCCTTCTCCTCCGGTCTCCTCTCAGGGTTCTGGGCATGCACGCACATGCACCTGGCATCAATTTTAAGTTGCCAGGTCCAGGACTCTAACTGCAGTCAACCACGTGGGAGTCCAGTGACGTAACCACTGCTCCATCCGCTAGTCTCTATTTTATTATCATGTTTTAAAGAATTTTGCGATAGGGTGTATGTGCTTGCCAGAAAGACAGAGACAGAAGGTGAGAAATCACCCCCCAGGGGGGATGGCCGCTCTGCAATCCCTTCTCCTCCATTCTCCTCTCGGGATCTTGGGCACGCACACACACACACCTGGCATGAGTTTAAATCGCCAAGTCTGGGACTCAAACCACGGTTGATTACGTGGGAGTCTAGTGACGTAACCATTATGCCATCTGTCGCTCCCTTAATTTTATTTATTATTATTATTATTTTAAATTTGTCCAGAGAGAGACAGAGAGGAAAAGTGAGAAAGCAAACTGCCAGTCCAGGACTTGAACCATGGTCGGCCACGTGGGAGTTCATCAGCTTAACCACCACCCCACCTACCAGCTCTCAGAATCCTTCTTAACACAGCCCCAGACAGCTACTTCCATAGATGGGCATGTCTGCAGTTGGGGTTGTCGGGAAGCCACACCTTCAGTTTCCAGATCAACCTCGTTCCATCCCAGACCGAATCCCAGGCCAAGGGTCCCTTCTGTATCTTTTCTTTGCCCTGAGATGACAGGAACTCTGGGCCCCGTCTCTCTGCCCTTGGGGTCTTAGGTCGGCAGAGAGAGACTCCCTCCCTCAGCCCCCACCCCTCAGCCCCTGGCTAGGTCATCTCCCGCCTCCCCAACTTGGTACAAGCTTTCATTTCTTTGTAGCAAAGCTCTGTGATTAGCCTCTGCAGTACCTCCCTGCTTAGAGACGCTGGATCCCACATGACAACCAGGGCTGGAATCCCAGGCACACCTGCAAATGTCCAGGACCCGTCAGGCTGGAGGCACAACCGCCTATGGAGGGGCCTGTATCTCTCCCTAGTCTTGATGGGCCTCGTGTCCACGTGTGCACACTCTACCATGGATAAAGAAAGCCATTTTTAAGATCCACAATGTGGCCAGCAGGTGGTGTGGTGGTTAAGGGCGCTGGACTCCCACACAGCCAACCATGGTTCAAGTCCCAGGCCAGGTGACTTGCTTCCTCATTTTCCCTCTCTCTTTCGCTCTCTCTCACACTGTCTCTCTCTGGTCAAAATGAAAGAAAGAAGAAAAAGAAAGAAGAAAGAGAAATAAAGGAAGGAAGGAAGAAAAGAAAGAAAAATGACAGTGATTCTTAAAAAAAAAAAAAAATCTGCATTTTTTGGGTCAGCAGGTGGTGTGGAGATTATTGAGCTGGATCCCACATGGCTGACCATGTGGTTTGAGTCCCAGACCCGGCGGCTTGAAAATCACACGAGGCACGTGTGCATGCACGCCTTAGATCCCAGGAGGAGAATGGAGGAGAAGGGATTGTGGCCTGGCCATCTTCCCTGGGGTGATTTCTTACTCCCCCCCAATCCAGTGAACGCACACACACTACGGCAAAAAAAAAAAAAGAAAAGTGCCATTATCATCATTATTCCTCACTTGCCCCTTTCCCTACTTCACCCCTGCCTTGGGTACGTGGTCAGCAGGGACGTGGTCAGCAGAGGGGACGGGAGGGAGGAGCGTGGCCACCTGCGGAGACTCGGTGGTGGCACGTTAGGGTGGGTTAGGGTGGGAGGGAGGGAAACCCTTCCGGATTGGGCCGTCACCCTCAAGGGGGCGTTACGGAGGCGCCAGCACAGCCAATAGGAGCGACCAGCCATAACAGAGGAAGGAGGGAAACCCTCCCCGATTGGGCCGTCACTCTCGAGGGGGCGTTACGGAGGCGCCAGCACAGCCAATAGGAGCGACCAGCCATAACAGAGGGAAGGAGGGAAACCCTCCCCGATTGGGCCGTCACTCTCGAGGGGGCGTTACGGAGGCTCCAGCACAGCCAATCGGAGCGACCAGCCACAACAGCACGCGCAGGCAGCACACATTAAAGCGTAGTAGGAGGCCCAGCACATGGCGTCACGGTCACGTCGCTGGACTTCCACGTAGACAACTACGGTTCGAATCACGGGCCTGGCAGCTTAAAACTCACACCGGACACGTGTGTGTGCGTGCCCAAGATCCCAAGAGGAGAATGGAGGAGCAGGGATTGCGGCGTGACCATGCCCCTGGGGGGCGATGCCTCACCGTCTGTCTCTCTGGCGAGTGCACATACCCTATAGCAAAAGTCTCTCTCTCAAAAAAATCGTGGTAAGTATTAAAGGAGGGGAAACTGAGGCCCGGGGCAGGGTGGCATGTTTCCAAGGTCACGTGGTGTGGACTAGGGTGTTGCCAGAAATTTCCTTAGCAGGGAGAGACCCCATAAGGAACAGATGGTAGGCAGGGGGACCCCTCCTTGGGGGGTCCGAGCCTCGCCCTTCTCCTGTCCTGGGGGAGCCCCAAGGACAAGCCCTCCTGCAGCATCCTGGATCCTGTGCGACCTTCATTTGATCTCGGCTCCTGGAATTGCCGGGCTCCGCAGAGCAATTACGGTCTTTGTGGCTTCTCTGCCCCCGCCGCTCCCAGGGCCTGGCGCTCACAGCTGTGGTGAAGTTTGCGTGTGGAGGACAGGAAGTGTCTATCTTTATATTCCGGCATTAACGAGCCTCCATCTTATGGAAATGGCTTTTTCTTTCTCCTCCTAATAAATGAGAATGTATTTTTTTTAGCTCTTCCGCCATCACTTGATTCTCAAGTCTGAATTGTCTGAAGTACTTGTGACGACATCAACACTTTTTAACATTTTCCTCTCCTGGAGGAGAAGAGCAGGAAAAAGGAAAAAAAAAAAAAGGAAAACTTTGGATTGCATTAACAGGAGTATGGAGTGCAAAAAAGGGGAGGTGATTGTATCACCTCTTCTTGGAAACTCACTAAGAGGAATGTGCCGTGTTCAGAAGACTCCGATAAGCTGAGACACAGGGACAATGCGGGGGACTAGCATCCAGCACGCGTGCTTCACGTTTTCATTCGTAAGCGTGTACTAAGCACCTAATGTGTGCTGTGCCGTGCTGGGTGCGGGGCGACAGCAGAAACACCTGGCAGGTGCCGTGGGGTTAAAGCAAGTGGGTCCCACATGCCAACTGTGCGGCCAGAGTGCCAGACCCTGTGATTCAGCAAACACACTGGAGGGACAGTTAGCAGCAGCTGGACTCCCACGTAATGGTTCGCGTACGTCGCTGGACTCCCAAGATCCCGAGAGGAGTAGTCGACTGCGGTCTGTCTGGCGAGCGCACGCACCCTATAGAGAAAACCTCTCCAAAAAAAAAAAAAAACAAAAAAACAAAAACAAAAACCCAAACACTGGGACCCTGGCGTAATGGCTATGTTGGAATGTAGTCGACGGGTTGAGTGGGGCTTAAACACGTGTGCGTGCGTGCCCAAGATCCCAAGAGGAGAATGGAGGAGAAGGGATTGCGGTGTGGCCATACCCCCCCAGGGGGGTGATCTCTCTGCTTTCTGTCTCTCTGTCTCTCTCTGTCTGTCTGGCGAGCGCACACGCCCTACTGCAAAAACCTCTCCAAAAAAAAAAAAAAAAAAAAAAACCCACTGGACGGGAGTGCATGCGCGCCCAAACTCTGAGAAGAGGGGGATGGGGAAAAGAGATTGCGGCGTGAGCACACCCCATGGGAGGAGCCCTGTCTCTCTCTCTCTCTCTCTCTCTCTCTCTGCAAAACCCACTGGCCTCCCAGCTCCCACCCCTTTCCCGGAGCCTTCGACTCGGGCAGCCTCTCTCGTGCCCTGGGTTTCCGACCCCAGCTGTGCTGTGCAGGCCTCTCTGTCCCTCTCCGCCTGCCGTCAGAGGGCGCAGTTAGGGCACAGACTCCCCGGGGCCCCGGGGGTTGGCAGACAGCGCCAGGAACAGCCCCGGAACAGAGGGTGAGCGCCACATGCTGTTCCCGGTGTGGCCTCCAGCCCTGCCCTCCGTGGGCCACGGCTGCCACTGGGCCTCAGCCGGGGCAGGCACCTGCCGGCCCCGTGGGCAGCTCGGCCCTCCGGGGACCCCTGCTCGAGCACCTGGGGGTGCGCGCCTGCGTCAGGGCGGAGCCGGCCGGGTCAGCGGGATGAGCAGTCCTGCCTGGGGTGGGGACGCGGCTCAGGCTGTCACTTGGCACCCGGGGAGTGAGGGGCCCTTGGCGCATCCCCGACCGCGATGTCCATGCGGCCCGTGTCCCACCCAGGCAGCGGCACCCGAGCCACCATCCCTGATGTGGCGAGGTGCCCCGTGGAGGTGCCTGCAGGCCGCCCGCCCCCAGAGCCTGCAAGGGGGTCAGAGGTGTGGCTCCGTTTCCTGCCTGTCCCCAACCTGGACCCTTCTCTCTGTCCTAGGCCCCTCTCTGGGTCTGGCCCAGCCTCCAGTCTGTCCTCCCCACGGCAGCCAGGGGGCGCCCGTGAGCACCAGAGTCTGGGCTGTCCCTCTGCCAGCCCCCCATGGCTCCCACCTCCCTCAGGGCAACGCCCACGGCCTCCCTGCAGCCACAGGGACCCGCAGGACCTGCCCTGCCCCTGCCCTGCCTTCCCCACCTCCTGGCCGCCCCTCCTGCCCCAGGGCCTCTGCACGGCTGTGCCTCTGCCTCCCCCACCAGGTCCCATCACACCAGCCTCCCTGTCCCTGCCTCCTCCTCTCCCGGGCACTCGCACCGTCGGGCCTGCTGCGGACGGTCCCCCAGTCCGTACCGCGAGGGCCAGGGCTGCTGGCCATGTCCCCTGTGCGTCCTGGTGCCCAGAGCATCCTCCGCCCCTTGCTGGGGCCCAAGACACATCTGCAGAAGCAGGGCTAAGCTCAGCCGGGAGCCGGGCCCTGCCTCTGCGGGACGTCAGCCGCCCTTCCCTCCCTGGGCCGCGGTGTGCCCTGCCGTGACACGGGCACAGCCGTGGGCTTCTCTGGTTTGCTTTTCTTTCTATAGAGAGAGACAGGGAGACCGAGACAGAGACAGAAAGCGAGAAATCACCCCCCAGGGGGATGGCCACGCCGCAATCCCTTCTCCTCCATTCTCCTCTCGGGATCTTGGGCACGCACGCACACGTGCCCGGCGTGAGTTTAAGCCACTGGGTCTGGGACTCGAACTGTAGTCAACTATGTGGGAGTCCAGTGACATAGCCATTACGCTGTCTGCTGGTCCCAGGCATGGTCGGGTTTACGTGGTAGGGCCATCACGCTGTTCCTGCGTGGGCAGGCTCGGCCGGCAGCACGCAGTAGGTGCTCATGTCCCACATCAGCCACCAGCCGTCCTTCCTGGTCACCTGCTCCCAGCTCAGGAACACGCAGTTTGGCTCCTCCTCGTCCCACAGAAGGGACGGCCTTGGGGTGAGGCCAGTGACCCGAGGCTCGTCCCTGTGCATGATGCTGGGAACACCACAGCGATCCCCAGCCTGCCAGCCATCGAGACACCGCCCCTCTCAGGGCCCCGGAGCGCCAGGGCCGGGCGGGAGGCGCGGGGTAATTGGGACACGTCGCCCGACGATTTATTTAGCACTTCCCGTTTTATCCTGGGCCGCCGACTCCGTGCCAGGACGATCCCACTCGCAGCCTCACTCCCTGTGCGCCTGGGGCGGGTGGGAGTCCGCGAGGGCGGCAGAGAGAGCGCTGGGCCTGAGCGCTGCTGGGACATCTGCCCCCGCCGAGGTGCCACCCGGTGTCCTTTGCAGGTGTCTGTTAGGTGCCTACTGCGTGCTGGGTATTGCTCTAAGCACTGAATGCGATGAAACTCAGCCATCGACTGCTCGGGAGTGTTTGTTGATGGACTTACAGACCGACGGGGATGACCGCGGAGCGGATGAACTGTCTGTCGGTGGGAGCTGCCCACTCACGTTCTGGAGAGATGTATGCCCAAGCTACAGGTCCACAGGCCGAGGCTGGCGTGTCACCTCCTGGCCACCCTCCTGGGAGAGGCAGTGTGTCTGACTGCCGAAGGTGATGGGGTCTCACACCCACTCCCACCCCACCCCAGCCCAGCGTCCTCGAGTTCTGCCCCAATAAGCCTTTTCCCTTCACCACTGCCCCAGGGGCTCCAGGACCCCCACCTCCCTAATTGGGCTGAAGGTCATGCCCAAGATGCATCTGAGTACTGTATACAGTGAAGCACGTTAACCCTTTCCGCGCACCACCAAGATCCAGGGTGCCGGGCAGTTAATCAGCCAGCCCCACAGCGGGCTCCATCCTGTGGGTGGGTGAGTGAGTTCCTGGCCTGTCCCAGGCCCCTGAGTCAACTCTTGGAACGACTGAAGGCCAAGGGCTATGGACAGGAAAATCCAGGAGGGCTTCCTGCAGGTGGCAGGCATTAGAAAAGGCACCAGAGGCAAAGAGGGCAAGCCAGGTGGTTGGAACAGACTGGAAAATGTTCCGAGACGTGACGGTGGGCAGAGGAAAGAGGACAGTTTTCGGGGCCAGCAGGTGGCATGGTGGTTAAGGCGCTGGACTCCCACATGGCCAACCCCGGTTCAAGACCTGGACCTAGTGGCCTGCTTTCTCATTCTCTTTCTGGTCAAATTAAAGAATAATAATACATTTAAAAATCAAATAAATAATTATTGAAAAAAAGAGTTCTTAAAAAAAAAAAAAAAAAAAAAGAGGATAGCTTCTATGGTGGGCCCTGGGCCAGGGTCTTCACCTTCCTGAGCCTCATTGCTAATATTATTTTTATATTTTTAAGAGAGGTTTTCGCTATAGGGCGCATGCACTTGCCAGACAGACAGAGAGAGACAGAGAGACAGAAAGCGAGATATCACCCCCAGGGGGGGATGGCCACGCCGCAATCCCTTCTCCTCCATTCTTCTCTCAGGATCTTGGGCACGCACGCACACGCGCCTGGCATGAGTTTTAAGCCGCCGGGTCCGGGACGCGAACCACGGTCGACTATGTGGGAGTCCAGCGACATAGCCATTACGCTAACTGCTGGTCCCTAAATTTTTAAATTTTTAAAAAGAGGCTTTTGCCTTAAGGAGTGCGCACTTTCCGAAAACAGAGACAGAGACAGTGAGAGGGAAAGTGAGAAATCCCCCCTCTCCCCAGGAGTGATGGCCATGCTGCCGTCCCCTCCTTCCGTTCTCCTCCTGGAATCTTGGACATGCATGCACACGTGCCCAGTGTGAGTTTCAAGCCGCCGGCTCTGGGACTCGAACTGTCATCTGCCATGGGGGAGCCCATTGTGACTGCTACACCATGGGCAGGTCCCTAGAACTAAGGATCTCTTCTAGACAAATGTTTACAAAGAAAAACAATGAAGACCCAGCCAGGGGATCAGCAAGCCTCGAGGACCTTAGCAAATTCCGGTCCCATCCCAGCTGCGGCTCCCGCACTTCAACCAGGCAGTTGTCGTCCCTCCTGGGAAAAACGTGCGAGGATCTTAGAGCAGGTGCCCAGGACCCGGCGGTGCCCACCTGAGACTTGGTCCTGGCAGGGACACTGGGAAGTGAAGCTTTCGCGGGCGGTTCCTTAGAGATCTCGGCTGTGTGTGGAGGAGTAAGCTCACCTGTGGCCTTGCAGAAGTCCAGGTACCACGCCTGGGGCGGGTGGGGACGGCGGTGGAAGGCCCCTGACTTGGCGAGGCTGCAGCACGGGGTCTTCACAGCGTGGCCGGGCGTGTCCCCCAGACACCCGCCTGGTGGCATCCAGACCTCTCTCTCTGGGAACGGCGGTCACCGCAGTCAGCTGGAGATAACAGGGACCTCATTTGAATGTGTCCCCAGGTCCCCGGGGAGTGGGACCTTCTGTGTGTCTGAAGGTCCTGGGAGGCGCTTGGGAGGTTGGCGGCACGGGGTCCCCAGTTCTTCCAAAGTTTTTCAGAAGGCTGCATCTTACTGCAGTTGGCAAAGGGTGCCCACGACGTACGGGCCAGGGTCCGGTGTCTAGTAGTCTTGGGGACATCGAGTCTCTGAATCACCCGGGAGCAGTCGGACCTTGGATGGATTTCGGGTGAGCCACCTCCAGGGAAAGTCTGCTATGACTACTATAGCTTTGTAGTAAGTTTGGAAATCAGAAAATGAGTCCTTCAGTTTTTTTTTTTTTTAATTATTTATTCAATTTTAGTTATTAATATTATTTTAAAAATTTGCTATAGGGCATGTGAGCTCACCAGCGAGAGACAGAGAAAGAGAGAGAAAGAAAGTAAGGAAGCACCAAGTCAGGTCCAGAAATCAAAGTGTGGTCAGCCTTGTGGGAGTCCAGCACCTCAATCACCATGCTAGCCCGAGTCCTTTGATTTTTGTGCTTTGTGTTTTCAGGGCCCCTTGTGATAAAATCCCACATAAATTTTAGAATCAGTCCGTCAAGTTGTACAAAGAAGTCAGCTGGGATGCTGATAGGGATTGCATGCATCTGCAGATCAACTGAGGGAATATTGCTATCTTAACAATAGTAACCCTTCCCATCCATGAACATGGGATGCCTTTCGTGTATGGAGGGCTTCTTTAATTTATTTCAGCAACGTTTTGTTGTTTTTAGAAGTTTGTGCACGTCTTTTGTAGATGCATTCCTAATATTTTATTCTTTTTGATCAATTGTAAATGAAATTGGTTTCTTAATTTCATTTTGCTTGTTCATCGCCACTGCATAAGAAATACAATGGATTTCTGCGTATTGATCTCATATCCTGCAGCCTTGCTAAATTCATTTACTAGTTTTAATAGTTTTAGCAGATCCTTTAGTATTTTCTACATACAAAAAGATGTTCTGTGCCAATAGAGATAGTTTAACTCCTCCTTTTGGAGACGAATGACTTTTATTCTGTTCCCTTGCCAAGTTGTCTAACAACGTTCAGGACAATGTTGAACAGAAGTGAACGTCCTAGTCTGGTTACTCATCTTAGGGGGAGAACGTCTGGTCTTTCACCTTTAGGGTGGTACCGCTGTCAGTGCTGTTTGTTGGGTTGACAACCTTCCCTTCCACACCTAGTTTGCTGAGTGTTTTACCATGAAGACATGTTGAATTTTGCAAATGCCGTGAGCAGGATTCGAACCTATATCTCTCAGACTTCAGAACCCCAGTGTTTACTCAAGAAGCTAAATCAGTGGTCTCCCAAAGGAACCCCACAGGGAACCCAGCATGGAGCCGGCATCAAATGGAATGTTATCATCAGTTCCTTTTCTCTTTGGCGTTTGAAGTGAATTTGTGGAGAGAGAAAGACAGACAGAGAGGAGGAGGAGGAAGAGTTGGAGGAGGAGGAGGAAGAGGAGGAGAAGAGGGGCCAGCAGATTGTGTAATGGTTACGTTGCTGGACTGCCACATAGTCTACCTCAGTTCAAGCCCCGGACCCAGCGACTTCAAATTCACGTGGGGCACGCGTGCGTGCATGCTCAAGATCCCGAGAGGAGGGCCGGCAGGTGGCGTGGCAGTTAAAGGCGCTGGACTCCCACATGGCTGACCGCGGTTCAAGTCCTGGATTTCCACATGGCTGACCGCGGTTCAAGTCCTGGACTTCATGGCTTGCTCTCTCACTTTCCAAGTCCTGGACTCCCACATGGCTGACCGCGGTTCAAGTCCTGGACTCCCACATGGCTGACCGCGGTTCAAGTCCTGGACTTCCACATGGCTGACCGCGGTTCAAGTCCTGGACTTCATGGCTCGCTCTCTCACTTTCCATCTCTCTCTTTCTCTGTCTCTCTCTGATCAAAACTGGAAAACAATAACAAAGCTAAATAAAATAATTCTTACCAAAAAAAAAAGAAGAAGTCCCAAGAGGAGAATGGAGGAGAAGGGATTACGGAGCGGCCGTCCCCACGGGGGGTGATTTCTCGCTTTCTGTCTCTCTGTCTCTGCCTCTCCAGTCAGCAGATGCACCCTATAACAAAAACCTCTCAGAAAAAAGAAAACAGAGGAGAGGCAAAAAAAAAAAAAAGAAAAAAGAGGAGGAAGAAGAAAAAGGAAAGAGTAGAGAGGGAGGGAGAGAGGGCAAGAGGGAACAGGCATTTAATTTGCGGCGACACGCAGGGCTTATGAAACCTGGCTCCGGGCGAAGTCGTGCAGGAGACGTTTGGGCCCCGTCGGGTGGGGCTCACGGCCGGCTTCGGGGCACACAGCCCCAGGCTTCGCAGGGGGACTCCTGTTCCTACCGCGCTGGGCGCTGTTCCCCTGGAGTCGTCTCCACCCAAGCACAGTGGGGCTGATTGCCAGGTTCTAGAAGACACCGAGGCAGAGGCTGGGCCGGCAGAGAGCGAGGAGGGAGGGAGGGTGGGGCTCGCCCCCTCTCCCAGCTCCCCTGCAGAAGATGTTGATTGACTGAACTTTTCGCCCAACAGTGAGTCAACCTCTCCGTGTTCCAGAGCCCACCGGGGCCACGTCCCTGCTGTGGCACGTCCAGGCTCGAGCTGTGCCCCCGAGGACTCTTCTCCCCAAGCTTTCTCTGGCAGGAAGCCTTGGTTTGCTGCTCGGGTGTCCTTAACACCTTCGTGACAGCTGTCACTTCTGGGGCTGCCCGGAAGCTGGAGCCGTAGGGGACTGGAATGTCCTGCCTGGTGTGGGTCTGCACGCCCACCTCTTGTCCCCGGCTGAACCTGGCTGTCCTGTCTGCAGTTCCCACCGCACTGAGCAGTCTTCTCCAGCTGCCTTAGAGCCGGGGCGACAGGACGGAGCTGGGTCTCAGCTGAAGGCCCCGAGGCAGAGCTGTGCTGACACCGGGGGAGCAGAGTGAGGGAGGGAGGAGGGGAGGGCAGGGCCTATGGGGCAGGGCCTGCAGGGCCCTGGTGGGCTGTGAGGATACTTTAACAGAAATTGATATATATAGTTTGTATAGGGCATGTACACCCACCAGAGAGAGAGTGAGAGGAAAAGTGCGCAGTCACTCCCTGCGGGGAAGGCCACGCTGTAACCCTCTCTCTGTTCTCCTCCCCGGATTTTGGACACGCACGCACATGCACCTGGCATGATCTCCAGCCACCAGGTCTGGGATTTGAACCACGCAGTCGGCCATGTGGGATCCCGCTCCCTTAACATCCATGCCACCTGCTGGCCACAGGCTGCAGGGCTCACTGAGGCTTTTACCCCAAGTGAGAGATGCCTATCTCCTCCACTGGTGACCTCCAGGGATTTTTTTTTTTTTTTTTGAGAGGTTTTTGCTATAGGGCGCGTGCGCTCGCCAGACAGACAGAGAGAGACAGAGAGACAGAAAGCAGGAAATCACCCCCCAGGGGGGATGGCCACGCCGCAATCCCTTCTCCTCCATTCTCCTCTCGGGATCTTGGGCACGCACGCACACGCGCCCGGCGTGAGTTTAAGCCACCGGGTCCGGGACTCGAACCGCGGTCGACTACGTGGGAGTCCAGCGACATAGCCATTACGCTAACTGCTGGTCCCACCTCCAGGGATTTTTAAGGCGGCGTGGTGTATGTCTGCGTCCACAGCACATAAAGCACCCTGGCAGGAGGGTGAACGGTGGCCTGGCGGCGGCGCTTCCCGGGCGGTGCCGGCCGTGTTTGGGTGTTTCCTCTGCTGCTCACACGAAGTCCTGGAGGCAGACGCGGTCCCCTCTTTTTGCAGGGGACAGCTGGGCTCAGGGCGGTGCAGTGACGCGTTCAAGGGGTCTTTCCTGAGGACTAGGACTGGTGTCATGCTCAGCCTCTCCAGAGGTGCCACCTGCTTTACCCCGTCCCCATCAACCGCGCAGCAGTGAAGCACCTACTGTGTGTGAGAAACCACGCTGTGTTTGTGGCCCGGTGACCGCACGTGACCCAGATGGACTGTCTCCATGGCTGGGGCGAGAAAACGGAGGCGGGCCGGCACGGCCAGGTCAGGGTCACCCCGCCGGGAGGAGGGCAGAGGAGCCTCTCCGCAAACCTGGCTGCTGCACTGGCCGCTGGGAAACTCCGAGCCTAATTCGGTCCCTCGTTAAATTATTCATGCCCTCCTCTCCCTCCTCCTGTTGATGGCTTCCGCCTTACCTCTCCTTCCCTGGGTTAATGCTTTTGGCCCGGAATGAATGAATCAACGATTCTGAACAACAACAACAACCCCCTCACCCCCTAATTCTAAAGTCGAGTCCCTTCAAAGGCCCCAAGCCCTCTCCAAATCCCTTCCTGGAGAAGATAAATGCTGACGACACCACAGGACACAACTGGTGGGTAAGCGATCTGCTCTGGTGTCCTTAGGTCCCCTCGCCTCCCGCCCCATAATCTTTCTTCTCTTATTTTTACTTCTCTTTTGTTTGTTCTCGTTATTCCATTTTCTTTTTATGTATTTATTTGCTTTTAATTTGTCCAGAGAGAATCAGAGAGAGAGAGAGGGAAAGTGAGAAAGCGAGCCTCGAATCACAGCCGGCCACGTGGGAGGCCAGCGCGCTTAACCACCACGCCACCTGCCGGCCCCTCGTTTTTCCATTTTCTTCCTTTCTTTTAGAGAGATGTTTTGCCATTGGGCACATGTGCTCACCAGAGAGACAGAGACAGAGAGAGAGAGAGAAAGTGAGAAATCACCCTCCAGAGAGGTTGGCTATGCTGCAGTCCCTTCTCCATTCTCCTCCTGGGATTTTTGGGCACCCACGCACACACGCCGAAAGTGATTTTTCAAGCTGCCAGGTCTGGGACTCAAACCATGGGTGACCTTGTGGGAGTCCAGCACCTTAACCACGCCGCCACCTGCTGGCCCCGTGTTACTGCATTTTCAAGCTGGAAGTACGTGTAAGCAATGCACCTTGGCTCCACACACCCTGGCATTCCACAGCGGGGAGCTGAGACCCAGAGAAGCAAACCCATTTTACAGGTGGGAAGAAGGAGGCACAGGGTCCCGCACAGCGAGGCCATCTCAGCTAGCGCGACTGCTGTGCTGTCCTGCTGCAGGGCGGCAGGGGACTGTGACCGGTGACACGTGTGTGCAGGGCTTCCCCTGCAGAAAGCGCCATCTCATGTTCGTTTGCTCAGGGATCCCCAGGATCCAACAGGGTCAGGTGGTAGAGAAAGGGGCTCAGAGCGGCTAGTGGCCCCGTTCCGGAAGGACTACCCCCAGAGGCTGCCCTTTTGATCAGAAGTTGTAAGGAGGAGAAGGGACAGAACATTCCCGGCGAAGGAGGGAAAGGCCGAGGCGGGAATCAGCAGGTTGGGAGAACTGCAGCAAGGTGACTGGGCTAGGGCAGAGACCCGAGGGCAGGCCAGTGCACGCTGGCGGCAGATTGGAACCTGTCGCTGAAGGGACTAGGGAGCCATGGCGGAGTCTAGAGCAGCAGGCACGTGCCCCATCCTCTGTCCCAAACAGCCCGGGGCCCCTGTGCCGGCAGTGGCCCGACCGCCCACGTGTCCCACGAAGCCCGGCGCCCGGCGCCCCACGTGCTCCCAAGGCTCTTTAAACGCCCCGGGGCCACGGGGCCGCGCCGCGCCGCCTCATTGGCGGGGGGGGCGTGGCGGCGCGCGGTTGCGCAGTGACGCGCACGGCCGGCCCCGCCCCGGCCCCGCCCCCGGCCGGCGGCGGCGGCGGCGCTGGCGGAAGGGATGACGTCACCGGCTGGGGGGGCGCGCGAGCCGGCGCGAGGGGAGCGCGAGCCGCAGTGAGTGTCCTCGCGCCGCCCGCCCGGCAGCCCGGCCGGCGCGCGCACGCCGCGAGCCGCTGGCGCTCGGGCTCCGCTCGGATCCCATGCAACAGCCAGGATGTGAGCCGGGCAGAGCCGGGGGAGCCCAGCCCAGCCAGCCTCCAGGTAAAGGCGAGCGCTGCAGCGACTCGGCGCCAGCCCGCACGCAGGCGCTCCGGCGGGGTCTCGGGCAGCGGAGTGGGCAGCGCGCCGGCTTTGTGCCGGGGACGCCCGCACGGCCATTGTGCTGGGAGGATGCTCCGCGGCAGCCCCTGCACGCCCGGCGCTGCGTCCGGAAAGCTGCGTCCGAACAATGCCCGCGAGGGGCTGGGCCGGGCGGGCAGGGGCCGCGGCCAGGGCCCGGCGGGCGGGCGGGGGCTTCGCCCGCGGCGTGGGAGGGGGCTGGGCTGGAGGCGCCCCGAGCGCGGCGTTGGAAGCTGCCCAGCGTCGCCGGCTGCACCAGCCGGGGCTGCGGGCGGGGCGGAGGCGCGGAGGGGGGGACGCGCGTGTGTGCCTCGGGGGTGCTGGCCCCGGCGGCGCCCGAGGCAGGGGGCGCTGTGCCGGGGGTGCGGGGCGCACGGGCGCCCCGGAGTGGAGACGAGCTAGGAACCGGTGGCTGGAGCTGGGAGCGAGGGTGGGTGGGGGCACCGACTGCTGAGCCCAAGACTGCTGTGCGCGCCCCCTCCCCTCTCCGGATCCCCGTTCCCGGGAGACCCCGACTCAGAGCCGCCTCCCCCGTGCGCACTCTGGGCCCCTTCTCTCCCTTCCGGGGGGGTGCCCCTCCAACACCCGGCCTTGCCCCACCCTTCTGCGGCCCTGGCGCCCCCCCAGTTCCCCAGGCAGGGCAGCGTCAGCCCCCAGCCCCAGGTGCTCTGGCAGACGGGTGCGCGCGCCTGGCACCCCAACCTCCTGTCAGCGCCGGGGACCCCGTGGGGGATCCCGGGAGAGGGAAAGCCGCCCCTTGGGCTGCCAGCCCCGCGGGTTCTTAACGCCCCGGGAGCCCCCTGGGGGCTGGGGGAGGGGCGGTGACGTCATCCGGGGGCGGGGCCGGCGGGGCCGTGTAGAAGGGGGCGCGGGGCGTGTTCTACAGGGAGCCCCCAGTTAGGGTGCCCGTGCTCTGGGCGGAAGGGTTCGGCCAGGCTGCGGCTAAGTTCTCTGCCCTTTACGGAAACCTCGCTGAAATCTAGGGTCCCCCAGCACTGTCCCCGATGAATCCTGGACACTTCCACCAAATCCCCCATTGGGGAATACCTCTCCAGCCGCTTTTTGTCCAAAATGTTCAAATCAGGGAACCCCCTGCTAACTATATAGGATCTTTTTTTAAGCCACACCCCCCCATCTGAAGGCTCCTTCCTCTCTTACCCCCTCCCCCAGTGTCAGATTCTCTTCAAGGGACCCCCGAAGTGGGCAGCTGGTGAGGACGCCCTTTCCTGGCATCGTTCCCCAAATTCAGCCGCCCTGAGATGAACAAACCTCCCGGGGCCTCTGCGGGGTGCCTCCCCTCCCCCCTGGGCTCAGCTGGGATTCCCTGGCCCCCCCAACTCAGTATAGGGGAGTCCTCATTCCCAGCCTGGGGCTCTTTCGCCTCTGGCGAACCCCTGAAAAACCAGCCGGACCACAGCGGGGATGAGACAGGGTGTCCGAGGCGTGGGCGTCCAGGCTCAGCCGGGGAAGCCCTCTCGAAGCAGAAGGGTCCCGCAGGTCCCAAGGACGTGGGCCTCCCAGCTCTCTGGGGTGTCCACTGCTGGGATTCTGACCCCCGCCCCCGTGCCTCCGTCCCCGCTGTCCCTGGGGTGCGAGGGGGGAGGGCCCCTCTTTGTTTGGGGCACCCTCTTCCCCTGGGTGCCACCTGCACTAGCCCTGCCTCCTGTGACACCAGCTGCCGCCCCTGGAGCCTTTATTAATGGCCGAGGGACTCGAGGATGCGCTCATTTGCATAGGTCCCCTCCCCCTCCGGGGTCGTCTTCCTTTGTGCCCCCCTGCCAATCTCGCCCGCGCCGTCTGTCCCTCCGCCTCTCCTTCTTCTGCCAACTGATAATTCCGTGGCCGCTGGGGCTGGGGCAGCTGCTTCCTGCCCCCAGATCCAGAGCCCACCAGTCTGGGCCAGGGTCTTGGGGGACCCCCGCCCCCATGATACCCCAGGGGCGTGTGGGAGTCTCTTCCTGCCCACTGCCCACCAGGGCTCCGCCTTTCCTCCAGAAAGCTCCGTGTGCCCTGTCCCCGGGCCCTGGGGGCACCCTCACCATGACGGTGCACTTTTGCGTGGGGGCCGGGCCCCTCCAGCCCCCCGGGGCTGCCGCTGCCACACGTCGGAGCCCTGAGAGTTGGTCTAATTGGACTCCGGCTCGGAGCGTCGCGGGAGACCTGGCCTGCCCGGTGAGCTCATGTACTTTTCTATTCCTGTCACCCCAGCCGATGACATCGGCCCCCCGGGGGTGACCGCGCCTGGCTCTGTCAGCGGCTGCCCCGAGATGGAGATGTCTCCTGGGAGGCAGCGGCCCGGCCCCCTCCCCCGGCCGTGCTAGTGTGGCATTGCAGGGTGCCGCCGGCGGTGGGCTGGCTTTCGGGGGGATCCCTCCTCCCTAGGTCCCTCACAGGCCTCTGTGCTTGGCGGGTACAGGGAGGGGTCCTGGGGCCCAGGCTCACAGCTGTGGCGGGCGTTCACTAAGCCTCTTGTTTGGAGCCCCTTCGGGCGCCCCGACTGCCCGTCTCTGTGTCCCCCATTTTCTCGGGAGCAAGTGTCTGTGTGCCCCACTCGGAGACACGAGGCTTTTCTCCCTAACCCTGGACGGCGTGAATGAAGGGGGGCTTCCTGGGTGGCAGGAATTTGGGGAGCCGCCACTATGCGGCATTTCCTCCTTGGGGGCTCTGCCTGGGGCTCCCCAGGTGGGGGACTGGTGAGGGGCCCCGCTCGGCCGCCGTCTCTGCTGGAGGTGACTGGGTTTCTCCGCCTGCCTTCCGCGCTGAACCGAGCAGCATCCGCCACGTGTTGGAGGGCAGCACGCACCTGTACTTGGCGTGCCCGGGAGCCCGGCGACAGGGGGACCTGTGGCTTTGCCGGCGATCCCAGCAGCAGCCGCGTGGCCGGGTGGCCGAGGACGGGGTGACTTCGCGGCCCAGCGTGGGGCCTCCCGGGTGCCATGTGGCCTGCTGCTCACCTGCTTCCTGGAGCATAGTACGCCTGCCTGTGTGGGGAGAAAGGAGGGGGCGTCGGGAGTTCGGGGTGGGGGTGAGCCGGGAGGAAAACCCTAAAAATAAAGATAGATATTTATACACGCAGCGGGTTTGGGGGATAATTGAGAAAGCTTAATGTTTTCAGCGGAGAGCGCTTCCTCCCCCACCCGGTTGGACGCCATCCGTGGAGTCAGCTGGAGACGGAGGGCTGTCGGGCTGCGCCTCGGGGTTGGCAGTGCCGGCCTCTGCCTCCTTGCTGGGGGTCTTGGGCCCCTGGAGGGAGCAGGGGGCCTAGGATGGGGTGTGGAGACCCCAGCCGGCTTTCCCCTGCGTCTCGCACGGCCTCCTGCTTCGCCCCTCCGTGGGTGAACGTCCCGCGTTCCAGAATCTGCAGGGAGGAGGTGCCCCTCTCGGGGAGCTGCCCTTCCTTGCCCTTCCCTGCGGCCAAGGACTTCGGGGTCGGCTCTGAGACTAGACCCCACTGCCGGCTGCAGGGTGGCAGCCTGTCGAGGGGACAGATGAGGCTGGATCCGGGTGAGCAGCCAGTAGGAACCCGCGTGGGTCTGCGGACACGGAGCCGGTACATGGCAGTGCCAGGTGCCAGGGTTTTCCCAACGGGCTGTTAAATTTTGTCTGTTACCTCGCCCTGGCATCGGAAAGCTGCTCCGTTTGCAGGGCAGGGAAGATGGGCTGCGGGAAGGGGCTTGGAGGCCCAGGGTATGCTCCCCTACCCCCAGGAATGCTCCCCTACCCCCGGGACATCCTGGCACTTTGAATTGGGGAAATGCCCCCCACCCCCCACCCAAGAGAGGAAGGGAGACTCAGCACAGAGGGGCAGAGTGGGTGGCGTTGCTCTGCTCGGACAGTGACGGTCCAGAGAGGGCAGGTTCTAGCCTAGCTCTAAGGTGCACGGGGAGGGACGAAACCCTGGTCTCCCAGCCCTGAGATCCCGGGGTTCTGGTGATAGGGCGCGCCTCTCCCCTCCCAATCCCTGCACCTTGCCGCCTTCTTTAGGGAAAAAAAAAAAAAAAAGATGTTCAAAAAAAGGAACGGGAAGAAAAGGCGGCCAGCGGTCCTTTTCTGTCTGTGTCTGCCTGGTATTTCAGAAGCCGGGCGCGTGGGGACCTGAGAAATCAATTGCCTTACGTTTCTGCCAAGGCGACAATCTCTGCGCCGGGGGAGTGACTCACGGACAGGCCACCGGCCTTCCTGTGCCTTTCTTTGGGTCTCTTGATCAGCTCCTCTTCTGGGGTGCCGCCGGCCCCCTGCCAGCCCCCCGGCCTGGCCAGACGGAGCCTGGGCCGGGCACGGAATCCCCTCTGTTCTGAACCCGCGCGCCCTGCGGGAGCCAGAGGGAGCCTGTCCCTGAAGACCCAGCTTTTTCTGGGCGTCTCTTTCTGGCTCCCACAGATCCACCCTGGTCGGGGGGCTCTGAGCTCGGGTTTCTGGGTCACCGTGACCTGCTTTCCTCCCAGGGCCCTACGTGGGGCTGAATCACCACATCCCTTTTCAAAGGGACAGATTCCGTCGGGCCTGTCTTTGTGCTCGCGGGAGGCCCCTGCGTCGGAGGCCCGTCCCGTTCTGTTTCGTCTTAACCTCGGCTGTCTAGGCCGGGTGTCTCCGGCAGCTCCCCGTCTCTTTCTCCTCGTTCTTTTCTTCCTTTCCTTCCACGCAGGGGCTTCCTCGCTCGTGGCCCGAGGTTGCCCTTCTGAGCTCGGCCGGCCGCCCTGCCCGAGCTGTGTGAGCTGGGGCAGGTTGCTTGCCCTCTCTGTGTCCCTCATGTCCGACGATCCGCAGCGTGCTGAGCCCCGACGTGGGATGCCACGGGCATGGCGCCTCCCCCGGGCTGGCCGCCTAGGTCCTGCCACTCCCGGACACCCGCTGTGGCCGAGCGGTGGCCGCCGTGCCATGCTGGGGTCCTCGGAGCCAGCGGCAGCGGGGAGAGGGGCGGGGGGCGCGGCGCTGGCTGGCGCATGGGTAATTAATCGCGTGTTGGTGGAAATTCGGGGGTTCTGGGGAGCGAGGTTGGCGCATCTGTGTGTGTATAATTTAATGCCGCCGGTAATTAACCCCCGTGATCAGCAAATGAGGGGGTGTCGCGGATAATCACAGGCGATCCGGCTGCCGCGGAGTCGGCGCCCCGTCCCAGCTCTCTGCACGCCAGCCCCGGCAGCAGCCCTCCGCCGTGGCCTCCGATCGTTTCGCAGGAGGGCCGTGGTCACAGCCCTATTTTGTGGGAGGCATCGAGGGCTCTTCACTGGCCCGGGTCACACAGCCCAGAAGTGGCAGGGCAGGAATTCTGCGGGTCAGAACCTCCGGACGTCAGAACCCGAGTTCCTAGCCGCCGGAGGGGGTTGTCTGGGTGGTTAGGGACAGCGTTTCCAACACTCATTTATGGGGCGTCTGAGGATCCCTACGGAGACTCCAGCTCCCAGCTGCCCTCCTCGGAGAGCAAGCGCAAGGATGCTGGACTGAGGCTGCTGGGGGTTCAAATCCCGCCTCCTCTGTGGGCTGTGTGCCCCGGGGCAGATTGCTCAACCTCTCTGTTTCTGTTGCTCAGCTGTAAAGGGAACGGGCGATAGCGCCCCCTCGAGGGGTCCTTGGGGGTGAAACGAGCCCTTGGGACTCACGCTGGGGACAGCACCCGGGGTGGAGACGGTGCCAAAGGGGCTGTCATTTCTGCCGCTGTAGGGATGTGTTGGTACGAGGGGACCTGACCGGCCGGGCTTCCCAGCTGCCCCTCAGCCCCTCTGTGGGGTCCGGGGAGCTGTCAGGATGACTCAGCCGCTGTAAACTGGGGCGTTCCCCGTCACGGCTAATCAAGGCCGCCCCACTTCTGCGGCAGGACTGGGCCAGGCGCCTGGTGGGAGCTGAGCCGTGGGGCACCAGGAGGTGGGCGGGGAGGGCAGGCGGCCACCGGGAGGCTCTCGGCGCCCAGAGCCCCCCCGCAGGAGCCAGTCGGGTGGGGATGGGGTGGTGAGCCCTGAGCTGCATCTGCGGCCCGGCGGGGGTGCTCGGGAGCGGGTCAGCGCACAAGCTGGGCGTGAGTGTGCACACCTTCCTCCGCTCACGCCCATCCGTCTGCAGTGTCCTGCGGACCAGCTACCCGGGGACGTGCAGCCAGACCCTGGTTCGAAGCCCAGTTTGCACAGCTCTGCGGTGGGGCCTCGGGCCGGTTACAGAGGCCGGTTACGCAGGGCCTCCGTTTCCTCGTCTGTAAAGTGGGCGCCGGACACCACGCTGCTTGGCCTGGGACGCGAGGAGTGGACCAGCCGGAGGTGGCTGGTGTAGAGGCCCCGGCTGTTTTCTCTCTCTCCCTCCTTCCTTCCTCTCTTCCTGGAAGCAAATGTGCGTCGGGCTCGGACAAGCCGTGGTGGACGCGCACGCCCGTCCCTCGGACCCGCGGTCTGTCGGGAAAGCCTGGAGCAGGAATAGAAATAAGAAAATAAGGAAAGTGTCACTGAGTGCGGTCGGGCCGTGCTGTCCCCGCGGCTCTCCTGGTCACTGTGGGGGGACGGAGGGCAGTCCGAGGAGGTGGCCTGCAGGCTGGGCCCCGAGGGGCGAGGTGAGCCCCGTGGGGCCGGCGAACAGGTGCTGGTGACGCACAACTGTGTGGCTGGAGGGGACCGGAGCAGTGTCCCTGTCCCTGAGGAGCTGGGACGGGGTCTCTGTGTTTTGGTTTTTGTTTTTCAGTCGCCAGAGGGGACAGAGAGGGAGGGGGGAAGCACCCAGCTGGGGTGCAGCCGGCTGCAGTCCGTTCTCCACCTCTCTCTCCATCCACGCACACGCACCCGGGGGGCTTGAACCGTGTCGGCCGTGTTGGGCTAGGGGTCGGCCACAACCGCAACTTCAAGGTGCCCAGGGCCCGGGTGTCGTTGGCGTCAGTGGACGGAGACCTCGGAGCTCAGGAAATGCCTCTTGGAATGACTGTCAGGCGGAGGCCCAGAGAGGCAGAGGAGCTGCCCCGCGTCACACAGCCTTGCCTGCCTTCCCGAAGGCGGCAGGACCCCCGACGGGAGACGAGGGAGGTACCGAGGCAGGGGGTCATGGTGGAATGCTGCCCTCACACCCCGGCGCCTCCAGGGCTGGACGGGAGCTCCAGCGGGTGGTGCCGTCCGAGTGGGCTCCCCCAGCCGCCCCGAAGGACTCCCCAGTGGGACCTGCAGTTTCTCCAAGAACTGAAGCCTCGGTTTTAGGCGAAATCGCCCTATCTCACCTCTTTAGACCTTCCTGTTCTTCAGACGCCGTCGTACAGCATAGTACGAGGGTCCTCGAGAACTCCTGGGAGATGTGGATGTGGACAGGCGAGGGGCCGGCTCTGTGGCCCAGTGGTTAAGGGGGCCGGAGCCCACACTGCCCGCTGAGGTTTGAATCCCGGCCCCGGCGGTTTGGAAAATGCCAGGCGCGTGTGTGCACACCCCAAACCCGGCCGGGTGGAGGAGTGCAGAGGGGACGGCAGCGAGGCCGTGGCCCACGATGTGGGGGTGCGTTCCCCTCTCCCTCCTCCCTCGGGTGAGTGTACAGACATCTGGGAAACACGGAAGGCAGGAGCTGTGCGTGGATTTCAAAATGTTTCACCCCAAAATAAACTCTGATTTTCACTCCCTCTTTCTTTGGAATTTTTGAAGCCCTCGGGTACAGCAAAGGCCACCTGGGGGTCTGCCCCCCTCCCTGCCACCAGGTTACGTGACCTCTGACCCTGCCAGGGAGGTCAGCCTCGGCAAGCCTCGGTTTCGCGGGCCGAGAGGTGGGGTGCGGTCACTCGGGGAGAGCTGACGACAGGGCCTGGGCCCGCGTCCGAGCGCCATGCACGCCGGCTCTGACCGTGTTAATATCGCTCATGATGATAAACCCGATTTAAATTAAACGGCGTGCAGAGGGAAGCGGCTCGTCCCGCGGGGCAGAGCTGGGAGCAGCCGCGGACTCCGGGGTGGACACGGCCCGCCAGTCTGCGTCCCTTCCCACGTGCACGTGTTCGTCCTCGGGGCCGGGCGGGGGCCCCAGGCTGCCCGGTTAGCGGCAGTAGCCGTGGCTTTCAACCGGAGGCCGTTCTGTGCGCTAGGGACACGCGGCCGTGCCTGGGCTCCGCGCTCGCTCTGGGAAGGGGAGTGTGGAGCCGGGGGTGCTGCTCTGCACCTGCAGTGCCCGGTACGCCCCACGTCCACGTGCCGAGGTGGAGAGGGCTCCTGCTTTCCGCTCCAGACCCAAGGCGGCGAGAGGAACCGGGGTGCCCCCGCGCCCAGGCGTCTGAGCGGGGCCCGGCTGCTAAGCGCTGCCTCTGCGCCCGCTCCTGCCCCCCGCCGGCCGGTGACGGGGCTGGCTAGTTGCCGGTCGTGGGGATTCTAGGACGTGTGATTGGCCAGGACTTCTGGCCTCCTGGCCCCGATGACAGTAGGAGTTTCTCTTGCGGTCCCACTGGGAGCACGGACTCTGTTCCCAGTGGGAGGGCTCGGGAGCTCTGACGGCCCAGGTTCAAATCCTGACGGGGCCTCTCGGCTGTGCGAGGCGACCTCGTTCTTCCCTTCCCTCGAGCCTCGGCGTTCTCATCCGTGAAACGGGGACGGGTGTGTGCGAGGAGTCCGAGGGGCATGTGCACGCCTGCGTTCCCCCCCCCCCCCACCATGCGGCAGCTGCTCAAACCCGTGTTCCCCACGCAGCCGCCGCAGAGGGGATCTGCCCGAGCAGGCGGCGTCCACGTCCGAGGAGGGCTCTGAGCAGGGGCCGCGCTCACCCCATCTCGCAGTTAGGGAAACCGAGGCACGGAGAAGGGGGAGAGGCAGACGAGGGAGGCGTCTCCTCGGCAGACGGAGCTGTCTCTGTGCGCCCCCCGGGGGGGCCCATGCAGCCATGCAGGGTCTCGGTTTTTGTTGTTATTGTTTTTTTAAACAGAGATACTTGCTACAGGGCATGTCTCTCACCGAAGAGACAGAGAGACAGAGAGACAGAAAGCGAGAAATCACCCCCAGGGGGGATGGCCACACTGTAGTCCCTTCTCCTCCATTCTCCTCTCGGGATCCTGGGCACATATGCACACATGCCCGGTGTGAGTTTAAGCCACCGGGTCCGGGACTCGAACTGCAGTCAGCTCCATGGGAGTCCAGCGACATAACTGTTACGCTATCTGCTGGTTCCAGGGTTTTTTGTTTTTTTTTTTTGGAGAGGTTTTTTGCTATAGGGCGCGTGCGCTCGCCAGACAGAGACAGAGAGACAGAAAGCGAGACATCACCCCCAGAGGGGATGGCCACGCCGCAATCCCTTCTCCTCCATTCTCCTCTCGGGATCTTGGGCACGCACGCACACGCGCCCGGCGTGAGTTTTAAGCCACCGGGTCCGGGACGCGAACCACTGTCGACTACGTGGGAGTCCAGCGACATAACCATTACGCTAACTGCTGGTTCCCCAGGGTTTTGTTCTTAATCTTTATTTTCGAATGAGGAGCCCTGGGGTTTCATTTAGTGCAGACCTCAGACTGTGGTTCTGCTAGAGGCCGCTCCCCGGGGTGGCTCGGAGCAGGGAGGGTTTTGAGGCTTTTGAGCTGTGTGACGTGGGGGCATCGCTGTCCTTCTCTGGGGGCAAGCGCAAACCCTGCTCCTGCATCCTTCCCCTCTGCCCATTCTGCCCAGACACACACCTTCCTGTTCGCACGTTCAGGCTTGGCTGGAAGCTCCGGTTCTGGCCAGGCTGGCCCTCCTGCGTGGTCCCGAGAAGCCCTCCGGGTTTGCACTTGGTGTTTTCCCCTCTGCCTGCGCCCCACTTCCCGGCAGCTCCGGCGTGTCTGAGCAGCCCGATCGGGCCCTGCGTTGGCTGTCCCCGTACTGCTCTGGGAACCGGGAGCCCCGAGGACAATGACGGCATGGGGAGGGGTGGCACTGGTGTCACTTGAGGCTCCTTACGCTGCCCGCCGCTGTGTGACTCCCGCCACTCCCTCGCCCTCTCTGAGCTGCGGTGTGTCCGAGGGGTCTGGCCCAGGAAGCGTGATAAGTAGTAACTGAGGGCCAGCCCTGTAGCCAGGTGGGAATGGGTGCTGGATCCCACATGGCTGGACGGTTCAAGTCCCAGCCCCGGAAGCTGGGTAAACATGCCGGGTGCGTGTGTATGCGTGAGCGAAATCCCGACAGGATGGAGAAGTGGAGAAGGGATTGCGGCGTGGCCACACCCATGGGTTCTTTCTCTGTCTCCCTGTCTCTGTCTCTCTGGTGGGGGCAGGCATTCCCTGGCAATTACAAAAACTTTAAAAATTAAAAAAATAATAATTATTTATGTAATTTTATTATTATTATTTTCATTTTGGCTCTAGGGTGCGTGTGCTCACTGTAGAGAGAGACAGAGAGAGGGACCAGTGGATGGTGTTTTGGTTATGTTGCTGGACTCCCATGTAGTCGACCGTGGTTCGAGTCCCGGATCCGGTGGCTTAAACTCAAGCCGGGCGTGTGTGCGTGTGTGCCCAAGACCCCGAGAGGAGAATGGAGGAGAAAGGACTGCCGCGTGGCCATCCCCCCTGGGGGGTGACTTCTCGCTTTCTGTCTCTCTTGACAGCACACATGCCCTATTGCAAAAAATCTCTCTCTTCTTCTTACTGCTCATGGTTTGCTGTAGGGCACACGTGCACACCAGAGAGGGGGGTGAGAAAGCCAGCCTTCAGGGCCGGCCTGCGGTCGGCAGGAGGGAGTCCAGCGCCTCTCCCACCACGCCCCCTGCTGGCTGCTAAAATTTTTAAAAAATCTTTCTTCTATGAGTGAGGGGGTGAGAGACCCAGAGACAGCAGCCCTAGCAGGGTCTTCATGCCACAGCGCACCCCCAGGCAGCCTGGGTCGCGGGTGCGTGTGTACCTGGCTTGCTCGGGTGATACTGTATGTGACCTGGGGCCTTCCCTGGGGTCGGCCTTGCTAACGTCTCCATCACGTCACCAACTGGTCCCATGCCAGGCCATTGTATTTATTTGTTTGTTTATTATTATTATTATACCTTTTAGTATAGGGTGCTCACTGGAGAAGACAGAGAGACAGAAAACAAGAAATCACCCCCGGGGGGATGGCCATGTCACAATCCCTTCTCCTCCAAGCTCCTCTCAGGACTTTGGGGACACACGCACGTGCACCTGCCGTGAGTTTTAAGCCACCGGGCCTGGGACTCGAACTGCGGTCTGCTACGTGGGAGTCCGTTAGGCCGTCTGCGGTGCCGTGTGCCGGGGCATTCTACGGCCCGGCCCTCTGCGATGTTCGCTGGTGCTGTGGTCCGGCCGGAGCGTGGGCGAGTCTGAGCTGCCCGCAGGGCCGGGCCGGCCGGGCTTCCTCCAGGCGCAGGCTCAGCATGTGAAGGACTCAGGTTCGGTTTCCCTGCGGCGTTCGCTCAGGATGACCCGGGGGTGGCTCTCCGCCCAGGCCTCACCCTTCCTCCTCTGGAAAGTGCCGGGTGTCCTCTCACTTGGGTGCTTGGATGGTCCTTGTCACACGCGTGCATAGGTGACCCGAACTCTGGCTGGAGTAACGCTGGCTTTTGCCATAGGGCATGTGCACTGGCCGGAGAGAGACAGAGACAGAGAGAGGGAAAGTGAGAACCCCCCGCCCCCCAGCAGGGATGGCCATGCCGCACTCCCTTCTCCTCATTCCCCTCCCGGGACTTCAGACACTCACGCACCTGCTGTGGTTTTCAAGCTGCCGGTCCGAGACTCACACCACGCAGTCGGCCGCGGGGTGTCCGGCGCCTGAAGCACCGCGCCACCTGCTGGCCCTGAGACTTAGTCTCTTCTAAAACTTAAAAGAGGGCCACCACCACCGCCACCAGCTGGATCCCGCGTTGTTACCGCACGGTTCAAATCCTGGACCTGGTGGCTTGAACAGCTGGGCGCGCGTGTGCCCAAAACCCTGAGAGGAGAATGGAGAAGCCGGAGCCTGGAGGGCTCTCTCTGTCTCTCTGTCTCTCTCTCTCCCCTCTCTCTCTCTGTCTCTCTGTCTCTCTCCCCTCTCTCTCTCCCCCCTCCCTCCCTCCCTCTCTCTCTCCCTCTCTCTCTCTCTCCCCCCCCCCCTCCCTCTCTCTCTCTCTCTCTCTCTCTCTCCCTCGCACATACACCCTCTGGCAAAACAACAACAGCAAAAAGCAACCAGAAAAGAGAGCCCTGGTCTTGCTCTGCTGCGTGGAACCTGACGTCCTGCTCGGACGGGGCGGGAGCTTCCTCGTGGGCCACAGCGCCTCCCTGGGCTTAGCGCTCCCGAGCTCCTGAGCCGGTGGGGACTCTCCGTCCTGAGGAGGCTCCAGGGAGCCGGGCCCAGGAGTGACGCCCGGGCTGGCTGAGTCACGGGCCAGGCGGTGGCGGTGGCGGGAGCCGTTTGGGGGTCTCCGGGCTTTGGCATGAGGCCGGGTCCCCCCTGACTTCAGTCTGCGCGGCTGGGACCCTCCCGTCTGCGTGTGAGCGATCCTTCTCCTCGCCCCGGGGAAGGCGCCTTCTCCCTGCGTCAATTAATGAGCCCATTACAAACTATTTATTTTCCCTGACAGTTGTTTACCGAGGGGAAGGAGATGAATTGGCCGGTGTCCTCTGCCTGCGAGGATGAGGCCGAGGGGCTGCCGGTGCCTCCCTCCCGGTGCTTGGGAAACACGGGCCACGGGGCTCGGCCTGCCCCGGGCCTGCTGCTGCCGTTTCCGACCTGGGCGTCTTTGGGGAGGTGGACACCAGCCTGGCCCGGAGACAGGGGTGGCTCGACTTCCCTCTTCTCTTTCCGGGCCAAAGCCTTGGACACTGCTGGTCTGAAACCCAAAACCTGGCCGCAAGAGCCACCTGTTTGCGGCGGGGTCTCTCAGTATCCCTCTATCTCCCCTCCCCCGTAGTGGTCTTTATCTGGGCATGTGGCTTACCTCAGGAGAATAAAAAACATTTCCTGGTGTCTCTCGCAGCTGTCTGTCATAGGATTCAGTTCTGTCCCAGGGGTGAGTGAGCAGGATGTCCTGGAAATGCCTTTCTAGGGAGGTGGCACATTCTCCCTGCCATGCCTCATGGGAATATGGAGGTGATGGCAGGTGCTCTGGCAGCCATTTTGGAGCATGAGGCAGGTGTCACAGATGAGAATAGGGTTCAAAAAGGTGGAAGGAACCTGGGCTCCAAGGGTTGTGGAGTAGGTAAAAAGCCCTAAAAGACCAACCTGGCACGTCCCCTATGTGAAGAGAGAAATGATCACTCTCTTGTGAGTTCTCTGGGAGTACAGCGTACCTCAGTTCTAACTGCAGCAATACACAAGTCTCAGGACAGTGTTCTGTCTTTTTTTTTTTGGAGAGGTTTTTGCTATAGAGTGCAGCACTCGCCAGAAAGAGAGAGACAAAGAGACAGGAAGCGAGAAATCACCCCCAGAGGGGATGGCCATGCCACAATTCCTTCTCCTCCATTCTCCCCTTGGGATCTTGGACACGCACGCACACGTGCCCAGCGTGAGTCTGAGCCACCGGGTCCGGGACTCGAACCGCAGTCGACTACATGGGAGTCCAGCGACATAGCCATTCCGCCAACTGCTGGTCCCCAGGACAGTGTCCTGTGGCGATGTGGCTGTTCTTGCTCCTTTACCCCAGAGAGCTCAGCCTGGAAGTGCTGTGAAGATGAAGAGGAGGGGTCAACCTCATAGCACAGGGGTTCGTCGCTATGCCCTGGGAGCCCGATCCCATGCAGCCGACTGTGGTTCGAGTCCTGGCTCTGGGGCCTGGACAGACACTTGGAGTGCATGCGCCAGCCTGCCCAGTCCCGAGGGGGTGGAGACACGGAGAGAGGACTGCAGTGTGGCCACACCCAGGGAGGGTGATTTCTCCCTCTCCCTGTCTCTGACTCTCTCTGGTGAGTGCGCACTCCCCTAGCATCCTGCCCGGGGCGGCAAGAGCTTCATACATGCCTTCCTGTAGGAGAAAGCGACACAGATCGGGAAGCCCAGGATCAGAGAGGGAGCGCCACTGGCCCAGGGTCACACAGCAAGTGGAGCCGAACCGGCCTGGGGCAGCCTCACCTCTCCCCCGCCATCAGCCCCTGCTCCAGACCGTCAGCCTCCCCCAGCCGGACAGGCCGGGGCTGGGGGGAGTGAGAACAGCTGCGTCTCTGTCCCCTTCAGCACACGGAGTCCCCAGGTCCCTCCGAAGGGCGAAGGGTGTTAGATTCAGACTGGAGCAGAGGCCCGAGCCCCTGAATACGTGCATGCACTTGTTTACCGAGCCCCTGCCGCGTGCTCGCTGCCTGCGGTACGTGGCCCATGTGGCCTGGCCCCTGGTGTCCCCTAGCAACCCTGCAGAGCCTCCAGGTGGGCCAGCCCCATCTCCACCCACCTGGTCCCCCTGTCTGCCCTCCCTGCTGCAGCCAGGGGGCGCTGTGAGCCCTGAGTCAGGGTCGGCCCTCCTCTGCCCACAGCCCTCCAGGGCTCCCACCTCCCTCGGGGTCAAAGCCACATCCTCCCTGATGCCCACAGGGCCCTGCACCACCCGCCCACGCCTCTGCCTGGGACGGAGGCAGCGTGCAGTGCCCTGACCTTCAGGGCTCCGGTCACGTCAGCACGAGGCCCCCCAGACCGGCCTCACCAACTCCCCACCTGCCCTCCTGCTGCGCCCGGACCCCAGGGGCTGGCTGCCATCGGTGTCCCGCACGCCGGCCTGCGCACGCACAGTGGGGCTCTGGGCCTCTGCACACGCAGCCCTCTCCCTGCGCACAGTGGGGCTCCTTGCCTGCGTTTGCATACACAGCCCCTCCCTGCACACAGTGGGGCACACACAACCCCTCGCTGCGCACAGTGGGGCTCCCGGCCTCTGCACACGCAGCCCTCTCCCTGCACACAATGGGGCTCCCGGCCTCTGCACACGTAGCCCTCTCCCTGCGCACAGTGGGGCTCCCTGCCTCTGCACACGCAGCCCCCTCCTTCACGCGGTGGGGCTCTGTGTCTGCAGGGGAGACCCGAGGCCTGAGCCGCCGCAGTCCTGCCGCTGCTCTGCCTGGTGGCTCCCAGCCGAGCCGACGGCTAGTCCCTAGTCCCCGCGGTGCTCCTGCTCCTGCTCCTGCCCCTCCCCCTCCCCCGCGTTCTCACCTCTGCCTCCAGAAATAGCCCCTTTAAAATAGCCCGGCCACCAGTTCCGGGCCTCTGCCTGCCCACGGACGCGGGCTGTGCTGACGCGGCCTCCTTAGTGCCGTGGGGGTTTAAAAATACCGCCGGTGTGAGGGCTTGTCCCCGTCTCCCTGTGAAGCCCGAAGGCAGCAGCGGGCAGCAGCAGGACTGCGGGTCACCGGGTGCTCTGGTGAGGTGTGGGCGTGGGGTGTCCCTGCAGAGCCCGGGGCTTCCGCCGTGGCTCACGCCAGCACAGGTGGGGGCCGCGGGGCCCTCCGTGCTGACCTGGGGTGGAGGCCCAGGGTTGGCCTCGCCCTGTGGGACTTCGGCCAAGTGTCCAGACCTCTCTGAGCCTCAGTTTACCCTGCTGGGAGTGGGTGGTCTCCGGGCTGAGAAAACGTGGGAGCCGCTGTGAGCCTGTTTCCCCCTCTGGGAATGGGGGCAGTTTTAGGACTTGAACTCGGCGCCTCAGTTTCCCTGTCTGAGAATGGGCTTGGCTCGCCGAGGGTGGCCTGAAGCGTGAGCAGCCTCCTTCACCTCGGCCTTCTCCGAAATGACCTCGACGCCTTCCCGGTTAGGACCAGCATCTCTGGGAAGTGGGGAAGCGAGAGAGCTCGCCCGGGGCGTGGCCACACTGCAGTCCCTGCCACGCACACGCACACACGCACATGCGTACGCGCACGCCAGGGCTGGGACTCGAACCCCACAGCCTAATCTACCAGGCTGATCTTATTTTGAAAGTTTCTTTCTTTCTTCCTGGAGCAAAAGAGACAGACAGCGCTCCGGCCTCAGCCAGCCCGGATGGTGGCGCGTGCGAACCTCCCCCGCCCCCCCCCCCCCCCCCCCCCGGGGGCTGCCCACCGCGTCACCGTCACTGCGTGGCCCCGAAGGTCCCGGCTGGCTCCGTCCTTGCTGTGACGGCACCCCTGGGCCTCAGTTTCCCCATCTGGAAAATGGGGGTGATGGCCCCTGCAACTCCCTGCCCTGGGGGATCCAGTGAGTTCCGGGTGGAGCTGTCCCGGGAGGGCCGGCTGGGAGGGTGCGGCTGTCGGGGTGCGTCTCTCCACGCGGTTTGCTGGAGCAGGACCAGGGAGGCCGACTGTCCGCCTGGCCTCAGGGTCTGCGCTGCGGTGGTGCTGGGACCTCCTCCCCGGGCAGGGGCAGACCCACCACACGGACACGCCTGGGGTGTTCCCAGGTCCCGGTGCCCTGCCCTCATCCAGCAGGTGCCGAGCCGGATGGCAGAGGGCAGGGGCCGGCGGGCTGACACATGGGGCAGGAAGGGCCGGCGAGTGGGCGCGGGTGCTTCCGCCGCCAGCCCCGGGCCGGGCCGCAGGCTCAGCTGGAGCTGCCGCCCCCGAATTTGTGCCTTGGGCCGTGGGGGTGGGGGATTTCCCAACACCTCCCGTCCGCTGTCCCTGGGCCAGGCCGGCAGGGGACAAAGCCGGTGTCCGGTGGAGCTCACAGTCTGATCCGGGACACAGCGGGCGAGCCAGGTACGTGTGCCCTGCCGTGGTGCCCGGCGGCAGGAGCTGCTTCCCCGCAGTGCCGTAGCCACATGCCCACTGCGGTTCGGGTCCGAGCTGGCTGGAAGATGCTCCAGGGGTGTGTGTGCCGGCGCTGAGACCCTGCAGGGCTGGAGGGCTGGGGAGGGCGTCAGGAGTGACGGCCGTGAGGGTGCCCTCCTCTCTGCAGCCAGCACATGCACCCTCTAGCAAATTTTAAACAATCTCTAAAGGATGGGAAAGTGGAGAGGGGGTGGCGGCGTGACCATCCGCGGGGAGAAAATCGCAAAAGCGCACCCTTTGCAATGAAAACCAAACAGAATCCGTAAGGACGAGAAGGGGTTGAGAGAGGGGAGGGTGGTTCGCTGTAAGTGGGGTTGTGGGGACGCTTCCCAGAGGGTGACCAGGAGCAGAGCGAGGTACGGGGGCGTCCCGGCCGCAGGCACAGCCGTGCAAAGGCCCGGGGCAGGCCGGTGCCCGGCGGGCGGGAGGGACAGTGGGAGGCCTGAGTGGCTGGAGCCGAGGAGGAGGAGCAGTGCAAGGAGGTGGGCAGGGCCTGGGGGCCGCTGGGGACTTGGGAGCCCTGGAGGGCTGTGGGCAGAGCAGGGCGGGACCAGATTCGGTGCTCACAGGCGCCCCCTGGCTGCTGCGGGGGGACAGGCTGGAGAGGCGCCAGGACAGTGCTGCTGGGCTGGGCCGGGCCCGGTGGGCAGTGATGGGGCTGTTCCAGATGAAGAGGGATCGCCTTTTGAGGCCTTTTCTCCTCCCGTCTCGGGGTTAGTGGCCAAGCTGAGTGCCACTCTCTCCTTACTCCTTCTAGAACTTTCTAGAAGTTTCTAGAACTTGGGGCTGGCAGGTGGCGTGCTGGTTAAGGGCGTTGGACTCCCACATGGCCGACCGTGGTTTGAGTCCCAGGCCTGGTGACTTGCTTTCTCACTTCCCCTCTCTTTCTCTGTCCCTCTCTGGCCAAATTAAAAAATAAATAAGTTAATTAAATGAAATAAAATCATTCTTTTTTTAAAAAAAGAAAGAAATGAAGTTTCTTGAATTCATGGTTATAGGGGTAGGTCCAGGGGAAGGGCGGGCCGGGCTGTGGCTTCTGCAAACGCGCCGTCTCTTCAGCCGAAAACACGCACCGGAGTGCAGGGGGGCTCGGGAGGGGCTCTGAACCGAGCAGTGCCGGCCCCCCAGGGAAAATAGTTGGTTAAATAGTCACATCGACCAGGTGCCGGTGCTCCTCGGCAGGGCTTGGTTTTCCCGGCAGCTGTGCGAGGGGAGGGAGGGGACTTTTATTCCCACTACGGGTGAGCACAGCGAGGCTCAGAGAAGTCGTCACCTCCCGCGTTGCACAGCTCAGACCAGGTCCCAGCGACAGGGCGGTCGGCCTGATCGACCCGCTGGCGGCCCTGGTCCTCATGCACTTAATGGCACCTTCCACCTCATTGAAGAGGTTTTTGCCTTAGGGTGCTCCTCAAGGGGGGAGAGAGAGAAAGAGACACAGAGAGAAAGCGAGAAGTCACCCCCCAGGGGGGATGGCCACGCCGCAATCCCTTCTCCTCCATTCTCCTCTCGGGATCTTGGGCACGCACGCACACGCACCCGGCATGTTTCAAGACACTGGGTCCAAGACTCGAACCGCGGTCGACTGTGTGGGAGTCCAGCGACATAACCACTACACTCTCTGTTGGTCCCTTATCATTTTAAAATTTGCTATAGGGCACGTGTCTCACCAGAGAGAGGCAGAGCGAGGGCAAGTGGGAAAGCAAGCTGCCAGGTCCGGGCCTCGAACTGCGGATGGCCACGTGGGAGTCCAGCCATGGAACCTCTCCGCCACCTGCTGGCCCCGAATTCGTGTTCTCTTACTTGAGATGTAGGCTGGGGCCTGGCCCTGTGGAGGACCGGCCGAGCTGTGGGTAGCTCTGGGCCGTGGGAAGCCCAGCGTTGTCTTAGACGCGGACTCCAATTCCGCCCCGCCTCCTCCTCCTGGGCGCTTGGTAGGGAGGTCGCCTCGCTGTCTTCTCCCCTGGCAGATCGTCAGGGCCTGCTCTGAGGGGCGTCGCTCAGGGAGACGGGACTCCTAGCGTCCTGCCGCGGCTGTTCCAGTGTCCGAAGTGTCGGGCCACGAGCCGGCCTTTGGGCCCCGTGGTGCCTTCTCTGTGTCCCTCCGAGCAGGCGGCCGGGAGGAGATCCCGGGCAGCCGTCCGTGGAGACACGAGTCCCCGTTGCCCGATGGTGCGGGGGACAGTGCCGTGTGGTGTCGGCAGTTTGGAAGCCAGGCTCTGCAGGCGGGGACTTCCCACAAAGCCCACCGAGTCTGCGGCCGTTTCTGTGTGTGCGCGCAGCTCCGAGGGAAAAGTAGCCCAGCGCCGCCCGGAGCGTGGGGGAGCCGTCGGGGAGCGGTCGGGCCCAATCAGGCGGCAGTGCCTGCGACCAGGAGTCGTGTCCAGGGGCTGGCCCTGTCACCCAGGGGTGAAGGCGGCTGGGTCCCTCATGGTTCGAGTCCTGGCCCTGGCGACTTGGAAGAACTTGCCAGGCACGTGTGCATGCATGCCCCAAGTCCCAGCAGGGTGGAGGAATGCAGGAGAGAGATTGTGACGGGACCACGCCATGGGGGTGCTTTCACCTCCCTCTGTCTCTCCTGACAGTTAGAAAGTTTGTCCACTTAAATAAGCAACATTGTTTTCATCTTTCTTTCTTAAAATTCGCCTTTGGACCCTCTGCTTGCTAGAGAGAGACAGAGAGAGGGAACGTGAGGAATCACCCCCAGGGGGATGGCCACACCGCGATCCCTTCTCCTGCGTTCTCCTCGCGGGATCTTAGGCAAGCACACGCGCCCGGCATGATTTTCCAGCCTCTGGGTCTGAGACTCGAACCACGCAGCCCCCCATGTGGGACCCAGCCGCTCTACCCACAGTGGCACCAGCCTTTCCTCTTTTATAAGACAGAGCTTGCCAGAGACGGGCACCCCACAGGGTCCTGTCACATCACGGCTCCCTCCTCCCGCCCTCTATGCAGTCCGGATCTTAGACACGTCCGGTGTGTTCTAGGTCGACCTGGGACCCGAACCTGTGGTCATCCACGTGGCTTTCAGCATGCCAGATCTGCACAGCACCACCTGCCCCTCCACAGCTCGGCTTGTATTTTTCTTTCTTATTTATACAGAAAATAATGATGTGTTTTCAACTCGGTGAAATGTGGATATTGCCAGAGCTGGGATGAGGGGTGGAGGGGAGAGCAAGGAAGACTTCCTGGAGGCGGTGGCAGCTGCTCTATGATGTGAAGATTGAGTGGATCACTGGGCAGCAAAGAGAGGGAAGGGTGTCCTATGCAGAGGAACGGCTCTGTGTGGGAGGCTTCCCAAAGCTTCGTGGACCCTCGGGGTAGTGGGGAGACGGTGTCTCCCTGCGTATCTCGCCCTGGGCTTAGCACTAAGTTGGCACTCAACGGACCCTGGCTCTCTGTCCCAGATTAGAATGATGCCACATCGGAGTTGCTTCCCAAACCGCAACACTCAGAGGTTTGGGCCTCACTGAAGCCCCTCGGCAAGTCAGCTGGGAAGCGGAGGTCACCTGTCAGAGTCCCCACGTCCCAGCCACTAACGAGGCCCCAGCCTCACTCACGGACTGGCTCGGGGCCTGGAGGGAAAAGCCCAAGGCAAACCGACTGCAGTGAGAAGCAGGAGAGGCGACTGGCTCTGGTAACGCAGTTGATGCTAGCACGCTCCCGCTGCAGGCATGGCGTGATCCAGGGGCTCAGACGAGGGCCCTCTAGCGGATGAAGAAACGCAGATCTGCAGAGACGAGGCCGCAGGTCAGACTCTGGGCTCTGAAGCTCAGTGCGTGCTGTTCACAGCCCAGAAGGCTCTGCCAGCTCCATCTCGTCGATGGGACACGAGGTTCACAGCCGGGGAGTGACTTCTCACGGTCACGCAGGAAGTCGGGAGCTGAGCCTGGCACTGAACTCACGTTGCACCTGTGGTCTCGGGTCCCGTGGCAGGTCGAAGGCGGGTTGGTTCAACTGAGGCAGAAATGGGAAGAGCCTCCCCAGGGGCCCCCAGGACGTGGAAGCAGGCCCTCCCGCCCCCACCCAGGGAGCATCGCCCAGCCCCCTCCTGCGGCCGGCTCCGGAGGAACACGTCACAGGGGACAGGTGGCGAGGTCCCCGTGGACCCTGGCTCCACGCCAGCCGTGGGCCCAGCCAGGCCTGCCCATCGCTGTCACAGGAGGAAGTGAGGCTGGCAGCCAGTTGTCCCCTCGGAGCTGTCCGCCTCGCTGCCCACACGGTTTCCGGCCGTTTGCAGTGACCGCTTGGCCCTTGTCTGCCCAGAGTGCCCGAGCCTGCTCTTCGGCCCTGGGCCTCTCCCGGTGTGGCCGGGGCCGCTGAGGACTGGCCTTGAACTCAGCCACCAGCAACGTGTCACCAAGTCCTGGGCCCAGCATTGGGTTCATGGCCACCATTTTTTTTTTTTTTTTTTTTGCTATAGGGCATGCGTGCTCACCAGAGAGAAACAGAGAAAATGAGAAATCACTCCCTGCAGGGGGTGGCCACACCGCAGTCTCTTCACTCCCTTGGGATTTAGGGCATGCACGCACACACGTGTGCCTGGCACCATGTTCAAGCCACCGGGTCTGGGACTCAAACCGTGGAGTCGGCCATGTGGGATCCAGGACTGTAACCTTGATGCCACCTGCTGGCCTAGGAACTGTCTTCTTAAATCCTTTTATTTTCTCGTCTACCCCACGGAGTGGCTGCAGGAGGCCCCCAGACTCTGCACCCCTACCCTGAGGATGGTTTTGGGTCTCACATTTGCTTTGGATCCTGAGAAAAGCTCCCGTGTTTAGAAAACAATCCGGGTGGTGCTGGGGCCCCGCTGGGTCCGGAGCCGTCGGCGGGAACTTACTGGGCAGCCTCTGTGCGCCCTCGTCCTGGCACGGGGGCAGAGGTGACGGCAGAGGGAAGAAGCCCTGTCCTCGGGAGGCAGTGAGGCCAGCCTTGCTGAGGAGGCAGCATTTCTGAAAGGCCCCACGGGGCTCAGGAATCACCTGGAGAGGCCTGAGGGCGGGTGTTCCAGGCCAGGCCCAACCGTGCAAAGGCCCTGGGGCAGGACCGGGCCTGCCTGTGGGAGGAACGGGGAGGCACGGAGCTGGAGCAGGGAGAGCGAGGGGGAGAGGACAGGGCAGTGGGGCAGGGCGGCCGGGAGGACGCGGGCTTTACCCCGCGAGGTGGGCGCCCTGACCCAGGTGCCCACGGGTGTGCGCTCCGCTGCGGGCAGGCAGGGAGGAGGCTGCTGCTGGTCTGACCCCGACGGGGCTGGAGGGTGGGTCTGGCACGGCTTCCCGGAGGCTTTTCTGGCCGGGGTGGCCGACCTCGGGAGCCGGGGGGGGTTTGAGCAGAGACGGGCTGACTCTGGGGGAAGACGGGAGGTGGTCAGTCCTCCAGTGTGGGGACCCCGGGAGAGCCCCGGTTTCCCTGTCTGTGGGCCCTTGGTACAGACAGCATCTCTGACCCTGGCGGGGGCCGGGATAAGCGTGCTGGGGGTAGGTCTGCTTTGCCGCAGCGCAGAGAAGTTAAGGCACAGAGGTTCAAACCCACGCCGAGGTCTTGCTGCCACCAGGGCAGGCCAAGTTCTCCTCCCTCTTCTCTCTCCACCCCCAGAGCTGCCAGCTTCAACTTTCTGCGGTTTTCAGGCTCCCCTCGGCTCCCACTCCCTGCTCTGGGCCCGGGGGGGTCTTGGTGTGCACCCCCACCTTGCCCCTGGGGAGGCTCCCCTGCCTCTGCTCCCCGGCTCCCCTCTGCCATGCACTCCGTAATGGAGGAAGAGGAGCGGGCGGGCGCGAGCGAAATTATATACACACGAACATGTAAAAATTAGTTTAGGATCTGGGCCAGGAGCTACTTGCGCCTGGGCAGGCATTGTGGGTAATTCATCGCTGATTACCATAAAAGCCATCGCCGGCTGACAGGCGGCTGCGGGCCTTTTGTTTAAGATTCTGATGAATATATAATCTCTCGGAGCCCGGGCCCACGTTCGGGCCCCCTGCCCGGCTGCCCCCGTTCCCCACGGGGAAGCGTGTTGTCCGGCTCCCCGCGGGGCTGGTGGCTCTGGCCTGTCCCGATCCTGCACTGCAGCCCCTGCCCCGGGCCTGGGTCCTTCCCGTCTTCCTGCACCCACTGGGTGCGCGCTGTCCGCGTGGTCCCCGGGGCTAGAGCTGCCTCGGTGACCGACGTGGACAGGGTTCCCGTCTCCGTGGAGTGTGGACAGTGACGGTGACAGGACTTCTGTCGGGAGTTGGCGTCTCTCTCCCACCCCAGGAGAGCACGTCCAGATGAGATTCCAGTCGGCCCAGCCGCCCGGCAGGAGCGTGGGAAGCGTGCCACTACCCCGCTGGCCGCGTCCTGGGCCCACGGGCTGAGAGGAGATGAACACTGCTGCTTCAGGGCGCGTGCGCTGGCCGGGGCAAGACGGAGAGAGACGGTGAGAAGTCACCCCCACGGGGTGGCCACGCAGCAGCCCCTTCTCCTCCGGTCGGTTCCTGGGGATTTGGGCACGCACGCACACGTGCCCGGCATGTTTCAAGCCCCTGGGAACCACGGCCGACCACGTGGGATCCAGCCCTTTCACCACCGAGCCACCTGCCGGCCCCAAGCCGCTTTCACTTTCACCTCACCGTCCTGGGGTCCATGCAGGACCGAGGTGGGGCCAGCAGGTGGCGCAGTGGTCAAGGCGGTGAATTTCCACATGGCTGACCTCAGTCCCGGACCCGGCAGCTTGAAAATCACGCTGGCGCGTGTGCGTGCGTGCCCAAAATCCTAAGAGGAGAATGGAGGAGAAGGGACTGCGGTGTGGCCGTCCCTTCAGGGCCGATTTATCACTTTCTCTCGCACTGTCTCTGTCTCTCCAGCAAGTGCACACACCCCATGACAAAACCCCAAACACTAAACAAACAAGGATGTCTACCCCCCCCAAAAAAAAAAAGGTATGTGTGGTCAGTAGACTTCCACCAAGGACGCGATAGCAAGCGTTCTGCTCCCCTGTCCGTCTGTCCCCTCAGCTGTCACAGTCTAAAGGCAGCCCAGGGGGATGCGCACGCCGGCGGGCGTGGCTGTGTGCCAAGAAAGCTTTACTGATAAACCCAGCGCTGGGCAGATCTGGTCCCTGGCCCGCCGCTGCCCGGGAGAACGGGCCCCGATGGTGAAACACCGCACACCCGCTTCCCCAGGCCACCGCCGTGAGCCCACGTGGCGACTGGGCGTTCGCGGTGTGGCCGGTGCGGCCTAGGACTGCCTTCTCAGCCCTCTCCCACTTCAATGTAAGCGTCCACAGGCGGCTCGTGGTGTGCAGTTATCTAGAAACTCGTGAACATGCGGTAGGTGGGCAGATTTATATATTTTTTTTGTTTAACAAAATGGCAGCTTTAAAAAAAAAAGGAAAAGAAAAAAAGAGAGGTTCTAGCTTTGCTGTAATGCGCTCGCCCCAGCCTCCCGAGTGGCTGGGAATGTGGGCATGCACCACGCGCCCAGCTTGTTAAAAACTCCCGGTAGGGTGGGACCAGCAGTTGGCATAATGGCTATGTCGCTGGACTCCCACGTAGTCAACCGCGGTTCGCGTCCCGGACCCGGTGGCTTAAACTCACGCCGGGCGCGTGTGCGTGCGTGCCCAAGATCCTGAGAGGAGAATGGAGGAGAAGGGATTGCGGCGTGACACTGAGAAATTACAGCGGCGGCAGGAGGCGGGGCGGGGACTCACAGTAGGTCACGTGGGAAACCCCGCCGGTACTGACCTCCCACACACGGTTGCTCTGACGGCCTCGGTGGCCCTGCTGGGATGCTGTGCCCCGTAGGCTGGGACCGCGTGGGAAGCTCGGGTTCAATTCCCGGTCCAGACTAAAGGCCGGTACGGGGGCACCCCGTCATCCCCGCAGCCTGGGGAGATGGCAGCGGCCCATGGGCCAGGCGGCCCAGCGAGACCCTGTCTCCGGACAGCAGACGCCGTGGTCCCAGCAGGAAGGCGGAGGCTGGGGGACCGTGACGCACTGCCACTCCCGCATCCCGGTGGCCCTGTGTTTGTGACTGATGGGGAGGAGGGGCCAGGATCGAGGCTCGCTGTGGCAGAGGTGGCTTCGCGGGGCAGGTGGCAGCGCCATCCCCGCCCCTGTCCCAGTCCCCCTTCCCTGGAGCTCTGCGTCTATGTGGTGGCATGACAGTCCCCAGCCCTCCTGCCGCCAGCGAGCAAAGGCCGTGGTGGGCGTGGCTTAGGAAGGGCTAGTGGGGTGAGGGATGCTGGGGGGGGGGTGGCCTTGTACGTGGGTCCTTGGGGAATGGCGGTGTCTGTGCCCAGCTGTCCTGATGCCCAGCAGCGCTCCGGGAGGGACACCTTGAGGGGGCGGAGCTGCAGCAGTCAGGGAGGGGACTCTGGGGCCCGGGGGAGGACAGAGGGCCCCGAGTGCGAGGCCTGGTGTGAGCGTGCCCAGGATCCGAGAGCGGAGTGGGGGGCGGGGATCGCGGCCTGGCCTTCCCCCGAGTGTGATTTCCCCGCTTTCTGTAAAAATAAAAAAAGAAAAAGAAAAAGGGAGACCGGCAGATGGTGTAATGGTTACGTCACTGGACTCCCACATAGTTGACTGTGGTTCGAGTCCTGGACCTGGCAGCTTAAAACTCACACTGGGCGTGTGTGCGTGCGTGTCCAAGATCCCGAGAGGAGAAGGGATTGCGGTGTGGTCGTCCTCCGGCGGCGATTTCTCACTTTCTGGGTCTCTGCTCTCACTCGTGCCCTATTGCAAAAATCTTTCAAAAACAAACGCGAAGAACGAAGCCTTCCTGACCGCACCCTGGTCTGTGGCTGCGGGAGTCTGGGGTGGGTGGTGGCGACAAGGCCCTGCGGCCGCTGCCTCTCTCACTCGCTCGCTCCTCCTCTCCCCTCCTCTCCTAAAGGAACAGGAGGCGGGGAGATAGTGACTCCCTTTTGGAGGGTTGTGGTGGGTGGCCCCGCTGCCGGGACTGTGGGAAGGACCCAGGAAACCTGCCAGCAGCGGCCCGAGACCGGCCGTGTGCCCAGCCCAGCTCTGCGTGTTCGTCTACACCGAGTGCTTCACTAACCGCCATAGGGGCTGGCAGGTGGCGTCACCAAGTTAAAGTGCCCAATTCCCACGTGGCCAACCACGGTTCAAGTCCTGGACCTGGCAGCTTGCTTGGTCTCTCTGTCTCTCTCTCTTTCTGGTGTGCACACGTGTCCTGTAGCAAATTAGAAATAATAATAAAAAGGACCAGCAGTCGGCGTAATGGCTCTGTCGCTGGACTCCCATGTGGTTGACCGCAGATCAAGTCCCGGACCTGGTGGCTTAAATTCATGCCAGCGCGTGTGCGTGCATGCCCAAGATCCCGAGAGGAGAATGGAGGAGAAGGGATTGTGGCGTGGCCATCCCCCCTGGGGATGATTTCTCGCTTTTTGTGTCTCTTTCTCTCTAGCAAGCGTATGTGCCCTACAGCAAAAATTTCTCTCTAAAACAATAATAATAATGATAAACAAAATTAAAATAATAGGTCTGGGGTAAGAGGGGGTTTGGTGCAAATTCACACCCCTCCAAGGGAGTGGGCGTCTCGCTGGTCACCCTGGACTCAGCAGCGTGGAGCTGTTGGAAGCCCAGGGCGCTGTCTGAGCTCTCCCGGCAGGTCTGGGGGCGGCCGGGAGCCCTGCCAAGCAGCCCTGGTCCCTGCGTCCGTGCCTGCGGAGTGGGGCCTGCCTGGGTCCCCATGCTCACCTCTCCCGTCTGGTCAGAGCTTTCTCGGTTTCTTCTCCCGGCGTCTCTCTGGCCGCCAGGCCTGCGCTTCAGCTGTTCCTCTGCCTGGTCACCTTTTCCTCCTCCCACCTTAGCTAGCAAGGCCTTTCTCCTCCTCATTGTAGACCTCGCCTCCTCCAGGAAGCCTGCTCTGCAGCACACCAGGCACATCCCCATCATGGCCCTGGTCTTTCTCCTCCTGGGGCTCCCCCCCCATGGACCAGGGGACTTCCTGAGGCTGGCCACCCTGGTCCTCAGTGCTCGGCCCCAAGCCTGGTTACCGCCGGCCCTCGGTAAGGGCTGAACGTGGTGGTGAAGACGGGCCCGTGATGGCCCGTGACAGTTCAGCATTAAATATTGACATGGCATTCGGGACCGTGGTCCCCTCACCCCCGTGACCCCTCTGATCCCCTCTCCCCCTCGCTCCCCCAGACCCCCAGGACATGGCGGGGACGTGGCGTGTGTATTCACACCCCAGGGCCTTTGCACATGCAGTGTCTCCCCCCCCCCCCCCCCACGACTACTTCCATCTGTCATTCTTTCCCTAGAAGACAAGCCCTGGGAGGGCCTCGCCCTGATGCAGCCTGACCTGAAGGACCCCAGTCGGCTGGGGCTTGGGGGCACACAGAGACCTGCCTGGGCATCTGTCCCACGTGTCTTCCTGGTCCTCAGACTTCACCCAGGCACCAAGTCGCCCACTCCCTTAGTGCACAGGTGGGGAGACCGAGGCACGGGAGGCCTCAAGCTCAGAGCCAGGACAGACGACAGAGCTGGAAGGGAACTTGCGCCTCTCACAGGCTGGGTTTCTGAAGTCAGGGACTCAACCCCGGAATGGGGGCATTTTGGGGTGTCCTGCAGGTGGGGTGTCCAGCCCCTTGTGGGTCATAGTCTTTATAGAGAAAGACTTGCTCAGTCCGGTTAGCAGCAGGACCTTGGCTTCATTGTAACAATGTTGCAGGACTGAGCTCCAGAAGCCCCAGTACTTGGCTTCATTGTAACAATGTTGCAGGACTGAGCTCCAGGAGCCCCAGTACTTGGCTTCATTGTAACAATGTTGCAGGACTGAGCTCCAGAAGCCCCAGTACTTGGCTTCATTGTAACAATGTTGCAGGACTGAGCTCCAGGAGCCCCAGTACTTGGCTTCATTGTAACAATGTTGCAGGACTGAGCTCCAGGAGCCCCAGTACTTGGCTTCATTGTTACAGTGTTGCAGGACTGAGCTCCAGGAGCCCCAGTACTTGGCTTTGTTGTAACAATGTTGCAGGACTGAGCCCCAGGAGCCCCAGTACTTGGCTTTGTTGTAACAATGTTGCAGGACTGAGCTCCAGAAGCCCCAGTACTTGGCTTCATTGTAACAATGTTGTAGGACTGAGCTCCAGAAGCCCCAGTACTTGGCTTCATTGTAACAATGTTGCAGGACTGAGCTCCAGGAGCCCCAGTACTTGGCTTCATTGTTACAGTGTTGCAGGACTGAGCTCCAGGAGCCCCAGTACTTGGCTTTGTTGTAACAATGTTGCAGGACTGAGCTCCAGGAGCCCCAGTACTTGGCTTCATTGTAACAATGTTGCAGGACTGAGCTCCAGGAGCCCCAGTACTTGGCTTTGTTGTAACAATGTTTCCCAGAGTTCCGGTAGAGCCCCGCTTGTCAGTTAGGGGCTGGGTTATGGGGTTCCTTTCCTAAGTAAATCAGTTTAAGAAAAGGACAGGAGGCGGGTCGTTGAGATTAAACAGGGCCAAGGCGAAGTGGACCAGGAGAGGAGAATGGGGGACGCCACGACCAGGGACCTGGAGGGCGCAGAGGGGGTTCACGTGTAGCGCCCACGGGCCGCCCCGCCCCTGGCTGAGTCAGCAGGGTGGTGCCAGGCTGCAGCCCGGCTGTGGCCCTGCACCCTCAACGACTCTGCGCCCCGGGCTGGACCGCGGCTGCAGGGGGTCCCCGCCAGTCTGTCCTGTTACCAGCCCGCAGGCGCCCGAGGCCTCTCAGCTGTTCACTCGCTCCTCGTCTGTTCAGAAAGCATTTACTGAGCACCTACTGTGCGCCAGGCCCTAGGACCCAGCGATGGTCAAGACCTCCCCGGTCCCCATAGGCTCCTGCAAACTGCCCCTGGGACCTTCTGCGATGATAGCGACATTCGGGGTCCCTGCACCCCGACGTGCTCCAGCCATGCTGCAGAGGCGGCCAGGTGACCGGAGAGCTGAGGTTCTTTTGTTTTCACTTCTTGTTTAGGGCGTGTGCGCTCGCCAGAGAGACACAGAGAGCAAGAAATCACCCCCGGGGGGACGGCCACGCCGCAGTCCCCTCTCCATTCTCCTCTCGGGATCTTGGGCACGCACGCACATGCGCCCCGCGTGAGTTTAAGCCACCGAGTTCAGGACTCAAACCTCACAGCCAGCCGTGTGGGACCCAGGGCCTTAACCGCCACACCACCTGTGGGCCTGAGCAGAATTTTTAATTTTATCCCATTAAAAAAAAATTGTTTTTAATTGCCAGAGGGTATGAGCACTCCTCACAGAGAACGGGAGAGGGAGAACAGGCCCCCCCATGGGGTGTGGTCACACTGCAGTCCCTCCTCCGTTTTTCCGTCCTGTTGGGATTTGGGCTCGCACGGGCACACACCTGGCATTTTTCCAAGCCCCCTGGGCCGGGATTCAAACCACAGTTGGGCCGGAGGGACCCAGCTCCCAGTGCTCAGCACCGAAGCCCGCCCTGTGTGGCTAACCCTGACTTCTCCAGTAGGTGGAGCGAGTGGCTCCTGCAGTGGACGTAAGGATGCAGATCATTCCGGGTGGCGAAGCGGAAGGGAATCAGAGGGCTGCCTGCGGGACAGTGGCAGGGTGCCCCGAGCCGGTGGCCAGCCAGGGTGGCCTGGAGGAGGTGCTCTTTAGGGAGAAGGACACAGCCACAGAAGTCTGGAGGGAGGTCTGCCAGGCTGAAGGCACGGCCGTGCAAAGGCCCTGGGGCAGGACCGGGCCTGGCGTGTGGGAGGAACAGCGAGGAGGCCTCTGTGGCCACAGCAGAGTGAGCGAGGGGGCAGAGAGAGGGAGGGCAGGGAGAGGACAGCGGTTGTGCAGGCCTGGCGGGCTGCAGGGAGGACGTGGGCTTTTCCCCTTAGGGAGGTGGGAGCCCTGGAGGGCTGTGGGCAGAGGGACGGCCCTGGCCCAGGGCTTACAGGTGCCTTCTGGCTTCTGCGCAGAGGACAGACTTGAAGGGCAAAGGGACCAGGGCAGAGGCGACTACGCTGCTCAGAGCCGGCAAAGGGGGCATGGACAGGCGAGGGGACACCTGGAGGAAGGCGAAGAAATTCACTGGGAATTCTGGGAGAGCAGCGAGACCGGCAGCTCACGGGGTAGAGGAGGTGTAAGGGTCCGGGAAACTCCCGGGTAAAGCCCGAGTCTCTGGAAGGACGGAGCGGCCCTGAGCCGAGAGGAGGAAGACGGGAGGCTGCTGGATCCAGCCGCACCTGAAGGCGTCGCAGTTCTGTTCAGAAGGAGGGAGGGCAGCCGGGCCCGCGAGGCCTGCAGGTGAAGAGGCAGACGTGGGGCTGGGGCGTGCCTGCGGCGGGCATCCTGCCCACTGCGGTGCGGCTGGCGGTGGACCCGGCGCCAGGACCGAGGCGAGCGTGGGTGAGGCGGGCTCCGGGCTGGTTGGCACACGCTCCCTGCCCCGGGTCACGAATGCCGTGCTAGGTGGAGGGGGGCCCTCGGATACAGGCAGCCTGGCGCGGGGGAGTCGAGAAGCCGTCTGACCAGTTTCTCCCTCCTTCTGGAAGCCCAGGGTGTGGAGTTTTGTGGTTGCACCGAAATGGATCTTTCTGGGACCTTGGCCCCAAAGTTGAGGAAGGCAGGTCAGGCTGGGGGTGGGGGTCCTTCCCGAGGCTCCCCGTCAGGGCAGGTCTGAGACCGGGGAACATCCCACCTCCTTCCCGGAAGGCGTCTTCAGGGAGCCGCGGGCCACCGCTCCGTCTAGCCGAGTCCGTCACGGTGTCGTTCCTAAACAAGCGGGGATCAGTCAAGTCTGGGCTCCCTACGGCAAAAGCCATCGCCATTGAAAAACGCAAGCCAGCCAGTGGTGTGGAGGTTAAGGCGGCTGCATTCCACGTGGCTGACCGTGCAGTTCAAGTCCTGGACCCGGCGGCTGGAAAAACATGCCGGGCGCATGTGCGTGCGTGCCCAAGATCCCGAGAGAATGGAGGAGAAGGGACTGTGCCGTGGCCATCCCCCCGGGGGGTGATTTCTTTCCCTCTCTCTCTCTCTCTGTCTCTCTCTCTGTCTGTCTCTCTGGCAATCATACACAACCCGTGGCAAAAACAGGATGGAAGGAAGAGAGAGACCAAGAGAAAGAAAAGGAAGGGGCAGAGCCTTGTCCGCACAGGTGGAAGAAAGACTGGATTTTTTAAAAAGAATTATTGATTTTGTTTATTTATCTTTATTACTATCTCACGTGAGTTTTTGCCAGAGAAAGACAGGCAGAGAGAGAGAGAGGGTGAGGGTGAGGGTGAGGGAGCAAGCTGCTAGGTCCAGGATTCGAACCGTGGTAGGCCATGTGGGAATTCCAGCACCTTAACCACCACACCACCTGCTGGCCCGGAGACAGGATGGTCTTTACACCTACAGTGCCCCCTGCCCGGAACTCGGTTCCAAAGCTGTTTTAGTTGTTATTGTTGTTTACAGAATTACTTAATTTTATTTATTATTATATTTTAATTTGATCAGAGAGAGACAGAGTGAGGGGGAGAGAGTGAGAGAGCAAGCCGCCAGGTCTGGGACTCGAACCACGGTTCGCGATGTGGGAGTCCAGCGCCTTACCCACCTGCCCCCTCCCGGCCCCGCTGTGGGTGTCTATCGGCTGACGTACCACTTGGTCCGGCCCTCGACTGGCGCTGTTGCTGGCGTGCCCCAGACACCCCAGCACCGTCCGACCTCCCATGACTGACTGGGGGTTTCTCTATGGGCCGCCCTCTCCCCTTGTCCCCGAGCCCCGTGGAGGCGGGGACCGGCTGCGTCATGGCTGTGACGTGTCCCAGAGGGCCGAGCACACAGTAGGTGCTTAATCGGTGTCTGTGGCACGAGTGGGTGAAAATGACCCTGGCCGGCGGTTCCTCTCTGGCGGCGGGTGGATTCTGGGTAACTTCTCCCCCACATGCTGATTGTCCCTCATTTTCTGCTGCACGCGCCTATTTTATAATTAGAAGAAAAGTTATTTTGAAAAAAAATTACCCCCAAATGTCCCAGCTGCGGGAGCTGACGCGATCCAGCGATCCAGCCCGTGCTCCTCCCCAAGGGCAGCCGCCGCTGGGGCGGGTACAGAGGACACAGCAGTGGGGAGAGGGCTGGCGGGGTCGGCCTTCAGGGTCCCTGGCTGGTAGGGCAGTCAGGGAGGGCTGCCTGCAGGTGGTGGTACTGACCTTCAAGGTGTTCCCGACCCTGGAGTCATCCTGGAGCCCCTCTTTTCCTCACACCGTAACCAGCCCCTCACCACTGACCTGTGACCTGCCTGTTTCTCCTGCCACCACCCTGGTGCCCAGATTCTGCCCTCGTCCCCTGCCCCCCGTAGCCTGCAAGTACCTGCCCCTGCCCACAGCCCTCCGTGGCTCCCACCTTCCTCTGGGTAAAAGCCCACAGGGCCCTGTATGACCCCCCGTCCCTCAGCTGGTCAGCGGGTGTCCCTCCCACACTCGGGCGCAGTCCCAGCCCAGGACTGGTGTGTGTGCCTTCCCGGTTCCCTCACCTGTTCAGGGCTCGCTCCGACCTGACCTGCCCGTCCCCTACCCTCTCCCACGTCCCCGGTCATCTGCTCTCAGCCCTCTGACCCCTGGGGATTCAGGCCTTTCCTGTCCGTCTGTCGGTCTCACGGCTGTCTGGGCGCTCAGAATCGCTGCAGAGCGGTCGCCAAGACAGCTCTCGGAAGGGCGAGGGTCTCTCCTGGGTGCGGGTGGGCCGTCCTGGCAGTGCTGGGGCCGGGGGTGGCCGCGGCAGACGGCTCTGTCCAGCCGGCCAGCGCAGGGCGGTCAGAGCCGTGAGGAGGACGTGGGGCTCTGTGTAGACGCCCGCCCAGCCGGGTCGGCCACCTGGCCCAGATCTCCTCCACCCCGCGGGGGTGGCTGTGTTCGTAGCCCACTGGGGTCTCCGCCAGCACTGGGGGCAGGGGGTCATCTCCATGGAGACGTGGGCAGCAGGCCCAGAGCAGGCAGGGCCAGCCAGGCAGAAGGTGGCGGCGGGCCCTCTGCCACCCTCGCTGGGTCCTGGGCTGCCCACTGATGGGCACATCTGCCCCGGGTCACACAGCCCTGGGCTGTCGGCAGTGTATGTAGGCCCCTCGAGAACCTGGCTTATATTACAGATGGGGACACTGAGGCCCCAGTGCTGTGGAGGCTTGCTCGGGATCATGTGGATGCTTGGGTTCAAACCCGGGTCTGCTGCACTCTGAGCCTCACTGTGAGTACAAGCAAAGCACCTACTGTGTGCTGGGGGAGGTGGCACCGCCCAGTTCCACGTAGGGTTGTCACCGAGAGCCTCCTGGGGGTGTGAAGGGCGCCATATGTCCACCCCACAAAGCACCTACTGTGTGCCTGCTGGCCTCGTCGAAGGGCCCACTGTGTGCTGGGGGAGGTGGCACTGCCCAGGTCCACGTAGGGTTGTCACATGGAGCCTCCTGTGTGCTCCTGGGGGTGTGAAGGGTGCCAGATGCCCCCCCCACAAAGCACCTACTGTGTGCCTTAAAGGATGTGGCCTGTGGAGGGGGAGGGGTGGGGTATCGGTGTTGACTGGCACCTGCTGTGTGCTCGTGCCTACGGGGAGGTGAGCACAGCCCCTCCTGTGGGCAGTCACTCTGCGTGGGGCAGCGGGATTTCAGTTTTGTAGAGGTGGGAGCTGAGGTGGTCAGGGGAACGGGAGGCCAGAGGCACAGACCCATGGAGCTGGCTATTGCAGGGCCGGGATGGGTCGTCACCTCTGGGCTCCCCCAGCTGCCCGTGCGCCTGCCATCAAAGCCAACGTCCTTCACTCACTCACTGGCTGTTCCCTCTAGGGGATGCCGTGTCCCCAGATCTGGAGGGGCTTGTAAGTGCGTCGCCATCTGGGACAGGTCTGGGACTCCGGGGCAGCAGCTCAAACCTCGGTGCCCGGTCCTGCCCACCCTGACCTTGGGAAGTTAGGCGGGGACGGCCCCCTGCAGGTGGACGGCCGTGGGGCTCCGAGCTGGCGGGCCCAGAGGCTTTCCGGCCAGGGATGTGGGGAGGCGGCCCCTGGGTCTCCCCGGGTTGCGCGCCCAGCGCTCGGGCTGCCGGCTCCGGTGGAGTTTTCAAACCCGCGATGCCGCCCGATTGGCTGCCCGGGAGGCCCGCCCGCCTCTCCGCGGTCCGATCGGGTGTCGCGGGCCTGGCACGGCCGCCCCATCTGTTTCCAATCTGGCCCTGCGCTCTCCGCCCTCGCAGGGCTGCGGCTAGGGTGGGGGCCCCTGCCACGGTGTCCCCGTGTCCCCAGGCCCCGGCTGGAGGGCAGCGCCCGGAGCCCGCGCCCCGCCCCGGCCTCCGTCCCCGAGCGGAGGGCGCCGCCTGGCCCCTCTCCGACCTCCCGCGTCTGCTGCGTTTGGGGAGCCCTGGCCGCGCTCGGCCGTCCAGCCCCCTCCCCCCCGTTGCCATGGTCACAGCGCCAGGGCAGGGGTGTGCAGAGTGGGGGCTCCCGCTGGGACTAGGCTTCTGGAGTGGGGGGCTTGGCTGGACTCGGGGGCGCCCCCACTCTCGGCGCGCCGCCGACCCTTCCACGGCCCCAGATGGGGGTCCCCGGCCCCTCCCCCACTTCCGGCCGGCGCCCCGCCCCCCGCGGCTCCCGAGCCCCTTCCCCGGCCCCGCCCCCGGCCGGCCCCGCCCCGGCCCCGCCCCCGCCCCCGGGACGCGCTGGGCCGAGGCCTCTCCCGAGTCCGCGCTGCGCTCCGCGCTGGCTCCGGGCGGACCGAGGACGCGCGGACCGGCTGCCGCGGGCCCGGTGCAGGCGGCGCGGCCCGGCCGGATCTGCGAGCCGCGGGGTGAGTGTGCCCGGGACCCTCTCCCGGCCCGAGGCCCAGTCCGCGCGGCTCTGTCCCCCTCCTCGCCCCCCTCCCGGGCTCCGAGCGGGGACCCCTCGCGCGTCCCCAGCCCGGCGCGGGCCCGGCCAGCCGGACGCCCTGCAGGGACGCCCTGGGCCCGCGGCCGCCTGGCGCCTCCGTCGCAGCCCCTCCTCGCACTTCGGGAAAGTGCGGACCGTTATGCTCCGCGGCCCCCTCCCCCGCCGGCCCCCCGCGACCTTCCCCGTCGGTCTCCTCCCAGGGGCGGAGCCAGGCAGGGGCCACCTTCGCCACCAGCCCCGGGCCCTGCGCCCGGACCCCGGAGGGAGCAGGTGGGGGGGCCGCGTGGCCGGGACCCCAGCTCGTAAACCCCCGCGTCACACGAAGTTCCCCTTCTCGCGTCTGTCCCTGCGCCTCTCAGGCCTGGGGACCCCAGACCGACCCGGTGCTGCCCCTGCGCAGCCCGCTTTGCTTTAACCCGTGCTGACCTCCGGACCCCGCAGCCCCGCAGAGCCCCTGCTGCCCCGTGCCCTGCCCGCGCCATCCTCCTCTGGGGCCTCAGTTTCCCCTCAGACAGACGTGACCACAGGAATGCCGTGGTTAAGCGCCGAGTGGGGTCAGGTGTGCACGTAGGTGCCCGGTGCACGCCTGGGGTGGGGTCACAGCCCCAAATGGGCCACAGCTGTGATGGGGATGCACAGGTCGGAGCACGGGGAGGGGGGAAGGTCCTGACTCAGCCTGGGCCATCCAGGAGGGCTTCCTGGAGGTGTGGCAGCTCAGTAGAGACCTAATGGGTGGGTGAGGGCAGAGGTTTGACGGTGGTGCGTATGGGTGCAGTGGGGGGAAGGGAGTGTGCAGAGACTCCCCATGGAGCTGGGTGACCAGGGAGCACACGGGGGCATCTGAAGTGTCACCAGGGCTGTGACATGGTGGGTCGGCAGAGGCCTGGAGGGTAGCTCTGAAGGCCGAGGTGAGGAGTCTGATGGACAGTGATGGGAGCAGGGCTGAGGAGTGGGGAGAGGACCCAGAGCGGCCCGGGCTCAGCTTGGGCTGGGCGGCTCTTTGGCTGCACCTGGGAGCCCGCGGGGGGGGGGGGGAGGGGTGTGCTGAGCGGGGGACCCCCTGTGCGCCCTGGGAGCGGCAGCGCCTTCCAGGCAGGGGTGCCGGAGGAGGAGGGAGCCCTGGCAGGTGTGAGAGAGCGGGATCGCTCAGGTGCCGGCGCCTCCACTCCCCCTGCGGCTGGAGGGGCTCGCCAGCTGACGGCGTTAGTGGCCGGGACACCCGCGGGCGTGAGCGGCGTTAGTGGCCGGGACACCCGCGGGCGTGAGCTCTGGCCTTGCCGCCCGCCCAGCCCCGCCCCTCCTGCACGCGCGACCCCTGCCGAGCCTCAGTTTCCTCATCTGTGGGATGGCGGGAAGCAGCGTGTCAGGGGGCTCGGCCCTCCGAGGGACCGCAGTGGGCACGAGCGACGAGCTTCTCCAGGGTTGGGCCTGGCTCTCCTTGCCCTGCCCACTTGGGGACCCTTGGGGACAGCGCCCTGGGCCTTCCTGTCCTCCCAGCACAGATGGATAGTCAATTAGAGCTGGCTCCCTGGGCCGGCCTCGGGTCTGAGATCCGGGAAGAGAGCAGGCCCCTCCCAGCCCCACCCCAGCCCGTCCCCGCTGGGGAGAAGCGTCCAGGCCCCAGGAGGCAGGGGGCTCGGCCAGAGCCACCCAGGTCCCCAGCAGTGCAGATCTGGGGCCTGCAGAGGGCTCGGTGGCCAGGGTGGCTCTAGCGTCTGGTCCGTGATGGGTGACGCCCTAGGACCCGGGGCCCTGGGAGCAGTGTTCGGGCAGTGGGGACAGTGCCTACCCCGGGAGGGAGGTGGTGGGCAGGAGCGTGGGTGCATGCAGGGAGGGGCTGTGCAGGGTCGGCCCGGGCCCACGCGGAGTCCCCAGAGGGTCGGGTAGACCGTGGGTCTGGAGCCAGGACCGAGAAAGCCACCAGGGCGTCCTCAGGCCGAGACCCCGCCTCGCTCGGTGACATGGAGCCCCGCTCTGGCTCATAATGGCTCCTTTATGCTGGCCGGACCGCGTGGGGACACAGAGCCGCTTCCAGGGCCGCGTGACCCCCGCCTGACGCCTGGCTGGAATGGGCGCCCCTCGCCCCCGAGAGCGCACCCCGGGAGCCCCAGCAACGCCCAACGGGCTGTCCCCAGCCCAGAGAGGGCCGTCCGCTTTCCTGAGGCCACACAGCGGCCAGGGGAGGGTCCAGGCCTGCAGCAAACGTGGGCCCCAGACCCGAAGCCTGACCCCATCTGGGGCCTGGGCAGAACCCCGTCTCCGTGAGCCTCCGTGTTTCCTCTGGGCAAGGCGGGCACGCGGGCGTGGGCAGCGCGGTGTCCCTCACGGGACACTCCTGGCCCGCAGCCTGGTGGGCGGGCAGGGACCCTCCTTCCCCTCCCCCCCCCCCCGGCTCTCGTCTGCACCTTCTATTCCGCAGTCCCAGCGGGCAGCCGTGTCCTTCCCAATGGCCACGCCGTGCTCTGGGGGCTTAGCGTGGCTGCACCTGGCCCAGTCCCCTCCTGGTAGCCCAGGCCACTTGTCCGCAAGAGGAACCGGGTGAGGGGTTGGCCTGGCACCCACCTGCCATGTCCCCCGCGCTGGGCTGTGTGGGACCCCAGGCTGCCCTGAGGGTCCAGCCCCACGCCCCCTGCCCTCGTCTCCGCATCTCCCTCCCGGAGCCTCTCGGAGGCCTCTTGCCCTTCCTGTGCTGCTCCTGGGGGAACCACTCTTGTCCTCAGTTCCCACGTACTCCTTCCTTAGCCTTGGGCCAGCTGAGAACAGGAATCCTACCCAGGAATGACATGTGCAGAGGCCCTGGGGCAGGACCGTGCCTGGGGGAGCACACAGGGCAGAGGGAGCGAGGGGACAGGGCCTGGCGGGCTGCGGGGAAAACTTGGACTTCGGCCCCAGGGAAGGTGGGAGCCATAGAAGGCTGTGGGCAGAGGAGAGATGGGCCCTGCCTCCGGTGCTCCCAGGCAGCCTCTGGCTGCTGCATGGTGGGCAGACTGGGGGTGAGGGTGGGGCTGGGGACCAGGGCTCAGAGCTGAGCTGGGCCGGGTGGAGGGGTGAGAAGCCACAGGTCGGGTGGACTCGGAGGCAGTGCTGACGGGAGTAGCTGGCATTTGTCCTGCTTCCTTGCAGCCGACTGCACACCTGGGGACCCAGGAAGGGGGGGCGTCACAGTCTGGGCTGGGTCCTGCCCCCACCGTGAGTTCTCCCAGGGAGCATCAGGCCTGAGAGGCCCAGAACTTTCTCTTTCCTGTAGTGGCACTTGAACCCCTTGCCCCAGCGGTCTGCCCTGTCATCACCCACCTTCAGAAGGCCCCACGCGAGGGCCCTGCGCTCCCTGCCCCCCAGCAGACTGGAGCGCCGGACCCGGGAGTCCACGGCCGGCTCCGCCTGCTCCTGGCAGAGCCCCGTCCCGCAGAGACACAGGGAGACGTTGGCCCAGCCCGGCGGGACGTCAGGAGCCAGGCAGTGATTAGAGTGGCCGAGTTTAGAAGGTGGCCAGCCCTGGCTCCCATGGGACATGGGGGTGGGGGTGACAGCTGTGACCAGGTCCACCCCTGCGAGCACTGCTCGGGCTCTGTGTGGGTGACCCCCGCTTGGCCTGCCTCGGTTTCCCCCGAAGTGCTGAGGGCCGCCCAGCTGACCCACGTGGTCTGGGCCTGACCTGCCCCCGTGGGCAACGCTGTGGTCACCCTTTCTGCAGTGACATGCTCATCGGCCACTCTGCTCTTTGGTGGCCCTGGGCTCGGGACTGTGCCCTGGGCTTCATCTTCCCCGTCGACCCGATTTCTGGTGGCTGTGTCCGCGTGCATATCTGCGGGCTGACTGTGTGCCCGTCCCCACAGCCCGGCCATGGGCACGGATGCGTGCTGGGGATCGGACTCGGAGGGTCTGTCCGGCTGCTACCCCGCAGGGTGCAAGCGCGCTCACTGCCAGCGGCCGTGCTGCCTGACTGTGCACAGCCGCCTGCCCGGGCCCGTCCGTCTCCGCATGCGGCGTGTTTGTATTGCTGGTGGCCCGGTTGCGTGTTCCTGCCTGCTGGCCCGTGACCCTGGGGCGTCCCGCCGGGCCACGCGTCTTTTCTTGTTGTAAGATTATTTCGCCATAGGGCATTTGCAGACAGACGGGGAGGGAAAGTGAGAAATCACCTCCCGGGGGATGGCCATGCCGCGGTCCCTTCTCCCTTCTCCATGAACACACAGTCGTGCCTGGTGTGAGTTTCAAGCCACCGTGGCCGGGACTTGCACCACGGTCAGCCATGTGGAAGCCAGCCGCCGTAACCTCCATGCCCCCCACTGGCCCTGTACCCTGGACGACACCCTCGTGTGGGTCTGACCTGACCGGGCTGTGCTTTCACGGTGGGCGGGTGCTGTCTGCCGTCGTGACGGTGTGAGTGTCCCGTCTGTGTGTGTGTCTGCCCCATGCACGTGTGTGTGCACGTGCCCGACTCTGTGAGCGCATGCATCTGGTCTTCCTGCCCGTGTGTGACCCGACCGTGTCTGTGGTCTGACCATGTGCATGCGTGTACTCGTCTGTGGCCTGACTCTGAGCATGTACGTATGCTCAGCTGTGCTGCCTGTGTATACCTGTGGCCTGACTCTGTGTATGTGTGTACCCAGCCTTATCTACCTGTGCATACTTGTGGCCTGACTCTGTGTATGTGTGTACCCAGCCCTGTCATCTGCCTGTGCATACTTGTGGCCTGACTGTGTATGTGTGTACCCAGCCTTGTCGTCTGCCTGTGCATACTTGTGGCCTGACTGTGTATGTGTGTACCCAGCCTTGTCGTCTGCCTGTGCATACCTGTGGCTTGATTGTGTGTATGGGTGTACTCTGTGGCCTGACTGTGTGTATGTGGTACCCAGCCCTGTCGTTTGACTGTGTATATCTACAGCCTGACTGTGTGTATATGTTTATGTATTCAACCCTGTTGCCTGTGTGTGTCTGTGGCCTGCCTGTACGTGCATGTATGATGGTGTGTGTCAGCCTGACTGTGCGTGTGTGATGGTATGCCTGTGGCCTGACTGTGCGCATGTGTGTGTGTGGTAGTGTGTGTTGGTAGCCTGACTGTGTGCACATGTGTGTGTGGTGGCCTGTGTGTGTGAGATGGTGTGTGTCGACCTGTCTGTGCATGTGTGATGTGTGCCTGTGACCTGACTGTGTGCATGTGTGTGAGAGGGTGTGTTGGTGGCCTGACTGTGCATGTGTGATGTGTGCCTGTGACCTGACTGTGCACATGTGTGTGATATGGTGTGTCAGTGGCCTGACTGTGTGTGTGAGATGGTGTGCCTGTGACCTGACTGTGCACATGTGTGTGAGACGCTATGTTGGTGACCTGACTGTGCGTGCATGTGTGATGTGTGTCTGTGGCCTGACTGTGCGTGCATGTGTGATGTGTGTCTGTGGCCTGACTGTGCGTGCATGTGTGATATGTGCCTGTGGCCTGACTGTGTGCATGTGTGTGAGATGGTGTGTTGGTGGCCTGACTGTGTGTGTGAGATGGTGTGCCTGTGACCTGACTGTGCACATGTGTGTGAGACGCTATGTTGGTGACCTGACTGTGCGTGCATGTGTGATGTGTGTCTGTGGCCTGACTGTGCGTGCATGTGTGATGTGTGTCTGTGGCCTGACTGTGTGCATGTGTGTGAGATGGTGTGTTGGTGGCCTGACTGTGTGTGCATGTGAGATGGTGTGTGTCGGTGGCCTGGCTGTGTGCATGTGTATTAGAGGGTGTGTGTCGGTGGCCTGACTGCGTGTGTGATGTGTGCCTGTGGCCTGACTGTGCGCGTGTGTGTGAGATGGCGTGTGTGTAGCCTGACTGCATGTCCACCCAGAACCTGCCACTCCTGGCCCCTGCCAGCTGGTACTTCCCACCGGGGCTGTGACCCGGCCACCGCCAGCCCAACCTTCCCCAGGCCGGGCGAGGTGACCACAGCGGGTATTTTGGGAGCCAGGGTCATTATGTGGCCACCCTGTCATTACACGACATCCGTCTCCGTGGCCACAGCTGGCCCCGCCCAGCCCAGCCCAGGAAGGGTATGGGCTGACCGGGCCACCAGGGCCTCGCCCTCCGGCCTCTCCCTGCCCCTCTCTGCCCCACGTCCTGGTTCTGGCCCACATCGGGAGTGGGCGTGGAGGGGGCCAGGCCAGAGCTCTAGATGCCTGCCCTGGAGTTCGCGTGCCCGTGGGGAGACAGACTGCGATGGTGACCGCTCGCGTTTATCCAGGGCCCGAGACGGTGCCGTGGAGGTTGTTCCCAGCCGTCCGAGCCCCGGGATGTGGAATGGGGTGGGGTTCGCTTTGAGGGGCGGAGAGGGCTTCCTGAGGAAGTGACAGCTGAGCCGAGACCTGTCACCTGGTGGGGGCCGCATCATTGGTAGAGGGCAGAGGTACAGGCCCAGAGGTGGCCCAAGCCCGGCGAGCGAGAGGAGGTGAGCACAGAGGTGGCTTCCCCGGGGGCTCCGGGAGCCATGGGCGGTGTTAGAGCTGGGCAGGCACGGTGAGGGAGAGACCCACCTGGTGACCGGGGCAGGTCCCGGGGCCCAGCTGCAGCTTGGGCTGCACTCGTCCTCCCGAGGGCTCCGAGCACCCCGAGGTGCTCAGACTGAGCTGGCACCTGCCCCGGGACTGGGGCCCTGCGAGGGTGGGGCAGCCGTCCCCGGCCGGCTCAGGCTGCTGTGACAGAATGCCCCAGACCGAGGGGCCCGAGTGCCGGGGCGTCGGCCATGACGGCTCTGCGGTCCCCTCTCTGGGACAGGTCTCCGGCTCACGGGTGGCGGGCGGTGGCGGAAGGGCGAGGGAGCGAGGGGCCTCCTTGGTAGGCATACTGATCCCCTTCATGGGGCTCCACGGGCAGGACCTGTCACCTCCTGGCCGCACCCCCTGACCCCAGCAGCCTGGCGGTTAGGGTTCAGGGTAAGGGTAAATCATCCCGGACCAGCGGGTAGTGAGATGGTTACGTCGTTAGACTCCGTAGTCAACCACGGCTCGAGTCTAAAACTCACGCTGGACGTTCGTGTGGGCGTGTGGGCGCGTGTGCGTGCGTGCCCAAGATCCCAAGAAGAGAATGGAGGAGAAGGGACTGCAGCGTGGCCATCCCCTCGGGGGGGTGATTTTTTTGCTTTCTGTCTCTCTGGTGAGTGCACACACCCTAAAATCTTTCTAAAAAGTTAAAATATATATGCAAAAAATCATCCTACATCCACGTTGCCCTCCTTTGACCCTCTGTGATTGTCTAGCTGCCTCCTCCAGGCAGGCCTCCCTCCTGCATTTCCCCTCTCACGGCTCCTCTGTTGTCCCTGCAGACGCTGCCCCATCTGACGCTCGGCTCGAGGCCTGTCTGTGAGGGACGCGGGGCCATCCCCGTCCAGGGCGGAGGTTGAAGGTCGCCGCCCAGCATGGCGTCTGCCTGGGGCCCTGGCGTGGCATCTGTGGTTGGTCCCGTGGGCTTTCTCGTGGTCCTGCTGGTCGGAGGCTGCGCGGCGGAAGGTAAGAGGCTGGGGCGGTGCAGGCGGGGGCGTGTGTTTGTCTGTGTGTGCGTCACGGGGTGCGTGTGACCCCGTGTCCCCACCCCCTAGCTCCCCGTGAGCCCGTGGGAGGCCGAGGCCCCGCTGTGGGGGGCCTGGGGGTTCAGAGAGGAGTAACGACGGCAGGGGCACCGAGGCAGTGCCGGTAGTGCCACCGCCGGTGCCCTCCCTCCGCGCCCTCGGTCTCTGCAGGCCTGCCCACTTCCCAGCCCGTCTCCCCGAGCCCCCTAATGCCCGCTGTGCCAGCTCCGTGACCGTCTCCTCGTCCCAGGGAGGGAAACCGAGGCACCAGGGCTGACTCGGGGCCCCCACCCAGGGCACCCGGAGCTCTCCTGCCTGGAAGCAGGCAGACCTCCCAGGTGGGGTCCAGGAGGCTCCTCCGGGTAGAGGGCACTGCGGGTGGGGCTTTGTGGGTGCATAGGAGTTCTCTGAGGAAGAGGACTTGCCCGGTGGAGGGGAGGGCACATGAAGCCTGCGGATGAAGGGGTGGGCGTGGTTTAGACGTGGCCGAGGCCGAGTTTCCGGCTGTCCCTGGGAAAGGATCAGGGTCCCTTTCAGGCCAAGACCTGCCCCGCCCTGAGGGACTGAGCACAGCCATGGCTCCAGCCCAGGGGGACGGGAGGGGTCCACGCCCTGAGGAAGCGAGGGCTGTGGTCAGGCCGGTCCTGCTCTGCCGACCCCTGCGGTGTGACCTGGGGCCAGCGTCCTGACCGCCCCCCCGCCGTCCCTCCGGATGGAGCAGGACTCCGCGTCGCCCACGTCCCCCTTCCTCCTCTGTCTTGGTTTTCTTTCTGTCCAGAGGCACCTGTGCTTGTCAGAGAGACAGAGACAGAGACAGAGAGGAGGAGGCCTCCCACAGCGGGCACAGTCCCTTCTCATCCGTTCTCCTCCTGGGATTCCGGGCGCGCGCACACACACAGACACACGCCCCTGTAACTTTCAAGCCACCGGGTCCGGGACTCGAACCGTGAGGTTAGCCATGTGGGGTCCAGTGCCTCAACACTCGGGCCATGTGCTGGCCCCAGGGCCGTGCTTTTGTACACGCTGTCCGCGTCCAGCCTAGCGGGCGGCGCTGTTCCGTCACCCCCATGAGCCAGACAGACAGGCACGGAGGAGTCAGGGCACAGCCAGGAGCTGCTCAGACTCGAACCTGGGCCGCCTGGTGCCGGCACGGTGCAACTCCTGTAGTCCTGCCTGGAGGCAGTGGCTCGGTCCGGCCGGACCTTGGTCTGCCCGTCCCCTGCACACGCACCCTCCCCGAGCCTGTGTCCCCGGGCCTGCATCCTGGGGCCCTCCTGGCAGTGGCTCCCACCTGTGCTCGGGGCCCTCTGAGGCCGGATTGTTCTGAGCCGGGGGCAGGGTGCGTTGAGGGCGTGTGGCAGCGCCCTGCGCGTGTGTGCCCACGTGTTTGTAACAAGTGTCCCCCTCAGTGACACGCACTTGCCTGCTGTGCTGGGCGGTACACACGCGGCCTCGCGCCCGGCACACTCCAGCCACCACCGTGGCTTCGGGCCTGTGTGGTGTCCGGCCACCGTGCCCCGGCCTCACTGCCCCCAGCTGGCCGGCCTGTCCCAGGTGGGGACGCAGAAAACGCGCAGGCGTGGGAGCCGCAGGACCAGGGCTCCCGTGGCCCGTCGGTGGGCGTGTGCAGCGGGCTGTGGGCGCAGCATTGGCACCGACAGCCTCAGGAGGTGGCCTGGGTCCCTGGGGCAGTGTGGGCGGGTGGCCCTCCGCCCTCGGAGCCGAGGCGTTCCCGGGCTGGCTTTGAAGGGCGCCGTCTGCTCTGAGAACAGCTCCTGGTCCATGGGGCCTTCCCGCGATGCCGGGGGCCGCCCGGGGGAGCTCGGAGGGGTGGAGGGGGCGGGTCACCGGATCTGGCCGCAAGTTCTCCTCTGCAGAGTCCGAAATGGAAAAACAGAAACCGGGCCAAGCCGGGCGGGAGCGGGAGGCCGGGCCCCGGGCCCCTCCCAGCCTCTGTGGTGCTGGTCTCGCAGCTCAGAGCGTCGGTCTCTGCGGAGCGGGCACCTGGCGTGCCGGCGGTCGTGCCGCCCCGGGGCTCTGGAGCTGTGTGGCCCGGGTCGGGTCCTTACTCCTCACTAGCCTGTGACCCGGGTCATTTCACACACCCTTTTTTTTTTCCTCTTTGTTGTTTACTCCCGACAGAGCGCGTGTGAGCAGTCAGGAGTGGGAGTGAGGGGCACGCACGCCCTCCACGGGCCTGGTCACACCAGGTGGCCCCCTCCAGCCCCCAGCCACGCACACACGCCCACTGTTTCAGGCTGACCGGGCCCGGGATTCGATCCCCGGTCGCCACGTGGGGTCTGGCTTGTCTTGAGCAGCAGAGCCGGCCCGCCCTCCCTTCCTGAGCCTCGGGTCCAGTCCTCTGTGCAGCAGGTGTGGACGGTCTCACGGCCCCAGGCCCGCGCCCCACTCCACGGGCGTGGCCTCTCGGCCCCGAGGGTCCCTCCTGTGCCTGGGCCGTGTGGCAGGGCAGGGACGGGGACATCTGTCTGAGATTCCAGGCTCCCACAGGAAACGTCCTCACGGTGTCCACGGTGGGCAGAGCGGCTCCCGGAGCAGGGAGACAGTTCGAGAAGGCGGGGGCGTGTGGGGCGGGCTGCCCTTCGGGGTTCCGAGATTGGGTCTCCAGCCTGGGCCCGGGCCTCCCCTGGCCCTCCCGGTGGACTGCCACGTCACCAGGTGTCTCAGCCCGACGTGACGGTGGCTGGAGTCGGGTGCCCTCGGAGCGGCGGGGACGTGGCGGGTCCTGACCCCTCCTGGGGTCATCTGTGAGGGCTCCCCCAGGGAGGAGCTGGCCGCGCTGAGGCCGGAGCTGCTGGAGGGAGGGAGGGAGGGCGGCCCAGCCCCCGGCCCGGGGCGTGCTCTGGCCGAGTGTGGCCGAGCAGCTGGACGCCCGCTGCTCCCCACGGCTCCCCACGCCGCCCCCAGCCGCGGCCACGCTCCCCCCGCGGCTCCCAGGGGAGGGTTTTACCAGAAGTCAGATTCTTGACCCGGCCACGGGATGTCCCCGTGTCCTTGGCTGAGCCTGGATATGGCCCCGGCTCGCCGTTCCTGGGCCAGGAGGAGGCCCCGCCTGGGCGCAGCGTGGCACAGCACACCTGCCCTCCCCAGGCCTGGATGTCAGGACAGCGAGGACGTGGGCTGGGCGACAGAGGCCTGGGTTCGAATCCGGGTGCTGTCCACCTCCCACAGCCTGTTAACAGTCCCGAATCTGTACAAGTGTACCGCTGAGTTTTCTCTGTTTGTTTATATATATTTTGTTTGCCTGCGAATCAGAGTGGGGAAATGAGAATTTGGGGTGCATGTGTACACACCCCTGATGTGTGTTCAAGCCAGACCAGGTCTGGGATTCGACTTGAAGCTCACCGTCAGCCATGTGGGATCCAGCCCCTGACCGAGTGCTATGGATTTAAGAGACGGAGCCAGTGCAGACACGTATGGGCACATCAGCAGGAGCAGAGGGCCTTGAATGAGGGAGGTGAGGCAGCTCAGCCCCCGGGGCAGAGACGGGGAGGAAGAGGGGGCCGTGGGGACCCAGACCTGGAGCCCGAGGCCTGCCGAGACTCTGTGCTTCCGAGTAGCCAGAACTTCCCAGAACTTCTGGAAAAACCAGTGACCCTGTGCTCACTCCCCCCATCTCTCCATAATCCTCAAGCCTCAGAGACCTTGGGTTGCCCAAGTCTGACTTGTGCAACCTCTGCGTGTCCTCAGACCCCACATTGTGACTTACTTAAAAAATATTTTTTTGGGTGGAGGGCAGCCACGTGGCATGGGGCTAAGGCGGCTGGATCCCACATGGCCAGCTGCATAGTTCGAATCCTTGACCCGGTGCCTTGTGCATGCGTGCACAGCCCTGGTCCCAAGGAGAGTGGAGGAGAGGGGATTAGGGCGTGACCGTCGCCCCGGGGGGATTTCTCACTTTCCCTCTCTGTCTGCTGCATCCTATAGCAAAACTGCCATCAGCTCACTCTTGCATTTCAATATTTCCACGGCCTGGTGGTTAAGATGGCTAGATCTCACGTGGACAACTGCAGTTCAAGTCCCGGGCCTGGCAGTTTATAAAACACAGGCTCGTGTGTGCATGCCCCAAACCCTGAAAGGCGAAATAGGGAAGGGGTTACAGGGTGGGGGGGGGGCGCGTTCTCCTCTTCCCGTTCTCTGTCTCTCCGTCAAGTGCGTGCACATGCTCTCTGGCAAGTTAGAAGAAATGAACTTCCATTCATCTTTAAATAGTTTTAGATCTAAAGAAGTTACTGAAACCCGAGGCCTCTTCCCCATGTCCACTCGCTCCGTTCCCTCCGCAGAGACAGCCAGTGTTTCTTGTCTCTGTCTCTGTCTGTCTCTCACACACATTCCTTTCTGTTTTCCTTTTTTATTTTTTAAAAAAAAAAAGAATTATTTATTCGTTCATTTGTTTTCATTTGACTAGAGAAAGATACACAGGGAGAAGGAAAGTGAGAAAGCAAGGCAGCAGGTCCGGGACTCGAACTGTGATTGGCTATGTGGGAGTCCAGCACCTTAACCACCACGCCACCTGCTGGTCCCCTCCTCTTTCGCTTTTCTTCCCACAGAACAGTCGCACTTACTACGCTTTTTCAGCCCTGGCTTCCCTCCCCAGCCCAGTAAATGGTATTCCTCATTAAAGCACAGCTTTGCTTTTTCACGGCCCTGTAATATTCCACCGGGGGATTGCTGCATTCTTTTGCCTAATCTCCTCTCATGGACAGATACTTTCTTCCTGAGGGACCTTGCTAGTATGTTGCAGCCTTGAGCCTCCAGATAAAAACTGGGCAGGCACTCATTTACGGGATACATTGTAGCAAGCTGGTGTAATCTAGTATCTTTCTGGGTGAGGCGAGGCCTTAAAGTAGGGCTGGGAAGGGAAACAACCTTAGGGAGTCTGTAGCTACTGTGTGCCCTGGGAGGTGCAGGCTTCGAGGCTGCCCCGGGGTGTTAAGATATAGGACCTTCCGCTTGAGACTTTCCGGAGAGACCTGCTACCTGAGGCTGTGCTGTTGGAGTGTGGGGCGGGCGCCAGCCTGCATGTCCTGGGCTCCTGCGGCTCGGTGTGGGCTGGCTGTGGGTCCAGCCGGAGGCAGTCTCTCCTGGCCTGTGAGATGGAGTGCTGGCGGTGTGCACCACCCTCTCTGACCCGTCCCCAGCTCCAGCTGCTCTCCGGAGCCCTGTCCGCGTGTGTCCGGCTGCCTCCGGGTTGCCTCCCATAGCCTGAGGCCGGAGCTCTGGGTTTGAATGCTCACCCTGGCCCCGGAGCCTGCTGTCAGTTTTTTATTCCCTGCTCGGTGCCTCGGCTTCCCCGTACATCTCATGAGGGGGCTAGGTCAAGTTATCTCTTTCTGGGGACCAGCAGTTAGCGTAATGGCTATGTCGCTGGACTCCCACGTAGTCGACCGCGGTTCGAGTCCCGGACCCGGTGGCTTAAACTCACGCTGGGCGCATGTGCATGCATGCCCAAGATCCCGAGAGGAGAATGGAGAAGGGATTGCGGCGTGGCCATCCCCCCTGGGGGTGATTTCTCGCTTTCTGTCTCTCTGTCTCTCTCTGCCTCTCTCTGCCTCTCTGGTGCACGCACGTGCCCTATAGCAAAAGCCTCTCGAAACAAAAACAAAAAGTTATCTTCTTTCAAGTCTTTTCCATCCCTCCAGGATGGGCCCAGGGCCTCCAGATGCTGAATGTGGGGACCCCCGAGGCTCAGGGGTCTCTGTGCCATCCACACTGGCCCTGGGTCCGAGCGGGTGTGCCCAGGCTTCAAGGTCATGCCCACGTGTGAGTCGGGGACTGTGTCCGGGTGGGGCGAGTGAGGGGCAGGCGTCTCAGGCCCCGTCTCCCTCGCCTCCTCGCCCGTCCTCAGAGGGCCACGTGGTACCCCGAGGCAGGGCAGGGGGAGGGCGTGTGCGTGGCTCTGTGGGCCCCGCCCCTGCCCCCACTTACCAGAGCCCCCCTCTCCCTGCTGCACCCCAGAGCCCCCCAGGTTTATCAAAGAACCCAGGGACCAGATTGGCGTGTCAGGGGGCGTGGCCTCGTTCGTGTGCCAGGCCACAGGTGACCCCAAGCCACGGGTGACCTGGAACAAGAAGGGGAAGAAGGTGAACTCTCAGCGTTTCGAGGTGAGTGGGGGTGGGGGGGACGCTGGGCCGTGGGGCGACCACCGCCCACAACCCCGCCTGCACTGGGACCTTTGAGACCCTGGCTCACCTGTGCACCCGCCCCCGGCAGACCATCGAGTTTGACGAGAGCGCGGGGGCCGTGCTGAGGATCCAGCCGCTGCGGACGCCCCGGGATGAGAACGTGTACGAGTGCGTGGCCCAGAACGCGGTCGGGGAGATTACGGTCCACGCCAAGCTCACTGTCCTCCGAGGTACTGTGCTCCCCAGGGCGGGCGGGGGGCTGGGCCCCACGGGGACAGACCCCGAGGGAGTGTGGGAAGCGGCCCCAGCCCTCTGGCTTCGGGGGTTCTCGAGGCCGTGGACCTCCTTGCTCCACCTGTAACACCGCCAGGGCCCGGAGCCTGTTGGGAGGGATTTGGTGAGCCTCGGCGGGAAGGAGAGCGGTGAAGGGACTGGAGTCACCCTCGCCTGTCGTCTTAATCACGCTGTCCTGCCCACGAGAAGCGTGTGCAGCCCCTGCTGGTGAAGACGAGAAAAAACACATTGGCCATGCAATTCAGACGTCTGTGCAGGCGCTGGCTTCAGGTTCAGCTGGATCCAGGGGCTCAGTGTTCTCAGGGATCACTCTCTCTCTCTGCCTCCCGGCTGTGTTTCCTTCCATCGCGAGACGCCCCCACCCAGGTCAGGGCGGTCACCACGCCCTTATCTGAGCTGGTCACCAGCTGGACTCTTCCCTGGAGCCCAGGGTGGGACGGCCCGCGCAGACAGGCTTGGGAAAGGGGTTCTCCCAGAACGAAGGACGAACCGTGCCTTCTGCCTGCCTTTCCCGTCCAAGGCTGCCACGCGGCCCCTGGGGTGCTGGCACCAGTTAGTCAGCCTCCCCGCGACCCTGCCCCAGAAACTGCCTGCGCTGTGACAGTGTGGCGTCAGTCAGATCCTGGCTGTGTGACCGTGGGCAAGTGAGCGCCGCTCTCTGAGCTCCTGTTTTCTCATCGCTAAAGAGGGGTGATCAGGACGCTCACGTCTCTGAAGCAGAGGCGCAGAGACACGTGGCAGTGAGGAGCGACGTGCTCAGTTAACCTCTGGGTGACCGTTTCCAGGGCTGTAATTCTTTTTTAAGAAATCCCCTTAAAAATGCCACTTCCTTTTATATTTTTTCTCATTATGGTTGTTTAATTTTACTTATTGGATTTATTTATTTTAATTTAACCAAAGAGGGACAGAGAGAGAGAGAAAGCAAACTGCCACGTCTGGGACTTGAACTGTGGTCAGCCATGTGAGAGTCCAGCGCCTTTACCTACTACGCCACCTGCCGGCCTCTCATGGCTGTTACTCTGACTTGAACAAGGCGGCGGCCACCGGCCTTTCTGCAGTCCCATGGGGGGAAGAGGTTTTGCTTGTCCCCAGGGTCACTGAGGGTCATCAGCCATGGGTCGCGATGTGACCTCCATGTACTAGGTCCTTGCAAGGGGCGGGGTGTGCAGGGGTGGGGGCGACCAGCGTGGCGCCCTGGAGGGAGGCTCCGCGGAGGCCCCAGGACACAGTATGGCAGACCGGGTCCTGGAAGCAGGGCCCTCGCTCCCCAAAGCCTGGGCCCCGTTGGCGTCTGGAAGGTCTGGAAGGTCTGGAAGGTCTGCGTAATCTCCTAAGAAGAGCGGCTGTCTCAGAGCCCGCGGGGAGTGGGGAGGCTGCAGGATGGGGCGGGTGCTGGAGGGGGCAGGGGAGGAGGCCCCCGCCCCGGCCACCCCTCCACCCCCCCCCCCCCCCGCAGGACATTGTTGCCCTGACCTTTGCAGCCAGACGGCTCCACTGTGAGCGCTCTGTGAGCACTCGGTCAGAGCATGGCTGTGACCCAGCGGCCCTGGGCCCCGGGCGTCTGGGAGGACGTAGCTCTGGGCCGGGTGCCCAGCTGACCCCCAGCCTAGGCCTGGGACGCGCCGCCCGCCCCGCCGAGCCCCACCCCTCCTCGGCTACCGCCACCCACCCTCCACCCTCCACCCTCCAGGAGCCCCGCACGCCTCCCGCGTTGCTGTTTTAATTAAGCTCGGAGGAATTGGCCGCAGCTCCGTTCCCGGCGAATGTTTTTGTTTAATTAGGCGCCCGGTAGCGTCAGGCGGCCGGGCCTCCCCTGCACCCTGGCGTGCTGCCGCCCACGCCCCCTCCGCTCACGGTACCCTGCAGGGCCGCGTCCACGCGGGAGCGGCTGCGTGTGGACACGCGTGGGCGCAGGAGCCCGCTCGAATGAGCACACGCTGTACACACGGGCCCACGCACGGGGAAACGGGAGCCAGGCTCGCCCTCGCTCAGCCCAGGCACGTGCACACGCGTGTGCAAACAGACACGGGACGCCCGCACACCCGGCCCGGAGCTCCAAGGCCAACGGAGGGACACGGAGCTCCCCCTCGGCGATGTCGTCGGGGATCGGCTGGGATGTACAGGCAGGGCCTGAACCGCTTCAGATGGGGGCTGGCCTCCCAGGCTGGCCCCTCACAGGCCCGTGCCCAGCCCAGCCTGTCTTCTGGGCTCAGCGAGGCCTCAGTTCAAATCCCGTCTTACCGCCTCTGGGCCACGTGGCCTGGAACAGCCACAGTGTGTCTGCCTGGGCCTCAGCGTCCCCTCTGTGAAGACGGAGAGGGGCTTCCTGCGCCCGAGCACACCCCGTACGTGAGCACTCGGGGCTCGGTTGGGGCCGCTTCCTCCCCAGGCTTTGCCCCCCGGGGCAGAGCTACGGGACCGGGCTTGGTGAGGACCTGCCCACCTCCCTCTCTCCTGTTATATTCCTGGGGCTGGTTCCCTTCCGAGTGATGGCCTGTCCCCTCCCTGTGTCCCCGTCCCTTAGGGGTGCCCACAGCTGCAGCCCGCCAGCAGGAGGCCCCACACTTGCTCCGAAGTGTCGGAGCGTACATACTTCCTGCTGGCCGGGTGGTGAGGTCGCCACACCAGGCTGCATCACGGCGGGAGGGCCGTGGTGGGTGACACAGAAACCGGAGTGTGGCGGGGCGCCAGTGAAACTTACTAACAAAGGGGCCGAGGGCCGGTTAGCCGGGGCCGAGACCGCGCCTCGGGCACCCCCAGCTTTCAGTTGGAACTCGGCCCCCAGCGCAGCCTGTCGTGGGCTGTGCTCCGGGACCTGACGTCTGGCCTCGGTCAGGAGTCCCCGTGACGGGGGTTAGGTTGTCTGCAGCCCTCCCCCGGTACTGCTGCACCTCCAGGAGAAGGCCGCACCCCTTGCTCTGTGCACGCAGGTGCCTCTGCTGGGGAGGACGAGGCGGGCCCCTCCACGGGGTCCGGCCCTGCAGCTCGTTAGGGTCCGGGCTGTTTCAGGGCGGCCGGGGATCCGAACCCATGGCCCGCCAGGTGGCCTCCAGCACCGCAGCCCTGTATGAGCTGCCGGCGCCGAGGCCAGGCCCCGAGCTCGCTGTCACGGGGAGGCACGTGGGCTCAGACGCGTGCTGAGGGCTTGGGGGTCTCTGCCCGGTGCCCCGCAGCTGCGCCCTCCCGGTGCCTGCCTTTCCGTCACGTGTCCGTGGTGGGTGGGAGGGTGGGGTGGTGACAGCCCAGGCGGCCGTGATGGAGGGATGGCCGCGGGCGGGGCTCACAGCTCGCGGGGTGTCGGCGGGGCTGGTCCCTCTGCTCGGCCCGTGGGTGGCACCTCGCCGTGTCCTCACGCGGCTGTCCTCCGTGCGGTCCGCCTCCTGCCCGCTCACAAGGACGCCAGGCCTGTCGGATTAGAACCGCGGCCTCCTTCCCTCTCCCTGCTTTAAAGACCTTATCTCCAAACACAGGCGCGCTCGGGTGCTGGGGTCAGGGTTGCCACAAGGGAGTCCGAGCCGGAGGGGACACGTTCAAACAAGGGGGTGGTGGGGATTCGAACTGGCAGCGAGGCGGCCGCCCCCCACCCTAGGGATTCTCTGTCCCCCGAGGATGGCGGACATGAGCAGGGCTCCGGCTGGGAGGAGGCAGACCCAGAGAGGCCTGGGGTCTGGGTGCTGGCGGACGTGGAGCCCCGGAGGAGCGGGCCTCGCGGGAGCCTCTCAGCTGCCCCCAACCCCACCCTGGCGTCAGCTCCAGCCCCGAGGCCACGCCTGCGTCTCGGTTTGCAGAGCCCTGTTTGCAGAGCCCTCTAAAGGCAGCAGGCCAGGCCCTCCCGGCACCGACTCCTCCTGTCTCCTCCCACACCTCACCATCAGAGCAAGCAGAGCTCCGGGGCTGCAGGCCCGACCCTCTCCCGGCGCCGGCGGCCCCTGGCGGAGGTCCTGCTGTGGGTCAGGCCTGCATGGGCGCCCGGGACACGCCGGGGACCCACACAGCCTTAGTAAGCGTCGACACGCCTGAGGAGGCGCCTGGGAGCCCGGCAGGATCTGAGTGTCTGTGACGGGGCGCGGGCCAGTCCCCGAGGCGAAGTTCAGTAAATCCATAGAGGCAAGGACAGGAGGCCCTGGTCCAGACAGAAGGGACAGCGGGGACAGGCGACCCGGGGGGGCACGGTGGCCTTGAGGGTGCGGAGCCAGCCTGGAAGGGCAAGGTGGTGGCCCGAGATGGGGCTTCCCCAGGTGGGGGTTTGTAGAGAAGGCCCCCCACCCCCGGGCTGCCGTCCACTAACCCGGGGCCACGCCTCGGCGCGTGGACATTCAGGCCAGGCCTCACACCGTGGGTGCTGAGCGGCGTCCCTGGCCTACCCACTCCGTGCCAGGAGCGCCCTTCCCCGGCAGTGACGACCACAGGTGTCCCCGGACTTCACCCCTGCAGAGCGGGCTCCCCTGGCGGGAACTGCCGTCCCTGTGAGGGGGGCCCTGCGGAGGCCACCAGGCTGGAGCGGCCCCCACCGACGTCCCTGAGCCCGGGCCTGGCCAGGTGGCTGTGCCGTCACCGGGCCTCGCCCCGTGTCTCCCGTCTCCGTCCGCAGAGGACCAGCTGCCCCCCGGCTTCCCCAACATCGACATGGGCCCGCAGCTGAAGGTGGTGGAGCGCACGCGGACGGCCACCATGCTCTGCGCGGCCAGCGGGAACCCCGACCCCGAGATCACCTGGTTCAAGGACTTCCTGCCGGTCGACCCCAGTGCCAGCAACGGGCGCATCAAGCAGCTGCGGTCGGGTGAGTGCAGGCGGCGGCAGGAGGGGGAGCCACGGAGGGCGGAGGGGGGGAGGGCGTCCCCAGGAACAAACGCCGGGACTCAGGGCACAGATAGGCGGAGGCCGCCATGACCGAGGGGGAGGGTGCCTTCAGAGCCGCCCCGGTGGGGACGCAATGGACCAGGCCCAGGCAGGGGCAGTGGGGAGCCACGGAGGATGGTAGGAGGAGAGACTCACTTTCCGAGTGGACGCGGGAGTGTGCAGGAGAGCGAGAGACGGCTCCGGGGGAGAGCGGCTCCTCGGCCCAAGGACAGAGGCTCAGACAGCGGTAGGCGACGTGTCGGGGTGCCCTCAGCTCCCCGTGCGTAGACAGAGGGGAGGCGAGCCGTGGAGAGGCCGGGAGACCGTAGTGGAGTGATTTGGCTACGGGCATCGCGTTCACGGGAGCCCTGGACCGGGGGGCACGTCCCCTCTGCCCGTCCGGTGAGGGTGTAACGGGGCCCGGACAGGCCGGAGGCAGTGGAGCAGCGCGAGGCACGGGGACGGGACGCCCTGCGGGCCGCAGATGGGGGAATGGGGAGCTAGTGAAGGTCGCAGGGAGCCAGTGTCCCCAAGGCCGGAGCAGCGAGGGTGTGAGGAGCAGAGATCAGCAGGGGGTGGCGGCTCGTGCCCGCGATGGGGCCGGCCGGGCGGCAGGCTGGCCCGCATGTCCAGGCTCTGGCTGGGCTCGGCGGTACCAGATGCGCACGGCCTGGCCCGCAGGGACGGGGGGGCTCCGCGGTGGCATCTCGGCCTCACACCCACGTGCCCCTTCTGTGAGTCCTCCGTCGGGGGCTGTGTGTGTGCTGTTGGAGACGTCCCTCGGCTCCGTGACGTGTCTGCGTGTGTGTCCGTGTCCCGGCACATGTCCCGCGGTCCCTCCCGTGCACACACACCCACGCCTGCACCATGCTGGCGCCTGTGCATGGGTCACGTGGCAGGGCGTGTCTGTGCACACCCACGGGCGTCTCGGTGGGTGGCGAGGCCACGCGTGCGTGCATGCGTGTGTGTCCATGTCGTGACGTTTTTCTGTGGTTGTTCAGAGCTTGGGGTCTCTCCCTTGTTCTGACCCCTGTGGAAGCCCCCGCGCCCCGTCCTCGCACACCCGTCCCATCCATCTCCCTGCTCTCCGAGGACCCCAGCCTAGAAACCCCTGCCCTGTGCCAGCGGGTGGCGTGCTGGTTGGAGCACCGCACTCCCACGTGGCAGACTGGGGTTCCAATCCTGGACCTGGTGTCTTAAAAACCACACGGGGCACGTGCCCCACACCCCAGGAAAATAGAGAACAGAGAAGGGACTGTGGCGTGGCCATCCCGCTGGGGGTGACTTCGCACTTTCCTTCTCTCTGTCTCTCTGCCAAGCACACACTTCCTATGACAAAAACCTTAAAAAGAAAGAAAGAAAGAAAGAAGAAAAGAGATAGATAGAAAGAAAAATAAGAAAAAGCCCTCCCCGCGAGGGGCCCGACCTCCACTTTCTGCTCCCCCCGCTGAAAACCCAAACCTGGAAACGTCGGCGGGAGCCCTGGCCCGGGAGGAGAAGCTGCCCCCCAGCCCGTCCGAGAGCAGGCCCTGGCGTCCGGCCCGTGCTCGGTGTGGCCGGGTGGGCCTGACTGCCCCGCCGGCCCCGCACCCCGGCTCCGGGGTAACCACACTTAACCACCTGTTCTCTTTTCTTGCCCCGGTTCTAAACGCTCAGAAACCTTTGGTAAGTCTGACTCCGTCACGTGTCAACCACTAACGTCCTCCCCGCGTCCACTCCCGCCCCTCCCAAACTAACAGCCACCCTGACAGTAACCGTGACCCACTTGGCGTGGCATGTCTACTAACGGCCTCCCCACCCCGACACCGGCCGCCCGTCCTCCCCAGCTGGCTGCGGAGAGAGGACCCCAAAAGGAAAAGAAGAAAAGAGAGGCCCGTGAGGAGCCAGGCCTCGGGCTGAGCCTTGAGAAGCTCACGCCTGCGTCTGCTGTCCTGTCCTGGGGGCTGCTGGGAGAGGGCTAGTGACAGGAGTGTGGTGAGGAAGGGGGCCACTCTCCACCTGGGCCAGCCCCAGGCCTTTGTCACGCACGCTTCCCAGCATCCAGCCTGAAGCCATGGCTGGGCTAATTCTTACTAGGCTGAGAGTGACTGATACCGGCCCACGGTAACCCTCTGGTTTTCTTCAGGGTGGGAGGCAGGACGAAGAGATATGCCCTTTTGGCTCAATAGAGTGTCCGTGGCTGAGGTGGCCCTGGGGGGAAGCCCGGGCCTTCAGGCCTCATGCGTGTGCAGTGAGAAGCCCATGGCAAGGGCCCAGACCCCAGCTCTTCATGGGCGACCTCAGGCACACTCCCGTTCGCGCCCGTGTAAAGCAGGGTGGCCTCCCTGGGTCCAGGACACCCGGGAAGATAATTGGGTGAGGCCTTCGGGCCGGAAGGTCTCGGCCCGGGAGGCTGCAGCGCTGGTCCAGGGCGCATCCCTGCCTCTTCCTCGTGCAGTGGCCCGTGCAGCCCTCGGCGCTCTCTGGACCTCGGTTTGCCTGCTGACGGGCCTGGGCTGTGTAGGGAGCTGTTTTCTCACCTCCCCTGTCCTGTTCTTGGGGTTCTTCGTCCCCCAGAGCTGAGCGTGTAAGAGCCAGCCCGGGGCCGCCCCTGTCCCCAGGACCCCAGATGGACAGCCCGCCTTTCCCTCTTTTCCTTTTGGCGTGAAGGAGGCCCCCGGGCTGGCCCTCGTCCTGACTCTCCCCCCTGTCCCCCTCGGCCTGTCTGTAAGACCCTCCCGCTTTATTAATGCCCGCCCACACCCCTCTCTAACAACCCCGAGACTCACTCCCCTCCTTTCCTACCCTCCTTTGAGAGAGCCCCTCCCTGGCCTCCCCAAGAGGGCTCCTCCCTCCAGCGGCCCAGCGGCAGGGCCAGGCCAGGCCAGAGAGGCTCCTAGAGTCCACCTTCCTCGGCTCCGGAGTTTCCCACCTCACCCCGGAAGCCCTCCTCTTGGGGAGCTAAGTCATCATGCCCCACCCCACGCACAGGACGCTCGCCCCGTCTTTGTCAGCAGGGCCTGGCATGTCTGCAGGCCCAGGCTGGCTCGGACCCCGCAGGGCAGAGTGGACTAGCCCGGCCTGTGGCCCGGCCTCCCCGGGCCCGGCCCCCGACTGGCTCTGACACTCACCTCCTTCTCTGCTTCCCTTACAGAAAGCACTCCGATCCGAGGTAAGAGGCCGCCCCTCGCTCAGCCACCCACGCACGCTCGCTCTCTGCCCGCCCGGCCCCCCGGGCCCCCCAGGGGCCGGCCCAGGGCCCCGCCTCCCGCCACCGTCCCCGTCACCACCCCGTCTGTCAGTCTCCGTGTCTGTCTGTCTGTCTGTCTGTGACCAGGGGCCGAGTGATGCCATGGGGCGTGGGCTCCGTCCCCCCAGGAAGGGCACCGCGTGGGGAGCCGGGGCGTCGCCCCCCGGAGCAGAGCCCTCGTGTGCTCGGGGTACCTCAGGTGTTCCCAGGGCGCGTCTGACTGCCCTGCACCCCTGGGGTACCCCAGAGAGGAGACCGCAGTGTAGCCTGGTAGCAACCCCAGGAGAGCACCCAGTCCTCGCTTTGCGACCAAGGCTGTGTGGCCTTGCTCGGGCGGCCTGCCCTCTCTGGGCCTCCGCCCGCCGGCTCGGGAAGACCAGGGAGGGTCCCGTGGGGCAGGACGCCAGTCCACCGCCCCCGGAGAGACTCTGGGACAGCTCGGCATGAAACCGTGGAGTTTAGGCTGGATTTTCAGACTCTTGGTGCCGGGGCTCTGACCGAAGCTTTTCGTTGCAACGCACTTGGGAATGTCGGCTCATGTCCACCTGCTCACCGGCAGGAGGCCGTGGGGTCCGGCCCGTCACCCAGACACGCTCACGCGGTGTTTGTCTGTTCGGACGGGGTCTCACCGTGTTGCCCTCCACCGCCTCTGGCTGGGACTTCAGGAGTGGCCCCGCCTGGCTTTCCACGGGCCAGGAGTCGCACCTGGGCCTCCCGGCTGACCTCGGCCTGCAGGGGGCGTGACATCCGGGTCCCCAGGGGGTGGCCGTCACCCCGGCTTATTTACTTATGAAAATGAAGGCTCCCTTCAGCTCTGTGGTTTCGAACTGACCGACGGGAAGTGGTGCCTCGTTTTGTTCGTTCGCAGGCTTCCGTGAAGCTCGCCGAGGCCTGTCACTTCACACATGCCCGCACTCACTCCCTGCTCAAAGCCAGGGCTCGCTCCGGCCGCGTGGTTTCGGATCCCCTCTGGGAAGTCTTGGCCTCGTTTTCATTTACTGTGGACACCGCCGTGTCGGATCAAAGCCCGTGATTTCCAGCCTCCTTAGGAAGGTTCCTTCTTTTTTTTTTCTTTAATGTTCGTGGGAAGCGAGTCCTTTAATGTGGGCCCGTGATTCGCCTCTCGTTTGTATCTTCAGTCACCCGCGACTAGTAGACGATCCGATCCCGGCTTGCGATTTCCAGCATTCTTGGCATATCTCAGCTTCTACCTCGTGGTGTAGGGCCTGAGACTCCGCACGCTGTGGAACATTCTATCCAGCGGGTCCTAGCTTTGGGTCTGAGCCCGTAACTTCAAACACACTTGCAGAAGTTCTTTCAGGTGGCGTGGCCAAGCTGCTGTATTCCCACGTGGCCAATGGTGGTTCGAGTCCTGGATCGGGTGCCTTGAAGAGCACAACAAATAATGAGCAAAAACAAACAAATAAATGTTTAGAGAGATTCATTCAGATACCCGCGAGCACCAGACTCTTGAATCCAGGCCCGCGAACTTAAACACAGGCGGGCAAATTCTTCCTTTTCTCTTTAGATGAGTCAGATCCCGCCTGGGGAAATTCAGATGCCCGGGGAAGTTGGGGTTCCTCCTCAGTGCACGGCGGGCACACGAGGGCCTTGACCCCGCGGAGTTCAGACATACCTGATGCGTCTCCGATCTTAGCACTTTCTACCTCGGAGCGCGAGCAGGCCTGGCGCTTCAGACCCCCGGAGAAGGCCTTCCCGCCTCCGTGCGCTGACTTACGGACCGAGACCCGTGTTCCTTTACCCACGGGCACAGCCACACGCCACCGCTCCCGTAGGTCCCTGGCTCTGTCCAGGGACGATTCTGGGTTGCGGCCGTCCACGCCGTCTTTCCCCGGGGCCCTGCCTTCTCAAACACACCCACGGCCGACATGCGCCCGTGGCGGCCCCTCTAGCTTTGCACCTGACGGTCGGGCCACGTGCCCGGCTGGTTCGCGGTGAGTGGAGGAGTCGCTGGGGGACCCGGTGTGGGGTGGGGGTACACCAGCCGGGAGGCCCCAGCCCCCCCAGGGCTGCAAGGCTCACTCACCTCTTCGTCTGCCTGGCCGGCCTGGCCAGACCCGAGAGGCCCCCGCTGACTGGCCGGGCTCTCTCCCTGTCCCCGCAGGGGCCCTGCAGATCGAGAGCAGCGAGGAGACAGACCAGGGCAAGTACGAGTGCGTGGCCACCAACAGCGCCGGCGTCCGCTACTCCTCGCCCGCCAACCTCTACGTGCGAGGTAGGGAGCGCCGCCCGCAGCTCCACGGCAGGGCCCCCCGGCCCGTCCCCCCTCGGGTCACAGCCTCCTGGCTCCCCTGTCCCCTGCAGACCCAAGCAGGAAGGCCTCTGCCCGGGCGCGGTGGGATCCCTGGACCTCCGTGTCCTCCCCTGGAGATGGGGGCGGCCTCACGCCACCCCTGCCTCTGGGCCTCGTGAGGGATGCCCGGGGGTGGGGAGACGGATGGTGGGCGGGTGAGGGGTCAGTCTTGGGCCTACAGGGCTGGGGGAGCTTGCAGGCCTCTGCCCCGCCCCTCCCACCCCACCCCAGTCGGCTTCTGTGGCGTGTGGTGCCTCCCGTGTTGTGTGCTGGCTTTGCCTCTCCCACTCTGTGGCCTCGTAGTCCCCGCTTCACCGCCCCGGCCCCGGCCAGCGCCCTCGGTCCTAGAGCCGGGGACGGGGGCTTCGAGGCTGTCCCCCTCACCGGCCCCCGCTCCCTCGGCCGTTCTCCTAGTGACCCTCGGGGAGGGGCACACGTAGGACGCGGGCGGCGAGGACCATGACAGGCACACGCTCCCGGGGGCTCGGGCGAGTCGGTCTGGTTCCTGGTCGTGCCTAGGAGGCTGGGGTCCTGCCCCCGGGCGGCTCCACCCACCCCAGGAAGCTTCTGCACAGACCTCCCTTCGGTCCCGTGGCGCGGCCCCCAGTGCTGCGCGGCCCCCAGTGCTCTCCGCCCCCGTCTGCTCCCTCGGCCCCTCCGGCGCTGCGCTCTGTGGCCGCCGCCTCCTCCTGCGTGTCCACCTCCTGTCGCTCTTTCCGGCCGGTTTCCTGGTAGAGAGGGATGCCCCGATCAGGTCCCAGTGCTGTCCCGCTCAGCTCTGATCACGGCCTCGACCACGTCCTTCTCCCGGCCTCAGTTTCCCACGCGCTGCACCAAGCCCTTGGCCTTCTCCCTGCGGGGGGCCAGGAGGTCCCTGCCTTACCACGGGCCCTCACCCCTTGGTCCCCGCCGAGCACGGCTCTCACCGCGTAGCCCAGAAGCCACCCCTTGGCCCTGGACCTTGGGTGTTAGGGCTTGTCTCAGGAGGGCCGCGTGGAGGGAGGGCAGGGGTGCGGGCGGGAGGGCAGGGGGCACGTCCGACCCGCCGCACGGTGCGTCTGGTGAGTGGTAACGCGTTCATGACTCTGTCTGGTCTTCGCCTAACCTGGTTATTTCTCTGCCAACATCTGGGACGGGGGTTTGTCAGCCTGGCAGGGCTCGAGAGAGAGAGAGAGACAGAGAGAGACAGAGAGAGGACAGCGGGTGCTGGGCGGGGGCGGGGCCTTCAGCGAGAGCGTGGGGGGAGGGCCTGCGTGTCCTCAGCCCCCAGAGGTGGGGTCCCCAGCAGGAGCCGCCTTGCTGCTGGGGACAGATGAGGGGCTAGGTCCAGCCTTCAGTCTTCCCCTGGGTCTCAGACGCTCCAAATTGGATTTTGGAAAAAGAATCGGAAAGGAGAAATGTAGATCTTGTATGTCGAGGGCAGAGTGGAAGAAAGGAAAAAAAAAAAGGTCATTGCTATTCTTTTTATTTTTTAATTTTAATTTTTTTTTTTTTTGGTTTAAAGAAAAAAAAAAAACAACAAGCGATTGCAGCGTTAGCCTTGGGAAGTCCTCTTTTTACTCTCTGTATCTCCCCTATTTTTTCTCTTCTCCCCATGTCATTGTGTTCCGCATCAAACCCCCTTACATTCCTCAGAGCTTCGAGAAGGTTGGTGTGTTTTTTTCTTTTTTACTTTCTTTACCCACATTTTTACATTCTGAAAAAAAATGACACGCACACACACGAAACACACGCAGACACCTCACGGACACACGCAGACACGCACACGGAAAAAAAACAATAGAAAAACAAACTTGACAAAATGGAATATGAATAATGAGCGCAAAGCAAACAAAACAAAACCAAAAAACCGCCAAGCGAGAGCAAAACCCAGAAAGACACGAAAATCTCAGCCGCGCCCAGCCCGGCCTAGGGCCGGCCGCACACATGCGATGCTTGCATTGTGGTCGCCTCTGCATCCGTTGGTAATGTTGTTGCTAAGTTTTTTGCACTCCTCGTCGTCATGGTAACTTGGGCCTGATGCATGCTGGGAGAATGTAAAAATTTCTCTGCATGCCACTCTTGTCGGTTTGGTTTGGTGAATTCCCAACGCCTTCTGTTGGAGTGTTTCTCGTCTTCTGTTCCGTTTTTCTCTTTTGGTTTTCTTTTGTTCTTTTTTTACTTTTTTTTTCCTTTTCTTTTTGTTGATTTATTTGTTTCATCGGGGGTGGGGATCGATTGGTTTTTGTTTTTAACCCCTCCCGTTCCCGTTCCCTGGCCCCCTTTGCCCCCAAAGCGATCGTCTTTGGTTCTGTCTTGTGTCTGTGCTATTTGGTTTTGGTTTCTTGGGCTGAGCTGTTTTGTGGTTGTTCTCCAAACGCATTGTGATTTAAAAGCCAGTGTTCCTGTCCCAACTACCATCCAGGAGGGTGGAAGGGGTCCCACAGCTGAGATGCTGGGACAGAAAGTGACCGCTTAGGTGCAAGGGAGGTGGCACAGATGGGTGGTAGGAGGTCAGAGTCTGGGTGGAGAGTGAGAGGAGAGCAGCCCAATTTGCCTGACCTCACTGGCCAGCCCTTCTTGGCCCAGAGCAGTTGCCTCAGTGCCTCCCGACAGGGTAGCCATGTTGGAAGGAAACTGAAGAAGGCACGTTCCCAGCCTTCTGCCTCAGTGTGCATCTGCCTCCCACAGTTCCAGATAACTCCCCCCAAAAAGCAGGTATTTAAAGTGCAGCTGAGTTTTCATTCAATTTAGTGACATGTCTGGATAGTGGTCAATTTAAATTTGGGGGCAATAACTGGACCAGCCTCCACAGGACAATGCGTGCCTGGCACATGGTCATTGCTCCAAATGGCAACCGGTGTGAAACCTTCACACATCCCGTCTGGGCACAAATCTGGAGCCGCCCATGTAGCGTGTCAGACTTTGGATGAAACGTACTTGGCCAGTTACCTAGCCTGGAGTACTATGCCTCCACCTCCAAGGAGGCACTGGCTGCTCCCCTATCCACTCTCAAGCTCTGAGCCCAGTCACAGGTGTCCTTTGCCAGCAACACAGCACGGTCACTTTCTGAGCACCTGAGCATCAGAGCTGTGGAATTCTGGAGAAAACCTAGGGGAACCTTGGACACGGCCTCTCCCCTGCTCTCTCTGCCTCCCTGACTCCCCTTCTGTTCTCTCTCTCAGCTCTCTCTTTCCCTCTCTCTCTCTGTGTCTCTCTCACTCTTGCAGACTTTTAGAGATGCACGCCCCCATCTTCTGCTCCTTCCCAAGAAAATGAAAGCCCTTGAGGACCCCCATTCTAACCCTGAAAAAAAAAAGCCCTAATAAAATAGCCATTTGGATTTCTAACCAGCAGCTCCCAGCTCACTGCCCGGCTGAAATGCTCACTGAGAGCACAAGCCAGCCTGTTCGAGTTGCCTTTTTTCCTTCTCATCCTCACCCGCCTTCTCTAAACTCCCAGTTAGGAAACCCAGGGCCAATTTGGCAAGAGAACTTAAGATGCAATAAGGAGGAACTTCTTCCTTCCAGCTCCTTATTAACCCACTGTGAGAATTTCCAGGCTGACCCTCAGGAAAGCCCCCCGAAACGGGAGAAAGAGGTCTCCCAGTGCCTCTCCCTTCCCCCCGATCTTGGGCCTGGTGACTTGGAACTGAAGGGGTTGAGGGTCTCTGAAGACCCCTTGGACTCTGGGTCAGTATGACCTAGTGGTGCGAGCACAGACCCAGATCCCAGTCCTGCCACGGCCACTGCCCCTCCCTGCCGTGGGATCTCGGGCTAGAAGCCTGATCTCTGTTTTCTCCACCGGACAGGAGAGCTCTTAACGGTGCCTCACTCTGCAGGAGCTGGGAGGGTTCCCATGACCGAAGGCTCGTCAGGTGTCCCCTGTGTGACCATGAAAAGTCAGTAGGGCTGTTGTAAGCAAGGGGAGTGAAGGGGTTAAGCCAGTGCTCCGGGCACCTCATGCCCCCCATATAGCTGACATGGCTGCTGGCTGATTAAGGTGGGCACTGCTTTGGAGGAACCCCGGGGGCAGACTTCAGACCTCGCTGTTCGGCTGCCTCTGCTGAGCCCGCCCTGCCGGCTGATCTGCTCCAGTCCCCCCGCTGCAGCTCAGTGGCCCCCCCAGATCTATCGCTCGCTCCTCCCACCCTCCGGAATGTCCCTCAGGAAGCCCAGTGGCCACAGCAAGGGGACCTCGCCTGGAGAGGAGAGCACCCTTGCAGAGAAGCCCCAGCCGGGGTCTGCGAGTTCTGCCCTGACAGCCACCAGTGTACACGTCGCTGCTCAGGAATTCATTGTACGAATCGTCTTGTGCAACCCGACTCTCTTAACGGAGGGCTTCTAGCTTCTGCTGACTCCGGGTAGTTCCGGGGCAGAGTATTCAGACTTGCCCTGCTCCTCCTGAAATTGATCTCGGTGATCCAAAAGGCTGCGATCAAATCCGTGCTCGTGTCTAAAGGCACCTGGCAGCTCTGCTCCCAGAAGCCCCTGGGGAAATCCTCAGATTGTTGACAAGGTGGGAAGACGACCCGATCACGTTCTCCTTCGCCTTTTCACCTTGCGAGCCTGTGCATGCAGGGCGCACAGGGCTAGCGGCGACGGGGGTGCCTTAACCACTGCTGAGCGACACAGCGGTATCGAACCCTGGGAACTCAGAGCAAGCCGGAGACATTCGGAGAAGCATTCCCTCTTCGGGGGACGTAGGGTATCTTCAGGGCTTTCGAAGAGCCCAGTGAAGTTGGAATCGTTCAAAGGAAAGCTTCGAATGCTGAGTTAGGGAATCAGAACCGGGGGCCTGGTGCCCCGATTTCCAGATCTTTCTTAGAACCCTTTCTGTGTGACCTGTCCCCAGACGTGTTAAGCTCAATCCATAGTGTGCAATTTTGTAGGGTAGATTGTTTCTAGAACATTTCCAGCACTTAAACCCTAGACTCGGTGGATGTGACCTCTTAGCGTCCCCCTTAATTCCTTGCCCCCCCGAGACGGGTAGACAGAGAAACCTGGCCAGGAGCACCCCTCGCCTCCTGCAGCCCCAGGCCGCCCATCAGCAGACCCGAGGGCCAGGTGATGTTAGAGCAGGACCTAGCCCTTCTCATCCCACCCTCCTTCCGGGGGAGGGGGCCCGGGGGCGGGCATGGTGGGCGCCAGCAGGGACGTGCCCCCAGGAACACTGAGCTCTGAACACCTCTGTCTGCTGCCTGCCTCACTCCCTCTGCATCGCTGGCTCCTCTGTGGGGGTGGTCGTGAGGGGAATATTAGATTACACCTTGTCACTTGGGAAGCCCCGTGTCTCCGGCGGCCACAGCGAGAGGGGTGCGGGGAGCCAGTGGATTGGCAAGAGGACCCGGGGGCTAATTCAAGGGGATCAAAAAGAGAAAGCGGAGACCAAAAAAAAAAAAGAATTAAAAAAAAATCATAAAATGTCCAGCTCAAATGCCAACGACTTGCCAAGGCCGCTGGTCAGCCCACGGGCCGGGGTCCTGCCAGGTCCCTCGGCGCCTTGCACGCTCGGACGGCCGAGGGAGCTGGCGGCGGGATGGGGAGGGGCACTGGGGCGGGGGGCGGTAGGGGCAGGGTAGGTGAGAGGCAGAGGGGTGGTGCCCCCCTTCCCCGGGCCACAGTCTGGGGTCCCCCGACCCCTCCCCTCCCCCGACAGGTGTAATCTAAGCATCATTCGGCCTCGGGGACTGTCACACTTCTCCGTGTCTCTTCCCCGCCCGCCCCATCCGTGCATTCATTTTGGAGCGTAGAGAAGTGTCCGGCATCTCTCACCCCAAAATGCCAGCAGAGCCCCCCGCCCCTTGGAGCTGTGGCTTGCCGAAACGTGGGGATGTCTGACACTCGTGTCCCCCACCTACTGCTTCAACCAGATCACTCACTTTTGAGTTCCTTCCCCGCCCTTCTCTACCCCCCAAACCCCCCCCCTTTTTTTTTTTTTTACTTTCTGCCTCTTCCTGCCTGGGGGAGGGGTCGTCTCCTGGTTGCTTTGACGGTTTTTGAGTTGTTTTTCCATGTGAATCGGGGTTTGAAGCGACCACCCCCTCCAACCTGCCACCTCCCCCACCGCCCACCCTCCCGACCCCCTTGCCCACGCGGGTCAGCCCCGCTGGGACCCCCAGCTACTCGGTGACGGGAAGAGCTGGAAAGCAGAACCAGCTGGAGCGTGCTGAGGACCGAGGCTGGTGCGGTCCCCCCTATAACCCGCCTGGACCCTCCATTCAGGTCGGTAATTGGGGCGGGGGTCCCGCGGGGCCTCTCCGTCCCGTGGGCACTGTGCCCACCTCACTCTCTAACCTGCACCTCAAGCTTGCAGCCGGGGGGAAGACGACGCGGGTGGGTGTCAGCGCCATGCCGGGCAGAACACAGAGTCGGCCGCCCACCCTGGACAGCTGCGAGGTTGCCCAGAGGCCTCCCACGGCCCGGGGGGGTCCGAGCCACCCCATGCCCCCGGGCACGGGCCTCCTCCAACTCGTGGCAAACCAGCCCTCGTCCCACAGCAAAGCCCTGGAGACCGGGGCCGGGAGGGGGACAGTCACCGGGGAGCGTTCAGCTGTCAGGGAACCTTCCAGCTTCTGGGCAGGTCCGTTTACCGATGGCTGCCGGCCGCGTTGGGGGCTGTGAACGCAGACCCTCACAATGAGCGTCCTTAGCGCTAGCAGCCCCGGACGGCGGAGCTCCTGCTCCCTGCCGAGAGCAGCAGAGGCCTTCCATCCCGATGCCTCTCGGGAGGTTCTTTCCAGACGAGGTCAGGTGTGAACGGGGTCTCAACCCGACAGCAAAGCGAGACCTCACCCCTCCTGCGGTTCCGACAGGCCCTCTGAGTGTGAGCCTTTTACCGATGGCCTCTGTGTTAGTATTCCGAGGGTCGCTGGGTGTTATTTAACCAGTGTTTATGGGGGGCTGCTCTGGGCCTCGTCGCTGTCCCCAGTGGGTAAGAATTCAGCTGCCAGGAGGGGACGCCGAGGCGTGGTGGTCACTGCAGCGAGAGCCGAGTCAGGGACCAGGTGGGCTCTGGCTGTGAGCTCTGGGTGCCCCGCTCCTCCCTCAGAAGCTCCCTCCCTCCTGGGCTTCTCCTTCATCTGCAACTTAGGCGCAGGGGCGTCGCTGGGAGGGACCAGGCGAGGTGGAGATCGGAGAGATGTCTCTCTCTCTCCCCTTCCGCCCCTCCTCGTTCCGCTTTGCCTATAATTTATGCTCGAAGTAGAGACGCGGTCTGACCTCCCGGCTCCTGGGAGGCCAGAAGGTCTCTGCGGGGCTCTGCGGGGCTCTGCCCCGCGGCCGGCCGCTTTCCCCGTGTCCCCAGCAGCCGCGCGCACCCCAATCCCTACCTTACAGATGAGGAGACCGAAGCTCCTGGAGGGAAGGGAGGGCCTTCCCGAGGCCACAGGACTCCCGAGGCCGCAGCCGCCTCCCCACCTGCTCCTGGACGGGCTTCCTGGGGTCCTGAGGCCTGGAGTCTGCTGTGACCTCCATGTTCGGCCCTCGGGGAGAGGCAGAGGGCGTCCCTTAGACGCGGCTCAGGGGGCTTGGGGGCGCAGGCGTGAGTGGGGCCGGGTTGGTTTGCTCCGAAGCTTTCTCCGTGAGGACCACACGTCCGTGGCCACCTCCACCCCTCGGCCCTGGCCCGCGGGTGCCAGGTGGGGAGGCCAGATCCTGTGTTCTGTCCGGGGGCACCTCCCAGGGGAAGCCACCGCCCCCTCCTTTCAGACCCCGATTTTCAGCCCCACACCCATTCCACGTCTCGTTCCTTCTTGCTTTTCGGGCGCTGTGTTTTGTTTCGGAGGGACGTTTTCAGTTGTGTCGGTTTCCTTTTTTACATTTGCCCCTTTTCCTTCTGTTTTCTCATTTGTTTCCCCCGGTTTTGTTTTGGACGTGGGTACTGTTCCTGTCCTTGATTAATTAGCTGCCACGCTCACCCCCATCGTGTTCCGTTTCCATGACAACGCAGCGGCGCGTCCCACCCGGCCTCGCTGTGGATGCCCGGGCTGGCCCGCACCGCGTCCGCGGCGGCCGGACCCCATTCTCCCCACTCCCACCCGCCCTCACCTCCCCGTCTGCATGGCCCCTCTGTGTGCCCCGCCCCGCCCGCTCCCCGGCGGTCCCCGCCAGCCCTCCCGTCCCCAGTGCCACTCCGGACCTTTCGTGGGGCTTCTTTTTCCGAAGGGCTGCCGGGTCCAGACCCTCGCCCCGCCCCGAGCTCCCTGCTCTGCTCCCGGCCCGGGTTCAAGGACGGGCCTGGGTTTCCAGCCTGGAACTAGGCTGGGAGGGGTGGGGTGCCTCCCTTTATCCCTTCCTCCAGAGAGTAGGTGAGACCCCTCACCCGAGAACGCCCCCGCAGGCCGGCCACGAGCAAGCCAGAGGCCGTGAGCACGGCTGTCACTCGCCGACCCCGGGGGCTCACGGAGCCCCGCTCTGTCCTCCGGCCAGGGGACGCGAGACCCCGCCACCCCGGCTCCCTCAGGCCCTGAGGTGTTGCCCAGGGATCCCCCCTTTCCGGTAGAGAGGCGTGCTGGGTCCCCGAGGCCTCCCTCAAGCAGCGCCCTGTGCCAGTTCAGGTGGCCGGCAGCGCCCCGTCCCCGACCCCGTGGGAAACTTCTGAAAACGGAGCCTCCCGAAATGCATCCTGCTTGTCTTCCTGGTCCTGCAGACCGGGCAGAAGGCCGCACCCACTTCCCACCGCGGAATGCACAGACCGTGTCCCTGTGTCCGACATTCAAGCTCACCCTTGTTTATTATCCGTACGGCTCTTCGAGTTACTCTGCCAGGGCTGCGATGTGACAATGTGACGCGTCACATTGGGTCACATCCGTTAGAATTAAATGCAGCATTGAAGTGGGCCCCCTCCCTCCTCTGTCCCTGGACTCCTGGTTCTCGTTCTCTCTCTCTCTCTCTCTCTCCCCCCTCTCCTCTGTCTCCCCTCTCTGGTACCTACATGAACATGAGCCAGAGGCCCTGGACTCCAGGCCTCCCCTGGGCATCACCTCTGTCCCTCCTTTCTCTCTCTGTCTCTGTCTCTCTGTCTCTGCCCCCTCCCCTCTCTCTTTTGCATGGTGTTTGTGATTCTGAGAGCCGCATCAATTGATGGAAACTTGTCAGATCCGACAGAAGCTTTTTAGAAGGGTTTCTATACCCAAAAACCACAAAAATTTCATTAGAGTTTCTCATCTTTTCCTGGAGGGCCCCGGGGAGATGGGTGGGACCCCCGGGCCACCAGAAGGGGCACGGGTAGACGGTTCAGCTCACAGGTTTCCCTGCCTCCTGGCCTAACCCGGGGAGGGTTTGAAGTCAGACCCTCCCTGGACCCCCCTTCTGCACACCTTGACCTTCCAAGGCTCCTCCAAGTGACTGCCACCACTCGGGAGAGAGTGGAGGGGCCTCTTCCCGAAGCCACGTCTGTCAGCAAAGATGAGAAACGGCTGATAAATTTTTGTGTCTGTAACCGTGCTGTGACCAGCCGGCCTGGTCTATGAAACCCTGTGGCTATGAAATAGCGCTTCATGTCTCTTTATTATATATTGATATAGCTTCCTCTCTTGTTTGTGAAGTGCCTTCCTTTGAAATTTTGGTTTCTTTGTGTTGCCGTTTGTTTTTTTAATTTGGTTTTGTTATTGCTTTTGTTTTTTTTTTTGTTTTCGTTTGGGGGAAAGTTTTCAACTGGGGGGAAAGAGTCAGCCCTGTTTATATTTAAATTGTTTTCCACTTTTTTTTTCCTTTTTTTCTTTCTTTCCTTCTTCCTTTCTTTCTTCCTGCTTTTTCTTTCTTTTCTCCTCCGCATCCTGTCTCGCCCCTCCCCACGCATCTCCTTCCCCCGGCCGCCGCCGCCCCTCTCCGCAGTCCGCCGCGTGGCTCCCCGCTTCTCCATCCTGCCCATGAGCCATGAGATCATGCCAGGTAGCAGCGTGAACATCACCTGTGTGGCCGTGGGCTCGCCCATGCCCTACGTCAAGTGGATGCAGGGGGCCGAGGACCTGACGCCCGAGGATGACATGCCCGTGGGCCGGAACGTGCTGGAGCTCACGGACGTCAAGGACTCGGCCAACTACACGTGTGTGGCCATGTCCAGCCTGGGCGTAATCGAGGCCGTGGCTCAGATCACCGTGAAATGTGAGCGGGGCCCACGGTGGGTGGGTGGGCTGGAGTCCATCCCCTGCCCCGGGCACGTGTGGGCGGCGGAGCCAGAAACTGATGGCTGTTCGAGCCTCCATCCCTCGTGGCTCTGAAAAGGACAGTCGTGCTTGTTTTTTGACTCTTTTTTTGTTTTTGTTTTTTGTTGTTGTTTTTTACGTATGTATGTATTTATTTATTTTCTGGGAGGCATGTGCATCTGCCTAAGAGGAGCATGGTCATGCCGCGGCCCTTTCTCCTCCATGTCTACATTCTGGTGGGATTTGGGACACGAACACACGTGTGCCCAGTGTATTTTGGAAGGGCTGGGATTTGGACTGTAGTTGGCCCTCTGGGATCCGGCTCCCATAACTACCAGCCCACAGAGCCACCCCAGGACAGTCGGGCTTTGCACAGATATTTCTCCGTAATGGATTATGCTGGCTTTGATGTGGTAGAATGAGACGCGGTCTTCAAGGGGGACCCCCAGGTCAGGCCGCTGTGTTGCAGGCTGTTAGATGGTAATCGGGGACTCGCAGAGCCCTGCAGACTCGGAGCGAAGGTCTTATCTTCGGGCCAGGCACAGTAGCAGTGTGACTGAACCCCCATGGGGAGGGCCCGAGGTCCATGTCCTGGGAACCCCCAAGCACCCAGACATGCACACGCAGGTCCGTGATCCGGGCTGGCTGAGACAGGTGGGTCAGCATGAGGGCCTGTGTAAGGGCCATCTGTCCCTCAGTCCCTTTCTTGGAACACACAAAGAAACAAAATTTAAAAACCCAAGTTTTTTTTTTTTTTTTTTTTTTTTTTAAATAAAACATCTCCGACTCCCACATGGCCAACGGCAGTTCGAGTCCCAGACCTGGCGGCTTACTCTCTCACTGCCCCTCTCTTTCTCTCTCTCTTTCTGGTTACCACACATACCCTCTAGCAAATTAAAAATTAATACTAGTTATACATAAAATTAAATAATTCTTTTTTTGTTTATTTCTAAAAAAAATTATTTCATTTTACTTCTTACTTAGTGTCTTTCAGTGTGCTACAGGGCACGTGCGCTCACCAGGAAGAGACTCTGAGAGAGGAAAAGTCAGAAAGCAAGCCGCCAGGTCTGGGACTCGAACCATGGTCCGTCCCCTGGGATCCAGTGCCCTCACCACCACGCCACCTGCTGACCCCAGATAAAATAATTATAAAAATAAATAAATTTAAATTAAAAAAAATTATTTTAAAAGAAAAAGTCTCATCACTCAGGAAAGTTAGTTTGGGGAAGAGGGTAGCCTCTATTTTCAAAGTCTAAAAGTCGAACAGTGAGGCAGACCCAGAGGAGAAGGGGAAACTGTTCTTGGGACATGGGACAGCCTACATAAAGGCCCAGAGGGCCCGAGGGCAGGGAACTGGACCATAGGTTCTAGAGTGCCGAGTTAGGGTGCCTGCAAATATTTTTCCAGCTTTTGAGCAGGAGCCAGCAACTGCAGCCTGCAGGCCAAATTCGGCCCTCCGTTTGGTTTTATAAATAAAGTTTTATTGACACATAGCACACGCATTTGTTCGCACCCTGTCTGCGATAGCTGCTGCAGAGTTCAGTGGCCACGCAGAGACCTCCTGGCCATCAAATGCTGAAGCTGTTGAACATCTGGCCCTCTGCAGGAGAAGCTAGGTTTTTGCTCTAGGGCACGTGCGCTTGCCAAAGAGACAGAGAGCGAGACAGAGAGACAGAAAACGAGAAATCACCCCCAGGGAGATGGCCATGCCGCATCCCTTCTCCTCTTGGGATCTTGGGCACGCACGCACACGCGCCCGGCGTGAGTTAAGCCACCAGGTCTCGAACCGCGGTCGACTCCATGGGAGTCCAGCGACATAGCCATTACGCCAACAGCTGGCCCGGAGGACTGGTTTTTATCATTTTCCTGGGGGCTGGACACCTGGTGAGTGCTTCCCAGGGCTCCTGTCTGACCAAGCCTTGGGCCCGGTGGGCTGCAGAGTCACAACAGCTGAGAAAACCATCACCTGAATTTTTTAAGTGGCCAGAGGACGCATGTACTCCCCAGAGAGTGAGACAGAGAGGGAGAGAGAACGCCCAGTGGGACATGGTCACGCAGTCCCTTCTCCATCTCTCCATCCTGTTGGATTTGGGACACGGGTGCCTGGCGTGTTTTTTTAAGCCAGCGGGCTATTTATCTGGTTTTTTCATGAGTGACAGAGACAACATGCCACCCCACCCAGGGTCTCGACCCCCCCGGGGCCACCCCCAGCCTTAGCCAGCCCCAGATTGTGGGCGCACACGTGCCTGGCACACGCAGGAAGGTCTGTGAACACGGCCCGGAACCTCCCCCCACGGGCCGGCCTCACAGAGCCTCGTCACGTCACCTCATTCGGCCACCTTGGGTCCCTCATGGGGGTCGTCAGGGATTTGAGCTCCGAGATTTGAGCTCAGAGAGGGCAGTCGTGTGGCCCAAAGCCACACAGCCTCCAGGGCCCTCGGCCAGCACTGCCGGTGTCCGACCACCGCCCCTCCTCGCCCCGCAGCTCTGCCCAAAGCCCCCGGGACTCCCGTGGTGACAGAGAACACGGCCACCAGCATCACCATCACGTGGGACTCGGGCAACCCGGACCCGGTGTCCTACTATGTCATCGAGTACAAGTCCAAGAGCCAGGACGGGCCGTACCAGATCAAGGAGGACATCACCACCACCCGTTACAGCATCGGCGGCCTGAGCCCCAACTCCGAGTACGAGGTCTGGGTGTCGGCCGTCAACTCCATCGGCCAGGGCCCGCCCAGCGAGTCGGTGGTGACGCGCACGGGCGAGCAGGCGCCCGCCAGCGCGCCGCGCAACGTGCAGGCCCGCATGCTCAGCGCCACCACCATGATCGTGCAGTGGGAGGAGCCGGTGGAGCCAAACGGGCTGATCCGTGGCTACCGCGTCTACTACACCATGGAGCCCGAGCACCCCGTGGGCAACTGGCAGAAGCACAACGTGGACGACAGCCTGCTCACCACCGTGGGCAGCCTGCTGGAGGACGAGACCTACACGGTGCGCGTGCTAGCCTTCACCTCCGTGGGCGACGGGCCGCTGTCCGACCCCATCCAGGTCAAGACGCAGCAGGGAGGTGAGGTGCCCGGCCGCCGGCGGCCCCGGAGGGGCGGGGCCTCGTCGCGCTGCGTCTCTACTTTGTTACTTATTTTGGGGGGAGAGAGTTTGGCGATAGGACGCCCGCGCTCACCAGAGACCGACAGCGAGAAATCATCCCCCATCCCGCCGCAGTCACTCCTCCATCTCGCCCCGGTCCCTTCTCCTCCCTTCTCGGGATTTGGGGCACGCGTGCACATGCACCTGGCGTGAGTTCCAAGTTGCCAGGTCCGGGACTCAAACCATGCTTGGCCATGTGGGAGTTTAGCTGCCTTAACCACTGTGCCACCCACTGCCCCCTCTTCCTTCCCCCACCGGCAAATTAAAATCTCTCTAGCTGGGGGTGGGGGGGAGACAGAGAGATGGAGACAGAGATAGAGAGAGACAGAGAAAGCATCCCCCAGGGAGGATGCGTGTGCCAATCCCTTTTCCAACCTCTTGGAATTTTGGACACGCACACACACGTGCCCGACACGCTCTGGGATGCCCACAGCCCCGTCGGCCGCATGGGACCCAGCCACCCTAACCACCACACCGCCCGCTGGCCCACCGTGCTTTGTATGTGTTTGTGCGTGACGCTTTAAAACATTTTTGTGCTGGGGGCCAGCGGGTGGTGTGGTAGTTAACGCACTGGATTCCCATGTAGCTGGCAGTGGTTCAATTCCCGGACTGGGTGGCTTGAAAATCATGTTGGGCACGTGAGCAGTGCCAAAATCCTGAGAGGAGAATGCAGAAGGGGTGGCAGTGTGGCCATCCCCTTGGGGAGTGAGTTCTCACTTTCCCTCTCTCTGTCTGTCTCTCTCTCTGGTGAGTGCACGCACTCTAGAGCAAAACCTTTAACCGTAACGTTTTCATGCTGGACTTTAAAGTCAGAGCACTGTACTAGAACACGCACTTTCTGGCTTGCCCTGGGAAATCTGACTTGGTAAGAACCCAGGGCCATGGGTGGTCACCCAAGCAGGGCCCAGTGACTGTGTCTGAGGCCGGGGTGTCGTGTCTGCTCACCCCGCTTCTCCTTAACTCCCCTGTTCCCATTGGCATCTGAGAACCCTCATCTGCAGCTCTCGTTGGAGGATTAGAAATAAATACAAATATGCTCCGTAAGGCAGGGCAGAGGTGGGCTGGTCCCCTCCCCGCTCAGGTTAAGGGTTCAGGAGGGGCCTAGCTCTCTGCTTGGTTTCTGGTCTGTTCTTTTTTTTTTTTTTTTTTTTTTTGGTGGGGGAGAGGTTTTTGCTATAGGGCGCGTGCACTCGCCAGACAGACAGAGACAGAGAGACAGAAAGCGAGAAATTACCCCCCAGGGGGGATGGCCACGCCGCAATCCCTTCTCCTCCGTTCTCCTCTCGGGATCTTGGGCACACACGCACACGCGCCCAGCATGAGTTTAAGCCACCGGGTCCAGGACGCAAACCGCAGTCGGCTACGTGGGAGTCCAGAGACATAGCCGTTAGGCCAACTGCTGGTCCCTCTGCTCTGTTCTTTTGGGGCTCAGGCTTTTGAAATCTAAATTCCAAGGAGCCTCAGGCACCTGCCCAAGGAGCAGGCAATGCGGTTGGAACTCGGCTGTCTGGGTCAGATGCAGCATTGAGCCGTGTGTTTAAATATGCGCCCCTCCCGCTTCCCCACCGGTTTATTTTTTGGCAGGGACAGAACCAGAGCCATTTGAAAGGAGGGTGTTTTTTTTTTCTTTTTAATTTTGCCAGAGGGTACATGTGTTTGTGTTTGTCAGAGAGAGAGAGAGAGAGAGAGAGAGAAAGCACCCACCCCACGGGGCACGGCCATGCCACAGTCCCTTCTCCTCCTCCCTCGCTCACGTGTGACCCGCATATTCCCTCAGCTGCCGGGCTGGGCCCACAACTGTGCAGCTGGCCATGTGGGATCCTGCACCTTAGGCTTCACGCCACCACCTGGCCTGAAAGGAGGATTTCAACTCACTTTATTCCAGGCCTGGCGAGTTGCTTAATGCTGGAGGCACTGGACTGCCACAGGGCTGACCGCAGTTCAAATCCTGGACCTGGCAGCTTGCTTGCTCACTTTCCCTTTCTCTCGCTTTCTGTCCTTTCTCTTGTCAAATTAAAAAATAAATAATAGGGACCAGCAGTTGGCATAATGGCTATGTCGCTGGACTCCCATGTAGTCAACTGCGGTTTGAGTCCTGGATCCAGTGGCTTAAACTCACACCAGGCACGTATGTGTGCATGCCCAGGATCCCGAGAGGAGAACGGAGGAGAAGGGATTGCGGTGTGGCCATCCCCCCTGGGGGTGATTTCTCACTTTCTATCTCTCTGTCTCTCTCTTTCTGGCAAGCACACATGCCCTATAGCAAAAACCTCTCCTAAATAAATAAATAATAATAAATAAATAATAATAGCAAATGCAATTAAATAATTGTTTAAAAGAGAATTTATTTTCCATTGGAAGAAAAGAGGGTGGGAACTGAGGGACACGTGGCAACAGGGGCATGGGAGCCCCGGGAGGAGAAGAGAGAGAGCAGTGTGCAGACAGTCCGGAGCGCAGCCCCTCAGGCGCCCTCCAGTCCGGCCAGTGCCCGGCATCTCCTCTGGGGGAACAAGGACCTCGGGGGTTGGGCTGCCTTGGGGTGGACCTGGCTCCCCTCCAGTGCCCTGTCCCCCGCCCCCAGTGCCGGGCCAGCCCATGAACTTGCGGGCCGAGGCCAAGTCGGAGACCAGCATCGCGCTGTCATGGAGCGCCCCGCGGCAGGAGAGCATCATTAAGTACGAGCTGCTCTTCCGGGAAGGCGACCATGGCCGAGAGGTACCTGTGCTGGCAGGGGGCGGGGCTCACGGGTGTGGGCGGGGCAAGATGCCCCGCCCACTCTAAGCTCCGCCCCGCTGACGCTCGGCCCGCCTCTGCCCCGCCCCTTCTGCCGCTGTCTCTACCTCTGTGTCTCCCACCTGCCCCACCTGCTTATTTCTCTCTTCTCTCCTGTCGCACTCCCTGTTTCTGTTGTCTCTGTTTCTCTCCATGTCTCTCTCTCTCTCTTTGGGTCTGTTTCTGTCTTCCTCTGTCTTTGCTTATATTTCTGTTTTTCTCTCTCTCTGACCCTTTCTCTGTCTCTGTGGGTGTCTCTGTCTCTCTGTACGTCTCTGGCCCGCCCCGCCCGTCTGCCCCCTCTGGCCCGTGTCCCCGACCCAGGTGGGGCGCACGTTCGACCCGACGACGTCCTTCGTGGTGGACGACCTGAAGCCCAACACCGAGTACGCCTTCCGCCTGGCGGCCCGCTCGCCGCAGGGCCTGGGCGCCTTCACGGCCGCGGTGCGGCAGCGCACGCTGCAGTCCAGTAGGTGTCTGGGGGGCCCCTCTCTGCCTGCGGGGGGGACCCGCGGCCCGGCCGGGCCCTCGGCGGAGCCCGCCTCGGGTGGGGGGCGCCTCCCGCCAGCGGCCTCGCTGCTCCACCTGGACGTGTGGCCTGCAGCCTCTGTGCCCGCCACGGGCTGTCCGTGTTCCTGGGACCCGTGGCCCGGAGTGAGACTCAGGCACCAGGACAAGTGGCCGGCCGTGCTCCTAGTCTGGAAAGGACGGCCACTGTGCCGTCTTGTCCCCGTGAGTCTGGGGACTCACTGAGGAGCGAGCTGGGTCCCCTCCCGAGGACTTTCGAGGGGTGCAGTGAGCTGTGTTTGCAGCCGGCACCCCATTATCTCCCGAGCCAAGGACCCGGGGACGACCCCACCTCCCTGGTGGCCCTAACTCTGAGACCCCAGAACCAGGTCCCCAACCGGGCAGGGAGGGACGGGGTCAGAACTGGCCCGGTTCTGGGGGGTGTGCAGGTCCCGACATGGGGCTCTGGAATCCTTGTAGTTCTTCGCTGTGCCCGCCCAGCCTCCCTGTCACAAAGAAGTCCCTTCCCGCCATCCCGCCCTGCCCTCCCTGCCAGCTTGGGGCTTGGGCCCGCAGGCCCCTCTGCCGCCTCCTGCCTCCTCCCACCCAGCCTCACTGCCGGGCTGGCCTCCGGCCGTGGCCTCCGCCCCTCCCCAGCAACCCCCCCTCGGTCGTTCTCGGCGTAGCCACCAGGCGTGTTCCGGAAGCAGCCACAGCGTTCACAGCGTCAGGCCCTCTGGGCTGTGCACACGGCGGGGGCTGAGTCGGTTGAGGGTGACGACGGCTCGGGCCTCTGGGACCGAGGGCTTTGGAGACACAGCCCTGCACCACCCCCGGCCCCCTCCCTCCCTCCCGCTCCCCTGCGCGGAGCCTCCCGAGCGCTCAGCGTCAGCAAGGCGCCCGGGCGCGTGTGTTGTGGAGTCAGTGAGGGTGGCCTGTGGCCTGGGCGGCCAGCGGAGAGGCCGGCGAGGTGCGAGGTGAGTACACGCTGGTCTCGGGCAGGTTCACAAACACGGCCCACCCTGCGTGCCCCCGGCCGCTCCGGCTGCGCAGACAGCGCACGGCCCGGATCCAGCCCGGACCGTCCCGAACCTCGGCGGCTGCGCCCGGGCAGTGCCCGCGGTCCGCGCTCGTACACACGCCTGCCATGACCCTGAGACCTCACGCAGGTTGGGCCGGATTGTGAAAGTCGCGGCCTCTGAGGTCGCCTAGACACGGGCTTCGGCCCAGGCACACGAACCTCCGGGGCGGCCCAGGACAGGGTGTAGGGGAGAAGGGACTCCCCGCTTCTCACCCCGAGACGGGTGGGCCCAGAGAACCGGCAGCAGTGACTCAGGGCCAGGCGTGTCCCCTGGGGGCTGCGGGCGCCATAGGCTGATCGCAAGGGTAGGTGGCGGCCAGACCCCTCAGCCGTGGGTCTCCCCAGACTTGGGTCCACCTGCCGGCTCGTCAGCGCCAGCCCGGAACTGCGGCGTGCCCACGCTGGGGGCTGGAGCAGGGTCGCGGGCCGCTTGCGTCTGGCCGCGTGGCCCCGCGCTCCCTCGTAAGAAAGTCTGATCAGTTAGCAGGTGGAGACTGAAAGGTAGGTAACCGGACTGGGAGTTTTCTGGAAGGCGTCTGTCTGCCTTTTATTATGGTTTTCTCATCGTCACCGCCATCACCGTTGTTTCTTCTTTTATTATGGTTTTGGCTTTATTTTTCCTCCCGCTTACTCAGCAAATCCATTCCTTCCAGTGCATTCCTTGGTTTTTCCACTCCTGCCTGACCCCTGCCGGGCTGGTCAAGAAATGGGGGGGGGGACCCCGGGGTGTCATTTCAGAAGAGAGTCTCATATTTCACTTGACACAAAGCCAGTGGGTCGTTCTAGTTGAAGTAAGCTATGAAGGTGGCCTCTGGGGCTCTGGGGCCCTCCGAGGACGAGGGCTCGGGTTTATCGCTGAGCCCCAGAGGCCCCCACGTGACGGCTGAGTACCGCATGGGGACGAGGCTGGCGTGGTCGGAGCTGGACGGGCCGTGACATCAAGCGAGGCCAGTGACCTCTCAGGGCCTCTCCTGAGAGGCCGACTCAGAGTCCAGGGCAGCCGGCGACTGGGGCTCCAGCCATCCGCAAGTGGGACAGGTCTGACCTCAAACCGAGGCAGCCTGTGAGGAACAGCCAGGTCTGGGCTCGAATCCCGGCCTTGCCGCCGCCTCCCCCTGTGCCTCTGGGCGGGCCTCAGCCTCCTCCTCTGTAAAACGGCACCCACTGTGGGTTTGGGAAAGATCTAGAAAAGGGCTGGATGAAAAAGCTGCAGGGGCCTCCCACCCAGTGATGACAATGACCGATGAGGACAGAGAGCCAGACAGGTGACCGCTGAAACCGATTTCCCCACCTGTAACGCAGGGTCGGGGGTACGGGTCCTTGCCAAGCACCTGCAGAGGGAGCTTGTGAGAGTTAAATGAGGTCATACGTTGGAAGTACCCAGCAGGTACCCAGCACGGGACGCACAGTCGATGGGACCCGTTTGGTGCCTGTAAAAGGCTTAAGATATGGGGCGCACAGTAGGTGTGCGGAACGTGAAACGCATTATCAATAATGCTTGAGCAGGGGACCCAGCCCACTGTAGTTCTTATGTGGAGGCCGTTCTCGATGTTCCATAAAGCCCCCAATACACGCAGTGGGTGGGTAATATGTGATCACCATTGGCTGTTTTCCAACAAAGCCCTAAACACAGCACCTGGCGCACAGTAGGCACCTCTTCTGTGCAACTACTGTTTTAAGTCTAAACATGGATCGCCACGCTGCTGGGCACATGGTCGACACTCAATAAATGGGACCCTGTAGCTGTTTATAACAAGCTTGAGCTGGTACCAAGCACACAGTAGGACCCCACATGTGTGGCCTGCAGTTTGGGTTCTGCAAGCCTCTTGGCATAGTGCCTGGCATGCCGTATGTACTTATCAAGTGACACATGCCATAAAGAGGTTGGCCTGGTGCAAGGCACATAGTAGGTGCACAGGTCAATGCCACTGTCACTCTGTAAGGGCCTAGATGGTGCTGGGCAATTTTCACTCAGAACATGCAGCTATTATCTGCAAAGCCCTTGTCACGGTATGTGCACATAGTAGGTGCTCAGTGAGAACTAGTATCGTTTTTACATAAAGGCTTAGCCTGGCCCATAGTAGGTTCTTCATGTGTGGGAGGTTGTTACTGCTATCCAGTACAGCGCTTCTCATGGTGCTTGACACACGGGAGGTGCTTAAGAAATGAAAAGTGGTGACATTCTGCAAGGCCCTTCACACGTGCCTAGTACACAGTAGGTGCTTCAGTATTGGGAACTGGTACTGTTTTTCAGTGACATCCTTGGCACAGAAACTGGCACACAGTGGATGCCTAATATGTCAGGGCTCCGACTATCCTCTGGTAAAGCTCTGAGCACATGCCTGTCCTGCACACAGTAGGTGCGATGCACATGGTAACTGCAGGTTTCACCTTTATAGAGGGCCACACCATGCCCGGTCTGTGGAATGTACTCAGAGAGATTTGCTTCTGGTCCGTTACGGCGTTCAGGGCTGCCGGACTCAAACCATGGGGACGCAGACAGAACTATGCTCTGTGAAGACCTTAGCACGCAGTAGGTGTTGGGTGGGCTGCACAGGCCTCAGCCTGATACCGGATGCTAGGTGTCTTTTCTCATCACTCTAGGAAACCCTTGGCATGCTAACTGGCCCACGCGTGTGTGCTGAAAGTACGGGCACTGTTTCCCTTTGCGTGAGGCTCAGAGGGTGGGCCTGGCTGAAGTGGGGTGAGGCCATGGGGTGGCCTCTGGAGTCCCAGGAAGCAGTGTCCAGTAAGCAGGTGCTTTGACCGTGACTTGCTTTCCATAAGATAGTATGAAGGGTGCCATGCCTAGCACAGACTTCATTAAATGTGGGCATGTACTGTTATTCTCTGAAGCCTTTGGCAGGTGCTGGCACATAGTAGGTGTTTAGGAAACAGGTGCTTCTGTTACTCTCTGAAGCCCTTGGCAAGTGCCTGGCACATAGCAGGTGCTGAAGAAATAAATGCTTTGCCGTTATTCTGTGAAGCTCTTGGCATGGTGCCTGGCACACAGTAGGCATGCAGTAAATGGGGCTTTGGTTGCTGTTGCCATTGGCATGGTGCCTGTCCGATATCAAATGCCCACAGAGCTTTTACTGTTGGCATAGTGCCTGGCTCATAGTAGGTAACTAATAGATGGGGCTTTATTGCCATATTCTCTTGGCACAGGCCTTGGCACCTAGTAGGTGTTCAAGAAATCGCTGCTCTTACTGTCATTATAAGCAGCGGCCAGCAAGTGCCTGGCATATAGGAAGTGCCAGGGAATGGAGCTTATGGTGCTGTTCCCTTTGGCATAGTGCCCGGCACATAGTAGGTGCACAGTAAATAGGGCTCCCATTGCTGTTCCCCTTGGCACAGGGCCTGGCACATAGTAGGCACCTAATAAATGGAGTGTATTGCTGTACTCCCTTGGCACAGTGCCTGGCACACAGTAGGTATTCAAGAAATAGCAGCTTTCACCAGTATTCCGTGAAGTTTAATAAGCACCTGGCAGATAGCGGGTTCCTGACAAATAGGGCTTCTAGGGCTATGCTCCCTTGGCACGCTCCTCAGCACATAGTAGGTGTTCAAAAATAGATAGTGTTCCGATTATTCTATGAAGCCCTTGGTAAATCCCTGGCACACAGAGGGTACCTAATAAATGGGGCTTCTGTGGCTATTTCTCTTGGCACAGGGCCTGGCACATAGTAAGTGCCCAAGACGTGGATACTTTTACTGTTACTGTATGAAATCCTCGCCATGGGGCCTGGCACATAGTAGGTGCCCAAGACGTGACTGCTTTTACTCTTACTGTGTGAAGCCCTCAGCACGGGGCCTGGCACGTAGTAGGTGCCCAAGAAGGATACTTTTACTGTTACTGTATGAAGCTCTCAACACAAGACCTGGCACGTAGTAAGTGCCTACAACGTGGATGCTTTTACAGCTACTTGTGAAGCCCTCAGCACAGGGCCTGGCACGTAGTAGGTGCCCAGGATGTGAACGCTTTTACTTTTACTCTGTAAAGCCCTCAGCACAGGGCCTGGCACTTAGTAGGTGCCCAAGAAGGAAGGATACTTTTACTGTTACTGTATGAAGCCCTCAGCCCGGGGCCTGGCACGTAGTAGGTGCCCAGGACGAGAACGCTTTTACTCTGTGAAACCCTCGGCACAGGGCCTGGCACAGAGTAGGTACCCAAAACATGAATGTTCTTACTCTGTGACGCCCACAGCACGGGGCCTGGCACGTAGTAGGTGCCCAGGACGAGAACGCTTTTACTCTGTGAAACCCTCGGCACGGGGCCTGGCACATAGTAGGTGCCCAAGACATGAATGTTCTTACTCTGTGAAGCCCACAGCACGGGGCCTGGCACGTAGTAGGTGCCCAGGACAAGAACGCCATTACTCTTACTCTGTGAGGCCCTCGGCCCAGGGCCTGGCACGTAGTAGGTGCCCAGGACGAGAACGCTTTTACTCTGTGAAACCCTCGGCACGGGGCCTGGCACATAGTAGGTGCCCAAGACATGAATGTTCTTACTCTGTGAAGCCCACAGCACGGGGCCTGGCACGTAGTAGGTGCCCAAGAAGGAAGGATACTTTTACTGTTACTGTATGAAGCCCTCAGCCCGGGGCCTGGCACGTAGTAGGTGCCCAGGACGAGAACGCTTTTACTCTGTGAAACCCTCGGCACAGGGCCTGGCACAGAGTAGGTGCCCAAGACATGAATGTTCTTACTCTGTGAAGCCCACAGCACGGGGCCTGGCACGTAGTAGGTGCCCAAGAAGGAAGGATACTTTTACTGTTACTGTATGAAGCCCTCAGCCCGGGGCCTGGCACGTAGTAGGTGCCCAGGACGAGAACGCTTTTACTCTGTGAAACCCTCGGCACAGGGCCTGGCACAGAGTAGGTGCCCAAGACATGAATGTTCTTACTCTGTGAAGCCCACAGCACGGGGCCTGGCACGTAGTAGGTGCCCAAGAAGGAAGGATACTTTTACTGTTACTGTATGAAGCCCTCAGCCCGGGGCCTGGCACGTAGTAGGTGCCCAGGACGAGAACGCTTTTACTCTGTGAAACCCTCGGCACAGGGCCTGGCACAGAGTAGGTACCCAAAACATGAATGTTCTTACTCTGTGAAGCCCACAGCACGGGGCCTGGCACGTAGTAGGTGCCCAGGACGAGAACGCTTTTACTCTGTGAAACCCTTGGCACGGGGCCTGGCACATAGTAGGTGCCCAAGACATGAATGTTCTTACTCTGTGAAGCCCACAGCACGGGGCCTGGCACGTAGTAGGTGCCCAGGACGAGAACGCCATTACTCTTACTCTGTGAGGCCCTCGGCCCAGGGCCTGGCACATAGTAGGTGCCCAAGAAGGAAGGATACTTTTACTGTATGAAACCCTCAGCACGGGGCCTGGCACGTAGTAGGTGCCCAGGACGTGTATGCTTTTATTCTGTGAAGCCAGCCTGGGGCCTGGCACGTAGTAGGTGCCCAGGACGAGAACGCTTTTACTCTGTGAAACCCTCGGCACGGGGCCTGGCACATAGTAGGTGCCCAAGACATGAATGTTCTTACTCTGTGAAGCCCACAGCACGGGGCCTGGCACGTAGTAGGTACCCAGGACGAGAACGCCATTACTCTTACTCTGTGAGGCCCTCGGCCCGGGGCCTGGCACGTAGTAGGTGCCCAAGAAGGAAGGATACTTTTACTGTATGAAACCCTCAGCACGGGGCCTGGCACGTAGTAGGTGCCCAGGACGTGTATGCTTTAATTCTGTGAAGCCAGCCTGGGGCCTGGCACGTAGTAGGTGCCCAGGACGAGAACGCTTTTACTCTGTGAAGCCCTCGGCCCAGGGCCTGGCACATAGTAGGTGCCCAGGACGAGAATGCTCTTACTTTTACTCTGTGAAGCCCTCGGCCCAGGGCCTGGCACATAGTAGGTGCCCAGGACGAGAATGCTCTTAATCTTACTCTGTGAAGCCCTCGGCACAGGGCCTGGCACTTAGTAGGTGCCCAGGACGAGAATGCTCTTAATCTTACTCTGTGAAGCCCTCGGCCCAGGGCCTGGCACATAGTAGGTGCCCAGGACGAGACCACTTTTACTCTTACTCTATGAAGCCCTTGACCTGGGTGCCTGGCACATAGTAGGTGCCCAAGAAGGAAGGATACTTTTACTGTTACTGTATGAAGCCCTCGGCCCAGGGCCTGGCACGTAGTAGGTGCCCAGGCCGTGAATGCTTTTACTCTTACTCTGTGAAGCCAGCCCGGGGCCTGGCACCTAGTAGGTGCCCTATCAGTAGACAAGTCTTTCACTGCCATTCCCCCTGGCACAGTGCGTGGCATAAGGTGCCTGCCCGTGGGGACCAGGGCTGCCTGTGCCTGAGACCTACTGTGTGCCAGGTAGGCGCAGCCCATGTGGGGAGCAGCGTTCTTGGCCAGCCCTCCCTGCCCGCCCCACCCGCCCGTCCACCCGCCCATCTCACCTTTGGTTCACACCTGCTTCTTTTGGGTTCGACTTCTCTTTGGTTTGGTTCTGTTTTGTTTGTTATCATCTTCTTTTTTATTTTCTCTTTCCCATCTTTTGTTTCCTCGCTCCCCTCCCTGCCCATCCCACCTCCCTTCCCCTCCCCCCACGTTCTCCCCCTCCAATAGAACCGTCAGCCCCCCCTCAAGACGTTAAATGTGTCAGCATGCGCTCCACGGCCATTTTGGTAAGTTGGCGCCCGCCACCGCCGGAAACGCACAACGGGGCCCTGGTGGGCTACAGCGTCCGCTACCGACCGCTGGGCTCAGAGGACCCGGAACCCAAGGAGGTGAACGGCATCCCCCCGACCACCACTCAGATCCTGCTGGAGGCCTTGGAGAAGTGGACCGAGTACCGCATCACCGCTGTCGCTCACACAGAGGTGGGACCAGGGCCCGAGAGCTCGCCCGTGGTCATCCGCACCGACGAGGACGGTAAGCACCGGCCCCGGCCCGGGACCCCGCAGCCCGTGTGCCCGCCCCGCCTCGGAGCCTTCCGTCTCTGGAAAACCAGGCTGGTGGTCCGGAAGGTGGGAGCCACAGTGGTGAAGGAGCCACGGAGCCAGCGGCCTCCCCGGGAAACTCTGGGCTCCCTGGAAATCTGTGGGATTTGCGATTGTAGACCTGGGCAGCCTAGCTTTGCAGGCTTCTGGCCCCCAAGCCTGGTGCCTGGAGGCCAAACCAGCTGCCCTACTTTTTGGTGCAGCGGTGGAGACCATGGGCATGAAGTGGGGGAGCAGCAAGGAGGCCCGCCCCAGAATGGAAGTCTCGGCTCTCAGAGCCTGAGTTTTAGGCTCGGGAGCCCCCGGGCTTGCAGCTGTCGCGAGCCGAGCCATCCTGCCTGGGATCGAGTAGGCTGGGGTGTGCACACAGTGGTCGGCTCTCTGGGCGCGGAGCGCGATTCATAGCAGTGGCCAATTGCTGTGGTGTAAATATTCCCACCGTGGCCAGTCGCCAGCTAGGAAGCTTGAAGCTGGAAAGGGAACTGCCGTCCCCGCTCAGAGTCACCTGCTAGAAACTGAGGCCCTGGGGAGAAATGCAGCGGCCAGCCTTCCCTGTCACATGGCAGCCTGGCTTGTTCTCTGAGCTGTGGCCTGGAAGATTCGGTCCACGGCCCTCCATTATGTCCTGAGATGGGGGGAGAAGCCAAGCAGTTCTTCCTGACAACCCCCTGGGGGTGAAGGGAGCCTTGCTGATGTAAGACCAGGTTGGAAAAGATCCCCAGAGCATGCAGCGGAGTTGCCTGGTTCGAATCCTGGGCCTGCCTCTTGCTGGCCCTGTGAGCAGAGTAAATCGAGGCTGAGGCCTGATGTCCGTGGGGAGCCCTCTGAGCACAGGGTGTGGCCCCGCGTCCCCAAGCCCTGGGGGGCCTAGGTCAGCTGCACCTGCACTGGGGCGTGGCTTCAGGACCCCGTCCCGGGCTGTGGGAGTGGGAGGCGTGGAGGAGGCCGCAGCCACTCGGCATCCTGGCATGGGCAGTGGTGCTGCCCGGGGCCGGGCCGGGCGCCCCGGTAACGGCCGCGCCCGCCCCTCCCCTCCCCTCCCGCCCGCCAGTGCCCAGCGCGCCGCCGCGGAAGGTGGAGGCGGAGGCGCTCAACGCCACGGCCATCCGCGTGCTGTGGCGCTCGCCCGCGCCCGGCCGGCAGCACGGCCAGATCCGCGGCTACCAGGTCCACTACGTGCGCATGGAGGGCGCCGAGGCCCGCGGGCCGCCGCGCATCAAGGACGTCATGTTGGCCGATGCCCAGGTGGGCGGGGCCGGGGGCGGGGCCGGGCTCCGGGGCGGGGCTCGGGGCGGGCCTTTCCTGCGCTGGGCGGGGCCTGGGCTCACCTGCGTCCTCTCTCCCCTGCCGCCCTCCCGCTCAGTGGGAGATGGACGACACGGCCGAATACGTAAGTAGCCGCGGCCACTGCCCACTGGCCACTGCCCGCTCCCGCTGCCGCGCCGTGACTCCTGCACGTCTGTAGACCGGTCTCCTCCTCTGGGCCCCGCGCACCCCCTGCTGCTTGGCCGCCTCACATGCGTGCCCGGGACAGGAGGGCACCTGCTGGGTGACGAAACGGGCGACCTGGGGCCGCAGTGGCCACACGTGGCCCCCAGCCTGGCTCCCAGGGCCCAGCCTGACCTCTCACTGGCCTGCTCCACCTTGCTAAGCCGGGAAATGAAATGTCTGTCTCCGGCCAAGCTGTCCCCTTGGTTCTGGCCCAGGGGTGCCGGGGGGCAGCGGCCTGCGGGGAAGCCCACCTGCAGCACGGAGCTGCGGAGCCGCCCTGCAGACAGCGCGGTTGCTGTGTGGCTGTGGGCCAGGTGCCGCGTCCCTCTGGGCTCTTCCTGCCCCTCTAGCAGGAGCCACTGGCTCTTCAGAGAGCCCCAAACCTTGTGTTAAATTCACGCTGGTCTAGCCCACTCCCATACCTGCCATCTCGTCCCCACCCTGAGTTGGGGGACGTTTCCACCTGGGCTCAGCCCTGCCACCAAGACTCTGGGAAGGATGGAGTGCGAGGCTCAGAGGCAGGAGACCCTCTGTTCGCATCCCTGTCTCCCCTCCTGTGCTCCTGACCTGGGGTCACCCCACAGCTCCCAGGCATGCTGGCCCGTGCTTGTGAGTGTGCATGCAGTCCTGGTCCCGCGGTGACCGTACAAGGGCACTGCACAGCTGTGTGTGCAGGACGAGGGCGAGGGCCATCCAGGTGCTCTACCGAGCACCCGGGTGTGTGGGGGGACCCTAGCAGGGTGTTAACCAGAACAGGTTAACAGTACAACTGGGTGTAGAAAGTGCGCAGATGTTTGCAGAGCAGCTGAGGGTGGGCAGGTCGGGGGAGGCTTTGTAGCACTGCCCATTGCCGGGGTGTAAATGCTCCGTGTCCATTTCAGGCCGTTGACACACTGTAGCATTGCAGCTGTAATGGCTGGGTGGCCTTAGTGCACCGGGTTGCCAGTTGATACGATTTAACGTTTAGTCATAGCCCGGCTTCCTAACTGACCCACTGAAGACCTGCGATTAGGAGCTGGTACTGGCCCCTCTGGCGCCCCAGTGAGTGTACAGGCAGAGGCCCCTGGGCCCAGCATGCTGGAGCCGCGAGGGGGCCCGTGTGGCTGCAGCAGGAGCGAGGCGGACGGAGGGGAGCGAGGAAGGCAGAGAGGGACGGGGCAGGTCGTGCAGGGCCTGCTGAGCGGCAGGGCGGACGTGGGCTTGCACCAGAAAGTGGGAGCCATGCAGGGCTGTGGGCAGAAGGCCCTGGGCTGGAATCTCCGCATGAGGTCGTGTGCTTGTCTCTGCCTGCCCCCTGGGTCCTGTGCCCCTGCTCGACCCTGGCAGGGAGGAGGTGGGGCAGGGAGGAGGTCGCCGGCCGCAGCGCTGAACCCAGCTCCCCCACCCCCAGGAGATGGTCATTACGGACCTGCAGCCCGAGACCGCCTACTCTGTCACCGTTGCCGCCTACACCATGAAAGGTGACGGTGCCCGCAGCAAACCCAAGGTGGTCGTGACCAAGGGGGCAGGTAGGCACCGAGCCCTCCCCTGCAGCCCTCCCCACGGGACACAGGCCCCGGGCAGGGGGCAGCAAGAGCGCAGGGGGGCCTCCTTTGTTCTTCATCACCCTAACCCTCACCCAATCCTGTCCCCTCCCGGCTACACTGGGCTATGCCCTCCCTGTCCTTTGGTGCTGTGTTTAGTTGGCACCTCCTCCAGGAAGCCGTCCTGACTGCCCCTAGCCTGTAGTCTTGGTTAGACCCTCCCCCGGTGCCCTGTGCTTCCCCCATCATTTCAGGGTGGCGTACCTGTCTCCCAACACACCACGAAGCCATCTCCTGGCAGCCCTGCCTCGGTTTCCCCTTCAGGTCTCTCCAGACTTTTCCTGTCTGTCTTAGGGGCTGGAGTTTGGGAATTTTTTTTTTTTTTTCTGTTAAAATTGAGCCGAATGGAGCAAGAGAGGCCCCCATGAAGGCCTCCGCCACAGGCTTGGCGGGAGAGGGACAGGGTGACATTAAAGGGGCCAGGAAAAGGCCCCTGCTGTACCACCCCTTCCCCCCTAGCCACATGACCCGCACTCAGGCCTCCCAGCGGCCACCCCACACCCACACCGTCCCCTTCGCCTGCCCAGTCTCCGTTCTGTAGCACTCAGCTCCAGTGTTGCCTCCTCCAGGAAGCCTCCCGTGAGCCTTCCCTCCCTTCCCCTAGCCAGCAGGACGTCTCTCTGCGGGACATTACGTAGCGCGCCCCAGCCCTGGGCGGTCCTGGCGGCCACGGCCCCTTGCAGGTCCTGACAAGTCCCACACAGGGGAAGTTGAGCCCAGCTCCCCCACCTCTTTGCCTGACCCCCGAAACCTCTCTTGGCACACCGATGACCTCCCAGGCCACGAGAGCCAGGGGCAGGCGCAGGGCTTCAGACCCCTTCTGTCCCGCGAGGGTCGATCCGGGGCCAGCCATAGACGGGCAGAGAGCCCCGACACGGGCACCGGGCCGACAGGGCCCGCCGTGGCCTGTCCAGGTTTCTGCTGGAGGGCACGCAGCGAGCAGAGAGGAGAAAGTGCCCCCGTGGGCACGGCCGTGCCCCGGGATTTGGGCACATGCGCACGCTCCTGGCCTGTTCCTCGAGCCGCCCGGGGCTGGATTCAGAGTGTGGGGCTGTGTGGACCCGGCTCCCTTAACCACCAGGCCTGGGCCGGCCCTGCTGCAGCTCCTGAGAACGTGCCCCTGGGTCCCTGCCTCCTGCGGCTCCTGGGTGCACCTGCAGGTCCCGCCTCGGGACTTTGCACTGGCTGTTCCGCTGCCGGACCCTGCCCTCCCGGGTCTCCCCGCGGCCGCCCCGCCGGACCCTGCCCTCCCGGGTCTCCCCGCGGCCGCCCCGCCGGACCCTGCCCTCCCGGGTCTCCCCGCGGCCGCCCTGCCGGACCCTGCCCTCCCGGGTCTCCCCATGGGTGCCCTCTGACCTGCTCCACGAGGTCTTCTGCAGCTCGTTCCTTTGTGCTCTGTCGGCTGAATCGGCGATGGCACAGGGCACGGGGGCTGGCCACACCGCAGTCCCCCCCGGCCCTCCACCCTTCAGACCTGGGTGCTCGCCCGCACGTGCCCCGTGAGCTTCAGGCTGACCGGGCAGGGGACGCCGATCGCAGGGGCCGTGCGGGATCCAGCTTCTCTCTCTTTTTTTGAATGTTTTGCCATAGGGCACGTGTGCTCACTGGACAGACAGGGAGGGAAAGTGAGCAGACACCCCCCTGGGGCGGCCCACACTGCAACCCTCCTTCCCCTTCTCCGATTCTGAGCGCACGCATGCGCCTGGCGTGTTTTCCACTCACTGGGCCAGGACTCGAGCAGCCAGCCATGGGGGATCCGGCACCTTAGCGTCCGCACCACCTGCTGGCCCTCCCCGCCCTAGTTTTTGTTTTTGTTTTTCAAGAGAGATTTTTGCTCTCGGGGCATGTTCTTACCAGAGAGACAAAGAGACAGAATTCAAGAAACCACCCCTGGGGGATGGCTACACCACCCTTCAGTCCAGAAGGCAATCCCTTCACCTCCATTCTCCTCTTGGGATCTTGGGCACGCATGCACGTGGGCCCAGTGTGAGTTTTAAACTGCCGGGTCTGGGACTTGAACCATGGTTGACGGCGTGGGAGTCCAGCGATAACCATATGCCACCTGCCGTCCCTCACGACCCGCCCAATGTGTGCCACCGGGCCCTGACGCTCGCCCCTGTCCCCGCAGTGCTGGGCCGCCCCGCCCTGTCGGTGCAGCAGACCCCCGAGGGCAGCCTGCAGGCGCGCTGGGAGCCCCCGGCCGGCGGCGAGGACCAGGTGCTGGGCTACCGCCTGCAGTTCGGCCGCGAGGACGCCACGCCCCTGGCCACGCTGGAGTTCCCGGCCTCCCAGGACCACTACACGGCGTCGGGCGTGCACAAGGGGGCCACGTACGTGTTCCGGCTGGCGGCCCGCAGCCGCGGCGGCCTGGGCGAGGAGGCGGCCGAGGTGCTGAGCATCCCCGAGGACTCGCCCCGCGGCCACCCGCAGATCCTGGAGGCAGCGGGCAACGCCTCGGCCGGCACCGTCCTGCTGCGCTGGCTGCCGCCCGTCCCCGCCGAGCGCAACGGAGCCATCGTCAAGTACACGGTGGCCGTGCGGGAGGCCGGCGCCCTGGGCCCCGCCCGAGAGACCGAGCTGCCGGCGGCTGCCGAGCCGGGCGCCGAGAACGTGCTCACGCTGCGGGGCCTCAAGCCCGACACGGCCTATGACCTCCAAGTGCGAGCCCACACGCGCCGGGGCCCCGGCCCCTACAGCCCCCCCGTCCGCTACCGGACGTTCCTGCGGGACCAAGGTAGGCGGCAGAGACCGCAGCACAGCCGGGCGGGCCTCGGCCCGCCCCCCCCACCCCCCCTGCCCCCCGCCCAGGTAAGTGCTCACTTTTCTGCTTCCTCTGGACGCTCCAGGCGAGTCCGGACCCGAGGCTCCGGTTGGCAAAGGTGGGACGTGTCTGGGGACACCGCCGCCCCGCCCCGCCGCGCCCCTCCCTCCTCCTCCACCCTCTCTCTGCAGCCGCGCCGTCTCCTGCAGCAGGGACTTGGGACAGGGCAGGCAGGGCCGGGCCAGGGCCAGGCAGGAAGGCCAGGGGCCACGGGCACAGCGGACGACAGGCAGCACCTGGGCCGCCCCGCCCGCCCCCGCCCCGGCTCAGGCTCCTCTCTGCTCTCTCCCCACGCCCGCCCGCCAGTCTCGCCCAAGAACTTCAAGGTGAAGATGATCATGAAGACCTCGGTCCTGCTCAGCTGGGAGTTCCCCGACAACTACAACTCGCCCACGCCCTACAAGGTGCGGCCCCGCCGAGGTTCGGTCTGGGACCCGGGGCCAGTCAGGACTGGGCCTGGGACCCGGGGCTCAGTGTGGTTGGTGCCGAGTCTGGGATCAGGCCCAGACTGGGCGCTCAGTCTTGGGTCAGGGTTTAGTGGAGACCGCGGCTCTCTTTGGGACCCGGGCTCAGTCGGGCCTGGAGTTCAGGACCGGGATTCGGGGCTGCGGCTCAGCCGGGATTCAGTTTGGGATCGGGGCTCAGTCAGGCTGGAGGCCCCGTCCGGATCAGGGCTTACTCAGAGTGGAGACGTCTGGGATCGAGGCTCTCGGGTCGGCACTCGACTCAGGGCTCAGTCTGGGATTGGAGCTGCAACCTGAGGGCCCAGATTCAGGGCTCAGCCATGGGTCAGGGGTCAGCTGGGGTTGGGGCTCAGCCTGGGGTCAGGCTCCATCAGGGCTGGGGTTCGGGGTTGGGGCTCAGCCTGGGGTCAGGCTCCGTCAGGGCTGGGGTTCGGGGTTGGGGCTCACCCTGTGGTCAGGCTCCGTGAGGGCTGGGGTTCGGGGTTGGGGCTCACCCTGTGGTCAGGCTCCGTCAGGGCTGGGGTTCAGGGTTGGGGCTCACCCTGGGACCAGGCTCAGTGAGGGCTGGGATTCGGGGTTGGGGCTCACCCTGTGGTCAGGCTCCGTCAGGGCTGGGGTTCGGGGTTGGGGCTCACCCTGGGACCAGGCTCAGTGAGGGCTGGGATTCGGGGTTGGGGCTCACCCTGGGACCAGGCTCCGTCAGGGCTGGGGTTCGGGGTTGGGGCTCACCCTGGGACCAGGCTCAGTGAGGGCTGGGGTTCGGGGTTGGGGCTCACCCTGTGGTCAGGCTCCGTCAGGGCTGGGGTTCGGGGTTGGGGCTCACCCTGGGACCAGGCTCAGTGAGGGCTGGGGTTCGGGGTTGGGGCTCACCCTGTGGTCAGGCTCCGTCAGGGCTGGGGTTCGGGGTTGGGGCTCACCCTGGGACCAGGCTCAGTGAGGGCTGGGGTTCGGGGTTGGGGCTCACCCTGTGGTCAGGCTCCGTCAGGGCTGGGGTTCGGGGTTGGGGCTCACCGTGGGACCAGGCTCAGTGAGGGCTGGGGTTCGGGGTTGGGGCTCACCCTGTGGTCAGGCTCCGTCAGGGCTGGGGTTCGGGGTTGGGGCTCACCCTGGGACCAGGCTCAGTGAGGGCTGGGATTCGGGGTTGGGGCTCACCCTGTGGTCAGGCTCCGTCAGGGCTGGGGTTCGGGGTTGGGGCTCACCCTGGGACCAGGCTCCGTCAGGGCTGGGGTTCGGGGTTGGGGCTCACCCTGGGACCAGGCTCAGTGAGGGCTGGGGTTCGGGGCGTGCGCCGTCAGCCCCGCTGAGCCCGTCGCGCCCGCCGCGCCCGCAGCTCCAGTACAACGGGCTCACGCTGGAGGTGGACGGCCGCACCACCAAGAAGCTCATCACGCACCTGAAGCCCAACACCTTCTACAACTTTGTGCTGACCAACCGCGGCAGCAGCCTGGGCGGCCTCCAGCAGACCGTCACCGCCTGGACCGCCTTCAACCTGCTCAGCGGCAAGCCCAGCCTCGCGCCCAAGCCCGACTCCGACGGCTTCATCACGGTGTACCTGCCCGACGGCCAGAGCCCCGTGCCCGTCCAGTACGCCGCCGCCCGGGCCCGCCCGGCCTCTCCGCGCTAGCGCCCTTCCCTGTCTAAACGCCGGCCGCCGTTGCCCGGATCGTGGGTCCTCCCGGAGAGCCAGTGCTTCTCGGGGGACCAGGAGCACGCTCCTGCCTCTGCCCAGCGTTTCCTGACACCCCCATGTGCCTGACCCTGCACTGGGCAGCCCCGGGCCCCCGGGGGAAATTGGTCCTGGGCTCTCTGAGCGTTGGGAGAGAGCTGGGTGCCCCCCGTCAGGAGAGGAGGACGCTGCCTGGGAAGGATCCAGGGCCGGGCAGCACGGCCATTGAGGCCGGGGCCTTGAAGGACGCGTAGGAGGCTGAGCGCTAGCACGGCCTTCTGGGAGGCAGGCTTGTGCAGACACTGCAGTGCTTTGTGGCTGGGGCGGAGGGGCTAGCCCGCGTGGAACGGACAGGAAGGGACGGCAGCGCCCCAGGCAAGCCCGCTCAGCCGCTCCCACCCCCGCAGGAACTACTTCATTGTCATGGTGCCGCTGCGCAAGTCTCGTGGGGGCCAGTTCCTGACCCCGCTGGGCAACCCGGAGGACATGGACCTCGAGGAGGTGAGGGGCAGGCGCCCGAGCCGGGGGCCCCCACGTCCCCGTGCGCAGGTGCCCGGCCGACCTCTGAGCCGCCCGCACCTCTGTTCCCGCAGCTCATCCAGGACATCGCGCGGCTCCAGAGGCGCAGCCTGAGGCACTCGCGGCAGCTGGAGGTGCCCCGGCCCTACATCGCCGCCCGCTTCTCCATGCTGCCGGCCGCCTTCCACCCCGGCGACCAGAAGCAGTACGGGGGCTTCGACAACCGGGGCCTGGAGCCCGGCCACCGATACGTGCTCTTCGTGCTCGCCGTGCTCCAGAAGAGCGAGCCTGTGAGTCCCGCGTGTGGGGTCTGCTCACCCCGGGGGGCCCAGCTCAGCCCCTGGGCCCTGTGCTCAACGCCAGACCCCGCTCCTCCCCGCTGCACCAGGTCCGAACTAGGCAGAGGGGAAAGCTGCTAAGAGGAAGGGACATTGGCCGTGGGGCTTTGAGGGATGAGTAGGAGTTCAGAGAAAGGCATGCAGGCTCTGCATGTCATCTCAGTCTGTTATTGAGTTGCTAAACAGAAACATTGGATTGTCGGGAAAGTCATGATGCATTTTTGCATAGACAAATGTAGAAAAAATATGTCACGACGTTATTTCCAGACAGAGAGAGATAGAGAGACAGAAAGCGAGAAATCACCCCTCGGGGGGATGGCCATGCCGCAATCCCTTCTCCTCCATTCTCCTCTCGGGATCTTAGGCACACATGCACATGCGCCCAGCGTGAGTTTTAAGCCACCGGGTCCAGGACATGAACCGCGGTCGACTACGTGGGAGTCCAGCGACACAGCCATTACGCTAACTGCTGGTCCCTCCGAGCCTGGGTGACTTTTTAAGCATAGAGGAATCTTTGGCTCACGCTCTGGTGGCTGGAGAGGCCGAGGCACCTGGCCGGCCTCTGTGCCATCACACGTGGCAGAGCAGAGGGGAGAGGTCAGAGGACATGAGCAGAGACCTGGGGACAGTGCCCCTTCCTTTATGGTGGTTTTTCATTTTTTTTGTTTTTGTTTTGTTTTGTTTTTGGAGAGGTTTTTACTATAGGGCGCGTGCTCGCCACAAAGACAGAGACAGACAGACAGACAGAAAGTGAGAAATCACCCCCAGGGGGGATGGCCACGCCGCCATCCCTTCTCCTCCATTCTCCTGTCGGGATCTTGGGCACGCACGCACACGCGCCCGGCGTGAGTTTAAGCCACCAGGTCCGGGACTCGAACCACTGTCGACTACATGGGAGTCCAGCGATGTAACCATTACACCATCTGCTGGCCTTTTTTTTTTTTTTAAGTTTATTTCAGGGTGTGTGCACTCACCAGAGAGAGAAGGGGATGTGAGAAATCACCCCCGGGGGAGGCCACGCCGCAATCCCTTCTCCTCTCTTCTTCCCTTGGGATTTTGGGCACGCACGCACACGTGCCCAGTGTGTTTTCTAAGCCGCCGGGTCCGGGACTCACACCACACAGCCAGCCGTGTGGATCCCACACCCTAAGCTCCGTGCCGCCTGCTGGCCCCATACCCCTCGCTCTTACAGAAACTAACGCCCCTCCGAGCGGGAGGTGCTGTCCCACGAGCCACACGCTGCCCGCCGGAACCTCTGAAGGCCTCCCCCAGTGCCACCACACGGGGACCGGGCCTCTAGAATATGCCATGGCCTGTGTCCAGAGGGCTGGAGGGGCACCAGGGTTTCAGCGAGGCTGGACAGGAGCGGACGGCGGGGGGTGGAGACCGGCAGCAGCGAGTCACACGGATCACACAGGCCCCAGGGCCAGGGCCCCTGGGAGCCTTCGAAGGCCGTAGGGCGTGGGAGGCCGGGCTCTGACGCACACCCCGTCCCGCAGACCTTCGCCGCCAGCCCCTTCTCAGACCCCTTCCAGCTGGACAACCCAGACCCGCAGCCCATCGTGGACGGGGAGGAGGGCCTCATCTGGGTGATCGGGCCCGTGCTGGCCGTGGTGTTCATCATCTGCATCGTCATCGCCATCCTGCTGTACAAGAAGTGAGCCAGCCCCACCCCGGCCACAGCACGGAGGGCTTCCTGGAGGAGGCGGGAGGGTCTGGGAGGACCGTCCCAGAGGGTCATCCTCGCGGCACAGGTGGGAAGAGGCTCAGGGTGAGGCCACGCCCTCAGTCACACGGCCTGGGGGCTGGTGGGCTGGGAGGCATACTGACCCCACCCGGCCCTGCGAGAGGTGGAGAGGCTGCCTCTGACCAGTTCAGCCAGGGTCCCACTGGGAGCAGCCGCTGGCGTAATGGTTACATTGCTGGACTCCCACGTAGTCAACTGTGGTTCAAGTCCCGCACCCGGAGGCTTAAAACTCACGCGCATGTGTGTGCCCACAATCCCGAGAGGAGAATGGAGGAGAAAGGATTGTGGCATGGCCGTCCCCCCGGAGGGGGTGATTTCTCACTTTATCTGTCTCCCTCTGTGTCTCTCTGACAAGTACACATGCCCTATAGCAAAAATCTCTCTAAGAAAAAAATAAAAATTGTATCATTTAGAAAAGAAAGAAAAGGAATGCCCCGGCTTGCCTCCCTGTGGGGTGGGGGCCACGCAGAGAGGATGAGCCGCACTCGCAGAGGAGGAGGCTGAGTCTCAGGACGTCACGAGCCACTTGCACTTAGTTTAGCCACCCACCCCACCCCCCCTTTTTTTTTTTGGCCTCTGGACTAGCTCTTGTCACTTTAGTCATCATCCAAATGAAGTTTATTTTTGGAGAGGTTTTTGCTATAGGGCGTGTGCACTCGCCAGACAGACAGAGAGAGACAGAGAGACAGAAAGCGAGAAATCACCCCCCAGGGGGGATGGTCACGCCGCGATCCCTTCTCCTCCATTCTCCTCTCGGGATCTTGGGCACACACGTACACGCACCTGGCGTGAGTCAACTTTAAGCCACTGCTGGTCCCCCATATGGTCTGGAGAGGGACGTGCGCTGAACAGAAAGCGAGAAATCACCCCCCAGGGGGGTCGCAACTACGATCTTGGGCACGCACACACACGCGCCCGGCGTGGAGTCCGGGACTCAGCGACATAGACCATTACGCTAACTGCTGGTCCCCCATATGAAGTTTTTAACCATTTTTTATTTAACTGATGGCTGCAGTCCTCCCTCCCAGAGATCTCGTATATTCTCTCCGCCTTCTTGTCTCTGGACGGGCCGTGTCACTTCGGGGCTCATTCAGATGAGAACTTCAGCTTTTCGTTTAGCCGATGGCTGCAGTCCTCCCGGGGAGGATGGGTCTCACGTGCGGGGGTCTCGTGTACCACCTCTAGTCTGCGCTGCCCTCTCCCTCCTCTCTGGACTGGTTCCCGTCACTTTGGTCTTCGTCCAAGTGAGGATGTCCGCTGTGCATTTACCCGGCGGCTTCAGCGTTCTAAAGGGCTCGTGCCTTTACCCCCGCGGGCCCTCGGCGACCAGCGTCAACTTCTGACCTCTCTCCTTTTCCTCCTTCCTCGCCTTGGTCTGCTTGTGGGAGCAGCAAACCTGACGGGTGAGAACGAGCCCTGCCCCCTGAGGTTGAGGGTTGAGGCGGGAAGAGGAGGGAGTGGGTGTGTGCTGTCCCTGTGGGCCGGGGGACACCCAGCCGTGCAGCAGCTGGGGTGTGCGTGGTCCTGGAAGCCCCAGCCGTACACAGCAGCTCCCTCCTGCCGCGCGTCGCGTCTGCACACGTGTGCACGCGTCTACACCCGCACGTGCGTGCTCACTGGTCTCTTCCGCTTGCTCCCCATGAAGCAAACGCAAGGACTCAGAGCCCCGCACCAAATGCCTCCTGAACAACGCCGACCTCGCTCCCCACCACCCCAAGGACCCCGTCGAAATGAGGCGCATTAACTTCCAGACCCCCGGTACGTGCGTATCCCTCGTGGGGGTGGGAGGAGGCTGCTCACTGGGGGCCCCCTCTTCTCTGCCCTCCGAACTCTGTTTGCTGCAGGTTAATTCCTGACTCCCAAATACCTGCCGCCCCGCGTGGGTCCGGACTAGAACTTTCTGTCAGGGTTTGGTTCTGCTTACAACCACGGCGGGCTTTGTTACAGTCATATTTCACTGATGGTTGCTGTCTTCTCTGTGAAACTAAAGCACATCTAAAATCAAACGAAATGCAAAAAAAACAACCAACCAACCAAGTTATTTTGGCAGAGAACACGGCTTCTGTCGATAGCTGTAGTCTTAAGGCCCCTCCGCAGCAGGACTTGAAACTTGTGCTCAGACATTCCCACGGTCCCGTGGGCTGTGTCCATAGCCAGACGCGGAAATTACACGTCCCCTGTGCCCTGTGCCCTGTGCCACTCTCCTCCATGGCCCAGGCAAAGCCACGCTTTCCCTGCACCGTGGCACTTCTCTGTAGGTGAATGAGGTTTGGCTCACGTCACCCGCCGTGCCTGGCGGGAGAAGCGAATCAAGGTGTCCTCCTTGGTCACCTCCGTACGTGACGGCTCACACACTCCCGTGTTCTCCCCGTCAGTGGGCTCGTGCCGACTGCTTCTAACCACATAAGGACTTTTCTTATTTAACTGATGGCTGCCGTTCTCCTCCTGGGCTCCCAGCATGGTGACCTCTGTCCCTTCACTGCTCCCAGTCCCGGCTTCCTGCTCTGAACTGCCTCCTGTCACCCGTTCCCATCCAAGTGGAGATGTTAGAGATTCGCATTCGCACCGTGGCTCAGCCCTCTCTAAGGGCTCGTGCATGACCGCACCTGTCATTCCCGCTGTACCCCTCCTCTGTGTCTGGACTCCTGTCACTCCTGTTTTCATCCACATGAGCTTTTAACCATTTGTCTGTTTAATGAATGGCTTCGGTCCTTCCGAAAGGCTCGTGCAGGAGCTCACGTACCACTCCCAGTTCACTCCCCCCCCCACTTTTATTTTTGCGTCTGGACTGTCCACGTCACTTCAGTTTTGATCCAAATGAAGTTGTTAACGGTTTTTATTTAACTGATGGCTGTAGTCCTCCCAAAGAGGTGATGTGTAGGGCCTCACGTGTCACCCCCAGGACACTCTCTTGCTCGTCTTTGGATTGGTTTGTGTCACTTTAGCCGGTGGCCGCAGGCCTCCCGGAGGCTGTTCAGGGTCCCATACGTCACCCCGGTACACACACTCCTCTTGTCCCTCGACGGCTCGCATCACTTTGGTTCTCATGCACACGAGGGCTTCATGTGTGTGTGTAACTGCTGGCTCCCGTGTTCGGCAGGGGCCACGCCATCTCGGATGTCTGCCTCACTGGGTCCCAGCTCTTATCTCTCTCTGGACTACCCGGTGTCAGTTTCGTTCCCATCCAAATGGGGACTTTAAACATACGCTTTTAACCGACGGCTGCTTTCCTCCCTAAAGCTCACGGCATGGGCCCGTGTGTGCTCCCCTGCCTCCCGGGCCCTCCTGTAGCATCCCGCGTCGCCTTTCCCCACAGTCCCCTCTGCTAGCCTCCGTGGGAGGATGGGGTGTAGACGAGTCACATCGAACCCCGGGGCTGGCCGGGTCCAGCCTCGGGTCTCAGCTGCTGTCGGTCCTCAGGGTGGGGCCCGGGCCGTGTGTCCTGCCGTCGAAGTCGCGCTGCCCTCCGCATCTGCTGGCCAGTGGGGTGGGGGGGCGGGCCCCCGCGTGTTTTCATTTATTTATTGTTTGCTGTCTCTGCAGATTCAGGCCTCAGCAGCCCCCTCAGGGAGCCGGGGTTACACTTTGAAAGTTAGTTCCTGTCTCTGTTCTCGGCTTCCTTTCGCCCCCGTTTGTTTTCATCTTTGGTTTCTCCATCCTGCCTCCTGTCTCTGTCGGCGCGTCCACGCCCCTAGCTCTGCCCACCTGCCCTGCACTGGCTCCTCGAGGAGGGTGGGGTCGGGTCTTTGGGCCCTTAGGTGGCTGGCTGTGACCGTGTGTGTGTGCGTGTGCGTGCGTGCAGTGGGACAGCTGTGACCGCGTGTCTGTGGCAGGGGTGTGGCTGAGACGCATACACGTCCAGGAGATGCCCACGTGACAGGCTGGCCCTGAAGGGAAGGCCCCTTAGATGTGGGCTCGTGGGGAGCCCCCGAGGTGGCAGGGTGCACACGGGGACCCGGGAATCTCCTGGCTCACCCCTCCCTGCCCGGGCTCTGGGAGAGCACAGGGGTTCGCAGACCTAGAACCGGAGAGGAGACCCACGCCCACCCAGCAGCTCCCTGGGGTGCGGAGCCCTCGGCCGCAGAGGCGCGTGGCACCTGCTGCCCCCCCCCCCCCCGCCCCGTGTACTCGCACATACGCGGCGGCCGCCCTCGGCCCCTCCTCCACCTGGCAGAGACCCTACTGGTCTCTGACCCCAGAGGGGCAGGCGGGGGTGCCAGCCTCTGCCCACCCAGGAGCGGGTCCCTGGAGCCCGGCCGGCTGCGCCTCCCGTCTCTGCCACCGCCTGCTTCTCGCCACGACGCACCGAGAGCTCGCTCTCTGGGGCGGACGTGACCCTGAACCTTCCACCTTTAGACCGCCAGGCCTGGGGTCCCAGCCCGCACACAGCCACCCCGAGCCCGCCTTCCCGCCGCGCCCCGCCCGCCCGCACTCCCCCCTAACTGCAGCTCGGCCATCGCAGACTCACACTGTGCAGCACCCCTCCCGGCCCCGCTGGCCCCGGTGACCGGCCCGCGCCGCGGGGTCTGCTCTCCCCGCAGGCATGCTCAGCCACCCGCCCATCCCCATCGCGGACATGGCGGAGCACACAGAGCGCCTCAAAGCCAACGACAGCCTCAAGCTCTCCCAGGAGTACGAGGTGAGAGCCCGCCCCGCGCCCGCCCCGCCCCGGCCTCCTGCCCACTGCGGACGCCGGCCGACTGCGGACACCTGCCGACTGCCCACACCTGCCGACTGCCCACACCTGCCCACTGCCCACACCTGCCACTGCCGACACCCGCCCACTGCCCACACCCGCCCACTGCCCACACCCGCCCACTGCCCACACCTGCCCACTACCCACTGCCCACACCCGCCCACTGCCCACACCCGCCCACTGCCCACACCCGCCCACTGCCCACACCTGCCCACGCCCTCCCCCACAGTCCATCGACCCCGGACAGCAGTTCACCTGGGAGCACTCCAACCTGGAGGTGAACAAGCCTAAGAACCGCTACGCCAACGTCATCGCCTACGACCACTCCCGTGTCATCCTCCAGCCCATCGAAGGTAGCACGCCGGCCCCGCACGCCTGTCCCTCCCTCCCCGTGCACAATCACGGGCCCCGTACCTCCTCTTGGCCAAGAAGGGCATAGACCTGGCCTGGCTCCGGCCAGCGCACTAGGCCCCACTAGACATGTATTTAGCTGGTGGCTGCTGTCTGTCACGTGGCTCATCTCCTCGCTATTCAGTGATTCTCAGGGCAGTTCTGTTGCCATGGGGACATTTGGCATAGCTCGGGGGAGGGACTGCTCCTGGCATGCGGTAGGTGGCAGCCAGGGAAAACCAGAGGCTACCGGGTGTCTTTAGATACGTATTTAACTGATGGCTGCTGTCTGTCACATGGCTCCATCCGCCCTTCTGGTTCAGTGATTCTCAATCCGGGCAGTTTTGCTGCCCAGGGGACATTTGGCATAACCCGGGGCACGGGGTGCTCCCTGCGTGAGGCCGGAGGAGCAAAGGGTGGCCAGTCAGCACCCTGCCATGCACGGGTGGAATCTCTCAGCAGAGGACGATCTGGCCCCAAGTAGCACCCGTCCTCCGCGGTCATCTTGGGGCTGTTGGGGACAGTCAGAAGGCGCTTCCAGGAAGTGCCGGCCTCCAGGAACACCCCACCCCGCCCCCGGCCCCTCGCCCACCTGCAGGCATCGTGGGCAGTGATTACATCAACGCCAACTACGTGGACGGCTACCGGCGGCAGAACGCCTACATCGCCACGCAGGGGCCGCTGCCGGAGACCTTCGGCGATTTCTGGCGCATGGTCTGGGAGCAGAGGTCGGCCACCGTCGTCATGATGACGCGGCTGGAGGAGAAGTCTCGGGTGAGTCTGGCCCCCCGCGGCGCCGAGCCCCCGCCAGCCCCGGCCCGTGGTAACCCCAGTTCTCTCGCCTGGCACAGATCAAATGTGACCAGTACTGGCCCAACAGGGGCACGGAGACCTACGGGTTCATCCAGGTCACGCTGCTGGACACCATCGAGCTGGCCACGTTCTGCGTGAGGACCTTCTCCCTGCACAAGGTAACCCTGGGCTGGCGGAGTCGTGCCGGGGCGGGAGGCAGGGCCCGCGTCCGTCCAGGGGGTTCTCCGAGGAACGGAGACAGCGAGCCTGTCCGTGTTGGCTGACCACGGAGCCCGCTTCGTGGGCAGGTGAACCACGGCTCAGAGAGGGCACTGCTTGTCTCTGGGCTCAGCAGGAGATCGGGCCAACAGAGCCCAACGTGGCCACACCGTCGCCCCATTCCTTCAGTCGCACCCCAGCCCCCCTCGGCCCCGTGCCTTCCGGTCTCCTCCGATGTGGGTTTGTGAGGGAGCCCCGCGGGGTCCCAGCGCTGCCCCTGAAGGACCTGCAGACAGAGCTGGACAGACAGCGGCACAGCCACGTGCCACCAGGGCTGGGACGGAGAGAAGCTGCAGACACGCGTTTAACTGACGGCTGCTGTCCACAGTGGAGTTCTTGCTGTTCTCTTGGGTTGTCAGAAAAGCGATGGCGTCTTTTTTCCATACAAAACGCATCACAAGTTTTCCACGACCTGGTGTGCCAGTGGTTCTAAAGGGAGCCAGGACAGCATGGAGGACGTTGGGTTACGTCTGGGGACATCTTCTATTGTCGCGATAGGGGAGCGAGGGCCTTGGGCGCCGTGGCGTGCTCCCAAACCCAGCAAGGTCCCTTCTCGATATTTAGTATCCATTTGGTCCCAATGCCGGGGAAACGGGACAGGAAAAAGTCTCGGTTCGTTTACACATATGTATTAAGCATGTACCGTGTGTCGAATCACGGCACGGACACCAGGACACAGGTCTTGTAAGATTTACAGCCGGGGGGGTAAATCTGGCGGGACAGACTGGACTTACGTGAAATGACATCTTACATTTAGGAGAAAAACAGCAGAACACAGAGGGTTTTGGAGACTAGGGCAGGCCAGGGAGGGGTCGGGGGACTCTAGAAGAAAAGTGTCACAGCAGGGCACAGCTGGGCAGACCCCGGGGTGCAACCAGGCCCGGCGTGGAGGAGCCGGGGAAGGCCCCTGTGGCAGGAGGAGGGAGGGAACCGGCAGGTCAGGCAGGGCCTGGGGGCTGCAGGGAGGACTTGGGTATTAACCCCAGGGAACGTGGGAGCCCTGGAGGGCTGTGGGCAGAGGAGGGACTGGACAAGACTCAGGTGCTCACAGGAGCCCTCCGGTGCTACTGTGGGGAGGTGAGGGCGGGAGCCGGGGAACAGGGTGGAGTGACACGCTGGGGCCAGTGGGGAGCTGCAGAGGGCGTGTGGACCAGTGGATTCTGGGCGGGCAGTGGAGGCACAGCCAACAGTACCGGCTGGTGTGGGCGGAGGAGATGAAAGCCGGCTTGGGGAGGTGTGCACAGCGCTAGGTGTGTGTGCGTGTGTGTGCAACAAGAGCCCCTGGGTGGCCGGCTGCAAGGCTGGGGCTGGGGACTGTGGTCTGGAGGTGTGATGGGGCGTCCCTGGGGCGTGGGTGGGGGCCATGGTGACAGGCGGCGGTCCCTGCGCTTCCCAGAACGGCTCCAGCGAGAAACGCGAGGTCCGCCAGTTCCAGTTCACGGCGTGGCCGGACCACGGGGTGCCCGAGTACCCGACCCCCTTCCTGGCTTTCCTGCGGAGGGTCAAGACCTGCAACCCGCCGGACGCCGGCCCCATCGTGGTCCACTGCAGGTACGGCCGCCCCGCCCGCCGCCCGCCAGCCCCACCGGCCCGCCCGGCCGCAGCCCCTCAGTGTGGCCCGGCTGTCCCGCAGCGCCGGCGTGGGCCGCACAGGCTGCTTCATCGTCATCGACGCCATGCTGGAGCGGATCAAGCCAGAGAAGACGGTGGACGTGTACGGCCACGTGACGCTCATGCGCTCGCAGCGCAACTACATGGTGCAGACGGAGGACCAGTACAGCTTCATCCACGAGGCGCTGCTGGAGGCCGTGGGCTGCGGCAACACCGAGGTGCCCGCCCGCAGCCTGTACGCCTACATCCAGAAGCTGGCGCAGGTGGAGCCCGGCGACCACGTCACCAGCATGGAGCTGGAGTTCAAGGTGCGGGCGGGCTGTGAGCGGGCGGGGCGGGGCCGCCAGGGCGGGGCGTCGGGGGCGGGGCGGGGCGTCCGGGGCGGGGCGTGCGGGGTGGGGCGGGGCGGGGCGTCGGGGGCGGGGCGGGGCGTCTGGGGCGGGGCGGGGCGGGGCTGCCGCCCCCTGCACGCCTCACCCTCAGTGCTCCGCCCGCGGCCATCCTGACGGCCTCCCCGCCTCCCTCGCGCCCACAGCGGCTGGCCAACTCCAAGGCCCACACCTCCCGCTTCATCAGTGCCAACCTGCCTTGTAACAAGTTCAAAAACCGCCTGGTGAACATCATGCCCTACGAGAGCACGCGCGTCTGCCTGCAGCCCATCCGGGGCGTGGAGGGCTCCGACTACATCAACGCCAGCTTCATCGACGGCTACAGGTATGGCCGGGCCACCGCGGGCCCCGGAAGGATCCGATCCCTGCCCTCAGGAGGCCGCTGGTCTCGGGACCAGCAGTTAGCATCATGGCTATGTCGCTAGACTCCCATGTAGTCGACTGTGGTTCGAGTCCCAGAGCCGGTGGCTTAAACTCACGCCGTCGCGTGTGCGTGCGTGCCCAAGATCCCAAGAGGAGAATGGAGGAGAAGGGATTGCGGTGTGGGGAGTGATGGCTCACTTTCCATCTCTCTCTCTCTGCCTTTCTGGCAAATGCACGCACTCTATAGCAAAAACCTCTCAAAAAAAAAAAAGAGGCCGCCAGTCTCGAGAGATGCTGGATCGTCAAGGCGGGGTAGAGGGGACCCTCACGTGTATTTAACTGACGGCTGCTGTCCATGACGCAGTCCTGTGTGTCCTATAGCAATGGTTCACAGTTGGGACAAGGGACATTTGGCAACGACTGGGGACATTTTCATTGTCATCTGGGGACTAAGGAAGCGAGATGCTCCAGGCTCCGAGTGGGTGGCGCCCAGGGCTGTGCGTGGCCTCCTGCCGCCCCAGGACAGCCCCCACGGAGGATGATGTGGCTGTGAACCGCAGCAGCACCAGGGCTGAGTGACCCTGGCTGGGGCGGGCTTTTCTGGCAGAGGGAGCTGCAGGAGGGTGTAGCGGGCTCGGCCTGTACAGGGGACAGGAAGTCGTTTGATGGCACCCAGGCGAGATGGCGGAGGACAGCAGGAGAGGTTAGCGGGCGGCCCGCAGCTTCACCAAGGAGGTCGCATCCGTTCCGAGGCTGCTGGTTTCTCCGGGTGCGAAGCGGGATGACGGGGCTGGGGCCGGTGCAGCAGGAGCCCTGGCCAGGTCCTGACCCACCGGCCAGCTGCGGCGAGTCCAGGCCTGGGCTCCCGGCAGCCCTGGCTCACCCCGTCCCACCATACAGGCAACAGAAGGCCTACATGGCGACGCAGGGGCCGCTCGCGGAGACCACCGAGGACTTCTGGCGGATGCTCTGGGAGAACAACTCCACCATCGTGGTGATGCTGACCAAGCTCCGGGAGATGGGCCGGGTGAGCCAGGGCCACCGAGGGCGGGGACGGGCAGGGCGGGCAGGCCGGGTCTGACCTGGGCCACCGTGTGCTCTGCAGGAAAAGTGCCACCAGTACTGGCCGGCCGAGCGCTCCGCCCGCTACCAGTACTTCGTGGTGGACCCGATGGCGGAGTACAACATGCCGCAGTACATCCTGCGGGAGTTCAAGGTCACAGACGCCCGGGTGAGTGCGCGGGGACAAGCGGCGGGCTGCTTGGTGTAGCCGTGACCCGGACAAGGGCTTTCTCTGCCTGCTGCGGGTGGAGGCAGAGCTTCAGGAATAGGAGTGAGCCAGCTACTAGGTAAGAGCAGAAGGTGACCAGCTGGCCACGCTCCCACAGCCAGCAAGGCGGAAATGAGGGTCATGACGCCGTGGTGGCCTCGTAGGGGTCCGAGTTAGGTAGAAAGAATTTTTTTTTAAGAAAGGTTTTTGCTATAGGGTGAGTGTGCTCACCAGACAGAGAGACAGAAAGCGAGAAATCACCCCCCCCGAGGGGATGGCCACGCCACAATCCCTTCTCCTCCATTCTCCTTTTGGGATTTTGGGCACGCACGCATACGCGCCCGGCGTGGGTTTTAAGCTGCCAGGCCCGGGACTCAAACCGCAGTCGATTACGTGGGAGTCTAGTGACGTAACCATTATGCCACCTGTTGATTCCAGTCCCGGGAATCCTTACGTGTGTATTAAACTAATGGCTTCCAGATGTCCTTTTACATCAGTGGCTCACAGCTGGGAGAAGGGACATTGGGCAGTGTCTGAGGATGCTCCCATTGGCTACCAAACGTGCGACACCCCTCACTAGGGAACAAGTCCGTGAGACTTACACTAACGGCCATGAGTGATCACCTGTGGGGAGTGGTGTTCGAGGACAGGGGAGCTCCGAGGGGCGGAGGGGGACAACGGCTAGGAACGGGAGCTGTGACATGGAAGAGTGTCAGGGAACGAGAGTCGGGTGGTGGGAACGGGCACGGTCAGATGGGGGGAGAGTAGAAAATGGATGGTGTCGGCTGGCAGGGTCCACAGCGGATGGTGGAACTGGGTGGTGGGAGGAGGACAGGCATTCGATTGCAGCCGATGAAAACTGACATACACGGTCCTGCTGGGTGACAGAGCCCGAAGCTGGCGGAGAGTGAAGGTTGGGATGAAAGAGGTCAGGCGACGCTGCTCACAATGGGTGGTGGAGTCTGACGGGTGAACAGCAGTCACTGGCGATGGTGCCATTGGCTCAGAGAACACGGGGTTGCTGGGTGGTGGTGAGGGGTACTGAACAAGGTGGTGTTGGCTGAGAGGGAGGCGGGGGTGGAGAAGGGCCGACATTTGACCAGCAAGGGACGAGGGCATCGATGGAAAATTCCTGTAACTAGTAAAAGACAACAAACAGTGAGTAATTGGTGGCCGCCAGGATAGTACAAGAAAGGGGACAGTGGAGGGCGGATACTGTCAGGGAAACGTGACGTCGTTGCATGGCAAACGGTGGCAGAGGGTGATGATTTCGGACGGCACCATTCTGAGAACGCAGAGAGAGGAAGATAAGGTGAGGGAGAGGAAGGATGCCAGTGGAAGGTGGTAGCCCTGAATGCTGGATGGTGAAGAGTGATGGGTGGTGAAGATGGTGTCACTGGGTTATGAAGGACGGAGAGTGGCAGAGGATAGTGGCACTGGGTGGGTTAAAGGTGGCCAGTGAAAGACGGCATCAGGACGGTGGGTTTCTATTGGTGGATGGTGAAGGATGGAGAAGTGATTGTGTTGGGTTGTGCCACTGGGTAGCCAAGGATGGAAGATGATGGTGCTGTTGGGTGATAGAAGATGGCTAGTGATCGGTGATGAAGGACAGAAGGTGGTGGTGGATGGGGCTGAGGTGACACAGGGTGGAGATGCTGGGATCATGGCGATGAATGGGATGGCAAAGGGCAGACCTGTTGGGTGCACTATGGATGGCGAAGGATGGGAGATCGTAGACGAGGTGGTGTTCACTGGCACTGTAGGTGGGAGATGGGGTAGAAGAGGATGGGTTGCATGGTGCGGATGGAGGTGGTCGGTGGAGGATGGCATCATCGAACGGTCAGGGATGATGGGTGACCAAAGTTAGAGGGCTGAAGACGGTGTCATCGGATGGTCAGGGAGGGAAGATGACTGTGTTGGGGTGCACTGTTGGGTGGAAGAGGACACCTTACCTGCATTGGGTGGTGGAAGGTGGTGCCACCAGCTGGACAAGGATGGAGGATGATGGCACTGTTGGGTGGTAGATGAGTGATCAGTGGTGAAGGGTGGAAGATGATGGTGCAGAGTGACGATGACAGGATGATGGCAGTGGATGGGACACACTAAGGATGGCAAAAAACGGAGGGTGGTAAGAGAGTGATGGTGCTGGATGACACTGGGGGGGAGGGAAATGGGAAAGGAACACGGAATGGTTGTGTGGTGGGGAGAGGTGGTCATAGAGGAGTGACTTCATTGGATGGTGTTAGGTGGTGGAAGGTAGTACAGCTTGATGGTGAAGGGGGTGAGGGAACAGTTGGGTCGCAGATGAGGAGTAACCAGTGATGAAGGAGGAAGGTGATGCTGTTGGGTAGTGCTGAGATGATGCAGAGTGGAGATGACAGGATCGTGGCACTGGAGGTGACAGCAAAGGGCAGACGTTGGGTGCACTAAGGATTACAAAGGATAGAGAGAGCTGGACAGTGGTGTTGGCTGGGTAGACAATGTCCATGGAAGACGACAGCCTTGGGCTATGAAGATGAACTTGGAGCATCTCAATGGAAAAAGGGCCCTCCGATGCAGGACGCGGAGTCTGAGGGTGGTGGCAGGTGTGCAAGATGGGGCTGAGTATGGGATTAGAGGTTGGCAGAGCAGGAAAACAGCCATGGCCGTCACCAATGTCATCAGCTAGGGTGGGCTTCTTTCCGTTCCAGGACGGCCAGTCCCGGACTGTCCGGCAGTTCCAGTTCACCGACTGGCCGGAGCAGGGCGTGCCAAAGTCGGGGGAGGGCTTCATCGACTTCATCGGCCAAGTGCACAAGACCAAGGAGCAGTTCGGCCAAGACGGCCCCATCTCTGTCCACTGCAGGTGAGCTCCCTCGGGGGCCCCAGGCCCAGCAGCCCCGCGTGGCTGAGCCGGGGGGGGCCCTGACGCGCTCTGTCGCTCTCGGCAGTGCCGGCGTGGGCAGGACGGGCGTCTTCATCACGCTGAGCATCGTGCTGGAGCGGATGCGCTATGAAGGCGTGGTGGACATCTTCCAGACGGTGAAGATGCTGCGGACCCAGCGGCCGGCCATGGTGCAGACGGAGGTACGTGCGGGGCGGGGACGGTGGTGCGGCCGAACGTGACGCCGCGTGGGGCTGACCACGGGGGAGGCTCCAGGGCCCTTCCCGAGTGCACCCGGCACACATGTGCCCATGGTCTGGGGCTGGCTGGGACTGGATCGTGGCACCAAGAGCACACTGGGGTGCTCTCTATCTCTCTCTCTCTCCTGGAAGAGAAGAGTTTAAAAAAAGAGACACAGACGGGAGGCAGCCCGGCCTCGAACCCCTGCTGTCCTGAGCCTCGGTTTCCATGCCTGGGAGTGGGGTGCAGCCCACGTCGAATCTGGGCTTCTGCGGGTGGAAGGTCCTCAAATCCCTCCTACGAGAAGGGGATACATCACCCCCCTTGTGCACAAAGAGCAGCCTGAAGTCCAAAGCCAGGAGGTGTCCCCTGGAGTGGACAGATATGTGTCCACCCCGTCCCAAAGCCACGGCAGATTCACTGCTCAGTCAGGACCCTGTGCGGGCCGCAGATCTAGTCAGCCGCGGGAACGGGACAGGGCGGGACTTGCCCACGCGTGTTCACGCGGGGGCGGGACTCAGCCCTCAGGGCGTGATTCTGCCATGAAATAAGCAGGAGCCGGCAGGTGGTGGCGGTGAGGGTGCTGGAGCCCACGTGGCTGAGTCGGCAGCTTTTTTAAAAGCCCCACGCGTGCCCAAGATCCCCAGAGCATGGAGAGGGACCGCAGTGTGGCCATCCCCCCCCCCCCCCCAGGGAGATGACTCACTTTCTCTCTCCACTTCTCCGGCGAGTGCACGCACCCTATGGCAAAAACTTACAATACGCGAGAATCTGAGAATAAATGCATGAGAGCCGAGTAGGGGCCGGGCAGGGCGGACAGCAGGCCTCCCGGTGGAGGTCCCAGCCGGGGCGAAGGCGGGAGGCTGAGGGTCCCCGCCCGCAGAGCCGTGGGTCTTTCAGAGATGCACACCTGGCCGGCCACGGGGCGCCCGGGAGGTGTGAAGCTGCGGAGGCGCTGACAGCCCCCTCCCTCCGCAGGACGAGTACCAGTTCTGTTACCAGGCGGCGCTCGAGTACCTCGGGAGCTTTGACCACTATGCAACCTAAAGCCATGGGCCCCCGGCCCAGCACCACTGGCCCCGGACGCCTCTGCCCCTCCCGGTGGACCCCCCGGAGGCCTGGGCCCCCAGCGGGCAGGACAAGAGGTGGTGGCGGCTGCGTTTCTGGGTACAGTCTGCGGGGACAGTGCAGCCCCGGCCGCCCCAGCGCCCTCCCTGGCACCAGCCGCCGCCTTCGGATACTTGGCACATTCCTCATTTTCTTCCGATTCCAAAACAAGATTCTGGGTGGGGGTGGGGGGCGTGAGCAAACAAGGGTGCACCCCGGACCAGAGGAGGGCGGGGCACGGACCGGCCCTGTGTCCCCCGGGCACACGGGGTGCCTTCCCGCCCTGCAGCCTGGGGGTGTCAGGCTGGAAGCAGAGTCCGACGTTCTGTTCAACTCTCCGTGTAACTGTGTCCCGTGACATCGCTTTTTTTAAATAGTGTATTTTTTTCTTTTCTTGTTTTTTTTTTTTTTTTAAAAAGAAACAAACCAACAAAAAAAAAAAAAAGACTTGCCAGTCAACGAATTTCAAAAGAACAACTTTGCTTACTCATACTCTGTTCAAAGACAGTCTATTTTTTCACGGTAGGGAGCGTCCTCGTGTGGCCGTGGCGCGCTCGTGTGCCGGCCGCGCCGTCCCTGGCTCCTCGCCTGCATTTTCTACCATCGGAAGGTGCGCCTCGCTCATGTTGAGAATGGGACAGGCTTTTTTTCCCTGCTTTTCCTTCCCCTTTTTTTCTTTTTTTTTTTCTTTTTTTTTTTTTTTTAATTCTCAGACATATTAAGTACAGTTCTGAGGGTGGGGCAGGGGGGTCCTCGGGTCTGCCAGTGATGGGGGAGGGAGGCGCTGCTGCAGAGGAGGTGACAGCGACCCCCGTGGCAGCCCGAGCCCCTCGTCCCCCTCCCCGGGGAGGGACGGAGCATATGGAAGAGAGTCCTGCGTCATCGGGGAGGCTCTGGGGCGACTTGGGGAGCAGCCGGAAGATGAGCACCCCCTCGCCCTGAGCAAGTTTCCTCTTTGTACGAGAGCCGACCTGCCGTCGCTTTCAACACTTTATTCCAACGGAAGCAGCTGGGTGGTTTTCCCACCTCTGTGTATGTAGATACATCGACTTTGTATTAAAGGAAGATCGTCCGACCCCGGCCCGTGGTGGAGTCTTTCTTCTGTCCCTACCTGTCCCGTCTGCCGCCTCGCCAGGGCAGGTAAGGACACTGGAGAGCTGGCGTTTCCCCACGCTGTTGTACAGTCCCCGGCCAGGTGGTGGCGCTCGTCTGAGACCCCACAGCGGTGAGGTGGCTTGGTGTGGAGGGGCTGCCTCGTCTCATGACATTATAGTGAGCATGATGGAGAATGTCCCCTCGGACACAGGAGCGATCAGCCTTGTTAACAGATAAGAAAACTGAGGCTCAGAGAGGGACAGGCACCCACCGAAAGTCCCAGAGTAAGTCTGAGGTCGAGCTGGGGTCTGAACCCTGGCTGTGAGGGGTGTGTCTCAACCCCAGTCTCAAACTCCGTGCTGGGCTGCTGTTTCCAGAAGGGCCTAAGAATGGAGTTGAGTCCATAGAGGGAAGGGGGAAGCTGGGAATGTGACTTTGTCCCATGCTCAAGGCCACTGGGTGAGCCAGCCCTCACTGAGCAAAAGCCAGACAGATTCGTCAACTCTGTAGCCCGTCCCAAATGCTCACACACACATGCAATTTATCAAAATTAGCTACAGAAAGCCTCACAGATTCTAACAAACAGATGTCCTGATTTGGGCTCAGAGGGATAGATTTCTGCAATAATTGGCCTCCCCTGAAAAAGCCTACATTTTAAAACAAACTTTCTAAATAGGGCATGGGTTAAAGAAAGAATCAACATAAATGTTACAAAGTTTCAAAAGCTGAACCACAATTAAAATAGTACATTACATAATGAGACCTGTGGGATGCAACCAAAGTCGTACTCAGAGGAAAATGTATAACCTTGGATGCATTGGTAGGAAAACACGACATCTTGAAAAGCAGTACGCTTGGGGACCAGCAGGTGGCATGGTGATTACCATGCTGGACACTCCCACATGGCCGACTGCAGTTCGAGTCCTGGACCTGTGACTTGCTTTCTCACTTTCTCTCTCTCTTTCTCTGTGTCTCTCTGGTCAAATTGAAATAAATGAATGAGTAAACAAAATTAAAAATAATTATTTAAATAAATAATTTAAATACATAATTATTTTAAAAAAGAAAGAAAAGCAGTACACTTAATAAATACTGAGCCATGCTTTCAATTCAAATAATAGACTAAACCCAAATAGAGAAGAGATTGTAATAAAAGCAGAAATAACTCTAATGAGACATTTCTGAGAGTTATTTGTTTAGATTTTTGCCGTAGGGCACATATGCTTGGTGGGGAGGGGGCCAGCAGTTAACATAATGGCTATGTTGCTGGACTCTCCTGTAGCCGACCGCAGTTTGAATCCTGGACCTGGTGGCTTAAACTCTCACCGGGCGCATGTGCGTGCGTGCCCAAGATCCCGAGAGGAGAATGGAGGAGAAGGGATTGCGGCATGGCCATCCCCCCTGGGGGGTGATTTCTTGCTTCCTGTCTGTTTCTTCCTGGTGAGCACATGCACCCTATTGCAAAAATCTCTCCAAAAAAGAAAAGGGAGGGAGAAGTGAGAAAGCACCCCCCAGAGTGGATGGCCACACCACAGTGTCTTCTCTTGGGATTGTGGGCACACATGCTCAGGTTCCTGGCATGATTTTCAAGCTGCTGGGTCCAGGACTTAAACCATGAAGTCAACCATGTGTGACCCCACACCTAACCACCTTGTCACCTGCTGGCCCTAGGGGGTACTTTTGCATTAGCAAAAATCAAAAACTGTTTCTTAAGAAACGCCAAAAGCAGGTAAGTCTTAGGCAAGAATAATCTAGAATAAAAGAGAAAGTAGAATACCAGTGAAGCAGGGAATCCCGTTAACTACAGATGGAGGTTTTCTTCTCCTGTTTTGTTTTGAGTTTAAGGGAGTCGGGGAGAACAGAGCAGAGACAGTGGTGATGTTGGCAGAGCTGGTGTGGGGAAAGAAATCCCTGCGCCCTGTAGGACCGTGGGAAGGAGAGACTGAGAGCTGGAAATGGTGGACGACCACTGAGTACCGCCCCTGGGTTCTGAGCTCCAGAAGTCGGGGAGGGACACGCGGTGCGACAAAAGGGACAGGAAAGAGACTAACCCAGCCTGGGCCTACCGGAACCATCTAAGCGTTACCAACTCGCTGCTCCGCCCCGTACAACTCCCTCCTCAAACCCGCTACTAAAAGCCCCTGTAAGAAGGTATTCCTCTGTCTCTCCTCTGGCCCGCCTCGACACCAGAGCTGGAGCCGACCTTTTAACCAAACCCCAGCTCGCCGAGGAAGTGTCTAAACAGGGTCTACCTTGTCCTCACTGGAAGGTGGATGGGATTTTGGTACAGGTCAGCCCGTGATGTCCTCATGGCTAGGCTGGGAATAGGTAACAGCAGGTGGGGTTTACCTGAAGTCTTCCTGGAAGAAGCGGCCCCGAAGGAATTGCCTCAAACCACAGGCACGACCAGGACTCCGAGCCTCTCTAGCTGCCTTCGCCCTAGCCTAGGTGCTGTGGGTCCATCTCTGTTTATGGAGCATTTACTACATGCTCAGCTCCTTACTCGGTCCTCGCTGTCATGAAGAGACGGGGCGGGGGTCTGCCCATCTCCTTTGGCCTTAGGGAGGGCGTTCAAGGTGTCTGTGAGTTCAACCTGCCGACAGTCACTGCAGTTCCAGGGACATGCAAGTGATGAGGCAGGCCAGCACCTAGTTCTCTCCGAAGTGCAGATGCCACCAGTAAATACGCAGCCTGCTCCTAACAACATGGCTGTCAGTGCCTAAAGCAAAAACGCAAGGCGGGATGGACAGACCCACAGCTGTCCCGACGGACTGAAGTCAACCCTCTTAGGAACCGAACGCCTAAGCGGACAGGAGCAACACTAACCTGATCATGACGACGCATACAGGACTTGGTACCCAACAGAGAATGGAGTCCCATGCAAACGCTGACGCCGTCCCAGAACACAGGGCGGGCTGGTGGCCTGGTGGTTAAGGTGCTGCTTCCCGCATGGCCTACTCGGTTTGTGTCCTGGACCCAGTGGCTTAAATGTCATCCTGGGTGTACGTCCACAGTCCTGAGAGGAGAATGGGGGAGAAGTGATCACATCCTGGCCAACCCTGCTGGGGGTGATTTCTCATTTTCCCTGCCTCCCTCCCTCTCCGGTGAATGCATGTACCCCATAGCAAAACTAAAAACATTGTAACTTTTACAAATATGTAGGGGTCTGGTGGTGGTGCAGCAGTAGAACACACTGCTCGGCAAGAATGACCGTATGGGAGGGTTCCCAGTTCGTATCTGGAGACCTCCCTACATACCCTAGACACGATCAGGGGCTGAGGCTGGGGTGGATTGTAGCACGAAGACCCTGCTGGGGTGCTGTCTCTGTGTCTTTCTTGCACACACAAAAAATAAACTTGAAAAAAATGTATAAATGGGGCCAGGAGGTGGCATAGTGGTTAAGGCACTGAACTCCCACAAGGCTGACTGCAGTTTAACCCCAGGCCCAGCAGCTTAAACTCATGCCGGGCATGTGTAGTGTGTGCCCACAATCCAAAGAAGAGAATGAAGTAGAAGGGATTGTGGTGTGGCCATCCCCCTGGAGGGTGATTGCTTTCTGTCTCTCTGGTGAGTGCATGAATCCTATAGCAAAAATCTCTCGGGACCAGCAGTTAGCATAATGGCTACGTCGCTGGACTCCCACGTAGCTGACCACGGTTCAAGTCCCGGACCTGGTGGCTTAAACTCACACTGGGCGTGTGTGCGTGCGTGCCCAAGATCCTGAGAGGAGAATGGAGGAGAAGGGATTGCGGCGTGGCCATTCCCCCTGGGGGGTGATTTCTCACTTTCTGTCTCTCTGTCTGTCTCTGTCTGTTTGGCAAGCACATGTGTCCTATAGCAAAAACCTCTCCAAAAAAAAAAAGAAAAAAAATCTCTCAAAAAAATGTTATAACTGGATGATGAAACTTGCAAATTAAAACTCGTGGAATGCAACCAAAAGTATTCAGAGGTAAACTTAAAGACTTAAGTGTGGGGTTGGCAGATAACATGGTGGTTGAGGTGTTGGACTATCACATGGCTGGCCAGAGTTCAAGTCCTGGACCTGGCAGCTTGCTTTCTCACTCCCTTTCTCTCTCTCTCTCTCTGGTCAAATTTTAAAATTATAATAATAAATACAATTAAATAATTTTTTTAAAAAGAGACTTAAATACAATTATGGCAGTGGAGTAGAAAATAGAGGGGAGAAGCATTTAAAATAAGCAGGCAAAGTGGCACTCAGAGGAAAAATCATAGCCTTCATTGCATATACAAGGGAAACAACTGAAAATAAACCAAGCTTTCAACTCAAACATCTACAGAAAGCAAAAAGCCCAAGGAAACTCAGGAGAAAACAAAATAAATAATTGAAATGGGAAACTACAGCAGCGACAAGAAAATAATAAGAAAATCTGCATCTTTGGAAATGTGCATAAGAAGCAGGCCTCTGGTGAGAAGAGAGGAGGCACAAAGAAAAACCACTAGGGGTGATGGGAGACCAATTACTTTCACAGAAGAGAAACTTTAAAGGGATGACGGGTGCCAGGTGGTGGCACAGCAGTAGTAACATTCAACCACAAAAGAAAGGTCTTGGGTTTGCATCCTGGAACCTCTCTGAGCACACTGGGGTACTTGTGACTGCCATGATCCAGGCTGGGGGTGAATCATGGCACGAAGGCCCTGATTGGGATGCTTGTATCTGTCTCTCACAGAATAAATAACTTTAAAGGGAATGATGGGACCAGCAGATGGCGTGATGGCAACGTCGCTGGACTCCCATGTAGTTGACCGTGGTTCAAGTCCCGGACATGGTGCCTTCAATCACACCCGGAATGTGTGCATGCATGCCCAAGATCCCAAGGGGAGAAGGGAGGAGAAGGGATTGCGGTGTGGCCATCCCCCCTGGGGGGGGCGGTGATTTCTCACTTTCTGTCTCTCTGTCTCTCTCTGTCTTTCTGGCAAGCACAAGAGCCCTATAGCAAAAACCTCTCCAAAAAAAAGATAAATAAATAACTAAAGGGAACGAGAATATACTATCTATATACAACTATAAAACATGAAATATATTTTTAAAAATCAAAATCTAACACAATACCAAAATGAAGTCATAAAAAAGTGAATAATCTCAGAGAATAGCGAAATGATAGTAAAAATCTATCCCACATACAAGGCACCTTCCCAGATGAGTTTTCCCGAACCTTCCAGGAAGAGGTGATTTGCATTTTTATAATCTGTTAATATGTCAGCACAGGGGTGGGGGAAGGGAGAGATTTGGCCTAAACTGTACAAGAACAAGCCGAAGTGGGGGGAATGAAGCATACCCCTCTCCCATGCCTACATGCAAACAGTCCAAGAGATTCTAGTAATGCCAATTCAGCATCTCAGTAAAAGAACAGGATGTTGGTCAGCAGGGAGTGTGAGGGTTAAGGTGGCTGGATCCCACATGGCCGACTCCATGGTTTGAGTCCTGGACCCAGTGACTTGAAAATCATGCCAGGTATGTGCATGCTCAAAACCCTGAGAGGAAAGTGGAGGTGAATGGATTGCAGTGTGGCCATCCCCCGGGCTCGCTTTCCCTCTTTGTCTCTGCCTCCATCTCTGTCCCCAGCAAGCGCGCATGCTGTATAGAAATAAAGAAAGAAATAGAGACTGGGAGAAAAGGGTTTCTGGAGTGCAAGGATGGTGGAACTAGGGCCAGCCTGTGTTGTGGTGGTTAAAGTGCCGGATCCCACGTGGCCCACAGTGTGCTTTGAGTCTCGGACCCAGTGGCTTGTAAAACACTCCAGCACGTGTGTGTGCTTGCCCGAAATCCTGAGAGGAGAATGGAACCGAAGGGCTTGGTTGTGACCATCCCCCTTGGGGGGCAGGGAAAGATTTTTCACTTTGTCTCTGGTGAGTGGTAGCAAACAGAAACAAAAATCCACCTGGTGTAACTTTAGAACGTCAGTTCATTAGTGAGAATAAACTGGTCATTTTGGAGAGCAGCTGACAGATTCCAGTAAATGGAGGACATAGGGAGCCTTTTGTCTCAATTTCTTCCCTCGATCTACATCTTCCTGAGGCCCTTGCAGGTGTGCCTAAGGAGACGTACACAGGTGAGGTCATGGTAGCACTGTTTGTAATAAATTTAAAAAAAAAATAAGGAGCCAACTTACCAACGTGCATATCTCAGTTCACTGTGTGACTGGAAGAATACCTGAGGTTTATTTGCCTCATGATGCTGGTGGTCCGAAAGCCCAAGAGCGTGAGGCCAGCACCAGTGCAACACTGCGGCGTGCCAAGACACAAAGGGAAGGTGAGTGTGTGCAAAGAAAGATCTGGGGGCAGTCAGCCTGTTTTTATTTTTCATTTGTTAATTTTTGCTATTGGGTGCATGCACTCACCAGAGAGACAGAGAGGGAGAGAGAAACACCCCCCTGGGGAGGGGATGACCACACTGCAATTCTTCCTCCTCCATTCTTCTCTTGGGATTTTGAGCATGCATGCAGACACACCCAGCTTGAATTGCAATTACAGGGAGACCTTGGTCTGTGAACCCAGGACCTTGCCATATGACTTCAACATGGTTGTGCCATTAAAACTGGCTAGTAGGTTGTTAATTTCACAAAGGTGCCAAAACTCTTCAATGAGGAAAGAAGAATTTCTTCAACAAATGGTGCTGGGAATGTGAGACAGGGACCTCTACCTCACACCGTATGTGATAACTGAAAAAGAATCAAAGACTTACGTATGAAAGCTAAAATTGTATAACTCTTTGGGAAAGACTGCTTAGCAAAAATGCAGGATAATTATTCCTTTTAGGTAGGAGAAAGAGGAATATATTCAGTATATGTTCAACCAGATACATTGGGATTTTTTCTTTTTAAGAATCATTCATTTAATTCCATTTGTTATTATTATCTTTTAATTTTAATTTTATCAGACAGAGAGAGAGAGAGAGAGGAAGGGAAAGTGAGAAAGCAAGCTGCCGGGTCTGGGACTCAGACCATGGTCGGCCATGTGGGAGCCCAACCCCTTTAACCACCATACCACCTGCCGGCCCGAGGGTTGTTTTTGTTTTGTTTTGTTTTTTTGTTTTGTTTTGTTTTGTTTTTTAGCTGGAGATTAAGTACATGGGGTTCATTATACTACTTTTGTGTGTGTGTGTGTCTTTTGCTCTAGGGCTGTAGGGCACATGCACTCACCAAGAGATGGATGGCAGAAGGGGAGTGAGAAATCCTCCCCCCCCCCCCCGGGAGGATGACCACACCACAATCCCTTCTCCATTCTAATCTTGGTATTTTAGGCGCATGCACAGACATGTCCAGCATGTTTATCAAGCCACCAGATCTAGGACTCAAAACTGCAGAGTGGGCTATGTGGGATCCAGCCACTTTAACCACCACGCCATCTGGTTGGCCCCATCACATCACTTTTTGTATATCTCAAATAATATAATAAACCTATCAGTGAAAGTAGAAAAATTATCACCCCAAAGCATTTGATTACAAAAAAAAAAAAAAAAAAAAAAAAAAAAAAAAAAAAAGCACTGTTTGAAGGAAACATTCAACAAACCAGAAATAGTAAGAAATATATTAACTTGATAATGTTGAAACTGTAGGAGTTGTCAAAAATTTTTCTGCAAAGAACCAGAAAGTAAATATTTTAGAATTTGCAGGCTACGAGTCTGTTGCAACTGTTCAACAGTGCTATCAGAGCACAAAAGCATTCATAGACAAGATGAATGGGCATGGCTATGTTCTGATAAAACTTTATAAACTATGTGGTGGGCCAGATTTAGCCCACTGACCACAATTAGCCACTCCCCAATTTAGAAGCATGTCCATTAATTTTTTTTTTTTGAAGAGGTTTTTGCTATATGGCATGTGCGCTTGCCAGACAGACAGAGACAGACAGAGAGACAGAAAGCGAGAAATCACCCCTCGGGGGGATGGCCATGCTGCAATCCCTTCTCCTCCATTCTCCTCTTGGGATCTTGGGCACGCGTGCACACGCGCCCAGTGTGAGTTTTAAGCCACTGGGTCCAGGACGCGAACCGTGGTCAACTACATGGGAGTCCAGCGACATAGCCATTACGCTAACTGCTGGTCCCGCATGTCCATTAAATTTTTAAAAACAGCAAGGAGTGTCCATTATTATAACAACCATGCTATTCAATACTAGTGACTCAAGCCAATGCAATAAGACAAGGTCAAGAAATGAGATACAGGTATGGAAAGAGCAAAAAACAAAACACCTCGTCACAAAAGATATGGTTGACTGTCTAGACAACTCAAAAGAATTGTCATGAGTTTTATAAGAAATAATAAGGAAATCCAACAAAATGCCAGTTACAAAGCCAGAACAAAAGTAACTGGCCTCTTTTTCACTTTTCTTTTTATTTGTTATAATAGAGAACATGTGTACTCACAGATCAGAGAGAAGCATTCTCAACACGGCCTTATCATACCGCGATCCACTCTCCGCAGCCTTCTAGTTCCTCAGGATCCAGGGACCTGCACACATGTCCAGCATATTTTCAGGCCAACCTAGGAATCTCAATCTGCAGTCACCATATGACTTCCAACCCCGTGGGGCATTTGGTTATCACGGAGCTGCTATGGCTTGGCCCACTGACCTATTTCTGAAATGAATACAACACAGATAAGAGCATTTCCAGGGCCTGCTGGTGGCATGGTGGTTAAGGCACTGGGCCCCACATAGCTGACCATGGTTTGAGTCCCAGACCCGAGGCCTTGAGGGTATGCAGCCTCCCAGTATGAAGCAGTTATCTGCATTCCCGGTTAATTACCAACACATGCTTTCCATACCAGTGGCTTCTTGGAAAACTCTGCGGGGCATGGGAAACCTCCTAGCCCTGGCTAGGTCATGTGAGTCCTGTCCTATAGAATGTTTATGGCTTACACAACCTCCTCTTTGATGCATACTCAGCCAGCCTCGAAGTTGCAGAGGAACAGCATACGTAATCTGGCTTGGTCCATAACACATAACAGGATCACACGTGTTAGTAACAAGGTCAAAAACATATACACTTGGGACCAGCAAGTGGCATGGTGGTTAAGGTGCTGGACACTCCCACATGGCCGACCACGGTTTGAGTCCGGGACCTGGTGGCTTCCTTTCTCACTTTCCCTCTCTCTCTTTCCTTCTCTTTGTCTCTCTCTGGTCAAATTAAAATAAATGAATGAATAAATAAAATTAAATAAATAATTATTAAAAAAAAAAAAAACATATACACTTAAGGTGCTTATCTCTAGCTGTGAAACTTCAACCACAGTCCTGTGTGTCTGCGAGCTTCTCCCCCACCCCTGCTCTGTAGACGTATAAATAAAGGAGCTCGGCACAGCTGGTCTGTGTTCCCCTGCATCTCCGCTTCTGCGTTTTCTTTTTCTCTGACCCTTCCCTTCACACGCCCAAGCCCCGAGGGCAGACACCAACATCTTTCTCTATCGCAAGTGCATGTGCCCTACAGCAAATTCATTTTTTTAAAGAATTATTTTATTTAGCTTTATTTATTTTCATTTGACTAGAGAGGGACAGAAAGAGAGAGAGAGAGAGAAAGCAAGCCGCCAGGTCCAGGATTTGAACCGTGGTTGGCCATGTGGGAGTCCAGCAGCCTTAACCACCACGCCACCTGCCAGCCCCAACAGCAAATGAATTTTTAAAAATCACTATCATTACTATTTGTTTATTTTTATTTCAACAGAGAGGGACAGAGTGAGATAGAGGGAAAGTGAGAAAGCGAGCTGCCCCGGCTGGGACTGGAATCTGTCGGCCGCGTGGGAGTCCAGCGCCCTGAACTACCACGCTACCCGCTGGCCCCTCTGTTACTATTACTATTATTTAGGAAGATTTTTGCTATAAACTGTGTGCACTCACCAGAGAGACAAGAGAGACAGGAAGCAGGAAATCACCCCCCAGGGGGATGGCCACACCACAATCCCTTCTCCTCTCGGGGTTTCGGGCACGCACGCACACACACACGCCTGGAGTGAGTTTTAAGACGCCAGGTCCAGGACTCGAACTGCAGTCACCTATGTGGGAGTCCAGCAACATAACCATTTGCCATCTGCTGGTCCCAATAATAATTTATTTAATTTTTTTAAAAAAGCATTTCTAGCTATGTGTAGCTTCAATGCCATCTCTCACCAACCCCTGAGCACACACCATTCAGACCTGTGACCACAGCTCACAGACCAGAAGTGATGGAATTTTCCCCACGAAGGAGAGGTCCCCACCCTGCTTCATGCTGCATTCAAACTTGAGTCTCACTCCTCTCCGCAAAGTCAGGTAATCTGTTGGCCCTTCTCTCTCTCTCTCTCTCTCTCTCTCTCTCTCTCTCTCTCTCTTTGGAGAGGTTTTTGCTATAGGGCACATGTGCTTACAGAAAGAGACAGAGAGACAGAAAGCAAGAAATCACCCCCCAGGGGGGATGGCCACACCACAATCCCTTCTCCATTCTCCTCTCGGGATCTTGGGCACGCACGCACACGCGCCCGTGTCTGGCGTGAGTTTCAGCCACCGGGTCCGGGACTCGAACTGCGGTCGACTACGTGGGAGTCCAGTGACAGAGCCATTACTCCACCTACTGGTCCCATGTCGGCCTTTCTCTAACCCTTTGTACCTATCCAGAGCTGGACTTTCTTCTCTAGATTGCAGTTTTTTACTTGAAAGAAAGCTTTTACATCTTTTTTTTAAACCACTAGGATATGCGCACATTTCACCAGACAGGAGTTAGCTATGAAATATATTTCAGAAAAGAAAGACGAGAAAAAGGCAACTGTAGTAGTTAACTAAGGGCAGCAGAGGGCCTAGCAGTTACGTAGCTGGACTCCCACGTGGCCGACCCTGGTTCGAGTACCAGACCTGGTGATTGGCACTCAATGCCGGGCGTGTGTACATGTGTGTCCAAGATCCCAGGACGAGGATGGGGAAGAAGGGACTGTGGCCCAGCCATCTCCCCTAGGGAGAGATGATTTCTCACTTTCCCTCTCACTGTCTCTGTCTCTGTCTTTCTGGCAAGCGGACACACCCAATAAGGAAAAAACCTCTCCAAAAAAAAAAAAACAAGAACAAGACATGAGTCAATAAAAAACAAAGGGGGGGGGGCATCAGGTGGTGTGGTGGTGGAGGTGCTGGACTCCCACATGGCCACCTACAGTTCGAGTCCCAGACCTGACGGCTTGCTTTCTCATTTTCCCTCTCCTCTCTCTCTGTGTCGCCCTCTGGTCAAATTAAAAAATAATAATAAATAAAATTGAATAATAAATAGTACAAAGTATGTAAATAAAAAATAAGAAGGGAGGAAGGGGAGGAGGAAGGTCAGCCCAGTAATGGGCCAAAGACTTCAAGGATTTTTTTAATGTGCGGCGGGGGGGCGTACATGCACTTGGTGGAGAGAAACAAACAGAAAGCGAGAAATCACCCCCCGGGGGGACGGCCACGCCGCAATCCCTTCTCCTCCGTTCTCTTCCTCGGATCTTGGGCACGCACGCACACGCCCAGTGTGAGTTTAAGCCACCGGGTCTGGGACTCGAACCATGGTCAACCACATGGGAGTCCAGCGACGTAACCATGACGCCGTCTGCCAGTCTGGCCCCTTTTCTTAAGGACAAGCGGCCTGTCACTGACCACATCGCCCTGGCCATGCGATAGCCAGCCTGTCCCCAGGCGGCGTGGTCTGGGTGTCACTGCACGCGAGCCTGTGGACAAGACGGTGCTGTGTCTCTAGGGCGCAGCCCGGAATGCTGGGCCCCAGAGTGGCTGGACCCAGTGACCTCTGGAAGACCCCCAGCCTCAGCGTCGTGTCATTTTCACGCTCAAGGACACACCCGCCAGCACAGGACAGCCTAGAGTCACCAGGGAAACCACCAGAAGCTTTCTAGCCAGGAGAAGGCGGGTTGGAAATTCCCGGGAGTCCCCGCCTTTTCCAGGGAAAGCTCTGTGGCCCTCCACCTCCCTCATGCCGTGGGCTGGCCTCGGCCTCTGTCCCCTGCGGCGGGCGCCCTGATACGGGACAGTGGCCGGAGACACCGAAGGCAAAGATGCCGTCGTGGGAAGCTGAAGTTACAAACTGGGAACAGCCCGAAGTCCGGGTCCTTGGGCAGGCAGCCTTTTGCTAAGATCGTTTTGTTCCCTTTATGTTTATTTTTATCCGCTTTCGGAAGCAGATAAGGCTCTAGAAAGCGTCCTGTGAATCTGGAAGTTACGTTGGCGGGTAGGGAAGCCCAGGCGGGGCGGCGGGCCGAGGACAGTCGGCTCCGGGGAACAATTCTACAGGATAGAGCAGGACACAAAGGCCGGCCTGAAAAGGAAAAGAGTTCTTTAAATTAAAAAAGAAAAAAAAAATTTTTTAATCTCAAAAGCCATTTTTTTTTTCACCTGCTCAGCCTCTAACAGCGGAATTCATTAAAAGCCAGAAGAAAAGGGAAAAGAAAGCCAGAGAATTCGAATTTTTCCTTTGCATTTCAATCAGGGGAGACAATGGGCGGCTGTAGCCAGCAGGTTTCAGGCAGGCCCAGGGTGGGGGGCCACCCCGCCCCGCAGCCCCCCAGACGGAGCGAGCCCTGAACCTACAAAACAAAGCCGGAGCCGGCCCGGCGCTCGCTCGCACGGGGCTTTGTCCGCCCCGGCCTTTAGAAGCGGCACGGCTGACTGCACATCCTGAACAGCAGCCCCGGGCTGGGGCCAGCCGGTCCCGTCTGCCGTGTCTGGGGTGTCTGGGCCGCTTAACCCCCTCCTGCCAGCGTGGGAGCCGTGGGCAGGACGGCGGAGGCCGGGGTCCTTCTGCTACACGGTCCTGGGCGGCTGTTCTTCCTACGCTAGGCCCCGGCAGACCGGGCCAAGATGGAGTCGCTCCTGCTAAGTGGCCGCCTGGGGACTGAAGCCTCAGGGACGCTGACGGGCGCCACCATCGGCCAGCGCTTTCTGCCGCCGGGAGGTTTCAGCCTGCCCAAGCCCGCGCTGCCCATGTGGCCCCTGGGAGGTCAAAAATCAGCTTCATTTGGTCTCTTTGCTAGAGGGTACATGTGCTTATGGGAGAAGGATGAGAAATCACCCCCCAGGGGATGGCCACGCCACAATCCCTTCTCCTCCATTCTCCTCTCGGGATCTTGGGCACGCACGCACACGCGCCCGGCGTGAGTTTAAGTCACCGGGTCCGGGACTCGAACTGCGGTCGGCTACCTGGGAGTCTCGCAACATAGCCATTATGCCAACTGCTGGTCCCCCCAGTTGATATTTCTTGTTTTATTCTTTTTTGCCACAGGACACACACACAGGCCAGAGAGAGACGAGAGAAAGAGACAGCCCACGGGGATTTTAGGCGCACACTCCCAGCATGGTTTCCAAGCACCCGGGGCCGGTATTCGAACCATAGTTGGCCATGTGGGATCCTGCTGTCCAACCTCTGGCCCGTTATGGTGACATTCCGGTCTCCCCCGGGGCCCACTTGGCTTCATGGCTCCGTTCAGACCTGCCTGTGGTGGTCCCCCCAGCCACGGGCCTGGGCCCACAGGCGGACCTGTCACAGTCCCACGAGCCCCACGCCCGTGAGGGCAGCGAGAGCCGGACCCACACCCGAACCCGAACCCACAGCGATGCAGCCACCCTGGGCCCCTCGAGGGACTCGCACGGTCAGGCAGAGCGGCCAGGGCCCTCCGGGGGACCGAGAACGCACGGCGGCACAGCGAGGCCCCAGCGGCGTTTAAAGCAGCGTAGCTCCTGGCAGCCGCAGCGGGGACCCGACCCGTACGTGAACACAGGAACAGAGAGGTGACACGGCTGCCCCCGCAGGCCGCACGCCGGTGAGGGACACCGGGCACAGGCCACGCAAGCATGACCCCACTCACGCGAAATGCCCAGAACAGGCCGTTTTGCAGGGACAGGGAGGGGGTGTGTGCAGGGACTGGCGCAAGCGGGGACAGGGCTGATGTCCGGGGTGATGGAATGTTCTGGAAGGAGACGGTGGCGATGGCCATGTGCCTCTGTGAATGTGCTGAAGGCCACTGTATCCACGTGGTAGGCTCTAAGGGACGCAGCGACCTCAATTTTACACCTTTCCGGCTCAGCCACAGAGGTGTGGCCCTGAGCGCGGCGGCCCCGCGGAGACCCGGGGTCAGTTCTGTCATCCTGCGTGCTCCCGCAATCCTGGCTGCCAGGAAGGCGGGGGAGGGGTGCCATCTGACCCTGTCAGGGCGTTGGCCTTCCTCTGTCTGATGCTGTGTCTCAGTCTCTGTCTCTCTGTCTCTGGGTGTCTCTCGGTCCCCTCTGCTTCGCTTGCCCGTGTCCCCCCACGTCTGTTGCCTGTTGCTCTCCTTCCTCTGGTGAGGTCCCCAGAGGCAGGGACCAGGTCTCTGGTGTGGGAGGGGAGGGACACGCCAGGAAGCCACACTGCCCGGACCCAGCGTTGGTCAGCCTGCCCCGAGCCCCTCCGGCCGCACGGTGGGAGGTAGTTTCTGTCGCTTATCACCACAAAGCCCCTGGGGCTGCAGCTGGTCACCAGAACAGAATGCTGTGGTGGGTGGCAGGACCCAATGACACCCCAAATATGCCTTTTTTTTTTTTTTTTTTGCAGAGAGCACATGTGCTGACATGGGGGGGCAGTGAGAAAGTCCCCCCATGGGGAATCCCTTCTCCTCCATTGCTCACTCCTTTCGGAATTTTGGGGACTCGTGCCCGGTGTGTTTCTCAAGCTGCCGGGCCCGGGACTCAAACCTCACAACTAGCCATGTGGGATCCAGCCTCCTTAACCACCATCCCCCCGGGCTGGCCCTGGACCCCAAACGTTCTGACAGTACAGAGCGCGAGACGTAGCACGGTGCAGTTCTCGCCCCTAAACCAGCCGCCCGGCTTGGGGAGGGGACCTTTAAATGACCAAGAGCTCTGTGTGGTCACCGTCCCCCGGGTTGCTCCCCCAGAACCCCCTGCAACCTCCTCCACTAACCTTTCTCTTAATTGACGTTAATTCCACCAAGACAAAAATACCCCCCAGCCTGGTGCAGATATTTCCCCCTGTTTTAATCATCTAAATAATGTTTAGATTTTTTTAAGGGGGAAGAAAAAACTAATTACATCTTTGAGGGAGGAGAATCGTACATCACGGGTTACGGCGTAGACGCGGGCCACTCCAGCCAGGCCCGCGAGCCGGCGACAACTTCTTATCTCATTACGGTTTAATTAAGAATTATGTCGGAGCATCTTCTGTTTCATTATCGCCAGGCTCAGCTGACTCCTAATCTTCTCCTGCCCGGCGTGGAGGAGGGTCTGGTCCAAGACGCGCACTAATGAATTTACGATTCTCTCTTTGGGGAACTTTAATAAAATTAGCCCGCACAGCAGATGAACACAGATACAGTAAACTTCTGCAAGAACATTTGCTTTCAATTAGGAGCGTCCTAGGTGGAGGCCGGGGGGCCCCAGGGGGCCGTGGCAGGATGGGAAAGGATGCCAAAGGCGTCGCTGTGTGTTCTGGCCACGCTCCACCCCCGGCATGGGAGAGTCTGCCCTTGTGAGTTTCCCGCTGATAGTGCCCGTTGTATACCAGCCCCCAGCCTGGGTGCCCCAGAGACAGCAAAGCTGATTTTCTGCTCTGCTGAAAGTGGGCAGATAAGACAAATTCCGAGTCGTGCACAAATCATTCTATAAACACGGAGCTGTTCTCTGAAAATAGACGCACGGAGGAGGGAGACTCAGGGACAGGGGCTTGAATCAGGGGAGGCTTCCTGGAGGAGGCGACATATAAGCTGAGACCCAAAGGAAGAACAGTAGTTGCCTGGGAGACAAAGGGTGAAAGTTGTTCTAGGGAGCAGCCAGAAGAGACCTGAGGGCCAGGAGGGGCTGCGTGCATTTGAGGACTTCCGAGATGGGGGGAAGGCCAGCGAGGGGAGGGTTACAGCGATGGCTTTGTCATTTGTGCCACTAACAAACTCCTCAGACCGGGTAATTTATAGAGAACAGAAATGAATTTTCCTTACTGTTTCGGAGGCTGGGAAGTCTGAGATCAGGGTGTCAGCAGGGTGGTTAAGGCACCGGACACTCCCACGTGGCCAACCATGGTTCGAATCCCAGACCTGCAGGCTTGCTTTCTCACTTTTTCTTTCTCTCTGTGTCTCTCTGGTCAAAAGTTTAAAAAATAAATGAATGAATGAATACGTAAATAAAATTAAAAATAAACAATTCTTTTAAAAAAACAAATAAAAATTGGGACCAGCAGTTGGCATAATGGCCATGTCATTGGACTCCCATGTAGTCGACCGCAATTCGAGTCCCGGACCTGGTGGCTTAAACTCACGCCGGGCGCGTGTGCGTGTGTGCCCAAGATCCCGAGAGGAGAATGGAGGAGAAGGGATTGCGGCGTGGCCATCCCCCCTGGGGGGTGATTTCTCGCTTTCTGTCTCTCTGTCTCTCTCTGTCTGGCGAGTGCACACGCCCTATAGCAAACACCTCTTGAATAAATAAATAAATAGAAATGGCATTTCTCGGCCGGGTCGGGAGAGAACGAACCTGGCTGGGTCCTTGGGCGGGAGGTGAGGCCGAGCTCTGAGAAGCCCTTTCTTGAGGGCCTTAACCCTGTCGGCGGAAGCCCTCCCAGCCTCCCAGCCCTTCCCAGGCGCCACCTGCGTGCACTAATGTGACGTGGAATTCTCAGCACGTGGGCTGGGGGGGCGCTCCCCGGCACAGCAAGGCGTCCAGGGGCCACGTGAGAGCCATGGAAGGCGGCCTGGAGGCGCCCCCTACTCTTAGCAGATACTGGGGGGAGCCGCCCCACTCCCCAGCGCTGGCTGCAGACAGCTGGCTCCGGCCAGGGCCAGGGCCGGGGCGTGTCTCCCCTGCAGGGTCAGCTCGGCCCAGCCAGGCTGCTGGGTGCCCCTGGCCCACCTGAGGCCGCCCCCTGGCAGCCCTCACTCCTCGCTCCCAAGGCCCCGGGGGTGGGGAGAGCCCCGGACAGCTCACCTGTGCTCACCAGCGGCCTCGCGGGCACCTGCCTCCCGGTCTCCACCCCAGGCTCCCTGGGAGGCCGCCCCCGACCGCCTGCTCCTGACAGCGGCCTGCTTTTCCATCGCTCCGATACCCGTCTCTGCGTGTGCGGCGGGGTTGGGGGGCAGGGGGCTGAGGGCACGCGGGGTTCTGGGCGCTGTTCAGCCAACGTCCCGGAGGTCTGTAACTAGTCCAAATCGGCAAGTTAAAAAAAACAAAAAACAAATAAAACGAAGATGTGATTAGCCCAGGATTAAGGGAGACTCTTGGGGAAAACCGAGACATTCGTTTTCTTTTTTCCTTTTCCTTCCCTCCCACAAAAACGCCCCGGGACTGTTTGGGTGGAGAGCTGGGTGTGCGGAGGTGCACCCGGGATTCGGGCCGCTCACAGGCCGAGGCAGGAGGGTGCAAGTCTGAGGCCAACCTGGGCACGGCAGTGAGACCCTGCCTCTTAAAAAAAAAAGAAAGAAAGAAAAGAAAACATGGGCCAGCAGGTGGCGTGGTGGTTAAGGCCCCGGAGTCCCACATGGCTGACTTCGGTTCACGTCCCAGACCCAGCGGTTTGAAAATCAGAGTGCCGGTGCGTGCCCGAAATCCTGCGAGGAGAAAGGAGGAGGGACTGCAGCGTGCCTGCCCTCCGGGGGTGACTTCTCACTCTCCCCTCCACCTCCTGCGAGGGTGTGAGATTAAACGGGACTGACGACAGAGAAAGCAAATTGGGTCTTTTCTGCTCCTTTATTTTTATTGTTTAGAGATTTCTGCTATAGGGCATGTGCACTCGCTTGACAGACACACAGAGATAGAGACAGAAAGCGAGAAATCACCCCCCGGGGGGATGGCCACGCCGCAATCCCTTCTCTTCCATTCTCCTCTCGGGATCTTGGGGGCACACGCGCCCGGTGTGAGTTTAAGCCACCGGGTCCAGGACGCGAACCGCGGTCGACTACGTGGGAGTCCAGCGACATAGCCATTACGTCATCTGCTGATCCCTGAGAACATTTTTAAGACACGAAAGACTTACCACACAATCCAGGAGCTGGGGCCGGGGCACCCCAGAGAAATGGACGTTTCTAACGTCCGCGCAAAAACCTGCTTACAGATGTTCGGGGGCCGGTACGGCCCCCGAGCCACGAGCGGGTTGGACAGGTGGGTGGCGCCATGACTGTCAGCCGGCTGGGCCGTGGGCTAGCACTCAGTCCAGGAAAAGGACAGGCCACGGCGACTCACCACACCTGGCTGAGCCTCCGGGCCCGGAGCTGGGTGAGTCAGCGGGTCTCCGAGCGCAGGGCCGGTCAGGCCGCCCCTGGAACAAGGCCACGACAGCGCGGAGGAGAGCCCAGGGGCTTCCCGGGTGGGAAGCGGCCGCGCAGTGACGTGCAGGGTCGTTTCGGGGAGGCCTTGTGAGCATAGGCGGTTACAAGGATTCACACAGCGACAAATTCCCCGGGCCAGAGACATTGTATCTATGTCAATGTCCTCGTTTCCATAATGGGTCACAGTGACAGGAAACGCCGTCACCGGGAGACCGAACGCTTTTCTCGCCAACAAACTAATAATAATTTCAAAATCATGTTTTTTTCTTCAGAGATTCTTGCTATAGGGGATGTGCATTCACCAGAGAGACAGAGAGAGACAGAGAGACAGAAAGTGAGAAATCACCCTCCCCCCCCAGGGGGATGGCCACACCACAATCCCTTCTCCTCCATTCTCCCCTCAGGATTTTGGGCACGCAGGCGCATGTACCTGGCATGAGTTTCAAGTCACTGGGTCTGGGACTTGAACCGTGGTCGACCGTAGGAGAGTCCAGCGCCTTAACCACTATGCCACCTGCTGGCCCTACATTGTTTTTTTTTTTTTTGTAAAGGACATACTGAGGTCTGTGGTTCTTACACAAGCCTTCCAACAGCATGTTTCAAAACTGTTTTGCACCAAGATGAACTTACCCTTTTTAGAGCGGGGCACGCGCCTCCCGCCCCGCGGGGCCTGGTGTCGCTGCAGTCCTCTCTCCTCCGTGTCAGAATTTTGGACAGGCCTGGTGAGGTCCTCAAGTCCCCGGGGCGAGATTTGAACCATTAACTGCCTTTTCCAACCAAGTCGTTTAAGTCCCCTTGCAGAGATCAACTTCTTTAACCAACACCCAAGCAGAGGCCAGGGCTGTCCTGGGAGACCTCGGAGACCCCAGCACCAAGTCCGGGCCAGCTCAGGGACCCCCAAGCTCGCCCTGGCGCCCAGGTCCAGCCCGCGGGGACTGCACGGTCCGACGTCGCCTCCTGCAGCCTCCCTGGCCGGAGCGGACGCCCCTTCCCCCGCCCGCGCTCACCGCTCTGGCAGCTCGCGCGCCCTCTGCTGGCTGGTGGCCGCGGCGCCAGGCCGAAGCTGGTCGAGGCCACGTGACCGACGCCTGCAGGACTTCCTCCGCCAGGCAGACGCCGGGGGCTGCTCCCGCTCAGACCGGCTCCTCGTGCGCGCTAGTCCTCCTGCCAGAGCGCCCTTTCCCCATCAGTCTGCCCGCGCTTTCAGCTCCCATCTGAGTCCCAGCTGGTCGGGGCCACAGGTGGCCTGGAGGGTCAGGCAGCTGGACCCACGTGACTGACTGTGGGTTCGAGGACCAGATCTGGCGGCTTGAGAAACACACCAGGTGCGTGTGCTTGTGTGCCCAATATCCTGAGAGGAGAATGGAGGAGAGGGGATTGAGGCTGGCCCTCCCCGACCCCGAGGGGGTGATTTCTCACTTCCTCGCTCTCTGGGGAGGGTAAACACCTGCTAGCAAGTGAAGAACAGCAAAAGTGACCACAAACAGACCCAAAGTACAGCTTTCTGTGTGACCGTTTCAGGTTTCGTTCGACTACAAATCGTCTTTGAGTGACTCACGGGAAATATGTATTATGGGGCCGGCAGGTGGCGTGGTGGATAGAGGCACTGGGTTCCCATGTGGCCAGTCGTGGTTCGAGTCCTGGACCTGGCGGCTTGCTTCTCACTTTCCCTCTCTCTCCCTCTCTCTTTCTCTCTTTTTGGAGAGGTATTTGCTATAGGGCACGTGCGCTCACCAGAAAGACAGAGAGAGACAGAGAGACAGAAAGCGAGACATCACCCCCCCAGGGGGGATGGCCACGCTGCAATCCCTTCTCCTCCATTCTCCTCTCAGGATCTTGGGCACGCACGCACATGTGCCCAGTGTGAGTTTAAGCCACTGGGTCTGGGACTCGAACCGCGGTCGACTACATGGGAGTCCAATGATGTAGCCATTACGCCAACTGCTTGTCCCTCTCTCTCTCTCTCTCTCTAATCTCTTTCAGGTCAAATAAAAATAAAAGTAATGATAAGATAGAATGAAACAAATAAGTAATTGTTTTTTTTAAAAAAAAGAAAATACATATTATGACAAAACTATGCATGGATTTCAGGATTCTTTATACCAAAATACATTGCGTGGGCTAGAATTGAGGCAGTGAACACTAACTGAGCTACGCAGCCAGGACACAGCGAGAGAAGGGCTTATCACGTTAAAGACCAGGACAGGAAGGCTTCCTGGAGGAGATCACGTCCATGTTGATGACCGCAGGACACACAGCTGGGAGACAGGTAGAATGAGGGGCCGGGTGTCCCGGACAGAGGAGGCGAGTGTGGGAACCTCTGAGTGGTCTCGCCTGTGTATAAGGCAGGGGGCAGGCACAAAAAGCCACACCAAAGACCCTGGAAAGCATCTTCCGGATAGCTTAGACTTTACCCTGGGGCCACAGGGAGCCACGGAAGGTTACTGAGCAAGAGAAGACACAGCTTTGGGGTGGGGTGGGCTCCACCCTTCTCGGGTTCTGATCCTCCATCACCGCCCCCCACAGGCAGCCTTAGGGGCCCCCAGCCCCACTCCGGCCTGCTCTGTCCCCCGGCTCTGCTCCGGTGGCTCCTACACGCCAGGCGGAGGCCGACAGCGGGGCAGAGGTCACAAGCGCCCCTCTGCCAGGCTGACCCACGCGGGAAGGGTCCGGGTTTGTCGCTGGAGACCTCCCAGAATGCACCAGGCACGCGGGGCCCATGAGCAGGGTTGGCTGAGGCTGGGGGACGCCCCAAATCCTGCAGAGATGGAGAAGTGGAGGAAAAGGGGGTGCGGCGTGACTGCTCCAACAGGAGAGTGCTTTCTCTGTCTGGTAAGTGTACGCAGGCTTCCTGGGTAACGTACACGTGCATGTGTGTGCATGTGCGTGTGCGTGCATCTGTGTGTGTGTGTGTGTGTATTTTAAGGTTTTGCCATAGGGCATGTCCTCTTGGCAGAGAGGGGAGAGAGACATAGAGACAGAAAGCGAGAAATCACCCCCAGGGGGGATGGTCACGCCGCAATCCCTTCTCCTCCGTTCTCCTCTCGGGATCTTGGGCACGCGCCCAGCGTGAGTTTAAGCCACTGGGTCTGGGACTCAAACCTTGGTCAGCCGTGTGGGTGCCTAGTGTCTTAACCGCCACGCCGCCGGCTGGTCCCCTATGTATGGAGATCGGTGATGCAGAAGCTGGGCCGGTCTGTTTAGCCTCAGAGCAGACCGACTCAGGGCCCCTGGGCCCAGCTGCCTGAAGATGTAGTCAGAGGGCGGCAGGCCCCACCTCGGCCTCGGCCTCGGCCCCGCCCTTGGTCCCGCCCCACACTCGGCCCCGCCCTCGGCCCCGCCCTCGGCCCCGCCCCGCCCTCGGCCCCGCCCTCTACCCCGCCCCGCCCGTGCAGGTGCCGCGGACTCCGGAGACCTGGAACAGAAACAGACGCGCAGCAAACACCTTTTAATTCGACGGCCCACGCGGCCGAGGAGATTATTAGTTTTCTGTAAGATCTGATTCAATTAATTAGTTCCAAAATATCAGCCTATCCAGGCAAGCGAAGGAAAACAGAGATAAATCCCAGCCCAACCTTGCTTCATCTTTTAAAGGCAATTAACTCTTAGTTATTAGCTTTTAATTAGGGAGTAATAATGGCCTCATTAATACACTTTATGATATTGTCACCAGACAGCTGTTCCGAACAGACCCTGTTATCAGATGGCGGTGGCCCCCGTGTCAACAGTGCTTATTCCAGCTGACGCCAGGGCTCCAGGGCTTCCCTCTGCCCCTTCTCCAGGGCCTGCAGGGCTGGGCCACCTGCTGCCTGCTCCTGCCACGGTGACCCTCCTCCAGTGCCCCCCCTCCGGGCCGCGAGGGTCTCCTGATTTCCAACCCTGTCCCCGGCAGTACCAGCTGCACCCCCAGCCCCCGGCTCACCCAGAGCCAGCCACACCTGCTGCTGTGGGCGTCCTCAGCCACCCTCCCCACCCTCGGTCTCTGCTCTCCAATGAGGTCAAGGTCAGGAATTGCTTTTTTTTTTGAGAGAGGTTTTAGCTTTCTGTCTTTCCGCGTGCATTCTCCGGGGAGATGGCCACGTATAGTCCCTTCTCCATTCTCCTCTCGGGATTTTGGACACATTAGCACACATCCCCGCCATGTTTCAAGCCGCTGGGTCTGGGACTTGAACTGTGGTCAGCCACGTGGGAGTCTAGTGCCTTAACCCACCATGGCACCTGCCGGGCCCCCAGCTGCTTGCTTTTTCCATCTTTTTTCCTTAGTCATGATAGAGCGTGAGCACAAGCGAGAGGCACCCCCATGGGGCTGCGTGCCCCGAGGCCTCTCTCCAGGCTCACGCCCGTCTCAGGCTGACCGGGTGGGGCATTTAAACGCGGGGGACGTGTGGAGTCCGAGCAGCCGTGACCCCTGGGCCATGAGCGGGCCCACAGCTGTCTTTGGAGAAACCCCACGCTTGGCACTCGCCGGCTGCTAGTGGTTAAGGCGCCGGGTCCCACGTGGCCAACCACTCAGAGTTCAGGTCTTTGGACCGGTGGCTTAAAAAACACGCCTGGGGGAACCAGCAGTTAGCGTAATGGCTATGTCGCTGGACTCCCCTGTAGTTGACCGCGGTTCGCGTCCCGGACCTGGTGGCTTAAACTCACGCCGGGCGTGTGTGCGTGCGTGTGTCCGTGCCCAAGATCCCGAGAGGAGAATGGAGGAGAAGGGATTGCGGCGTGGCCATCCCCCCTGGGGGGTGATTTCTCGCTTTCTGTCTCTCTGTCTCTCTCTGTCTGTCTGGCGAGCGCACGTGCCCTATAGCAAAAACCTCTCCAAAAAAAGAAAAAAAAAAGAAAGAAAGAAAGAAACTCATGCCAGGCACATGTGTGTGCGTGCCCAAAATCCCAGGAGAAGATGGAGGAGAAGGGATTGTGGTGGGGCCATGACCCCCACCCCTGGGCGGGGAGTGATTTCTTGCCTTTTGTCTCTCTGGTGAGTGCATGTGCCCCATGGCAAAAAAAATCTCTCTTAAAATAACAAAACAAAACAAAACAAAAAAGACACTGGATGAGTGTGTGTGTGTGTGTGTGTGTGTGTGCCCCAAATCCCAAGGGGATGGAGGAGGAGGAGTTACGGCGTGGCCATCCGCCCCAGGGGGTGACTTCTCTGGCAAGCACAGCTGCGTTGTAACAAAAACTTCCAGAATGAGGATACAATGAAAGTGTCTGCGTGCACAGGTGTCCTGCGTGCACAGGTCTGCAGGTGAACGCAGAGGAAGAGGGAGAGCCGTGACAGCACTGAGGCCAGCCCAGGCTGAGTAGTTACGTGGTCTGAACCCCGCGGGCCTTGAACACGGGTGTTTACCTCCCTCGTCCTCAGCTTCACAAGACCCACCTCACAGGGTCTTTGCTGGGCTCGGAAGAAAAGTCACTATAAAAATGCAAAGTGGGGCCGGCAGGTGGCGTGGTGATTAGGGTGCTGGACTCCTACATAGTCGACTGTGGTTCGAGTCCCGGACCTGGTGGCTTGCTTTCTTGCTTTCCCTCTCTCTCTCTGTCCCTCTCTGGTCAAATTAAAATAAATAAATGAAGTTAAATAACATAATTTAAAAAAAAAAAAAAAAAAAAAAAAAACAACCACACACACAAACTGGGGCCAGACGGTGGTATGGAGGTTAAGGGGCTGGATCCACGTGTCAGATTCCATGGGTCACGCTGGGTGTGTGTGCCCAAATCCGGAGAGGAGGATGGTGGGGAAGGGACGTGGCCCCACGCCAGCTGCTGGCCCTCGACCGGATGCGTTTGCCCCTCCTGAACCTGGGTGAGGTAACCCAGTTCTGGCGGTTCTGGGGTGGGGCTGACAGACCGGATTGCAGGGGACTCCAGGGAAGCCAGGTGTGGGGGTTCCGGGCCCCCACTATTGGCCTCACAGAAGCCCTGGCTCAAGTCGCCGGGGTGGGGGGTAAAGTTCCCTTACCCTAGTGTTAAGGGATCTGGGTCCCACATGGTGACTGTGGTTCAAATCCCAGCCCCAGTGGCTTGAGCAACACCAACCCCGTGGTTCTCACGGCAACCCCGAATGAGACAGAGAGGCCGTGCTGGGGCCTGGGGAGGGGAGGGTGTTGCAGAGGCCGCTGTGGAAGGCCCTGTGGGGTCCCAGCACCTGGGCCTCTGTGTTGAGCAGAGCTGGTGGGCAGGGCCGTCTGTCCCTGTCTCCCACCCTCTGTTGGCCGTCCCTGGCCCTGTCCCCGAGGCTGTGGCTAGCAGGCTGGGAAGGAGGCTGAGCAGGGAGGGGCTGGTGCGAGGACACTCAGTGTTCCGAGCCCTGCCGCGCGGCCACCCTGTCACCCCTCGGGGCACCATGGCAGCACATGACTCCTACTTTCTCCATTAACAGAGCCCAAGCGCTGAGCAAAGCTAGCTGTGAAGAACGCTGGTTGGTGTCCCTGGGACCAGCTTTCTGTGCTGGCTTCGGGGTCCAGGGTGACAGGGACACCTCTGCTGACCGGCCCTGTGCGGGGACTGGGCGGCAGGCGGGCAGGTGGGAGGAGTGTCCGGGAGGGCGGGTTCCGGGGCTGGCCCTGAGGGGAGGGGGCGGGCGCAGACCCGCACAGCCACCATGAAGGCGTGGGCGCGGGCGGGCCCAGTGCAGAGCCGCACAGGGCCACACCCATGGCGCTGCCTGAAGGTGGCAGGGGTGCAGGGTGGGTGGGGGCACGCAGGGGTTCGAGCCCTGAGCTGGGGGCCGGGGCTTGTATGTCAAGTGCAGACTGTCCCCCAGCCGTCGGGCCCCAGTGAGAGCGACAGGTGCTGGGGCAGAGGACGCGGGTCCGTGACTGCCAGGAGGACGGGGAGCCGGCCTGCGGCCTGGTGGTCGAGGCGAGGGCTGACGGTGCCGGGCACGTGTGTGTGTGTGTGTGTGTGTGTCCTGGGGAACGCCGGGCACGTGTGTGTGTGTGTGTGTGTGTGTGTGTGTCCTGGGGAACGCCGGGCACGTGTGTGTGTGTGTGTCCTGGGGAACGCCGGGCACGTGTGTGTGTGTGTGTGTCCTGGGGAACGCCGGGCACGTGTGTGTGTGTTCTGGGGAACGCCGGGCACGTGTATGTGTGTGTGTGTGTGTGTGTTCTGGGGAACGCCGGGCGTATGTGTGTGTGTGTGTCCTGGGGAACGCCGGGCACGTGTGTGTGTGTGTGTGTGTGTGTGTGTCCTGGGGAACGCCGGGCATGTGTGTATGTGTGTGTGTGTGTGTGTGTGTGTGTGTGTGTTTGTGTCCTGGGGAACGCCGGGCACGTGTGTGTGTGTGTGTGTGTGTCCTGGGGAACGCCGGGTGTGTGTGTGTGTGTGTGTGTGCACGCGTGTGTTCAGATCCCAACGGGAGGGAGTGGAGAAGGGACCATGGCGTGACCGCAGGCACACGACCTCTGGCAGTCCCAGCACAGGGGAGGGCGGCCCCGGAGACTGAGGGCTAGGAGGCCAGCGGGTGAGGGGACAGCCGGGCAGCGGGGGTACCTCGGTCCAGGCTACTCGGGGAAGTCAAGTCCCCCGGAGGCCGAGCCTGCCCAGGGCCCTCCGAACATGGCCTCGGGGCCTCACGCTGGGCCCCACGCGCTCGGCGTTCTGCTCCCTGCTGGGGACGTGCCCTCTGGACCCAGCACTGTGCTGGCAACTCCGAAGCCTCCCGGGCCCACGACTTCTCGGAGATCTTGCGTTTGAACCTGACCCACTGCTTCCGGGAGCAACGGCCTTCGGGTGGCCCCTGGGTGCCCCCAGCTCCTAACCTGTCTGCAAACCCCGGCTGCTCGGCCTGGCCTGTGCCTTCTCACTACACCTGGCCTGTGAGCGGGTCGGGGCGTCTCTCTAGGGCTCCCACCTCCCTTGCTCAAGGCCGGGTCCTGCTGCAGCCCGCCAGCCTCCCCGCCCTCCCGTGCCCGGCTCTGCTCTCCCCATGCGTGCCAGGCGGGCCGGCCCCAGGCCTCTGCTCCGCTGTTCCGTCTGCGTCTGTGGCCCCCGGGGCTCCCTCGCAAACCCGTTTCCAGGGGCCACGGCAACCCCCAGCAGCACGCACTCCTGACTGCCCTGACACTCCATCTAGCTGCCTTGCCCAGCAGGGGCTGCTGGGGCCAGGTCCCCAGGGCCACCGCAGGGCCTGGGACATGCTGGGTGCTGTCGGGGCTCAGCCTCCTGAGGGTCACAAGACCCCACTCCCAGCCCCACCATACACAAAGATCCAGGGCTCAGATGTCACCAGAACCGGGTCGACACTGGGAGGGGAGAGGGACACGGGGGTTGTGCTGCCACCCCTGCCCGATCTGGACAGTAGGGGGTGGGCGCGGAACCCCGCGGGGCCCCAGCCACCATCGGGAGGCCCCACGTCTGCCGAGGAGCGCGCCCTGCAGCCCTCCCGCCGGGAGGAATGAAGACACCTGCGAGGGTGCGGCTTCGCAGTGCTCACAGCCTTTAATTCATTATGAACCTAGAGGCAGGGGAGGCAAAATACAGCGTCCGTCATCTCGGGGGCAGCGGGGCGGGGCTCCGTTTGTCCGCTCTGCGCAGAGACACCCTTGGGGAAGCGGTGTTTCCGGGACGCCGGCACCCCACGGGCACTGGAGACGCCGTGCCATCGGCCGGCCGCCCCTCCCCGGGGCCTGCTTCATTTTATTCTCTTTACAATATAAATAGCGTTTCCGAACTACATATGAACACCTTGAGGGCAGCGCGGGGCGGCCGCGGCATGCCTAGGGAGCCCCCACATCCGGGAAGCCCACCAGACCCCAGCACGGAGGCCAGGTCCCCCGGCCTGCACCCTCTCCACCTCCCTGCGCCCCGGCCTGGCAGCTGTCAGGACTCTCAGGAACACCGTCGGTGCAGGCGGCTCGCCCCCCACCCTCCCGGGAAGGGACGCTGCTGGGACAGGGCCGGCTCTGGGAGGGGCACGGCAGGCCAGGGCTGGACTGGGGCCGCGCCCCTCCCTCCTAAAAAGCATGTTTTTCTCACCCATTCAACCCATGCAGTCAAGATGAAAGCAGGGACTCCCTGCCCAGGGGAGCCCCGAATCCTCATGTCCTAGAGGACACGGGAGGGTGGGGGCAGAGGATGACGACGCCCCGGGCCCCCAGCCTCACCGGCCCCGTCGGCACCGAGGGGCCACCCTCTCCCGGGGCCTGGAAGAAGCACTGCCACCTTGGTGTGGCTGATGCCGCCCTGGAGAGGAGGCCTGGATGGAGAAGACCGGAGAGAGTGCATTTCACAAGGTGCGTGCAGGGCAAGGAGGCCAGGGCCCCGCAGAGTTCGCTGCCCACACACGGGGCCGCCGCCCAGAACCGGCCGCCTCCTGCCGTGGCCAGAGGTGGCGGTGCTGGCCACCTGGACCTCGGCGAGCCTGCGAGCGAGATTCAGGCTCGAGGAAGACCATCAGCAACGCCTCGGGTTGCTGGCGGGCGACAGAGCGTCCAGGCCGCCGCCGGGTCTCCTGACAGCCACCACGTCACCTCCAGCCACCGCCTGCTTCTGTCCCTGCCCACTCGATAGACAAATAAGATTTTAAAACAGCAACAAACAAAAAACGAGATGCTTTTATCTCAGCGCATCTGGTTCTGAGAAAGAACCTCTTGGTTTTGTTCTGCTTTGTTTTTAAAGCCACAAATCTAGAAAACAACTTTGGGGGTTTTTTGCTTTTCTTTGTTTTCCTTTTTTTCTTGCCTTTTTTTTAAAACAACATGTATTTATAGAAAGAGCCTCACAAAGGTGACGTATGTACAGAAGTCACGGTCCCCACGGCTGCTCGGTCCGCGACGCGGTAGCACCTTTTCGAGAAGAGAAGCTTACATGGTTTAAAAATCTGAGGAGGTGAGGCGCGAGCCCCGGCCGCCCGAGCCGCCGGCCTGCTCCCTGAGTCCGGGCCGCGGGCCGGCTCCTGCTGCTCCTGCCGCCCGGGCGGGCGCCGTGGCGGCGTGGAGGTAGCCTCTTGGGCCGGGAGGCGAGGACAGGAATTCACAGCAAGCAATCGCCCGGGCCCGCCGTGGCCTGCCTGGCTGGGCCGAGGGGCCTTAGAAGGATGCTCCGGGCCGGCCCTGCGCCTGCAGGAGGCTGTCCACGAACGCCAGGTAGTCCGGGCCCCGCCCCGAGTCCTCAGCGGCCACAGGGGTGCCCACCCGAGGGCGCTTGGCGGCCTTGGCGTCCTCTCCCGAGAGGGCGGGCTCCTGCGGCGCCCCCGTGCTGAGCGACTGTGGAGACCAGAAGCACAGTGGTTAGCGCGGCTCCGCGTGAGCCCCCGAGACCGACTGTGCGTACACGGCAGCCGTGGGCGGGTGGGGTGTCTGCCAGCCACGGCCCTGACGCCGGACGGCCTGTGCACCTGGAGAGCACCTGGAGACCTGCCGCCACCCAGGGACGGGCGCACCCTCAGGCCTCGCCTCTCCCGTGCCTTGGGTGGGGGCACCCCTCTGCTGAACCCCACCTTCGCAGTCACAGAGAAAGGCCACGGCAGCGGGGGGCTGCCCACAGCCTCCGCGCCCACGTGCCCCTTCGGTGGGGTCAAGTCGGCGGGCTCGTGGGTTAGCTGCCGGCCGGGGCACCGCGCACCGTGCTCTGGGGTGTGACCATGGCACGCGGTGTCAAGTGCTCACAACGCACCGGCGGGTGGCGGGCGGCACGGGGTCCGGGCAGCGCCAGGAGCTCTGGCTGGCCCAGCTACTGGGCTCCTACAGGGCGGCCAGGAAGGCGGGCCGGGGACCTGGGGGCCAGCAGGTGCGCTGGGGGCGGGAGTCACGGGTCAGCGGGGCTGACGAGGGTCAGTCACACGCCCACCTCTGGGGGTGAAGGGCCCAGGCAGACACTCACCAGCCGTGACCGGACCCGCTTGGGGAGCTCCTCCTCCAGAGTGAAGATGTCACCGCGCTTCACCGTCAGCTGGGACCCGTCCTCAAACTCCACCTGCGGGGACGGGGGCGGGGGGGGCACGGTTCTCAGGGCGGGGCCGCAGCGCTGCTGCCCAGGCCCTGGCACCCGAGGCGCTCGTGCTGGACGCAAGGCCCGAGCACAGGGGGCCTGCTGGAGGCCGCCTGGAGCCTGGCTGAGGCTCTCGCCCTGCCTGCTGGTCACCGCCTGCAGCCCCCGACGGTCAGGCTGCGGGCCGAGGGGCCGAGGGGCCTCGTCCCTGCCCCAGCTCAGGCTCACAGTGGGCAGAGCCGCCCGTCCCAGCAAAGACAAGCTGCAGGGTGAGGCGCGGGGAGGCCGGCGGGCGTGGGCGGTGGCACCAAGTGGGGTCGGCACAGGGGACCCTGGGAGGCCCCTCTGCGACCTGCGTGCCATCTCGTGCCATCTCGTGGAGGCCCCCTGCACGGCGAGGCCGACGGGGACGGACACACGCACGTCCACCAGGGAAGGTGACGGGCCGACACCCAGGCCGAGGGCCGCCCTGCTCGGGGACTGGGGGCCACTGCGGAGGGCGCGTTGTGAGTGTGGGAGCTCCGGTGCTGACAATGCCCGCGGGGAGACTTGGGGCAGCCGGCTGGGCCGCGGGCCCTCGCCCCGGGGCCCTCCATGGCCACTGACTCCTACAGGGATGGGCAGGGACAGGGCATCTGGCCGCAGGGAGCAGAGGGGCCTGGCCGGGGGAGGAGGGCTGGTCTGAGTCCCCACGAGGGTGCACAGGCAGCTGGTCACCTCGTGGCCCTGGCCTTTCCAGGGCAGCGCAGAGCAGGGCCTCTTCCCCTCCGCACCCGGGCCAGGACCTGGCGCTGCCCCCGGCTGGGCGGAGTGCCTGGTTCTGGGGCTGCAGAGGCTGAGCCCCTCTGGCCGGGCCGGCCTCCGCTCGGGCGCCGCACGCTGCGATGCAATCACACAGAAAAGCGGCTCCCCGGGAGGGCAGAGCGAGCCCAGGAGCGGGAGGGAGCGAGCTCAGGTTTCTGGGTCAGACACGGGGAGATGCGCTCCAGATTCGGGATGGAGAGCGCCTCTCCACAGGAAGGGGAGGCTGCTCCAGCCGCGCCACGGTCAGGCAGTTCGGGAAATGAGCAGAGATTGGTTCTTAGATTGGCTTTCTCCCCGAGGTCTCCCTGGAACTGGCACTTCAACTGCGTCTCCAAGGGGTGGGTTTGTAAGTGGCTTTTATAAAAACGTCTTGAGAAAGCCAGTTTCACGCACGGCTGTAAGAAACCCGAGGGGCTGAGTGAGACGCACACCACCAGTGGGCCACGCTGGGCTCTGGGCTCACGGCTCACAGGCCTCGCGGCACGCCTGGGCCTGGGGTATGTGCGCGGACAGGCCCGCTGGGGCGGGGTGGGGCGGGCACCCAGACCCTGGTGCAGGGCCATTTGTCCCCTGCCAGCAGGTGAAATAAACTTAGAAGAAATACAGAAGGAGGAAAGGCTGGGACCAGCAGTTGGCGTAACGGCCATGTCGCTGGACTCCCATGTAGTTGACTGTGGTTCGAGTCCCGGACTCGGTGGCTTAAACTCATGCCGGGCGCGTGTGCGTGCGTGCCCAAGATCCCGAGAGGAGAACAGAGGAGAAGGGACTGCGGCGTGGCCATCCCCTCTAGGGGGTGATTTCTCGTTTTCTGTCTCTCTGTCTTTCTGAGTGAGCGCACGCACCCTATAGCAAAAACCTCTCCAAAAAACAAAAACAAAAAGGAGGAGGAGAGGCTGATGCTGGCCTGCAGTGATGAGCTGCTCAGGAGAGGCCGGGCCACACGAAAGGGTTCGAATCTCCGCCTGGTCAGCCTGGGACTCTGGGCACGCGCATGAGTGCCGAGACCAAAGGCCTGGAGGAAGGGGTCACGGCGTGAGCAGTCTTGTGGGGGTGGCTCTGCCGTCGCGCACCCTCTGCGTTTACACACGTGCTGACAGCACACGGGGGGAGATGGAGGGCGGTGGCGCCCCGCCCCCGGGGCCTTCTCACTCTCTTCCCCTCTTTTCTGTCTCTCTCCAGCCAGAGCATGAATCCTCCAGCAACTCCAAAATAAAGTGGACTTTTCCTTCCACGAGTGAGAGACAGAGAGACAGCGTCCCAGCAGGGTCCTGGGACCCTGGCCCGCCCAGGTCACAGGCACGCATGTGTGGGTGAATGGCAGGAGGGCTCCAGATGCACGTCTAGGACCAGCCCTGCCCTGTGATGCTGCGTGGGCACGCAGAAAGAGAGAGAGACAGAGAGACAGAAAGCGAGAAACCACCCCCCAGGGGGATGGTCACGCCGCAATCCCTTCTCCTCCATTCTCCTCTCGGGATCTTGGGCACGCACGCACACGCGCCTGGCGTGAGTTTAAGCCACCGGGTCCGGGACTCGAAGCGCGGTCGACTACGTGGGAGTCCAGCAACATAGCCAGTACACCAGCTGCCGGTCCCTGGTCACTGTGTTCTGTAAGGGTGACTTGATGTCCAAGGTCTGAACTCGACGTCCACCAGGACCCTGGGGCAGGCCCTGATGCAGGCGGGCAGGAGGCAGCGCAGAGCCCCTCAGAGGGCCCCTCTTCCTCCCAGAATAAAACCCAACCTGGCCCGGCCCACGGCCTAGTGTCCAGGGAGCTGGACCCCCCGTGGCCGCCTGCGCTCCAGGCCGTGGTGGACTGAGACACTCAGGGTGTGTGCGTGTGCCCCGGGTCCTGACAGGACCGAGATGGAGGAGAGGGGCCGTGGCCTGACCACGCCCAGGGGAGCATTCTTCTCCCGTCTGCGGAGTGCACACACCGTCTGGCAATTACAAAAGCATGCCTGGGGTGAGGCGGGGGCTGAGGTTGGTGTGGCCCCAGGGCCCCGTGCTGCCGAGCGTGCAACCCCAAGGTCAGGGAAAGACAGCGAGGAAGGGATGTGGTCAGAGAAGTGGCACCCAGGGCACGTGGCCGCAGAGCTCACGGTGGCAGCGCCTGTGGCGCGAGGAGGCGTGGTTACGGGACAGCAGGCGTGGGGCCGATCGCTTAGCGACGTTACAGGCAATCCACGTCCTGCGGGTCCCACGACACCCAGAGACGGGGAGATGTCTGCAGAGGGGCCATCAGACACTCGAGCCCCTCAGCGTAAACAGCGGCGGCCCGAGCTCGGGGTCCGGTGCGGGCGATGGCTGGGCGATGGCTGGCCTCCGCGCCCTGCCGGCCCGAGCCTGCCGCAGCCCCGACGCTGGCCCGCTCACCTGGTAGATGTGGCTGGTCGTGGAGGAGATGAACCTGGCCCTGTAGAGGTTGCCGTCGGCCCACCGGAGCTCCACCAGCTCGCCCTCGGGAGGGGGGCCCAGCCGGACACAGTCTCTGCTCTGCAGGGGGACAGGGGGCGGTCGCACGGCCACTCCGCCGCAGGGCACAGCCCGGACACCCGGCCTCTCGCCCCTCCCTGTGTTGGCGGTGCCCCGGCCGGTTTGGGGAGGCTCACCGTGACGCTCTCGGGGTACACGTTGTCGCTGTAGGAGCCGTCATCGAAGTTGACCTCGTAGAAGGTCTGCGTGGTGGTGCCGATGACGCGGCAGCGGTAGTACAGGCCGTTGCGGCTCTTGGTGATGACCACCTGGCCCAGGGACACGGCCCTCAGCAGCTGTACCTGGGAGGGCGGGCAGCCGTCAGCGGTGGCGGGCATGGCGGGGCGGGCGGGGCGTGGTGGGGCGGGGCGCAGGCACTCACGCTGTGGCCCCCCGACTTGTGCTTCAGGCAGGTGATGGAGACCACGTAGGGCCAGTCGTCCGGCTCCATGAGCACGCCGGCGGCGTGGGCGCAGGTCACGTGGAAGGACGTGGAGCAGTGCTCGTAGGAGCACTGGATGCAGGCGCCCGACACCTTCTTCATGTGCTTCCGGCAGTACACGCACTTCTGGGGGCACAGGGGGCAGCTCAGCCTGCCGCCGGGGCTGCCCGGGGACCCCCACCAAGCCACGGCCGTCCTGGCCCCCAGCCCCGCCCCGCCTGAGCCGCAGGTAGCCCGGAGCACCCCCAGACCTCCCAATGGGCCAGGCAGGGCTGGGCGTGGCGGGGCGTCCACACTGTGCCCGCCAGGGAGGACGAGGCCGTGGGAGGCCCCAGGGACATGCCCGAGATGGCGCCCACGCAGACGAGAAGCAGATTCGCGGCTGCCAGGTCAGGGCAGGGGAGTGACCACAGATGGACACAGGCCTCCCTGGGGTGAGGAGAGCACGCCGCCAGAACCCAGCCCACCTGGGGCCGCACGAACCCTGAGCCGTGTCCTTGAGGGTGGCAGGGCATGGCACGCCGGCCGGCCTCCTCGAGAGGCGTGGGAAGCCCTCCTCCAGGAGGGCCCTCTGGTCAGCGCCAGGCGAGCCCCTGGGTGCTGGCACGCCCACCACCCTGAGCACTTCTAGGCGGGGCCTTATCGCTCCAGAAACCGTGTTCCAAGCCGGATGGGCTCCGCGGCCAGAGCCCGACCGACGGTGACGCGATCTCACTATTCACCTGCCGAGAGCTAATCCTGCCAGCAGGGACAGCGCTGAGGCACGGCGCGTGAGACCTGTGCAGCCCAGTGCTGGCCCTCCAGGCCCAAGCTTCCCCAGCGGGCGCAGAGGTGAGCCCTGGAGGAGAGGCCCTGCCTCCATCTGGGGGCCCCTGGGAGGGCCAGCCGCACAGCCAGCGTCCCGACCGCAGTGCGGTTCACTCCGGCCTGAGGGGCAGCGCGTGACTCCCAGCCTCTGAGTCCCCAGGAACGTCCCCAGGTCCCCTCGGTCCACCTCATCGGGAGCCATGTGGCTGCGGCTCAGGCCCAGGACACAGGCTGCCCAGAGCCACCATGACGTCACAGCAGGCCCTGCCTCGCCCCCCATGTGGCCCCGTCCCCAAGCCTGGGTCTGGAAAGCCTGTGCAGGGCCGGATGGTGACAGTCACGGAACACACCACTCTGCAAGGCCAACCCGCACGGGGAGTCCCGGGCCCACACCCAGGCACACGCGGGCCGTCACTTGGGCGGGTCGCGGCACCAAGGCCTCTGAGGGTGCCATCTCTGTCTCATGAACTTGAGAGTGAGCACTCGGCCCACCCCGCCGGCTGGGTTCCAGTCCGCTTCCCCAGGTGTCCCTTCTCTGACGCAGAGGTTTGAGAGGGAGAAGAGGGCCACCACCTGAGGTCACCCGGGGTGGGCTGTGCTAAGCCCCCACACACCTAGGGGACACTGGCTGCCGCCAACCTGCTGCCACCTCCCGCGGCAGAAGCCCCTTCCTCTGCGCTCTGCGGAAGACACTCGTGTCCCTACAGCAGAACGCGGGACTGTGGGGCTCAGGAAGAGCTGGTTCGGTCTGCCTGCCCAGCTGCTACCCCGGAGCTCTCTCCCCCCGTCTGCCACCCCTCCTGGGCCTCCCACCTCTCTGGGCCGCAGTCAGGGGCTGAGCTCACGGGTGAGGCTACGGGGGCCTGGCCGCTGGCTCGCTAGGGTCACCTGTCACTCACTGGGGCCCTGGGCCCACAGAGCACCAGCCTGCGCCCGTGGCCTGCCGGCAGCCCCGGGAGCGGGTCGGGAGGCGGGCAGGAGCTGCCCGCTGTGCACCGTGAAGCTCCATTAAGCAGTACGAGTGAGCCCGGTGTAACCGGGTTTTAATTCATCGTTACAAGAGCTGGTAATGAAGAGGCCGCATGCTGCAAGTGTCAGATGATCCATAAAGCGGCTGGGAGGAGGATTTATCACGGGCCGCGCACCGCCATCGCTCCACCTGAATAATGAAGCTTTGCATGCCCGCGCCCTGGACGGAGTCGCCGGCCCCTGTCGCCCGTGCTTGCCCAGCCAGGCTGCCTGAGCTGCCACGCGCTCCGCGGACGAGGCCTCCCCTTCCAGATGGGCTCCTGCCTGCTTGGCCAGGCGGCCCCGCCGCCCCCACTGCCGGAGCCTGCGCGGGGCCTCCCGGCACGTCCTGCCGGCAGCCTGCCCAGAGTGGCAGGTGGCTGGGAAGCAGGCCCACGGTCTCGAGAAGGGGTACACATGCGCCCCTCTGGCGCCGCCCCACACCTCCCTGGAGGGCCGTCCCTAACTTGCCGGAGCCACGCCCACGCCTGCTCCCCCCTCGGGCTGGGCCGTGTCCTGAGGCTGTGGAGGCTGCTTGGCGTCACTTGGCCCTGCAGGAGGCGCAAGCTTGCAGCATTGGGGAGCCACCGAGGACAGAGGCCGGGGCAGGACCTGCACGCAGGACCCCGCTAGGACGATGCAGTTAAGATGGGAGCGCATGGAAACGAGAGGGCAGGGCACAGCAGGCAGGCAGGTGTGACCAGGGAGTCGCTGTCAGGCCCCAAGATCCGCTCACGACGGGACACCTAGGCCGGCACCGCAGTGCCCGCAGAGCCCGCCAGGAGGGTGGGTCTCCAGGTGAGCGAGGTCCAGGCACGTTAGCCAGCCCCACACGAGGAGGGAGCGGCCTGGGCCCAATGCTGCAGACACCCCTGGACAGGCCCGGGAGCCGGATGTTGCCGTGGAGCCCCCTTCCCTGGCACTCGGCGCCCACACGCGGGCTCAGGTGGCAGAAGGCTCCAATGGCGCTTGCTCTGCCCAGACCAGAGCCCACAGCCTGCTCTCTTCGCAGCTGCCTTTGCCACGTGGGGCGGTGCTGGAGAACCAGGGCGGAGGGCTGGGCCTCACGGCCTCCCGGGGTCCAGTCGGGCACAGGCGGGGTCAGGCTTGAGCTCCGCGGGTGCCCCCAGAAGGCGGCAGGTCCCATGGCAGGAGGGGCCGGTGGCCTCGGACTCACCAGCTTCCACCGCTGCTCCGGGATGGCGCTGATATCCACGGGGTGGCGCTCGATCACGTTCAGGAAGCGTGCCTCGGGGACAGCGATGGCGCAGACCACGTGGATCCACCTGTGGGGTCGGAGGTCACAGGTGCACCCACCCTCCCGCCACACGTCATGGAGGGGCTGGGCTAGGTAGGGGCAGGGCGGGACAGCTCAGCTGGCACATTAGGGACCCCAGGACCTTCACCACTGGTGGTTCACGGCTGCCCCAGCCACCCCAGCCCTGAACAGAGGTGCCGGCACAGCCCTGGCGCGGGCACTGGGCGGGCTCCCGGCCTGCACCCACCTCCTGTCGGTGGTCACCTGCAGCGCCCCTCCTCGGAGGTTACACAGACAGCACTCCTGTGGGCCAGACAAGGAGGTGAGGGAGAGGGAGAGGGTGAGGGTGAGGGCCGGCTCCTTGGCCTGGGCCCACCGCCCGTGGCCACCCCAGGCCTTACACTCAGCACATGACCACAGCAGGGCCCACCCCGTCTCGGGAGGGGAGGCCAAGCCTAACATCGCCCCGGGTCAGGGTGGGCCCGCTTTTCACAGTGCCCCGCCGCAGGGGGCTGGTTACCGCAGTCCAGGCGTGGGCCGCGCAGCGGGAGCACGTCCAGCCGTCGGTCACCAGCTCGGGGCGGATGCCATAGCAACCTAGAAGGCAGGACAGGCGGCTGAGCCTCGGGGCCGGCCTGCACACGTGGGGACCTCAGGACAGCAGGACAGCCTGGCACGGAAAGGGGGCAGGCCCGAGGGGCCCCCGGCCAGGGTCTAGCGCACAGCTCTGCCAGGAAGCAGGCCCAGCCCAGGTCCGTGGGCCAGCGGCTGACCAAGCAGTGGCCGCCTCGTCCTGTGGCCCAAGTGAGGGGTGGCGGCAGCACTGCCCATTGGGAGGCCGGCCAGGGGGACCCGCCGTGGCCCAGGGAAGGGCAGGAAGAGGGACTTGAAGGGACAGAGCTCTGGGAGGGGCGGCCAGCTGGGTCTGGGGACCCCTGGGCCGCTCTCACCACGAGGGGCGCTGTGGGTGTGAGAGGCAGCCCCTGGGCCACTCTCCCTGGGCAGGCTGGGGTGTCCCTGAGCCCGCCCGCACCCCGCCCCCGCGGCGAGCCCAGCGCTGGCGCACTCACTGGCGTGGACCTGCAGACAGCACTTAGCGCATGCGATCAGCGGGCTGGTCCCGTCGTCCCCGATGCAGGAGTTGGCGGGGAGCGGCTCCGTGTTCTCCCCACTGGACGTGAAGCACATCTCAGGGATCAGCGGCCGTGTCTTCTGGCCGCTCTTGGAAGGTGGTGTGGCCGGGGAGCCCTCCCCGAGTGCGGCAGCGGGCAGCTCCTTCTCAGCCTGCAGGGACTGCGGGGCGGAGGGCAGCCCTTAGGGAGGAGCACGCATCACCCCATCTTGCAAAATAGCTGATGGGGTGCAGGCGGTTATGCGAGGCTGCCTCACACGGAAGGCTCCGGGTTCATGTGCAGCGGTGGCCGACATTCGTGCCCGAGACCAGGGCCGCCCCGAGACCCTCGCAGAAACGAGCGTGTAGAGAAGTCACGCCCCACCCCGGAGAGCAGAGGCCGGGCTCCCCAGCCCTGGACGTGTCCCCTGAAGGCCTGGCGAGCAGCAGCCACCCCCCCGTGGGAGCCTCCCTCCTCGGAGACCCGGAGCAGCTCCCGAGCGGGTAGGGCGCACCTGGCTGTAGGGGTAGAAGAGGCTGCAGACGGCGCAGTAGGGCTCCGTCAGGGCGGCCGCCGCGTTGGACTTGCGCTCGGCCTGGAAGCTGGCCGCCCGGTTCTTCCACTGCAAGGCGAGCAGGGGCCGCAGGGCCTCGGGGTCGCTCACGTCCTCCTCCCCGGAGAAGGGGAAGGCCTCTGGACAGCGGGAGGGACGGGGAGGGACACGGGCCCTGAGCCGGCGAAGCTCCCGAGTCACCCCACCCCTGCGCTGCTCCCCCGGCTCGTGGGGGCGCCGACGCCAGCGGTGGGTCCCCACAGTGGCGGGGGTGCTCCAGCTCAGGGCCCCCTGCGCTCCGTGGTGCTGTCACCGCCTGGCTCCACGCTGTCAGTGTCACACACATGGGGACACGTGTGCCTCGCTCCTGGGAGTTCCCCGGTGCCTGCCCTCGGCCTGGGCACAGGAACCCTGCGCCCCGCCCTCACTGCTACGTCCCCCAGGTGACTGGAGCTGCCCACTGCCCACCGCCCCAGGCCTTGCAGGCCAAGGACCACGCACAGCCCTGCCCACAGGTCCAGGCGCTGAGCAGAGCCGGGCGGGGCTGAGAGTGTGGGCGACCTGGGACACCCCCGTGGCCCTCCTGGGCAGCCCTCCCGCGTCTTCCTGTCAGCCCGCAGGGGCACCTGTCCACAGCAGGGCCGCGTGGGCTCCCCCGCTGGCCGGGGCTGGGAGGACAGTGGTGGGGGAAGGAAGGTCCTGGAGGAGCCACGGCACCTGGGCCACGCTCAGGCAGATGTCGCAGCCCGCGGAGGACAGAGTGCGTCGTCACCCCTGCTTCCCGGCCTGTCCCTGGGCTGGACCCTGACGGCCGCGAGTGACCGGCCACGCCCCAAGCCCACGTCCCCTGTGGACACAGCACAGGGCCCCAGGAGCAGGTGCCCACTCTGAGCCTGAACCGCGACAGTTGAGCCAGAGCCCGAGCCGGGCCCGTGCTCCGGAGCAGCCCGGAGGCCAGCACGGCTGCCTCGAGGTGGTCACCCAGGAGCCCCGGCCTGAGCAGAGCCCCGGGCAGAGTCCGCTCCTCCCGGGAGAGGCCCAGGGGTGCAGCCCGAGTGGCCCCGGAAGACGCTCGCACCCTTCCTGGGGCGACAGCACAGACCCCACAGGCCCCTGGTGTCCCCCTCAGCAGGCGGTGTGCCTCACGGAGGGACGCGGGGAGTGGGGGTGGGAAGGGCGCCCAGCTCCTCTCTGTGGGCGCTCGAGCCCCGAGCCCCGCCAGCTCTGGAAGCCCTCCTCCCGGCCCTGGGATCAGAGTCAGGACGAGAGAAGCCGCCCGGACAATTTCCAGCCGCACGTGCCCTGGAAGCAGCGGGCTGGAGCCGAGGTGAGAAATCAGTGTAGCAGGAGCCGTGCGCGGGGCCCTCGCCCGCCGCCCGCCGCCCCGCCGCTCAGCCTCACGGAGCCCTCTGTCCCAGGCCCCCCAGCCCCCCGGCGGGCGCTCGGCAGGGAGGGACCGCCATGCAGGCAGCCAGGTGTGAGCATCTGTGACCACAGCTGCCGGCCTGAGGGACACGCAGTGCCGGGGTCTCTTCCAGCAGTGCGGCGTGACCGCGGCGGCCGCCGGTCAGCAGAGGCGGCTGCGTGGCTTGACCCCCTCTGAGGCAGACTCTCACCGCTGCCCGTGCTGGGTGCGCAGGGCGCAGTGGCCCGCCGAGCCCCGGGAAGGAGCGGCTGCACGTCTGTGGGCTCGGCCCCCCCCCCCTGGCCAGCCCCAGAGCCCCGAGCCCCTCCACCGGGTGTGCAGCCACCTCTGCCCTTCGTGGGGCCTCGTGCACAGCCGTGCTCTAAGCGTGTCCCGGCAGACCCACTCCCCACTGCCAGGACGCAAGGGACGAAGGCGCAGGGCAGAGGACGGGGGAGCACTGGCTTCTGGCGGGAACAGAGGTGACACCTGCCACCGCCACGGCCGCGGGTACAGCTGCAGCCCCGTCGGCCTGTACTGAGCACCGGCGCCAGGCGCGTCTTCCCGACAGCCCCGCGGGGCAGGCTCCGGGCATCAGCCGTGCTGGGTCGGCGGGTGCTGCAGAGCAGAGCCCCGAGGTGCGCAGGGCCCGGGCCCGGGAGGAGCTGCTCTGACCACCCGGGCAGGAGGCCCAGGTAACCTGGGGTGGGCGCCGCGGCCGGGGCAGCCGGGGCCGGGCTGTGCGCTGGGCTTACCCTCGTCGCTGGAGGCCTCCTGCTTGACCACAGACAGCGGGGACCGTGTGGGCGGCCTGCCCAGGGGGTGGCGCCGGCTCTTCTTGATCTCCATCTTTAACTTAGGAAACGTGGACGGCGCCTGGGACCCAGACGAGCCACGCTGAGGGCACCGCGCACTCCAGGGTGACGGGGGGCCAGCCAGGGTGGGGCCGCTCCGTCTGAGCTGCCGCCCATGTGGGGGCAGGGCCGTGGGCACAGAAGGCCCAGCACGGCCCCTCCCGCCCGCACCCCTGCCCAGCCTACCTGCACCTCGGCAGTCCGCGCTGTGGTCTCGTCCTCTGGCCCGGCCAGCTCCATGGGGGCAGCCTGCTCCTTCCAGGTCGCGCCCTCGGGGGCGGAGGGCTCCGAGGCCTGCTGACGAGTCCCGCGTTCCCGGTCGAGGGCCGCCCTGCCTGTGCGGGGCACCAGGTACAGCAAGGGGATGATGGGCCGTGGCCGGGCTCCGGGCTCTACACCAGGCACCTCGGGGGGCAGCACGTTCAGGGGCCCTCGCGGGGGGCTCTCCTCTTCCGCAGGGTCCGGGGCTGGCACTGGAGGCTCCGGCCTGGGCGGCAGCCGCAGGGCCTCCTCGGTGGGGAACGGGGCGGGGGGCGGTGCAGCCGGGGCGGGGGGGCTGCAGCAGCTCCTCTTCTTCCGCTCGCCTTTGGCCTTGGGGGGCCGCGGCTTGCCCCGCCCGTCCTCTGTGGGGAGAAAGGAGAGGCCAGTCAGGACTGGGGCGGGTGCCCACCAGGTCCTGGAGGGCAGGAAACCCGGGCCCGGCGGGTTCCAGCGGCCCCAGCCCGTGCGCACCAGCAACTGGGCCCCAGGCAGCGCCCGCCGGGTCTGCAGTCCAGCCGGAGGGGCGGCAGAGCCTCCGGGGAGGGCGTTGGGCGAAGAAGCCCATTTCCACCGCACGCTGGGGAGGGGTTTCCTGCTCCGCGGTGCCCCAGGGCCTTGCACAGGCTGCCCGCGGGCTGTGGGACAGGAGTGCCTGTCCTGTCGCACGCAGGACTTGGGCGCGTTCCCCGGTTAGCACAGTTAACACTCGCCTCAAACGAGCCACCGTGGGGAGTCACCTGAGCCACCGAGTGCCAGCTGCCTGGCCAGCGGGTCCTGGTCGGGGGCTGGGGTGCGTGTGCAGGTCAGGGACCCACAGCAGTGGGCGGCCCAAAGGCAGTCCCGTCCCGACTCTCCTGGGGACATGGCCGTCCCCTGGTGGCAAAGGGCCTCTGCAGGGGGTGGAGCTGGGGGACCCGAGGCGGAGACTGTGCAACAGCGCCCTCAGGCGGGAGTGGGGGGGTCCGGGCAGTGACAAGTGCCGTGGCTCGGAGGGCGGGGAGGGTGGTGTCTCCCCAGGAGGAAAGCGGGTGCCGTGGTGGCCCCCACAGCCCAAGGTGTCCTCTGCTCCTGCCTACTCGTGGTCAGCCACAAGGAAGGGAGCCCCGGCAGTGCTGGCGGGGCTGGGACCCCCTCACACCTTCATCTCCAGTTTCCTGCCTCCAACCCAGAAGAGTAAGAATTTCTATCACTTAGTCGGCCTGGGCCTGCGGTGGGCACGGACAGCCCTGGGCGCCCACACGCTCCCTGAACAAGCTTAGATCTGAGGCCAGCGGGGACTTCAAACAGAACAGAGCCTGTGACCCCGGGCTACGCCTGAGCGCCTCGGGGCGCGGGCGGTCCGGCACGTCTGCGGGGGTCACCTCTGCCGGCAGCAGACATGCGTGTGCTGGCTCCCGACACGGAGCCGTCATGGGCCGTCCCGCACGAGGCTTTCGGGGAGAGGCGTGGGGCTCGGTGAAGCGCGGAAGTCCCAGCTGCGCGGGGTGGCCCTGCCAGTGTCCGAGACAGCTGGGCAGACTGGCCCCGAGGCCTGCTGAGCACACAGCGGCGGGCACACCCCAGGTTCCTGACGCCCCCTCCAGAGCTCCCCCCACTTCTCACTGACTTGGAGAAGTCTTCGTTTCTTTTCTTATCTTTCTTTTTTTTTTTGGTCAGGGGCACACACATTTGCCAAGAAGAGACGACGGGGAGGAGAAAGCACCCGTGAGACGTGGCCGGGGCAACCCCTCTGCCCCACTCTCCATCCCGCCGCATTCGGGCCCGCGGCCTGGTGTGCTTTAGGCTACGAGGCCAGGACGGAACTGCGGCCGGCCGTCGCCGTCGGGCAGCGGCTGTGTGTCCTGAAGGAGCTCTTCCGCGGGCTGGCCAGCTTGTCTCCTCCCGGTCCTGAAGGCCGGCTCTGGGTCCGCAGTTCTTTATTTCCGAGTAATCAGACGTGTCAACGTCTCTTTCTGGTCTGTGCCTCTTCGTGGAAAATCATTCTAGCCGGAGGGTACGAAGACGCTTTCCCATTTGTCGCCTGGTTGCCAGAGGGCGTGTGCGCTCACCAGGAGAAAGGGGGGAAGGCACCCACAAGGGGCGGGTCACACCGCAGCCCCGCCTCCACCTCTCCAGCCCGTCCACAGGGGTGCAGGCCTCCAGGGTGGGGGCCACTGCGCGGCTGCCCTGCGAGCCCACGGCAGGAAGAGTGCCCTCTGAGGTCCCCGCCCCGAAATGAGACGCGTGCTCTGAGCACGGCCGGAGCACCGGGGCTGGGACGGGTGTTTAGAAGCCCCGTGGGGCGGCCGGGCCCTCCACGCTCCTTGGCCAACCTGGAAGCGCCTTCCGGGAAAGGCTCACGTGTGTCCATAAAGGTCTCTCCTCTCTCGTTAGCGTCGTCCCGAGGAGCAGGACGTGTGGCAGCTGCTCTTATGGACGGCGCTTCCCGCCCACCAGGCGTGTCCCCCTGCGCTGTGGAGGGACTCCCGAGGGCCCGCAGCCGCGCCTTCCTTCTCGAGAGGCGCTGAGGCCTGTCCTCTGCTGGGACTCGGGTCCTGGTGCCCGGGAGGGCAGTGGGGGCACAAATGTGCCCCCTCAGTCCAGAGCTCCCGGGCGTCTCTCTCGTCCCTCACTGTGACCCTCACACCGGCCGTGGCACGTGCCTGCCTGCCCTGAGCACCGAGGGCCACGACCTTGTCACACACAGGTGACGGCTGGCAGGCGGGGACATCCAGGGCAGGTCTCTGCGGCCTGCAGCAAACAGTCCCCTGGGACACCAGGAGTCCACCTCTGGGTGCGAGGGCAGTGCTGGGCGCATGAGGGGGACAGCGGGAGGGCGGGGGAAACGGGGACCCAGCACCCGGGCCCTGCGCCAGGACAGCCCACGGCAGGGAGACAGCCCCTGCCCCGCCTGATCCCAGAGGGGTCCTCTCGGGTACCGCAGCAGCCGCTGCAGGCGAACGCCGCACGTCGGACCCATCAGGAGGGTGGAGCCCGGTCCCAGGGAAACACCGCGATGTCCAAGAGGGACCCTTCAGACACACCAGGTTGATATTCCAAGGAGAGTCCCTGAGGCATGAGGGACGACTGAGGGCCCGCCACCCCCACAAGCCTGGGTTCACACCCCTGTCCGACGTGGTCCTGCGTGTCACCTGGAGGACGGCCTGGGGGAGGAGGCGCGGGCCAGTGGGAGCTCTGCTCATGGCAGCCGCACTGCCCAGGCCCCCAGGCAGGTCCCCCCACGGGCCCTTCTCTCACCCGGAACTCCCTCCCTGACGCACCCCAGGCAAAGACGCAGCTGCCTCGGGTGTTGACGCAGCGCGGACGCCATGGACACTGGGTCTCTGCGGGAGCCGGGGCAGGACTGACCTTCTGGGCCCTCGGCCTCCCGGCCCTGCAGGGCAGGCTGCGGCTCCTCGTCCTCCTCCTCAGGGTCGGCCTCCTGCGCAGCCTCCTCCTTCATGCCAGCCCCCACCTCCTCCAGGAGGGCCGCCCCGGCTGCACCCTCCTCCTGGGACTTGGGGTCCTCGGGCTTGGGCTTCTTGGGCTGGCTCCGCTTGCGGTGAGACCTGGAGAGGGAGCGTCATCAGGAGGGAGGAAGGGGACAGAGGGAGGAGACCCCGGGCTGTGCGCCCCATCTCACAGGCGGAGCCCCCCAACCCCGGACGAGCGCCCCGCGGAGCAGGGCAGGGGTCAGGGGCTCCTGGCGGGCTTGTGCTCCGCTCGGGGCTGTGGAGGGACGAGCCCGAGCAGGGCCGTGTCCTGTGGGGGTGCGGATGAGGGGCAGCCGGGCTGCAGAGCCGGGTGCGCGGGCGGGGCGGAGGCGGGCGTGACGCCGTGAACAGCAGCTCGGTGAGACGCCTGGGCGACACACGGGACGAGAAGTGCACTTACGACAGCCCCGGCTGTTTGGTCTGCTCTCTCCTCCTCTCTAGACTGGGTTTCCTCTCCTCCTCAGCCTTTCTCCAGTGTCTGCTTTCTTTCAGACTAATTTGTCTAGAACGTAAATTTCAGGGAGTTTTTCTCTAGGGCTTGCGCCCGGCTCTGCCGGATGCTCCTGGTGGCCTCGCTGCAGGCTGGTCTAGGGGCCTGGCTCCCTGGTGCTCTCTCCGATCTGTGCCCCAGGCCCACCGTCTGCTCACGGGCGGGGCCTGGCTCCAGGCCCACAGGCAGGTGCGTGCCTCATGCCTAGCCTGGACAGGTGAGATCCCAGGGGCCAGCAGGGTGGCCCTGGCCTATCCACTGGCCTGAGTAAGGATCCAGGCTGAGGCCTACAGCCCTGGCTCAGCTATGGCTTTTTTTTTTTTTTTTTTTTTTTTTTTTTTTGCTATAGGGCACATGTACTTGCCAGAGAGACAGACAGAAAGTGAGAAATCACCCCTCAGGGGGGATGGCCACGCCGCAATCCCTTCTCCTCCATTCTCCTCTCGGGATCTTGGGCACGCACGCACACGTGCCCGGCGTGAGTTTAAGCCACTGGGTCCAGGACTCGAACCGTGGTCAGCTACGTGGGAGTCCAGCGACATAGTCATTATGCCATCTGCTGGTCCCTCAGCTATGACTTTTCAGTAAGGGCGAGGGAGGACAGGGGAAGGGAACAGGATGAGCCTCAAGGAGGGTGAACCGCAGATGGGCAGCAGGGCCTCCCTGCCAGGCCCCGGCGAGGAAGCAGAGCCTGCTTTTAGGGGTGAGGGCCCCATGGCCCCAGGAGTGGGGCAGTAGCTGGGAGTGCGGAAGCCAGCCTTGGGGGTCACAATGCCCGGCAGGAGCTCGAAGCCTTAACCCACTGCCCTGCTTCCCTTCCGCACTGCGGCCTTCGGTGGCTTATGGTGCGGCATCCCTGTGGCAGCTGTGCCCTGAGGCCTGTCACCAAGGTGTGGCAGGGCCACCGGACAGGGCGGGTGGCTGGGGAGGACCTTTCAAGCACTGGCACAAGTACCTGCAGATCCCGCTCCCCGGGACGCCTGCCTGCCCCTGCCCTCCGGGGAGGCCCTCCCAGCCCACCTCTGCTGGTGCCCCAGACACCGCCGGCTGTCCCTGCCAGGGCCCGCCCACGTGTGGACAGCACGAGACGAGGCAGGAAGCGGGTGAGCAAGCTGGGAGACGGCACGGAGCAGGCATGGCACCACACAAGCATGGCCACGGGGGGCGGGGCACGTGGCGAGGGGCGCAGCGTCACCCGGGGGCCTGCGTGGTGTCTGCAGAATGCTGAGACCAGGCAGAAAGCTCAGGGACCCACTGCTGGGGCCACTGGCTGGTGCCGATTAGGGCAGGCCCAGGGCTGCGTGGGCGCCCAGGAAAGGGCGTCCCCTCCTGCACCCACCTGGCCTCAACTTCCTACCCCGGCTCCTCGGCCTGCATCCTGGCCAGCCTCTCCCACCCCAAAGGCCGCCCTGCCTGTCCCTGCCACTGCCCAGCCCCTGGGCCTTGCTGGGTGGGACCCATGTACAGACGCGCCAGAGGGCCGTGCCCAGGGCCGAGCATGAGGGCAGGCCATCCCCCACGTGGGGGACACCCGGTCAGAACTCCAAGCTGGGGAACAGCTCCGGGAACTCTGGCCCAGGGTGCCACGTCAGGCTGCAGTCCCTGAGGCCAGCTCCTGTCCCATCTGTGCATTTCTTCGCCCAGTTCCACTACGCCTGCCCCCAGGGACTCCCGGCATAGACGCAGGGCGCGGCCGCGCTGGCCTCGGGCAGTGTCCCGCATGTAGTTTACGACTGGACGCCTCGCCTCGCTCGTCCAGGTGTGGCCGGCCCGTTGCTCTGGGACGCTCCCTGTCCCCGGCACGCTGAGCTCTCCGCCCCCCATGTGGCCTCACCTCCTTCATGCCACCACGGGGGTCTCTGCTCCTGCGCCCTGGGGACCTCAGGCCGCTCGGCAAGGAGTTCTCTCCTCATCCTGAGAGCCCCCCCCCCTCCGGGGTGAGGACCCGTCCCTCGGTTCCCGCGGCTCTCCCGGTTCACACCGCGGTACAGCTGCCCAAGGAGACGTGGCCTGTCCGATGGTCCCCGTTCCCCTCGCACGCTGAGCCGGGCAGCCGCGGGGGCGTTTCTGGGAAAACTAGGTCTCTTCGGTTCTCGAAGGCTCTGTTCCTTTGCCTTTGACTTTGCAGCAATCGGGGCCGGAAATTCGGGGTCGGCAGGGTCCCCCACTCTGCGTGTCAATCACTTGTTATCCCTGGACGCTTTGCGGATCTGCCACGTGAGGCTGGATGCTGGGGAACTTCTCTTCTGGAAACTCCTGCCGGAGGCTGGGTCTCCCGGCCCCACCTTCCTCTCTGCACCCTCCCGTTCCTCCTGTCTGGGAGTCACCAGTCTCCGCTCGTCCTTGCCCTGCAGTGGCCACCTCCTCCTCCGTCGGTGTGAAGCACCTGGATGGCTCCATGCCCCCGTGCGAGGTGCCGAGTCACCGCCCGTTGGCTGTGTGCACACAGGAGCCCTGGAGGGGGTGGCCTGCTCCAGCACTCCGTGGGGGACTGGGTATCCGCACACAGCTCTGCCCCCTGGGCCACGCGCGCGTACCTGGGAGCAGACCTCTGTTCTCCCTCTGGCCTTGGGGCTGGGAGTGCAGGGGCAGCTCCCCCTGCAGGGAGAAGGGACGACGTGGGCGTGAGGCTGGCCGCTCACAGCTGCAGGGTGCGCACCCCGCTGGCCGTGGATGTGGGCCTCCGTCCAGCCGTGCTGCCCCTCCACCTCCTGTCACTTCCTCTCGTGTCCACGCTTCAGGGGGTGGGACGACCCAGCACGCAGCCTGCAGGGCTAACCATACACCAAATGTTGGGCTCAGTCCACGTAAGGCACTCCCGTGTCCAAGACGGTGGCAGGAGTCCCGGACCGTGGGGGACCCCGAGGCCCAGCTGCGCTGCACGGCCCTGGGCCAGCGTCTCCGCCCTCTGCTCCTCCCTGCAGCCCTGCCAGGCCAGACCCACTCGTCCATCAGTGCCTCAGCCTGGGGGCGCTGGAGGGAGAAAGCAAGGGCCCACCGATGGGTCCCAGGGCTATGCACCCCCGGGGCCAGCAGAGGCTGGCAGGGCCCATGGCCACCAAGGCTACCGCTCCGTGGCCGTGCCTGCAGGTAGGGCTTAGGAGGCGGGTGGGGGGGGCCAGGTGCCGAGGCGTCTTGCACCCAAGCGGGCTGGCAGCCTGGCTGGAGGCATGGAGGAGGGAGCTGAGGCCGGGCCAGGGGGCAGCAGCGGGTGGTGTCCAGGGGCCTCGCAGACGGCCCGGCAGAGCAGGGCTGGGGACTACAGCCATGCTGGGCTGGTGGCAGGAGGGTGGCCCCCACGTGGGCACTATGCCAGCCTCGGAGGCCGGGGCGGGGGCTCCCATCTCCATCCCACAGGCCCAGGCCCCCACGGCTACGTGCGCGAGGCCAGCACTGAACGCACCTGCCAACCACGTGGGGCCGGTCTCAGAGGACAGTGCGTGCCTGCTCCTCGAGGGGCGGCTGCGGACGGCCGGGACGGGGCCACCTCGTCCCACAGACTTAGTTACAGAAAACAAACCCTGGGAAGGCGGCGAGGCCGGGCAGCTGAGCTGAACCACCTGCCACCCAGAGGGGCCACAGCTGGAGGCTGGCTGCGGCAGGCCGGGCCCTGGAGCACTCGAGGACTGCAGCTGCAGAGGGAGGAGGCTGGGTCTTCCTGGGAGAGGGTGTGAGGCTCGCCCAGACGCCCTCCCAGGAACTAGACGCGGGGCCTGGCCAGACGACAGGGTGTCACCCCCCGAGAGCATGCCTGGCATGGAGCAGGGGGAGCCCAGCCATGGAGGGGGAGTGCAGCCTCAGAGGGGAGCCCAGCCCTTGGGGGGGGAGCCCAGCCCTGGAGGGGGAGCAGTCTTGGGGGGTGGAACAGGGCGCAGAAACCAGCACAGTGGGTAAGAGAAAGGCACAGGGCACTTCTGAGAATCAGCGCCCCCAGGCAGAGGGAGGGTGCCAGGCCAGGGCTTTTAAATGTGAGTCACCGATCAGCCAGGCAAAGACCCTCCTCTGACTTAAAAATAAAAAAATAGGCACCAGCCTTGTTTTACATCCTAAAGGCGTTAAAGAAAATGACATCCTTGGGCACAGGACTTCATCTGTTATTCAGGCCCACTGTCAGGTTATTACAGCTCCCCAGGAGGCTGAGGGCGGTGGGCGGAACGCTCCAGAAAAGAACAGTCCGTGACGTGATGTGAGGAGGGGGCTCGCGGCAGCAGGGGCAGCCGACCGCAGCCGCCAAGCAGGGGTGCGGTGCTGGGGGGCCACTGGCTCTGAGCAGACAGGCTGCAGCAGGCCGCTCCGCTCCGGCAGAGGCTGGCAGCTCTTCAGGAGCCGCGAACACCACCCCCTTCCTGGAACGCGGCCCTGTTATTGGCAATCCGCTCTGTTGACCAATTAGCCCAGCCACAATCAATTAGCACGTCCAGGGCCCTGGAGCGGCTGTCCCTCGCTGGTGCCCCCAACAGCCGGCCCAAGCTCCAGGCTGCCTTTCCTGAGCCGCACCGGAGGGGCCGAAACCAGACAGACAGACGGCGGGAGACCAGAGACGCGTGCGCCTCCTTGCAGCCGGCCAGGTCCGAGGGGGCGTCCTGTGGGAGCAGGCCGCGGGCAGGCACAGGGCGGTCTGAAGTCACGGACTCCGACGGGTGGGCACACCATTCGGTGGGTGGCTCAGGGTGGCAGAGGCCCTGGACCAGGTGAGACTTCGTATTTTTAATTGGCAGAGGGTGTGTGTACTCGCCAGAGAGACAGCAATAGGGAGAAAGCATCCCCAGAGGTGTGGGCACGCCGCGACCCTCCTCCGTTTCCCGTCCTGCTCAGATCTGGGCAGGCATGCACCCGTGCCTGGCATGCTTTATAAGCTACTGGGGCTGGGACTAGAACCATGCCGCCGGCCACGTGGGCTCTGGCTGCTTTTAAAGGCCGGTCCCTGGGTGGGGCTTGGAAACCAGCCCCCAGACCTGTATCTGCTGAGTGCTGCGTCAGGGCCAGAGCCTGGGGGTTGGGGACAAGACTGAGCCAGGAGTGGCCGAGCAGCTGCAGGTGGAGCAGCCACTGCTCGGGCAGGGCACGCCCCGGCCACGGCCAGCCCAGGCCCCGCCCTGACGGTGCGGAGTGACCTGGAAGGATGGGTTCTCAGGGGTCGCTGGTTCCAAAACCACGAAGGTGTCGTGGCATGTGACAGCGACAGGGACCACCCGCAGCGCTGGTCAGCCATGTGGGGGCACAGCCACAGGCCTCTCACTGCGCCGCCCTTCCCGGGCAGCCTCCGGGCTGCAGTGCGCAGTGCACAGAGGTGCCCGCTGCAGCGCCCTCAGGCCCGCCGGCTCCTCACGGGGGAGCTCCGTACAGCTGCAGCTCGGCCCGAGGCCTGGGCGCACCAGCGGGAGGGCGGACGGGCCTGCCAGTCCTGAGACCAGAGCCGGGGCCCTGCAGCCCACGTGCTCAGAGCCTGTGTGCCCCCCACACAGCAGCCAGCCTCTACGGGCACGGCGGCCTCGCCATCCTCCCCGGGACACCAGACAGGGTAGGGTGACCGCACTGCTGTGGCACGGGGTGGAGGGGCCCTGGGACGAGCAGGGAGGGACTCCGAGGCAGAACGGTCTCAGCCATCAGCCCTGTGAGCCCAGATCCGGGCAGCGCGTTCCCCGACGTGAAGGGCCACCGGCGTGCCAGCGGGCAGGGCTCCGAGCCCGCAGCATGAGTCCCAACGCAGGACGGCCACGTGCAGAGCTGCTGCGGGGGCGGAGGACACCAGGGCCGGGCGGCCCTCACAGCGGAGCCCAGGCGGGAAGACAGAAGGGCAGCGTGCGTTGCGCAGGGGCCCAGGGGCAGCCGTGGGAGGTGCTGTGACGGAGGCTGGGGGACCCCGGTCTCTGGGCTGTGTGGCCACTTCCAGCCTCTGGTGGGGCTGAAATGAGCTGTGTCTCGGCCGCAGGGAGGCCACGCCAAGAGGGGGAGGGCTGAGGGCCGGCTGGGGTCCACGGGGAGCCCCCGGGGAGAGGCGGTCTCAGCCACCGGCCCGCCATCCTGCGGGGCGCCGCGCCACTCACCTGCGGAGGAGCTTGGCCTTGAGCGAGGCCCGCGAGGCGCTCCAGGAGCTGAGCTCGGGGCTGGTGAGCGCCGTGGGCCGCGTGTGGTCCAGCACGGTGAGGTCCTTGCCCTGCTTCCACAGCGCGTAGCGCTCGGGCTGCAGGATGCGCACGAACACGTCCATGGAGATCTTCACCATGTCCTTGCGGCAGGTGCACTGCGGGGAGAGTGGCCTGAGCACCAGCCCGCGCCCGCCCAGCCCGCAGGCCCACTGCCCAGCCCGCGCTCGCCTCAGCCCGCAGGACTGCCCAGCCCGCGCCTCTGCCCAGCCCGCAGGCCTCCTGCCCAGCTCCAGGGCTCTCCTCTGCGGACCGGGACGGGGCCTTACACTGCTCGGGAGCAGTGAGAATGCAGCCTGCCCTGAGCTGCCCACAGCCCGGAGCTCTGAAGCAGCAGGGAGAGGGGCAGCCGGCAGCCCCCAGAGCAGTGGACAGACACCGCAGCACGCACTTGCCAGCGGGGGCACGGGCTGCCAGAGAGGCAGGGAGAGGGGCAGCCGGCAGCCCCCAGACAGTGGACAGACACCGCAGCACGCACTTGCCAGCGGGGGCACGGGCTGCCAGAGAGGCAGGGAGAGGGGCAGCCGGCAGTCCCCAGAGAGTGGACAGACACCGCAGCACGCACTTGCCAGCGGGGGCACGGGCTGCCAGAGAGGCAGGGAGAGGGGCAGCCGGCAGCCCCCAGACAGTGGACAGACACCGCAGCACGCACTTGCCAGCGGGGGCACGGGCTGCCAGAGAGGCAGGGAGAGGGGCAGCCGGCAGTCCCCAGAGAGTGGACAGACACCGCAGCACGCACTTGCCAGCGGGGGCACGGGCTGCCAGAGAGGCAGGGAGAGGAGAGCGCCCCAGGTGTGGCCACCGTCCCTTCTCCTGCGTCCCCGCCCGCGGTCCTCGCTGTGCACACAGCCCCCCTGCACCTAGAGCCCGTCCCCACACCACTGAGCGCTCCTCACGGAGGAGGCCAGGATCCAGACGGGGTGGGCGGGAGAAGGTGGGGACCGCAGCCAGGGGCAGGGTGGCCAACTGCGCCCACGGCCACAGGGTCTCTCTCAGGGCCTCCCAACTCTGCCGCAGCACCTTGCAATCTCAAAGACGGGGTGTCAACAAGTGGGGTGCTCATAAAACTTCATCTACAAACAGGCTGGCCATGGGCGCTGCTGGGTGACTCCTGGTCTAGACTCTCGGGGATAAAGGGGACCCAGAAGTCTCCCCAGGGTGGCGGGAGCTGTGCGGGGCTCAGGGGAGACGCAGGGCGTGCCAGGCCCCCGTGGGCCCGATCCTGGCCCGCTGGACTCCCCTCCCTCTGAAGGGGCAGAGGGTGCAGGACACTCACGGCCCAGCCTCCTGCCAATGGCTACAGCCGGCCCGGAAAGCCTGGTCCGATCTCTGTCTCCTGGTCACATAAACAGATTTAGAAGAAGCTCGATTTCTTTTTCTTTTTAAATAATTATTTTCTTAAACTTCATTTATTTTGTTTATTTATTTTAATTTGATCAGAGAGGGACAGAGAGAGAGAAAGCAAGCTGCCAGATCCGGGACTGGAACCACGGTCGGCCACGCAAGGATCCAGCGCTCTTCACCACCACACCACCTGCCGGCCCCAAGCAGCTCTGTTTCTTTAAAGGATAACTTAAAATGCTCTTCCAGGGGCCAGCCAGTGGCATGGACAGCAAGGTGGCTGAATCTCACACAGCTGACTGCACGGTTCAAGTCCCAGACCCGGCGCTAAAAAATCACGCTGGGCATGTGTGCGTGCCTGCCCAAAACCCAGCGGGGAGAATGAAGGAGAAGGGACTGCGGTGTGGCCGTCCCGGGGAGGTGACTTCTCACTTTCCTTCTGTCTCTCTCTGGCAAGCACACACACACTCTGGCAAACAAACAGCCGCTCTGTCGCTGTCAGTGACGACCTGCAGCCCCACGCGGAGCTCCGGGGGAGATGAAGGAAAAGCAGGAAAGACCGGAGTGAGCACGACTGCTGCTCCTGACGAGCCCCTCCTCACTCCCCGATCTGTTCCGGGAACGCGCCCAGACCTGACGCTGGAGGAGCAGCGGTGGCGGGCACCAGGGGGTCAGTGGGACTCGGCCGCTCCCCGCCCGCCCCTCACTCCCAAGGCGGCCGCGGCACCTCCTGCTGGCCCCGGAGCAGGCTCTTGGGAGTCTAACAGCAGCCACTGCGCGGAGGGAACATTTACGGCCGAGCGATTCCCAGCAAACTCGACTCAGTTCATGGAAATGTGTGCGGGAGAGGAAGGCTGGCGGTGCGATCTGGCCGCGGGGGTGGGCAGCACAGATGGTGCCCGCGTTCGGATTCCTGGCCGGCCGTGGCCTCCCGGCATCGCCGTCACAGCGGCTCGGGGCACTTGTGCTGCCCTGCGGTCGCTTTTCCGCACGTAATTAAACAGGCACCTGTGTGCGCCGCGGAGGGACGCGCAGCCACGCTCCACGGAGCACAGCGCGGCCTGGAGCCCGGCCCGGCCACCACGCGTCCTGGCTCCAGCTGTGCACCGGCCAGGACGGGCTGCCAAGGCCCGTCCACAGCGACAGGTCCTGGCGCCGGTGGGAACGTTCGTGCTCGGGTCTCCACAGCGCGTAAAGGGTGCAGGGGGAAGGGGGCCAGGCTGGGGTGCAGGGCAGTCTCGGGGCGGGGCCTCGGGGCCCAGGACCGACACTTCTCGGTGCTGCGGGTGGGCACCGCAGACCCCGTCCACACGTGGCAGGGAACTCGTTAGGGTCAGCAGTGACAGAGTCCAGCCCCCAGGGAAGACGTGCCCTAGCCCAGCAGCAGCTCTGGCCGCCACGTGCCGACACCGAGGGGCGAGTGCCAGGCCCTGGGGGGCTCGAGCCGGCCGAGCCGGCGGGTGGAGCTGTGCACTCAGGGTGCCCGCCCCCGGCACTGACCCTTGGTTTTCATTAACGAGGCCCCACTGCCTCCTCCGCCACCAGCCCTCCTGTCACCGAGGTGGACAGGTCCACGTCCCCGCGGGCTCAGCTCCTGCTCGCACTTGGTGCCCCAGCACGCCCCGCACAGACGGGGAGCTCAACTGAGCTCGGCTGCATCGGCCGCGTCGTTACCCTCTGCTGGGGCGATCAGGCACTTGTGGGCAGGCGGTCCTGAGCACCGGCACCAGCACTGCCCCTGGCACAGAGCACAGCGCTGTCAGGTTGCCCAGGGCCGCCAGAGCCCCGGCGAGGCTGGCCGGCCACCCAGATGCTGACCCTGCTCCCACTGGGCCAAGGCAGGCGGCCGGGGCCTCAGCCTGACTTATTGAGGGCCCTGCTCCAAGGCAAGCCTCTTCCCTGCCAGCCTGCCCTGCCTGGGGGCCGGCCTCCCGCTGGCTCTCGGAGCCTCCACCCGACCCTGGCCTCACTGTTCCGGGCGGGCACCTGCAACCTGGCCCCCATAGGCCGGGAACGCCAGCCTGCGGGCGGAAGGCCCCCACGGCACTTACGCTGTGTGAGCAGACACGGGCTCAGAGGAGAGGGTCCTGGCAGCCTGGGAAGTGCGCCTCAAAGAGCCCTTGACAGCGCTGCGCCGGCTGAATTAATCAGACGTGCTAACAGCGCTCGGCGCTCGCGCTCCTGTCCCTCTGCAGGAGGAACAAGTGCCAGAGAGCCCTGACAGCACAGGGGACGCTGCAGCCCTGCCCACCCCTCGCAAACTCCCCGAGGACCAGGGCAGGGGCCGGCTGCCACTGCCCCATGTGCCCCTGCAGCAAGCACGAGGCAGTGGCCACCTGCAGAGTCGGGGGGTGAGCGGGGGCGCCGGCGGTGGGCCCCACACATGGACAGCTCTAGGGCGCTCGCCGTGGAGGAACACGGGAGGGAGGGAGGGTTTCAGAGGAGGACGCTCTGCTCTGTCACTACTAGAAAAACACGCGTATGCACAGCCTGGAAAACCACCTACGCTGCGCGCTGGCTGGGGACGGCCTGAATAAACACTGGCCTTGCCCGACGGCGGAGTGTGCTGCCGGGAGACCCAGCGCAGGGCGCTCCGGAAACAGGACGATGCACCTGCTTCTGCAGCACAGGACGCAGAGGCTGGACGGTCCCCGATACGAACAGAGACCTTCAGAAACAGACAAGGACATTCACCAAGGCACGGGCCGTGGGCTTAAACCTTGGTGCTGTTCATTTGTCCAGATCTCCTAAGGACAAGCACGCATCATTCCAGACAAGCCCGTGGGCCACGGGCCCACCGCGAGTTTCTGTGACTGCGTCTGGCTGGCCCATGGCCATGGCCTCCGTTAGCGAGTCACGCTGCGTTCGTGCTAAGTACGACAGCAGCAGATGCTCAGGAGGTGACCCTCACACAGCGACCGAACCCTGATGCAGTGACGAAGCACTTTCTTCACCAACGTCTGCTAGAGGGTGTGCACACTCACTAGAGAGAGACAGAGACAGAGACAGAGAAAGAGAAAGAGAAAGAGAAAGAGAGAGCGCCCCTCCCGGGGGAAGAGCCACACCGCAATCCCTTCTCCGTTTCTCTTCGGAATTTGGGACACACACACGTATTCGGGGTGTTTCTTAAGCAGGCGGGTCCAGGACTCAAACTGGGCAGTCGGCCGCGTGGGACCCAGCCACCTTAGCCACATGCCGCTGGCAGGCCCACGAAACACTTCTCTCTAGGCTTTTGCCATAGGGAGCGTGGACTCACCGGAGACAGAGAGTGAGAGATCACCCCTGGGGAGGGCTGGCCATGCCGCAATCCCTTCTCCTCTGTGCACTTTGGGAACACGCACGCACGCACGCACATGAGCCTGGCGTGATTTTCAAGCTGCTGGGTCCGGGACTCGGATCACAGTGGGCCACGTGAGATCTAGCCGCCTTCCTCACGGCGCCCCTGCTGGCCTGTTTGGACCCTGTGGTTTGCAGTGTGACTGCTGGTCTGACGACGCGGGGTGAACGTCCCACCGACCCGTGTCAGCGCCCTGCGTGGCAGCCACATGCTCCCAGCACCAGCTGCAGGAGGCTGGTCACTCGCCCTGCCCCCCACCTGGGTCAGCCCCCGCCAGCCGCTCACAGCCCCCGGGACCCAAGGCCCTTTGGAGAGCCCGGGCCCGCTGCACTTCCCCACCTGGGGCCCTCGGCTCTGCGGCCTGGAAGAGCCCAGGCTCCTGCCCTGGGTCCTCCCTGCTGAGCCGCCAGGTCCTCACCACACAGAGGCAAGACTCGACTGCGGACCAAGCCAGCCGCCGCCCAGGCCTCTGCCCCGGGGACCCTCCTGGCCGCAGAACTGAGGGAGGGGCAGCTGGAGCCTCAGGAGCCCGGGGGAGGGGGAGGGGAGGAAGGGTACGCAGGCCCAGTGAGGAGCCTCAGGGGTCTCACCCAGGCCATTCTGCCCCCAGGGGACCCTGGGCCATGTCTGGGGACGTCTGTGGGTGTCACGACTGGGGGTACTCCTGGCACAGAGTGGGCAGAGCCAGGGACATGCTCGACACTGCAGGGCCCAGGACGCCCGTGGGGGACAAGCTGGGTGTCCACCATGCCAGGGAAGGGCCTCACGCTAGCCCCTCCAGGCCGCCCCTCCTCCGATGGCCCGCCTGCCACACGGCACCACGTCGGGTCAGGATCCTCCCCGGCTTCCTGGGCTCCACGGGGGAACAGGGTTAAGGCACTGCGGGGAATGGCGGAAAACCGGGAGGCAGGAGCGGAGGGAAGGCGCCATGCGGGTGTACATGAACACGACGCCCCAGCCCTCCGGCCATAGGTCAGGCGGCTAGTGAGGCGGGCGGAGGCGGCCTCGCACCGCACCTGCACCTGCACCTCGGTCTGGTCCCGGTCAGAGGAGCCCGGCAGCTTCCAGCTCCTGCGCGGGCCAGCCCCCCGGCTCTGCCAGCTCCCCGGGCTCCGGGCTAATCACCCAGCACAGGCGGCGTCATTAGCAGACAGAAGGAACACACAGTCCTCGAGCGGGCAAGCCATGTGGGCACATTTTACAGTAATTAACCACGCTGTACCCCGGCTGGGGCTGGGGGCGCCCCTCCCGCCCGCTTCCTGCGGGGCCACCCCCCAGGTGCCAGCTGCTTCCTGCCTGGGCGCGGGAGGGGCTGGGCGGCCGCCGCAGACAGGGCACCACTGGGGAGCCGAGGGGCACTCTCCTGTCCCCCAGGTGGACAGAAGCGAGGGCCGGGGAGAGAAGGGTACGCGCCGCAGCCCGGGAAAGCTGGCACAGAACCAGCTCCGCGTCTGGACGCCCCAGCTGCGCACGCGGCTTTCCATCTCCCGCGCTCGGTTTAATCCGCAGTCGACTCCGCCTGGCAGGCGGTTGGGGACGAGTCCATGAGCCTGGGAAGAGGAGAGGCCCCTCTCCTGCAGGCCTTAGCAGGCGCCACCCACCGCGGGAGCAGCAGGGCTGTGTGCGGAGCTAATCTAACACGGCGTGCGGCCCTGGGGGACTAATTCAAGCTGGGCCCAGGACGGCTGGTGCGTGCACATTTTAGCTCCCTGCACCCGGAGCGCTCCTTTGATCTCCGGGTTAGTAATCCCACTACAAAGCTGCCGAGCGAGCAAGCGAGCGCCCTGGGGGTTCTGCTCCAGGAAAGGAACAGCGGCCCCTGTTGCCCAGGACAGCTGCCAGGCCAGTGGAGGGGGAGGGTGGCCTTGGGAGGAGTCATCTCTCGGACCCCCGGGGGTGACCTTGGCCATGTCGCCTTATCTCTCCGGTCCTCAAAGATCAAGGCCCAGAGCCAGCTTTATGGAGCACCCTCATGCGGGTAGTGCACGGCGGGGGTGGGGGGATACGTCACTGTCACCTCCGAGGAGGCCCCACCAGGGATCTGAGCAGAGGCGTCTGGAACGAACAAGCCAGAGCGTCCGAGTCACAGCCTCCGAGGGCGGAACACGCGGCCGGCACGCGGCACTGCGGGGCAGGTCAGCCGCCCGCTCTGGCCTTGGGGGCCTCAGCTCTGTGCCGCCCCTCCCTGCCCAGGGTGGTCTCTGCCAGCCCGGCAGGGGGCCGCCTCCCGAGGGCGTGGTGGTTGCCCAGCAGCGCTCGGCGGTGGTGGGGGCCGTGACCACACCCTCTCCACTCCAGCGCCCCCTCTGGTCCCCCTCTACGTGGCTCTTCCTTAAGAAAGAGACGGAGCACCCCAACAGGTCCCGTGCCGCAGTGCCTGGCCCTCCAGCCAGCCAGGGTCACAGGCGTGTGGATACCTGGCCATGGACGGGCCCAGGGGGTTGAACCCACAGCCCCCCCACGGACCCGGAATGGCCTGAGCACCCTGCAACTGCTGCACCCCAGCCGGCCTCTGACTGCTTTTCACTCCTCTCCGCAAACAAATCAACGGGGTGGGCCGCCGCACCCCACGGCTCGAGAAACGTGCGGGCACGTGTGCGTGGGCGCTGAGCTCCAGAGGAGGGTGAGATGGAGAAGGGCCCCCCACCCGCGAGCTCCCGCCCCTCTGGCGAGGTAACAAACAGAGCCGTCTCTAACAGGGAAAGCCCTTCACGGCCCGGCACATCGCGCGTCCCCCGAGGAAGCACCGGGGACGGCCGGGCCGCCTGCCCTCCACGGCCATGTCCCTCTGGCTGCAAACAACTGACGTGAGACGGGGACGAGAAAAGGCCGCAGAGAGCGCAGCACCCGCCGGCCTTGGCGGGGGTCTCGGCGCCGAGGCTAGGCTTGCCGACACTGGCGGCGCCCCCGGAGGTGGGAAACAGCCTCGGGACACTGCCAAGCACCTCTCTGGGCAGGAAACAGCAGGTCTCACGGCGCCGACCTGCCCTCGTGCTGCGACACACCCCCGGGGCACCGTCTCCCCGGCACGGCTGTGACCTCCCGCTATGACAACGCGCGAGCCCATGGACACCCGGCTCCCGCAGCGACGTGGTCTGTGTCGGAGAAAGAACCGCCGCACTGCCAGAGGCCGCTGCGAGCTGGGCTGGGCCCGCGCCGCCAGCCCTGGGCTCCCGACTTCCCTGGCGCTGACCCTGAGCTCGGGTGTCCGTGGGCCCCGGGAAGGCCTTCGCTGAGAGCCGGCGCCCCCAGAACCTAGCACGCCCTCTGCTGTGACGCGCTGGGCACTGTGACACCTGTGTCCACACTGGGCACTGTCCTCCGGCCGGCCGAGCACACTGAGCTACTCAGCAGGTCCTGGTGCAGGACCATAGTCACCACGTCAAATCCAGAACATTCTCCTCACCCCAAAAGCGGCCGGCCCCTCCCCAGCCCCTGCACCCCCGCCCCGTCCCTGTGGACCTGCCTGCTCTGGGCATGCACATAAATGGGATGTCGCCCCGCACGCCCGTGTCTGGCGTCTCAGTGAGCGCAAGGCGTGGGTCCACACGCCGTGGCCCGTGGGGCCCCTCCGGGCAGGTCTGGCTGTGCAGACGGCGTGTGTTCCTCACGTAGGTCCCGCCAGCTGGGGCACGGAGCTGTCGGGGCGGCCCAGCTGCCCGAGGATGTAAAGCCCCCCGCAGCCATCCTGGCCCTGCACACAGTCCCACCCTCCGGGGTCGCGGATGGCCCTGCAGCCTCGGGGAGTCCCGCGGCCTCTGCTCAGACGTGGCCTGTCTGGGCCCCACGCCAAGCCCTGGTCCTGATTAACGCACCGAGGCCCTGCCGTTCATCACCGAGGCTCAGCGGGCAGGACCCTCCTCTAGCACCTGGGCTCCGGACAGAGGGGCCTGGGGACCGGAGAGCGAGTTTCCGTGCCGCCACGTGGCAGGCATCTGAGACACCGCCTGACGCCTGCACCTCGGCCTCCCTTGGCCCGCACAGGTTTCGGGGAGCTGCCGGGCCTGGGTCTGGGGTCTGGCTGATGCTGTCCGGAGGATTAACCGGCCCTGACGAGGGTGGGCCCTGGGGGCGGGACACTGGCTCCCTCCCACCCCGGCTGCTGCAGAACCCCCACGCCCTGGGGGAGCAAGCACACCCAGCGGCTGAGAAGGGGCTCCCCGCAGAGGGACTGAGTGTATGCCCGTGGAAACCTCATTCTTGCTACTCCTCCCGCCAGCCGGGTCCTCCCTGAGCGGGGAGCAGGCGACAGAACCCCCGCCTCAAGCTGGGCCTCGGGCTGGGCCCTTTTGTGGCTGTCCTGCTCACCGTGAGCAAACGGGCCTCGTCCACACCCACCGAGGAGCCTGAGTGGCGGCCCAGGAGGTACAGCCGGCCCCCTGCGGGGTCTGACCACGCCTGAGGTCCCTAAGCAGTGGCCGGGCAGCTGGCACCGGCCACCCCGCCCCACCTGCCCTGGCTGGGTACCCCCCGGCCGGCCCACCGGTGTGAGTGGGGCGGCTGCACCGCGGCTGCGCTCCGACAGCCCGTCTGCGCATGGCTGAGCCCGGAATTGCCTTTAATATCAGGGCTGGCCCGTGGTAGCAGCGGCCAAGACAGCACCTCCAGGACCAGCCCGGGCCTGGGGCTTATGGCTCAACCTGCTAAGGGCCGTCACCCGGCCACCGGGCAGACAGAGCCTGTGAAGGAGCACGACCTCACACGACCTCACACGACCTCACACGCCGTCTGAGCAGCACGGCCTCAGAGCCAGCAGGGGGACTCCCCGCCGAGCCCGGGAGAGGACTCCGGAGACGCCCTCTGAGTAACCCCCGGCATGGACAGCCCCGGGCAGTGCAGACAGACAACCAGGAGGGAAGCTCACGGCCCAGCAGCTACAGACCGCAAGCTACCCCGTGGCCTTAGTCTCCCCGGGAGGCGCCCTGCCGCAGCAGCGAGCCGGCGGGCACACCCACGAGGCCCAAGGGCATGGTTCCGCTCCTGGCCCAACCTCAACAGCCTTGGTGCGGCTAGCTGGGAGGCTGGTGCGGGACAGCGGCAGGGTGACACCCCGTCAGGGACCCTGCCAGGGACCCCGCCCACCCCTCCCAGGGCTCGCTCACGTGGCACGCTCTTTCTCGCTCTCGCAGGACAAAGAACAGGCAGTACAGGGACCAGCAGGTGGTGTAGCGGCTACATCACTGGACTCCCACGTAGTCGACTACAATTCGAGTCCTGGACCCGGTGGCTTAAACTCACGCTGGGCGCGTGTGCGTGCGTGCCCAAGATCCCGAGAGGAGAATGGAGGAGAAGGGATTGCGGCGTGACCATCCCCCCGGGGGTGATTTCTCACTTTCTGTCTGTCTCTGTCTTTCTGGCGAGCGCACGCCCTATAACAAAAAACCTCTCCAAAAAGAAAAAGAAGAAGAAATAAAAAGCGGCTCCGAGAAACAGGCGGAATCCCTTTGTCTATGAAGTGTGTGTTCAGGGATCTGCAAAAGGTTAGTGGGAATGAGTACCACGGAAGGACCTACGCGAGGACTTCCAAATATCTCACAGCGAAGTAAACCTGCCCTTTAATTCGATTTTTTCACGGACTTTCTAAAGTCCTTGGTACACAGTATTTCTCTCAAGAAAGGGAGAGAGAGAGAGAGAAGGGGGGGAGGGGGAGCACCCCACAGGCCTCCACCCCACGTGCCCGGCATGGACGGGGAGGCCTCGGCATGGCAGGGGCTGCTGCTGCCCCAGGGCCTCGGCTGGCCTAGACCCGTCTCAGTACGGTATCTCGTTACCCCGACGGATGCCGAGACATCAGGCGACGTGGGCGACAGCGAGGCGACGCGTTCTCTGCTGTGCGCGTCCGTCCCGACCCTGTTGGGGTGACTCGCACTGCACACCCCCACCCCACCTGTCCCTCCCAGGGCCCCAGGGCCCACCGCACTGGTCAGCACAGTTCTGGAGCCGTTCTGGTAAAGGGCACTCTGCTGTCTAGACAACGCGGCTGCGTCCAGGCCCAGCCCTTGATCCAGATCTGGGGAAACCCGCTTGCCCCATCCAGGGCCCTGGAGGACCAGAGGGCTCCGTGTCTGGGGGCTGCCGGAGTGCCCCGTGCACCCCAGCTGCAGGCGTCGCCCTGTCCCGCTGTCTTACGACCAGGCAGCGAGGTGCCAGCGGGGCCGGGCCTGCCAGTCTGCAGCTAGAGAGTAGAAGGGGCAGGGCCTCCACTGCTGCCTGAGAGGGCCACCGGCCAGGCCCAGCTGACAGAGCAGCACCGGGTCCTCAGCGGGTGGCCGGACAGTCCTGGGGTCCCACGGTCCAGGTACCAGGGAAGGGCAGGGCCCCCACCCACCTGCTGGGCCCTGCCTGCCTCCCCGCCCAGGTGTCAGACAGCTCCCTGGCCCCTTCGAGGCTAAGAGGTCACAGCCCTGTGTCCCCTGTCATCCGGGCCACCAAAGCCACCTTGGGCTCAAGGGCACAGGATGTGAGGTGGCGCTGGGCAGACGGTGGCCCACGCACCCCACCCTCACCTAGGGGTGTCCTGCGCTGCCCGCCAAGTGGCCTCTCACGCCCTCCAAGCTGTCCGGGACGCCTGCAGGCAGGTGTGCAGAGCACGGAGGGACTGGGGAACAGGTGCTCCCGCCCGACAGCAAGGGGAGCCAGGCCCGGCCCGTTACCGGGAACACGCTGAACACGTCTGACCGGTCCGTAACGCCCTGAGACCGCCAGGCAGGTGAGAAGCACTCGGGCATGGAGGAGCGCGGAGCCAGGTGCCACTCGCCTATCTGCACACCTGCCGGCTCGCACACCCCCTGCTTACACGCCACCTGCCTGCTCACACGCCCTCCTGCCACACCTGCCTGCTTGTAGACCCCCCTGCCTGCACACCTCTGTACACACCAGCTGCCTGTTTGCACACCTGCCGACACACTCTCCTGCGTGCACACCCTCCCTACCTGCCACCTGCCTGTTTGTGCACTCACTGGCTCACACCCAACCCTCTAGCTGCTGCATGGACAGAGAAGCCGGAGGAGAGTGAGGGAGACACCCGAAAGGACGCTCCTGGCCAGGCGGCCCTCGGGAGCAGTGCTGACCAGCAGGGTGAGCTCGTCCACCCTCGGGCCACAGACCCAGCGGGGCCAGGAAAGCCCTGACCCAGGACGGGAGCCCAGAGCCCCCCAGCCGCCGTGCCAGGCAGCTGGGACGCAGGACCCGGGGCCCCACGGGGGCCACCACCTCCTCCAGCCCTCGAGAGAGAGGTGTCCGGCACAAATGGCACTCCACGCGCCCCGGGCTGCAGCCCACAAGACGGCCCTCGCCCGCCGAGGCCTACCTGAGTGGCCACTTTGCCGTAGTCGATCCACCGCAGGGTGGCGAAGTTGGTGGACTCGGCGCAGTTGAAGCCGTGGTTGAAGCCGGCGTGGTAGCCGTAGGGGAAGGTGATCATGAACTCCCCGGCCTCCTGCGTGATCTGTGGGGGAGGGCCAGTGAGCGGCCGGGCCACAGGAGAGGGCCCCACAGGCCTGGCGGGATTCTGTGATATCAAAGGCAGCCTCTCCCACGTGGCTGACCGAGGCGGGGGGAGCGGCCAGGATGCAGCTGCAGCCAGCATCGGGTCACACGGGCCAGCCACCAGCTCCCGACCCTCCTGCCTCGGGCTCCGGGCGCTGGGACCACAGGCACAGGCCACCATGCCCAGCCCCTTCAGACGCCTGGCCGTGTGGTCCACACTGGCACGAGCTGGGGGCCCTCCCGGCTCAACCTCCCACGTTGCTGGGATTGTAAGCTCACACGCTGTGCCCAGCCTTTAGGGGACCGGGAATTGAACCCAGGTCTCCTGTGTGGTCCCGGGCTGCGAAGCACGTGTCCCAGCAGTGCGTGCCACTGCGGCCGGGCCCCGTGTGCTGTGCGGTCGTGCGGCCTGCTGATGCTGGGGGGTGGGAGCGCTGTGGCTCCCTCACAGACTGCAACGGTCTGCTGGCTGTCCGCCCTCCCACTGCCGGGCCGCAGGGTCTCAGGCCCGCGATCCTCCATGCGCCCCAGGGTGAGTGGGGACTGCTGGCTCCACCTCAAGAACCAGCAGGGAGTGAGAGCCCTGGCGGGGGCAGGGCAGAGGACAGGGAATCCGATTCCCGAAGCCAGCGCAGCATCAGAAATCCATCAGGACTGACACCGCCGGGAGAAGAGCCAGTCCTTAAGAACACGATGATATTTTTCTTCTCAGATAATTAATTGCACCAATCGAGGGGAGTCGATGTGCATCAGGCTGTATTTTTAAATTCCTGTCCAAGTGACAGCCGCACACAGCAGCCGTCACATGGGCAGGACACGGGGGTGAGGACACATGCATGGCCCAGGGCCCAGGGAGTCGTGGGGAGCGGCAGGTTCCCTGGGCCTGCTTCACCCCAAGCCCCATGGAAAAAGGGCAGATGAAAGGGAGGTTTAGGGCTTAGGAACACGCAAGGCCCGATTCCCCTGCCCCACCCACGCTGACCCTGGAAGGCGCTACCTCGCTCTCCGGCTCACGCCGAGCTAAACGCCCTCCTCTCCCCGGCCTGCCCCTGCTGTGGCAGAGAGCTGGGCCCGGAGGCCCCCACCGGCTGGGTCTCCGTGATGGCAGGGGCGTGGCGGGTGGCACTGAGGAGGCAGACGCATCCCCAGACGCCAGGCCCTCATTCACCACGGCCGAGCCTCCCACGGGCAAGGCCAGACGGACGCTGCGACCGCCCTTGGTTAGGCCGAGAAGGTACCCCATCAGAAAGCCTGTCCCGGTGGCTTCATTCGGGCCCGCGCACTCGGCCTGCGAGCTGGGGGGACAGCGCGCACTCGGCCTGCGAGCTGGGGGGACAGCGCGCACTCGGCCTGCGAGCTGGGGGGACAGCGCGCACTCGGCCTGTGAGCTGGGGGGACAGCGCACTCGGCTTGCAAGCCCCAGTGCCTGTCCTCCACGGGAGCCCACTGACCCGCCGGCCCGCCGCGGGGCTGACGGCGCCGTTTAACCAGACGCCCGCGCCTGGCTCCCTCATCGGGCCTTCCGCGAGGACAAGTGCGGCCGCGGGGCAGGAAGCCGAGGGAGCGCGCAGGCTTCAGGACAGGAGAGCCGGTCCTGCAAGTCTGCCGCGGACACAGCGTGGCAAATGGAACCAGCTCCCATCTGGGAAGGGGGCCACGGCCCTGGCCCTGGCTTCTTCCATGGCTTCTGGTGAATGACAGGAGCTGCCCGGCCCTTCTGCTCCTGTCCCTGATCCACAGCGCCCTGCGGCCCTGCACGGGGGCCCCACGGCCACACCAGGACATGGTTCTGGTTTGGTTTGGGAATGTGAGGAAGAGGAGCTGAGACCCCGCCTGACACCAGTGCATCCTCCCACCATTGGTACCCTCATACCCACAGGAGAGCACCCACTGTTCTAGAACCTTCTCTAGGGTTAAGAAACTCCATCTCCTGGGCTGCCCATGGCCCCTGGGCCTGACACCAGAACACCCCTCCCCGCGGGCCTTGCCCAGCCTGAAGGCAGCCCACAGCCCCTCCCTCCCGCAGGCAGTGCCCCGCCCCTACGCACCCGGCTGAAGGGGATCCCGTACTTCTTCAGGATGATGGGTGAGATGAGCGTCATCTTGTGCCGCAGGAACGCGTCGCAGCCCTGAGAGCTCCCGGGGAAGAAGCCTAGGGCAGAGAGGGTGGGTGTGGTCAGCCAGGACACCACCCTCCGGGAGCGGGACCTCACCACAGCCGCAGGGCCCGGCTGGGCCCGACGGCGCTCAGGGCCCGGGTGCCGCAGCCACACGGGGAGAAGTGCCCAGGAGCCGGTGCCGTGCCTGCCGCGGCGGGGAACAAGGCCTCCAGCCTTTGCCGCGGGCTGCCCACGGAAGCCGGGGGAGTCTCTGCCTCGCCTGGAGAGCCGGGGGGAATGGGTGGAGTGCGTGCCCAGGGAGGGGAGCGGCCCAGGGGACGACGTGCAGCACGTGGCCAAGTTCTGGCAAGTTCGAGGGCCACGGCTCCAGCCACTTTCCCTGCACTGAAAGCATTTCAATTAGAGTTATGACCGCCTGCTGCCCGGCCCGCGGCCTCCCCGCAGTTCCTCTTCTTCATGCGCGGTGTAAGTGGCTCCCATTAAAGCTCTAATGAAGGCACGCGTTTGAAGTGATTAGCACCAATAACGTGCCAACACATTAATGCGCTCTCCGTGGGCTCACCACTCTCCCGGCGAGCCCATTTGCACAGCCGCTATTCATTCTCCGTATTCATCGCAGGCCCGCTCCACCCGTGCGGCGACGGGGACCACGACATAGTCCCCCGGGGGGGGGGGGGGACACGGGGTGGCAGCGATGCGCTCCGCGGTAGGCGGGCCCCCTGCCTGACCCTGCTCTGTAACTCACCCCCTCGCTCGCTCTCCCCCCACACTGCGCCTCCTGTCTCCACCGGGAGGGCCGCTCGGCCTCGGAAGAGCCGGTCAAGCTCCCGGGACGGGGCGCCCCAAACACCCCTGCAGACTCTAGATTCGGGCCTAAGATCGGCTTCAGACGGGAAGAAACGCGCGCTGCTTCACGCTGCGGAGCCTGGGGTCATCGTGACAAGCAGACGCCCAGACGACGGGCACGACGGGGAGCGTTTCTGACTCGGAGCTTCAGTTTAGCTTTGTATTGGAGCCTGGGTTTACTTCTAACCACCACGGCGGCAGGTGTCCTAACCTGGCTCATCTCGGTGCTCTACCGCGTCCGACCGGGAGGACTACAGCGAGGCGGTCTGAGACCAGGGCCTGGCCTCCCGGGACGGCAGGCCCAGCACAGCTCCTGGGAGCCAGGGCGCGGCCTGGGGAAGACGCCCGGCTGGGCCTCTGCGGCCCCTCCCGACGCAGCCCCCACTCCGTGCCCCTGGATCTGGCTGCCCACAAGTGACTGCTGAGTGGCCTCTAGGCAGGAGACCCCGCGTTTCCAGGCGGACCGTGCCCGAGGGCCCGTCAAGTCACAGGAAGCCAGCACGGGGGCACCACCGAGCAGCGGTCAAGGCCTCCCACGAGGCCCACCTGCCACGGCTGAGCACGGCTGCGCACGGAGCCGCAGGAGAAGGGGTGCGGCGTGGCCATCCCCTGGGAGGTGATTTCTCACTTTCCCTCTCGTTGTCTGTGTCTCTCTCTCTCCAACAAGTGCACACCCCCTAAGGCAAAAACCTCTTTTTATAAAAAAAAAAGAAAGAGACCCAGCACAAGGGCCTGTCTCTGTCTCTCTCCCCCGAGTTGTCTCTCCTCTCCTAGAAACAGAGAAAGGGAGCGGAAAGAGAGAGAGGAGGGAGGAGACACGGGAGGGGAGGAGGGCCGCGGGAGGTGTCTGGGTGCCAGGCAGGTGTGGACAGCGGCACTCTGGGCACTTTCAGGACAGCCCAGGCTGCAGGGTGGCCAGCGCGACCGGGCTGCTCGAGGGCCCTGCCTGGACCTGGCCAGCACAGGCGTGGCGGCTCCAGAGGGCTGGCTCCTGACTGGGCACAGTCTTCGCCGTCTCTCAGGCGCCCACGGCCACCTGGTGCCCCAAGCCTGGAGCTCCTGCGGGGACCGGGGTGGGAAGTGGGCAGCCTCTGCCTGTGCAGGGCCCTGGGTGAGTAGTCGGGACCTCGGTGCCACCGGCGGAGGCCTGACTGGCTTCTACATTTCCCACAACGACCCACCCCAGGTGGGACGCAGCTTGGGAGGTCCCTGTCCCTGGAGGGTGAGAACACGGGTCGGCACTGAGGGCGCCCAGGCCACCAGGTCGCAGCGTTGACGGGGACTGTTTGCTGGGAGCCGCCTGCCGGCAGGAAGCACTTCCGTCCCACCTGTGCAAACGGCCTGCCTGCGGGCCTACAGGAGCCGATGCGAGCTGGGTTGCGGCTTTTCCGCTTCCCTCTGCAGCACGCCTGGACCCTGAGTATACAGCCCTGTAAGCCCCCGAGCCAGGGCCCAGACTTGGCAGTACGGGTGCTCCGGGTGCTGGCATGACCGACCGGAGCTCTCCGACTGCGTGGCCCTTGGGTTCTCCTGGTCTGGCTCCTGAGAGAGCATGACAAGGGCAGTGGCCTTGCAGTCACCACACCACCCCTCACACCGGTGAGGAGCTGCCACACGGACAACAGTGCACCCGACTCCCGGCCCCAGGGCCTGGAACACGCAGGGTGGGGATGGGGCGGTGGAGGGCGGACAGGGCAGCGTGCTGTGTCCCTCTGGGGAATGCTTTCTCACTCCCTCTCTCTGACCAAAGGAAAAGGCATGCGGAGGTGCAGATGCAGGGGCGTGGCACCCTCCCGGCCGCCCGGAGCCTGCAGCCAGGTGCAAACAGGTCCCTCTAAGACGCTGGAGAAGGGCCAGCAGGTGGCGCAGTGGTTCCGGCGCTGGACTCCCGCCTGGCCAGTCTTGGTTTAAGTGCTGGTCCTGGCGACCTGCTTTCTCACTTCTCTCTCTCTCGCTAGTGAGCACGTGTGCCTCATAGCAATTTTAAAAAGAGTAATAGTGATGAATAAAGTTAAATAATTTTTTGGAGAGGTTTTCACTATAGGCCGCATGTGTTTGCCAGAAGGACAGAGAGACAGAGAGACAGACAGAAAGGGAGAAATCACCCCCCAGAGAGGGTGGCCATGCCGCAATCCCTTCTCCTCCATTCTCCTCTTGGGATCCTGGGCACACATGCACATGCGCCCAGTGTTGAGTTTAAGCCACCGGGTCTGGGACTCGAACCACGGTCAACTACGTGGGAGTCTAGTGACATAGCCATTATACCGACTGCTGATCCCAAATGAATAATTCTTCAAAGAAAAAAGAAACAAAACTGGCGAGAAAGGGCCAGCAGGTGGCGTGGCGGTTAAGGTGCTGGGCTCCTACATGGCTGACTGCGGTCTGAGTCCTAGACCCGGCACCTTGAAAACCCCACCGGGCGCGTGTGTGCATGCCCAGAATCCCGGGAGGGGGACGGAGATGGGGCTACGCCGCGGTCATCCCCCAGGGGGCGACTCTCACTCCCCCTCACCATCTCTGTCTCTCCCCAGCGAGCGCACGTGCCCTGTGGGAAAACGAAGGGACACACTACAGCCCCGGCACTCAGGTTGGGAACCGTGCCAGGACACAGCAGGGTCTGAGCACGAGGACAGGAAAGGGACAGCGCTGCCTCGGACCATGCCTCTGCCCCCAGGAGCAAACTTCGGACCCGGACCCAGCAGATCTGGGCGGACGGCCACGCCCCCCGCCCCTCCACACACCTGCCGACCCACGGCCCAGCACCTACCGATGGCCAGCCGCTCCAGGCGCTTGCCGTGCTCCGGCGGGATGGCGTACCTGCGGGAGAAGGGGCAGGTGAGAGCGAGGTCGGCACAGAGCAGAGCGCGAGAGTGCACCCCGGGACCCCGGCCAGACGCACAAGGGAGGCAGCGGGCAGGGTTGCCGGGGCGGAGGGAGGGAGGGCCGGGGCCCGGGGGCGGGGACGGTGCCCGGATGCCAGGAGGGCACGTTTAATTTAAGCAGCATGAAGCCGCGAGGCCAGAGGGGCGAGAAGCACAGGAGTGCTGGACTGGACTGCGGGGCCCGCGCCCAGCAGGGGGAGAGCCGCGCCCCGACTGCCAGTGCCAGCTCGTGCGTCATCCGCTCCCTGCCAGGAGCCGGCTTCGGGAACGCGAGGAAGCCCGTTTGTCACCCGCTTCCTAAGCCTCATTTTTACACATCGTGCGGCTGGGAGATTACCGAGCTCCGCGTCAGTGAGATGGAAGGGAACGTTTGCAAACACGTGGGGGTGACATCGCACTGGCACTGCGCGGCGCGGAAGCTGGCGACACGGGGGCCTGGGCTCTTTCCAGCCGGCCAGGAGCCACCGCCGGCAGAGGGGACGACGAAGAAGCCGCAGCCGCCGCGCTACACCAGGCTTGCGCAGCCCAGCCCAGCCCACCCGAGGACGCGGGCGAATGAAAGCGTCGCTCTGCAGGTGTTTCCAGGGAGCGGAACATTCTGGGCTCGGGTCCTGAGCCGCAGCACAGAGTGGCGGCTGGTCATCCACGCACGGAGGGGCAAGGTGGTAACTGCTCCATCCACGGAGGGGCAAGGTGGTCACTGCTCCATCCACGGAGGGGCAAGGTGGTCACTGCTCCGTCCACGGAGGGGCAAGGTGGTCACTGCTCCGTCCACGGAGGGGCAAGGTGGTCACTGCTCCGTCCACAGAGGGGCTGCTGAAGTGCCAGGATCTGCCTGCCTGCCGCAGGCGAGGTCCTCGACCAAGGCCATCCTGCCCGGGGACACTGGGAGTATCTGGGGACATCTCGGTTATCACGACCAGGGTGCTCCCAGCGGGGGCGCTGCTCAGCGACCGCAGTGCCAGGACGCCCCCAGAGACCGCGCTGGCCCAGTGTCCACAGTGCCGGGAGGGACCCAACCGACTCAAAGTATCACTGCGGCTGTCATTCTAGAACACGCCAAGTCACAGAGGACACAGCCTGGCCTCTGCGTGCCGTGGGAGACGGCCCAGCTGGGAGTCCATCACCTCGACGGCTGTTATTTTTCTCTTATTTTTTTTTGGAAGAGGTTTTTGCTATAGGGTACGCGTGCTTGCCAGACAGACAGAGAGAGACAGACAGAAAGCAAGAAATCACCCCACGGGGGGATGGCCCCGCCGCAATCCCTTCTCCTCCGTTCTCCTCTCGGGATTTTGGGCACGCACGCACACGCGCCTCCGTGAGTTTAAGCCACCGGGTCCGGGACTCGAACTGCGGTCAACTACATGGTCAACTACATCCAGCGACATAGCCATTACCCCAACTGCTGATCCCGATTTTCTTAATAAACTATAAGGTTGTCGGGAAAGTCACAGCGCAGTCTTCTGTTGTCCTATACAAAAGCGTGGTGTGACTTTCCCCACGACCCGTGGAAAGAGGTGGGGGTGGGAGAGGCGAGGTTGTAGCCTCCAACCTAACCCGGGACAGACGGCCCCGACGGAGGGACGCGGCACCTTCTGCCTGTGGTCCTCAGAGGGTGTCCGCAGTCTGTTCCGAGCTGAAAGGACTCGCCTTCACATGGCCTTTGCCAGCCCACGTGAAGGTGACGGGAGTCCGCCACCACCCGGAGCAGCTGTGCGGGTCTCGGCCCGCACCGGGCAGCGGCCGCCAGCCTGGGGAGGAACTCGCGTCCGGCTCCGAGGCAGTGAGGATTAATGCAGTACCCGGCCGGCAGTGCTGCTTTCACTTAATTACCGCCCGTAATTGGGAGCTGTAAAGATAAGATTAATCGAATCTGGTGGGTGTTAACACTTTAATACGTTGGAGCGGGGCTCCTGTTATCGGGAAGCGCAGGCGGCAGGATGCTGGCCGAGCGTGCGGAGGAGCTGCCCCCGGGGGAGGGCACACGGGGCTCCTGCACCGGTTGCCGGACAGCCGGAGGCTTCGGGCTCTTCGCCCCGCGCCACCACATGGCCCGAGGACGTGCGTGAGACGAAAACCCCGACTTCCAAGCACCCGGGCAGACGAGTTTGGGCGTCAGGGACGCACAGTGCCGGGCACGGCCATCACCTGGAGGGGGCGAGGGGGTCAGGCCTGTCCCTGCGGGGACCACGATGGTGCCCGAGTCCCACTTGCCCACGTGGCTCCAGGCAGGGCCGTGGGGTGACGTGTGAGCCCCGGGGAGCAGGGCAGCCCATGGGGAACCAGGATGAGGACGGAGCTGGGGGGCCCGCCAGAGCCAAGACCAGTACTCCCTGGAGGAAGGGCTCAGGGTCCCCCACCCAGGTCCGCACGGAGAGCAGGGCACGTCACCCTCGTCAGCCCAGCCCCACGCTCAGCCTTTCACTGGAGCTGGGCTCAGGAGAAAGGATAAAAAGCGAAAAGCAGCTATTTGGGTTGAAAGTGTTTGCTCACTGGACCTCGGGGCAGGGGAAGCATCTGTCTGGCTATTAGCGAGCAATTTCTCGGGGCCGTAAAACACTCGATTTTACGGGGCACCGGCGGGGAGGCAGTCCGTCTCACTCGCAGGAGCGCAGCCTGTCACGAGGTCACCTCGGCCAAACCCACGTGTTCCGCCGGCCGCGACCCAGGCGGCCCCTCTCCGGATGTGGCTGCCCGTTCTCCTGGGCGGTACGGGGCTCTCGGCATGCTCGGACAGCCGGCCTCTGCCCGCCCTCTCGCCTCAGCGCACGGCGTCCCGGCCAGGCCTGCTCACGCTGCTGTCCTGTGGCCAGCTCTGGGTCCACGCCTGGTCCCTGCACCTCACTGCGCCCAGAACCCCTGGCTCCCCCGCAGCCCTCCCGCCCCGCCCAGGGCAGCCCAGGCCCCGGCGGCTTCTCTGCCTCCAGCTCCTCCACCCCCTGCCCGCACTGGAGGCCAGAACCCTCCAGGCCTGCATCACATGCTCGTGCGTCTGGGCATGTCCCGGGACTGGAGCCGCATCTGCCCAGCCCCCAGGCCCAGGGAGGCCCCGACGGCGCCTGCAGCCCGGCAGCCGGGTAACAGCGAGGGCCTGGAGAAGGCGCGACAAAGCAAGCTGGAGACGGCGTCCAGAAGAGATGGAGGCCAGGGCTGCACGGCCTCCCTGCCTCGGCCCCTGGGAGCCTTGCACGGGCTGAGCACCCAGGGCCTGTGCGGGGCTGAGCGCGTTCAGGGGAGAGAGGGGCCCTGTGTGGGTCACCCAGGTTCCTGGGGCCGCAGCCCGTGGGGGTCTGATCAGAGATCAGCCCAACAGCAATGGCGGCTCCCGCCCAGGAGGACATGCATGGGCCACGGCCGAGGACTGCTCTGCGGAAGGCAGACGGCCCTGGGAGTGCCCCCAGGGCCCCCACCCTCCCACCAGCGCCCCCAGGGCCCCCACCCTCCCACCAGCGCCCCCAGGGCCCCCACCCTCCCACCAGCGCCCCCACCACTGCTGGGAAGCTCTGAACAAGAAGCCGGAACCGGGCCTGCGTGTCCCACAGCTGAGGGGACGGCCTCCCCGGCAGCTGCTCCAGTGACGTGACGCGACTGGAGGTCTCCTGACACCGGGACGGCCTGCACCACTGGCCGGGAGAGCCCACCTCGGCCCCGTGCCCCGACGCCCGTCCTGGGACAGTCGTGCACCCACATGCGGGGCTCGGTAGGGAAACGGAGATGCTGTGAGGTCAGGCGCGGGGACGGGCGCGTGGGCAGGCGACTGAGGAGCCAGGCACGGTGGCCGTTCGGCAAGTCCGAAGCCCCAGGGGACAAGCCCGAGGCCACATGACTGGGAGCGGCTGACGGAGGCAGGGGACGGACGCACCTGTCCTAGGAGACAGGCAGGCCTCGGCGGGGTGGGCGGCCCGGCCCCTCCGCCTTCTCCTTCTCCGCTCTGCCTTTCTTCCCGCGTACAGCCCCCCTGCTGGGGGACACACTGCCGACCAGAAAGGCACAGGGCAAGGTGCGGGGAGGGCCGGGGGCGCGAGCGAGTCTGACACACGCGGAGTGTCCTGACCTGACGACAGCTACAGCCCTGAGTGCAGCAGCCAGGACACCCGCAAAGCCCGGTCCCCGCCAGGCGCCTCCTCCGGCCCGGCGCTCCTCGCCAGGCTGGCCGTGCAGGGAGACCGGGCCTGTGTCCTGGCGGGGGGCTGGGCTGGGCGGGGGCCCCCGACTGTCTGGGGCTTCCTCCCGCACCACCTTCAACTCAGCCCCAGGACCGACGGAGCAGTGTGGGGTTGACTCCATGGCGTGGTCTGCCAGGGCAGCTGGGCCCCACGTGGCTGGTTGCACAGTTCGAGTCCTAGACCGGGCAGCTTGAGAAACACACCGGGCACGTGTGTATGCCCAAAATCCGAGAGGAGGAAGAGGCGGAGAGGGGATCGAGCCTCTGTTCAGCGCACACGCCCTCTGGCAAAAGAACGAGACGCCTCTGCAGGCTGGCCATGGACAAGCGCCGTGCTGTGGTCCCGCCCGGGTCAGGCAGCGGTGCCGAGGGCCGGCCACCACGCAGCTGCCATGCCAGGCTCGGCCGAGCTGGGGCTCAAAGCGGAGACAACTCTCCAGGTGGGCGCTGCCCCGGCCAGCCGACAGCCACGTCCATCTCGCCACCGCTCCGCCCGGCAAGGCTTCCTGTCCACGGAGGGTGCTATTAATAGTGTAATTTTCCTGGTGTTTTGTTTATTCCCCGGGAATGGCTTGATGGATGTGAATAATTATCAGACTATAAAAGCCAGCAAATGTGCTATTTTCTATCGCTCTAAATCATCAAACAAATAAAGTGTGAAACAGCATTTTTGAATATAATTTTCCCCTCTAATGGCTTAGAATTATTATCAAGAACAATGAAAATAAATAAGCAAATGCCTTATGAGCTAAAGATTAAACGAGCGTGTCAGGAAGAGGAGCGCGGGCTGTCTTGGAGAGCAGGGACCTGCTCGCAGCCACGAGTCACGATGGGCACAGTGACAAGGCTTCAGTGCGGCTCAGCCCGGCCCGCGGGGGGACTTCCGGTGCCCCCCCGACCAGCTCGGCTAAGCGGCCGCCGGGACACCTCCCCGGGGTGGCTGGCACGGTGCCCTGGAGAGTACCAGGCGGAGCCGAGCTCCAGGAGGGCTGTGGCGCGGTGGGGCTGCGCTGCCGTGCCTGGCACTGGCCGCAGTGCGGCCACATCTGAGCTCCGAAGCCTGGGGGCGGCGGGGGAAGCTGGCGGGAGGGTGCTGCCTCTCGGATCTGCCGGAAGACCTCAGCCACGGCAGTGCTCAGGATTAGGAGGTGGGCCGGCTTCCCGCGTCAGTGGGAGTGATCCTGGCCCACCTCCGGGCCCCGCTTCCTGGCCCGGCTGGCCACCCTGCGGCTCTCTGCGACCTGCAGGCCTGTGGCAGGTCTCCCGGCAGCCCAGACCGGCACGCAGGGGCCAGGTGCGACATTCGCCTCCGCCCTCCGAGGAGCGAGTGGGGGAGCGGGGTCTGACCAGGAGCCCTCCGGAAAGGCCAGCTGCGCCAGGCGCATGTGGAGGCCGAGGATGTTCATTTCAGTGTCTGCACAGGGCCCGGCAGGCAGGCTGTGCCGCTAACATGCCACCGCTGCAGATGCAGGCATGGGGGCGGGCCCGGGACCAGGCAGGGTGGGGGCACCTGGTGGCAGATGCAGCCACAGCCCAGGACGGCCACTGCCATGGCCCCACTAGCACCCTGAGTGACAGCACGGTGCGCCCTCGGCCCAGGCCTCAGTGGGACGGCTCTGGGCGTGGCTCCGTGGCTGTCCGGGCAGAGAAGGGACGGCCTGTGCTCTGAGCGGCGCCCTGCTATCTGCCCTCTCCCCGCCACCGAGGCCCGGTCAGAGCTGCTGGGCCAGGGCTCTGCTCGCCGCCCCACACCCGGAGAAGCGCGGGCTCACGTGAGGGTGGCTGAGACGAGCTGGGCGGGCTTCCCGAGACATCCGCGTGACTCAGGCCACTGTATGGATGGACGTGAACCTCGGGTCGTCCCGATGGAGCACGGCCCGCCCGAGTCCCTGGACTGGGACACGGCGTACTCGGCCCTCCCGTCTCAGGGCAGTGAAGCCTGACGCGTCACTGGGCTTACATGGACCCCGTCCAGAAGGCCAGAAAGCCTGGGACGCCGGTCACAGTCTGTCTGAAAAGGTCCAGGCCCAGGCGGTGCGGTTGGGAGCCCTCCCATCCCCGCACCTAGAGGAAGGCTGAGCGGGGCCGTCAGAGGTCACGGGGCGGCTTTCTGCAAGGATGAAGGAACGAGCAGGAAGCCCGCCCACCCGCAGACAGGGCAGCGCACGGGGGATGGCCGCCAGCCCTCTCAGACGCACCCCACGAGTCAGACGCGCTGGGCACACGAGCCCAGGAAGGCCTGGTCCCCACGGATGCTGAACCTGCCCAGCGGACGCAAGTCCATTCAAGTCTGAACCATTCAGCATCAAAGTCCTCAGCTAAGGAGGACCGAGCGACCCTCCCACTGTCACACTTGGTGGCCGGGCAGGAGAGGAGGCCAGGCGTGCCGCTCACCACCACAGCTCACCCTGTGACAGCGCACCGGTCACCACGCGCCTACCCATCCTAATCTGTTACAGGGCAGGTGCACTCACTGGGGAGCGTGAACCTGAGGAATCGCCCCCAGGGAGGGCAGCCACATGGGGATCCCGTCCCCCTGCTCTCCTCTGGGATTCGGGGCGCACACACGTGCCCGGCATGTTTCCCAAGCCGCCGGGTCCGAGACTCGAACTGTGCAATTGGTCATGTGGGCTCCAGCCACCTTAATCACCATGCCACCTGCTGGCTCAAATAAATAGTTTTAAATAAAACGTTCTTCCTAAGCCGTCTAGGAGGACCCACGGCGACTGCACACTGAACCGGGACTACACGGCCAGGGCCGGAGGTCAGCTCGCGAGGACGTGCCGGAGACTGTGGCGCGCGGAGGTGACTGTGGGCCTGGCCCAGGGGCAGGGTGCTCAGCGAGCTCAGGCTGACGGGCCCTGAGAGCCGCCGCTGTCAGCCGCTGAACCGACTCTGGGAAGGGCCCGCGCGCCGCGGGAGAACCATGCTGGGGGGCGGCACCTGGAACCCCCTCAGCCCCGGGGCCGGGGTGGAGCCCGTCAGAGAACACAGCGGTCTCCACCTGTGAGCACCAGCGGTGCCCCTGCGCAGCTGAGCTGCCAGAGCAGAGCCGCCAGCCTTCACCGGGACAGGGTGCACTGGCACAGGGGCCACCCACGGGAGAGGTCAGAAAACCACCAGGGCAGACGTGGGGGCAGGTCCGACGGCCGGGACACGCAGCAGCCCAGGGCTGCCACCGGGCCGTCCGTGTCTGCTCAGGGGGAGGAGAAGGGCGGTCACCAGCCACAGGCTGCCAGGAAGGGGCCCACAGACGCTGGCCGAGGGGAGGAAAGCAGTGGTGGGACTCAGGACACCGGGGAGAGGAGAGGAGAGGAGGGGAGTCCCTGCTGGTGCTGTCCCCCAGCCCCTCCGGGAGAGCCACTGCAGGCGTCATTCCCGACCAGGGGCTGGCCCGCCCTGTCCCTCTCCCAGGGGGCTGCTGAGAGGCGCCTCCTCGCTGTCCCCGGCGGTGGGGGCGATGCTGGGTGCAGCTTCATCTCCGACGACCGTCTCCCGGGACGACAGTGGGGCATCTGCGCTCTCACACCAGCGGTGTCGACCTCAGACCACGGCGTTTTTATCCAGACACCCAGGAGACCAACAGCGCTGAGGGTGTCGGCTCACAGAACACGGGGCTGCAGAGGGGGCGGGAGCCGCCGGGGAGGCCGGGCAGCGCGCTGGGCCCCTCGGGGTCAAGGCCCTCCCAGGACGGTCCAGGCGCGGGTGCTGACCGCATCGCTGCCCAGCAGACAGGGCCGCCCACTGCCCACTGGTTCATGCAGGCGCGGATTCGCTGCTAAGTGACAGGAGCATTGTCTGGACAGCCTCCCAGCCCATCCGCCTCATCAGGAAAGCTGGGGCTGCCCCTTGCAGGTGGGGTTTGGCAAGCGGGCACAGTGGGGGCCAGAACCCGGGGCCTCAGTCTGCCAGTGTGGGGGAGACCGAGACGCCGGAGGGCACTGAGACCTCGGAGCTGCTTCTCCCCGCAGCCTCCGGCACCCAGGCGCCTGGCCTGAACTACTGCTCGTGAAACATCCAGGAGGCGGCCCCCCGTGGACCCGGGCCCAGTCTGCAAGGCAGGCTACTCCCACCGAACTCCTCCTCTGGGGCGTGCCGGAGCGGGGACCCCTCCTCCGCCTGCTCTGTCAGACTGCAGGATGGGCCACACAGGGCAGATCACGGACAGGGCTGCAGAGCCCAGAGCATCTGGGCCAACGGGCAGCTGGAGAGACGAGGCTCACTCGCTTCTGTCCAGAGCGGGGCAAGGGATTAGCCAAGCAGAGGCCAGTCCGGTCGCGCCCCTCTCCGGCAAGAGCTGGATTAAGGGGCCTCCTGGAGGGGCAGGGGGGTCTGTCCTGGCCGAGCTGCTAGAGGGAGGGGTTCAGGGCAGCAGGAGAGAGGCTGGGCTGACAGACGCTGTGGAGGTGGCGGGGAGGCAGCATTCGCCGGGCCTGGCCGTCCAGTGGGCGGCCTACGAGGCCCAGTGAAACAAGTCCAGGTGCCTCTTCATATGTTTACGGCACAAGCACCCAGGGGAGGCAGTGTCCCCTGAGAGTCACTGCGGCACACGTGGCCAGGCAAGGCCCCTGGGACCAAGGGGTTCTCCCCAGCCTGACACGGCCCTGTCAAAGATGCAGCAGCTTGGACAGTGCGAGGTACCCTGTGCTGACCCACAGCCCCGCAGACGCCGGGCCACACGTGCTCACCCACGGCCCCGTGGACGCCGGGCCACACGTGCTCACCCACGGCCCCGCGGACGCCGGGCCACACGTGCTGGGTGCCCCAAGGACCCCAGGTCACGCACTCCCGTCTGCACAGTGTAGCCCGGACTGTCGCCCATCAGGGGGCACTAGGGACAGTCCAAGGCCCGGCTGGGCTCCAGGCTCTGGCGCTCAGGGGCCCAGCTCCCGCTTGAATTAGGTCCGTGAGCTCCTGACTAGGTGGGCGCAGCAGGGCCCCAAGCTGCGCCGCCCGCCCCGCCCCACAGAAGGCACATGGCACGGAAGGACACACCACCACACGGGCCTGCGCGCTCTGCCCGCACTGCTCTCCCTTCCGGGTTACAGGCCACGGCAGCGACCTCACTAGCGACAGAGATCAGCCATGGGGACCCGAACGGCCCAGACACTGCCGTCTGCAGCAGGTGAGGTCCCTGCATCCCAGCAAGCTCCTGGCCCAATGCTGCCTGGGGGAGAGGGCGTGGCGACAGCACCGGGGAGCCGGGGGAGCCGACGGAGCCGTGGAGTGGCGACCAGCTCTTCGCCTGGACGCGGGGATGGCGGGGCTGGCGCCAGCTCCGTCCACTCAATCCTGCCGTCTCGCATACCACCCCAGCCAGGGCGGTGCGTTCTCGTCCCAGCTCCAGAGCACCCACGTTGAACAAAAGACTCCAGAATGAACGGCCATCTGCTCCTGCCAGACCAAGCCAGCGGGCAGTGCGGCGGGCGGGCGGCAGGCCTGCAGCCACGGATGGCAGGCGGACAGGAGCTAATTGCACCACGTGGGCCCGGGCAGCCTGACCAGCGAGCGCAGGGCCTGGCCCCCCGCACACCCAGGAGCGGGGCCCCCGTCCTCCTGGCCAGAGGCGACTGGTCGGTGTACAGCTCCCAGGGACCCCAGCTCAGGGGCTCTCTGCTCTGTGGCTCCTGCGCCGGGTCCCTCCCCTCCTGTCTCCATCTGGGAGGACACGAGGCAGCCTGGCCCGGCTGCCAGGCCCAGCAGATGCTCCTTCCAGGCGTGTGAGTCCCCGGCATGGCTCACACCGGGACGGAGGGGGTCCCCCACCTACAACCTCGAACCCGCCTCGGCTAAGCCCCTGCAGGGCCCCGGCACCACGTAGCAGGGACAGGCAGATAAGCAGCTGCTCCCCCGCCCATGTCGGTACCCCTGCCTGGACACGCAGTCAGGCTACACTCCCGGCCTTCGTGGGGTGCAGTGTCACGGGCCGGGCGCTGGCCCAGTGACATGAGGCAGAAGTGAGGGCCCCGCTGCCATCCGAGCTCCAGACCAGCCCTCTCCTCACCTGGACGCCCACACTGGGGGGACCTGGGAGGCCACGCGTCGAAGGTGGGGACCCTCTCTCTGCATCCCTGCACCACCTCGACGCCCACAGGAACTGCCGGCCGATCCCAGCGGAGCGGGCTTCTTCAGTGAGCTGTCAGGGACTCCCGGAGAAGGGTCCTCGCTCCCATCTCTCTGCGCTCCGGCCGCCTTTGCCACCTGGACGTAGCCTGTCCCCGCACTCCCAGGACCACCCCCAAGTTCAGGGCGGGGTGGAGCAGAGACTGTGGGTGTGGCCCCCACAGCGGCCTCCGAGCTCTGCAGCCGAGTCGGTGTCTCCCTAGTCCGTGGCCCGGCCAGAACTGAAGGGCCGCTCTGAGCCTGCTGGCACCGGGAGACACCACACACGGCCCTGTCACGTGTCCGGCTCTCGCACCACAGCAGGCCCTCTGTGTGGGGCGGGGTCACGACACGGAGCGCACACGCAGGCGGGTGGGAAGACAGGCGCACCACGGCCACACGCAGCAGGGTGGGTTCGCCGGACCACAGGCCCCAAAGGCCATCAGCCCACCGGGACGCAGCTGGGAGGGCCAACGCCGCCCGGGGACACAGACACGGGGAACGCGCGACAGCGGTGACAGCAGGAGCCTTCCAAGCCAGGACGCCGCCACCTCACGGTGGGAGCGGGCCGTGGGGTCCATGTCCTGGCACCTCGAGGGCCACACACGTGTGAGACACCCTGGCCCCGTCACACGCCAGCGCTGTGTGCCTGGTTTCATGGAGAAGTCACACCACACCTGCACGTGCCCAGGACCCTGTCGGGGAGGCCCCGCGGGGGCGCAGAGTCCTCGGAGCCCCAGCAGTCTGGCCCAGGCTCACACACCAGCTCTCGTCGGCTAACTCTCCTCGGGCTGCCGTCCAGGCCACAGAGGGCTGCTGTCTGAGCCTCCGTCCACAGCGGAAAAGGGACAGGAGAGCCACAGCGTAGAGGGGACACATGACACACACCCGAACAAGACCGCGGTCGGCGTGGGCGGCAGCGAGTCGCGGCGCGTGCCCTATGGGACATGATGGCAGGTCTCCTCCCTGGGCCGTCGCCCTGTCGAACCGCGGAGAGGCGCCAGACAAACCCCAAACACGGCATCCTACAGAGACCGGGGAGTCCTCAACGCCATCCCGCCCCCAAAACTCACGGTGTCTGAGAAGCTGCCCCGGCCCAGGAGCCCGAGGACACGTGGTGGGAAAGCGGAAGCTGAGGGCACCTGAGTAAGCGGACTTGGGTGGGGGTGACGTGTCCACACTGCCCCTCCCAGCTGTGTGCTGCACAGAGGACGGCAGCAGGGACCCGGGGCTGCGGACGCGGGCCCTTCTTCCCCAGCCGGCCGGAGACCTAACGCCGCCTAGGCACTGCCCTGACAGCCGGCCGGAGACCTAACGCCGACCAGGCACCCCCAGCCGGCCGGGAGACCTAACGCCGCCCAGGCCCCCCCAGCCGGCCGGGAGACCTAACGCCGCCCAGGCCCCCCCAGCCGGCCGGGAGACCTAACGCCGCCCAGGCCCCCCCAGCCGGCCGGGAGACCTAACGCCGCCCAGGCCCCCCCAGCCGGCCGGGAGACCTAACGCCGCCTAGGCACTGCCCCGACAGCCAGCCGGGAGACCTAACGCCGCCCAGGCACCGTTGCCCCCTAGCCGGCCAGAGACCTAACACTAGTTAAAACAGAAAACCCTAGCTGAGAAAGAGGGCAGAGAGCGGGTAAAACAGACGGGTACGGACTACGCCTGGCCTGGCCCTCCCAGGCCCCAGCAGCGCCCACCCCTCTGCTCTCCAGAAGCCATCCCACCCGGGGCCCCGGAGGGCGACAGCGGGCCCGGCAGCAGCCGTGGGGTCGCATGGGAGCGGGGCTGTGTTCGGTGCTGAGCGTGCTGTGGGCAGGGCTCTGCGGCCCCTGGACAGACCCACAGCAACTGGGGGACACTGGAACCAGCGTGCTGACAGGATGGTTGGGGGCCGGGGCGAGTACCCCCAACCCCAGGCTCACTCTGACTCTGAGGTGTCCCTCCCCAGTCCCGGGGACACTGCGAGTCCCAGCCACGAGGCCATGCCCGCCCTGCGGTACACTCAGCCTACACCAGGAAGCACGGAGCGGCTAGAAGCTCGCAGACTACAGGGCATCTGCCGTCCGACCTGGGCCGGCCCATGGCCCACATCTCCACACCTGGTCGCCCGAGCCCGTGGGCGTGCTGGCCCACTCCCACCCTCACCGCCCCGCTGTGGGACTCGAACCTCCGGCCTCGGGAGCAGATTCCGTGAGCATCTAGGCTGGCTTTCAGGTGCGGGCTCTCCAGCCGGTTTGACGAGCAGACGGCCGGCGCCAGCACCGGGAGACAGAGTGGCTGGGACGGAGCGAGGCCGAGGTCGGCGCGGGGGCTGGGGAGGGACGTGGGCCAGGGATAACACAGCTGTCCCTCGTACGCCCCTGTGCACTCAGACCCCCTCCGCGAGGCGCCAGCTCCACCGTGCCAAGTCTCAGGACACGCGGCCGCAAGGCCCAGCTGGATGGAGACGCCATGTCCTCCCCTCCCCTCTACTCCCCTCCCTCCCTGCCCACCTGGGCCGAACCCCGACGCGGGCATCCGGTGACAGGGCCACGCTTGGCTGCAGAGGGGTCAGAGGGAAAGGATCCGCCAGGCAGGCGTAGGCGGCTTCCCGAGTGCCTTGTTAACACGGGGAACGCAGCCAGGTCTCCTCGTCCGCTGCTGCAGGGACCAGCCCGGGTGGTGGAGACGAGAAGGAAAGGGGTTCGAGAATAGACGGGCCGGGCAGCGCACAGGGCTGGGGCAGGCACAGGGACTCTGGTTCATACGACGGGGCCCTGGGACTCGCACACAGCTCACGGGGGCACCCACGCCCCTGCCTGGAGGCGGTGGTCTGGGCCAGGCACGCGACACAGCCGCTCGCTGCTGTGGCCTCCTGCTCACGCTGGGCTCTGGGGAGTGTAAGGATGTGAGGCGGGGACTCTGCAGGAGGAAGCCCTCCAAGTGAGGACGTCACGGACGGCCATGACCCGGGCACGGGCAGGCGTCTATGTCGTCACGCCGTCCTCCTGAGGCCAAGGCCCGCCGCTGGACGGGGTGCAGCTGAGAAGGGCCGTGCCTCCGTGGGCCCGCGGGGAGGCCGTGGCGGGCAGGGAGCCGCCCCACCCTGGCTTGGCCTCCCTCGACTCCAGGCCAGCCTCTCGCCCACCCACAGCCGCAGAGCAGGTGACACCAGGGCAGCCCTCAGCGCCTGGCACGCCTCCCTCCTCGCGCCCCAAGTACACACGCGTTCACATCGTCACGCACGCGCCCACGCGTGTCCTCATGCACGCGCTCACGTACACGTCCTGGAAGGCACGGATGTACACCCGGCCCCAGAGCAGGAGCCTCCCAGGCCCCAATGGGAAGGCCGCCCCGTCTCTCCGAGGAAACGGAGACGGCCAGAGCTGGCAGCCGCTGTCCCAGGGAGGCCCTTGGTGTCGGCGCCAGGCTCGCGGCCGCTCCAGGGTCAGGGCTCCTCGGCCGACCCCCGCCCCCCTCCTCCCGGGGCTCAGGCACCTGGCTCCTCACAGACACACCCGATGTCACCCCGCAGGCGCGACCCACACGACCCCAGCCCCATCCCCAGGCCCGGCGCTTCCTGTGGCTTCCAAGGCCACACCCCAGGTGGGCAGAGGCGGGAGGGTCTGGGAGGGGTGGAGAAAGCAGCTGAAGATGGGGGCTGGCAGGTGACAGGGTGGCTAAGGACGCTGGACTCCCACATGGCCCACCGCGGTTCGAGTCCCGGACCTGGAGGCATTCTCTCTCTCTATCTCCTCTTCTGATCAAATTAAAATAAAGTTAAATAAAGTAATTCTTAATAAACAAACAAAATAAAGAAGCCTCGAGAAACAGACACAGAGCAAGATGCAAGACCTGCACCGTCGCCCTGGAGGCACACGGGGGTCCGATACTGCCGGTTGGTCCCAGCAGGTCAGGGCTGACACCAGCTGTCCCAGCACAGGCCGGCGGCGATGGCGCGTCCCGCACCCCAGCTCTGCACCCCTCCCCAGGGGCCTCGCCGTCCCGCACCCCTCCCCAGGGGCCTCGCAGTCTCGCCGGCCTCCTGACGCACTGCCAGGCCCTCCCGCTGGCCCGGCCTCCACACTGGCTGCGTGCCCACCTCGCCCGCCCGCGCTCTGCAGGGCAGCAGACACAGGCTGGACCACACACTGGGCCTCCGCACACAACACCACACCACATGGCCCAGGGGCACGCGCTTGTCCCACGTCTCCCCAGGCCACTGGCAGGACACAAGGCCTGTGGCTGGTCCCACCCTTCAGACCCGCTGCAGCCCTCCAGGCATCCCGCTCCCTCCCGTGCCCAGGCCTGCCGGGTCACCGCCCGCAGCCCGCAGGGGCCTGGGAGAGCGAACGGCCGAAGCTGCACCGCACAGCCCAGCACGAGCCCCGTGTGGAAGGCCGGGAGCGCCACCTAGTGGCCCTGCAGACGGCTCTGCGCCTCCAGACCCAGCCAGCCACACGCCGCATCCCAGCCCACGACAGGCAGCACACGCTCGCGTGCAAGCAAACACCCTCCTGATACACTCAGACACTCGCACACGGACACATGTGCGCTGACACGCAGGTACATGCCCCTGCACATGGACACACATCAACACTAGCATCAGCACAGCCTTCACCCACAGGCGTGCACGGGGCCAGGGGAGGCTGCTGTGCACACGGGGACGGTGCTGCGGGAGGCTCCGGCCGTGCCATTGCCAAGTGGGGGAAGCAGGGCCCAGGGAGCACGTGCGGGAGGAGGCACGGCAGTGTAGCTGCTTGGCCCCGGACTGCACGGCTGGCCGTCCTGGCGGGGCGGCGGGAGGCTCGGCCCACGGCCCACGGCCCACGGCCAGCTCTCCGTTTCCCTGCACGCAGCCTGAGCAGCCTGGGGGGCAGCCCTCGCCACTCGCCACCCTTGGCGCCGTCTCCCAGAGGCGTGGACAGGCAGAGGCTGGCGTGAAGCTGCAGATGGCCACCAAGAGGGGAGCGGACTGACAGCAAGGCCGGGGACTGCAAGGGGACCCCTAAAACGCAGTCTCACAGCAAGACCACAGAGCCTGGCCCAAGCAGCACGAGGGCCCCAGGACAGCCCGTCCTCGCCTCCCAGCGGGCACTGCAGCCCCCCAAGATGGAGACGGCCCTGGGCTGGCGGGGCCCATGTCCTCACAGGGGCTAAGGAGAGACTGGAAGACGCTGAGGTGGCCGTGAGCCTGGGCCTAGGCCGAGGCCTGCAGTCCACACTGCACTGCGGGCCACCGGCTGGGTCCTGTCCAGCACACCCCAGGGGAGGTGCTCAGGGAACGGCACCCTGGCCTCCGGGGCTGGGCCCTGGGAGACGCGGGCTCTGCAGCGAGGCCTGACGGCCCCTGGCGGTGAGCAACCTGGGAGCCACACAGAGTCCTGGGTCCAAATCCACGCCCACCCCACCTCAGGCCGGGCAGAGCTGATGGGACCCCCTCCACGAGTCCTCTCAGACAGCCTGAGCACCAGGGAGGCAGGCGCCGCACGCCTACAGCAGCCAGACTGCCGGGGCGGTGCCGAGGGGGCTGCCCCCGTGCCTGCGGCCAGGCTCCCAGGCTGGGGCTCAGCTCACGGCTAAGAGTGCCCCACCAGCAGGGTCCACCTGCACGCCAGGCTGTGCCCTGGCACTGTGCCCCCATGTCCCGCCCCATGTGCAGGAAGGCTGTGCTCTCGTGGGCCACAGCCCCACCCTGAGCGGTGACGACGCTGCGACAACAGCACCATCCTGCTGGCCTAGCAGCAGCCGAGCCCGAGTGGGGAGCAGCTGCCAAAAACACAAGCAGAGGGGCAGGCGAGGGGCCGCCCAGCTGTGCTCCCAGAGAGGCAGGGCACAGGGCACGCCTTGGGACCACGAGGGGGACGCCTGGGGCCGCCCGACGCCAGAGGGACCTCAGCGAGTGCCCTGCAGGCCGGCACACCCACAGCCCGGCACCAAACCGGCCATGCACATCCAGGTAAGGAGGCCGCCTGTCCCCACCCCCGGGACCTGCAGGCCGAGGGCGAGGCGGGGAGGTGCTGCAGGTGGGGCGGGCCGCTGGCGGGCGCTCACCAGGACTTGGGCTCCCCGAAGTGCAGGTAGTTGATGCTGTACAGGTCCATGTCCTCCGTGTGCCAGGCGAAGGTGGTCTTCCACATGCCGAAGTACAGGTAGGGCGTGTTCACGCCCTCGATGATGGTGCCGCACTCGCGCTCCACCATGTCCAGGATGGTCCGCAGGTTGCCGATGTTCCACTGCGCCACGTCCTGTGGGCCAGCGCCGCCCGTCACCGTGGCCCGCCCTGTGGGGCCCTCCACCACCTCCCACCCGGTGTGGGCTGCTGGCCCAGAGACCACCTCCCGGGCTGACCCTCCAGGGCCGTGAGGGCGCCCACACACGGAGCCTGGAGGCCCTGGGGGCTGCTGGCCACGTCTCCATGAGGCTGTGGACAATGAACTCCTCAGGTCAAGGACAATGGCCCAACCTCGCAGGGGCAAGGACAGGGACAGGGACAGCCTCTCCCGCCCCTTCCACCAGAGGGCAGCCCGCTCAGACCCTGGCAGTCCCAGCTGCCCTTAAAGCCACTGCAAACAAGGCCATCTTCCGAAGGGCTCCCAACACCGCAGTCCCCGGAGCCCCGGCCCGGCCCACCTGGTTCACGTGGCACTCGTGAACATACCCGCCACCCCAGCCCCACGCCGCTGCAGCCCGCAGGCCCCAGCCCTGGCAGGAGCCCAGCTCAGGCAGAAGCCACAAAGCTAGGAGGGGCACCGGGAACATCGCCGACCCAGCGCCCAGCCGCTGCCTGGCCCCCACGCAGGCGGTCCTCACGTGGCTAGAGAGGGGCCCAGGTGGGGTCGAGCCTGAGGGGTTTCCCCAGCTGCAGGGGGAGCGCTCCGTTAGCTCGGGCCTTGTGAAGGCGCGCTCTGGCCCTGGGCAGGAGGCGGCCGTCCCACGGTTCCCCTCCCGCCCCAGCACCCACTAAGACCAGGACTCGGGAAGGAGACTCGGAGCAGGAGGTGACTTCGGGGTAAACGCAGGGACAGCGGCCCCCGGGGAGAGGGGTGGGAGAGGGTGAGACCCCACTGTTAGCCTGGGCGCCCCTACGTGGACCATGCTGGGGGGCTGGGGGTCCTGACGGCAGCACTGGGACAGGGCAGCTAGGCCGGCACACCCCGGCAGGTGCCGGCAGGGTGCCCGCTCAGGGCTGGGCGGGAGAGTTTGGCAGGAGCCACTCTGCACCTCGGACTCCCGGCCCCCCACCGGTCCAAGAGCTGACGCAGCCAGAGCCGGTGACACGCGCAGCGAGCCTTCCTGCAACCCTGACCACAGCAGCATCGAGGCCCACTCTCGGCCCTTCTTGGCCCTGCCAACAGGGCAGCAGGCCCATCTGTGCCGGCAGGGCCCAGCACTCACGTCGTCGTAGAGAGAGCCGCTGATGTCCGCCCCGTAGATGGGGGACACGAAGGTGAGGTTCTTCCAGTACTTGCGCTCCAGGTCGTCGAAGTCCTGGTGTCGCGGGGTACAGTACCTGGGGGCGGGCAGCACCCAGAACCACTCAGAGCAGGCCCGAGGGCCGTGGGGTCTGCCCTCAGTCACCAAGGGACTCGGGACACCCGCAGGCCGCTCAGTCCAGCCCCTGCCCTGCTCCACCACCCAGATGGGAGCCCGCAGCGGCCCTGAGCAGGCGGCCAGGCACAGGCGCCAGGCGGGTCTGATGGCCCCTGAGCAGGGCCCCAGCCAGGATGGGGCCCATCGCCCTCTGGGCAGGGGCACTGAGCGCGGCCCCCGCAGCCCGGCCGGCACGTACTTCTCGCTGTTGGCCAGGCGGCGGTACTCGCCCACGGTCATGGCCTTCTTCTGGATGTTGTACTGCGTGAAGAGCCCCGACTGCCCCGTCACCACCTGCTGGATGGGCGCCGGGATGACCACGTCATCGATGTCGTCGTACGTCTGCCGCGGCTTCCACTCCTTCGGGGGGATGATCTGCCAGAGCGGTGGGAGGTCAGCGGCGCCCTTCAGAGAGGCCTGAGCAGAGTGCGCTGCTCCAGAGCCCAGCGGCAGCTCCCAGAGGGCTCCACGTCCCGACTGGCCTCAGATGCCCCGGGGCACCAGGAGCCCAGCTCCCTAGGGGACTCGTACCAGCGACCCTGACACCACCCGCTGGCTCCCAGCAGGGCCCTCTGCGGCTGGGCCCAGGGCAGGGGATGCCGACAAGGGCCTCCACCTGCAGCAGCGAGGGCCTGCGTGCACTCTGGTTTTCCGGACGCAGACTGATGTGTGCAGTCACTCCTACGAGCTGGGATCCCTGCCGGTGGCTGCAGACGCTGCCACGCCCTGTGGGGGTGGGACACGGCCCTGCACCCACCGGCTCCTCCCCAGGGCACTGCCTGGCGGGCACGTGCTGCGGAGCGACCTTGGCTCCGGTGCCAGGAAATGTCGGGGCAAGACCTGCACTTCCGGGCTCGGGTCCTGGCAGCGGGCCGAGGACGAACATGGCTGTCGGCAGTGAACACCACAGGAGGAGGAAGAGCGGGGAGAGCAGGGCAGGCGCTGGGGAGGGGACCCCAGACGGAAGAGCCCAGCAGGAGCGGGAGGGGACCCCGGGCGGACCAGCCGCACAGGAGTGGGGGCGGGAGGGGACCCCAGGCGGACCAGCCGTACAGGAGCGGGGGGGGGGGGGGGACCCCCGACAGACGAGCCGAGCCGCGCAGGCGCCTGTCCTGACAGGAGCGGGAGGGGCTGGATGCGGAGGGAGAGCTCCTGGGGGCCCAGGCCTGGGAACCGAGGCAAGGAGGACGGCACGCCCTCAGCGACAGCCCGGGCTGCGGGAACTCGGCGGCCTGTCTGGGAGATGCTGGCCCGTGGGGGCTTTGTCTTCGCCCCAAACACAGCCAGGGCTGAGGTGTGGGGAGCTCCTCCCCGGAGGCTCCTGCCCTGTCACCGCCTGGTCTCCTCCCTTTTGCCCGGCCGGGCCTCAGGATAAGAACAGACCCCACGGCACTGCGGTCTCCCAGGCCCCAGGCCCACTTCTGGGGACCGCTATGGGCTGGTCACACCCCATCCCAGCTGGGGTCTGCAGGCCCCAAGTCCCTCTCCAGGGCACCCACAGGCCCCCCACCTTTGCAGAGGAGCCCCCCAACGTGTTCCAGGCATGGCCCCACACACTCGGGGCCGGCAGCTGCCGGCGTGGGGAAGCCCAGCTTGCCAACAGCCTCCGGGGCACGGAACACCCCGGCCACGGACGCCCTCACACAGTGGTGGAGGGCAGGGTCTGCCCGGCACCGCACACGTGCTCACTGCGGCCTGGGCCATCGGCCTACGTGGGTTTCTTGACCCAAAAAATCAACAACGGAGGGTGACAAGGGCAATCGGTTCCCAGCAGGGGGGCCGTCCTGCCCCAGAGGACACCAGGCAGTGTCTGGGGACATCTGTGACTGGCACAACTGGGGTGCCCCTGGGTAGGGTGGGCCGGGACCCTGTGTCGGCTGCAGCCATGATGTCAGCCTGGTCTGGGTCTCTGTCCGGGACAGGCAGGGGCCTTCAATCCCAGGGAGGGGCCGGCGTCAGGGACAGACACGAGACCGCAGAGCAGAGGGCAGGAACCAGGCGCCTGTGTACCCCCACGCGGAGCCTGTGGGCTGCTGGGCCACGTGGGCGCACGCCGCCTCCTCTCCCAGAAGCCCGTGCTCCTGCTGCGAGGAAGCCCACAAGCCGCCCCCACCCAACCCCACCCCAGGGGCGCTCGCCAGGGGACCCAGGGACATTGCCTGCCTGGGTTTGGCCAAAGGAGCCCCACCCGTGTCCTGCTCGTGGATCTGCAAGGCGTCCCTCCCCTGGCCCGGCCGCGGACTCCCCCCTCACGGCACACTGCAGGGCACCAAGGCGGGGCCTCCACTCCCACGATGCCCGATGTGCACCTGCCCAAGCCGTGCCCAGCTCGCACATCGGAGCCCGCGCCGAACGGCGGCGTGAACGAGGGTCACGAAGCCGAGGGAGCCGACCCCCAGGAGGGCGGCCGCGCTCTGGGCCTTCACCCCAAAGCTCTGCTGAGATGAGGGTCCAGGGGCAGACCTTCAGCAAAGAGCACTTAGAGCAGGACCCCAGCACATGACGCAGTGGCTACGTCACTCAGCTCCCACGAGGTCGACCGCGGTTCGAGTCCCGGACCCAGTGGCTGAAAACTCACCCAGAGTGTCTGTGCACATGCCCAAAATCCCAAGAGGAAAATGGAGAAGGGGTTGTGGCCTAGCCATCCCCCAAGAGGTGATGTCTCACCTTCTGTCTCTTTCTCTGTTTGTCTGAGGTGCGCCCTATAACAAGAAACCACTCAAGAAAAAAAAAAAAAAAACACTGAACCCTGGGGACCCGGGGGGGAAAGACAGGCCAGTCCCCACGTGAATGGTGCAGAGTTGGCGGTGGAAATTCAGGAGCTGGGGCCCCTGCCAGCACCTGCCAGCTACAGGCACCATCCACAGAGCCATGCCCAAACCCCCAGCCCTCCCTGTGGGACCCCACGCCAGGCCCTCCCACGGTGCTGCCCCCCAGTGACACTCAGGGCAGGGCAGCTAAAGCCGGTGACAAGGGCTACCCTCCCGTGGCCCAAGCCGGCCACGGCCACCTCCTGGCAACCACACTGGGTCCCTGCACGCCCTGTCCACCCGGCTCCGCCGGGCCCCGAAGACCTCTCGGGGAGGATCTATCCAAACACAGGCGAGAAAGCAGCCAGCCTCCCGGTGTCCCCCCACACATATGTGCATACGTATGTGCCCACAAAGGGTAATCGAGGCTGATGAGCCACGGGGGGACGGGGCACCCGGAGCCAGCAGGGGGACAACGTGCTTCTCCTCCAAACACGCTGGCTGCCGGGAGCCAGGGCCCAGGAGGGAGGGCGGTGCCGGGGCCCAGCAGCTGCTTTCCTGAGCCCTGTCCCCACGGAGCAGCAAATGGGTGCGAGTGTAGGCAGCACACGTGTGCGTCAGCGTGACTCTGCAGCCACCAACATCCCTCACCGACTGTGAACGCGACAGCCAGCCTCCCCCCACTCCCTCTCACGTGTACACACACACATGCACACGGGCACAACCGTGCGTGTCCCCGGGGCACACGCCGAGCCTGCCCCCACAGGAGTCCTGGGCAGGGTAGGGAAGAAGCTCTCCGCCGCCGGAGGGGCAGCCGTCAGGGAGCACACAGCGGCCTGCTTCCGGAGCGCGGCACGTGCATGCGGGACGCACAGGCGGACGACTGCGCTCTGCAGACACTTGCACAGAGCTTCCGGGCCAACCTGTCCGCGCGAGTGACCTGGCAAACACTCGGTCCCTGGAATTAATGGCTTACAGCAGAGCCGTGGGGCTCAGAGAGGAGTGGGCAAGGGGGCAGGGGGGAAGGAGGAAGGCCAAGGTGTGGAAGAGAGCAAGCCCTAGGAGGGAGACCGCGCTCCAGGACGGAGACCACGCTCCAGCCCTGCACCACCCAGAGCCAGACCTGCTAGAGCGCAGGGAGGAGGGGCTCCGGGGAGGGGGCGGTGGTGGGGCGGGCTGTGGGGGGCTGGGAGGGGGAGGGGCAGGAGTCGGAGAAGGCGGGGCCGTGTAGGAGGAGGTGGGGCCATGGAGGAGGAGGCGGGGCCGTGGAGGAGGAGGAGGGGCTGTGAAGGAGGCGGGCTGTGGAGGAGAGAGTGGGGTGAGGAGGAGGGGAGGGGGTAGGGGAGGGGGGCTGGGGACAGGAGGGAGAGGGGCAGGGGAAGAACAGGGCCGGGAAGCCTGCCTTCCTCACCCAGCGCTGCAGCTAGGGGGTAAGGGAGTGAGTTCGACGACGAGGGACAAGGGCTCTCATGAACAGTACCGACAAAGATGGCCACAGCCAGGCTGGGGGCCGGGCGGGCCTGCTGTGCCTGCGTCCCGGACAGTGGGGCGAGTGTGGGACAGGCACGCGGCCCAGCCCCCCGCCATGCTGCCTGAGCCGGCGTCACCTGTGTACTACTGGCCCATCTACAGAGGCCACAGAGACAAACCTGGGCTCTCAGCACGACCCGCCAGGCTCCCTGGACCCTCAACACCCCGGCCGAGGACCCCACAGACCTCAGCACAGTGGGCCCTGTGTCCGTCCCGCTGCCAGCTCCCTGGGCAGGACCTGCCAGGTCTCCGTCCCATGCCTAGACCAGCACCTGGCACCCTACAAGGACCCCACGAATGTGTGCAGGTACGTGAGGTCAGTGCCGGCGACACGTCGTCACGTGTGCACACACCACCTTCAGAGAGCAGGGTGGTGGGGCTGTGGCCTCCCGGGCCCAGCCGACAAGAGCTGCGGGGGAACCCGGATGTCACCCACCTTGGCCAGGCCTGCCCGGTGGGCTCCCTGCGATTCGATGTAGGCCACGTATTTGTTGAAGTCCTTGAACTCCTCCATGGTCGGGCGGAAGGTCATGATCTTACAGCTGGGGTTCTGGGCCCCGGGGTCCTCCGAGCCCATGGCTGCGGCTGGGTGGGCGCCGCACCTGTGGGGAAGGCAGGGAGGGGAGTGAGTCGGTCACCAGTGGGGACAGGACAAACCAAGGTCCGGGCACTGCCCTGTCCTGAGCGCGGAAGACGCTTTCCAGGAGGGAGGACGGAGGCGCCCCGGTTCGGAAAGCCACAGGTCCACCAACTCTGACCCAGGGGCCTCAGAAACAACTCTCCTCAGACGCCCGTCTACACCGGACAGTGCTGGCTTCAAATGGGTGCAGCTAGTTTTTCATTTCTTTTTTCCCCCAGAAGGCATCTGCACTGGCCAGAGAGAGAAGGAGAAAGCACCCCACAGTGGGCACAGCCAGCCACGACCTGCTCCTCCGTCCCGCCATCCTGTAGTGATTTGGGACGCGTACGCACAAGCCCCTGCATGCTCTTCAAGCTGGGGACAGGGCTTGAACCAGGGCCAGCCATGTGAGGCAGCCGGGGCTCCCTTCACCTCTAGGCTATGGGTTGGCCCCAGAGGACGCAGCTGATCCCGAGCCGGGGCAGCGGAGACAGCGGCTCTCACACACGGGCGCCCGCTGCTCCCGGCGGCCACTGCAGGTAGCCTGTGGCGCTCAGGGCGAGCTGGCTGCTGTCCAGGGGCCCAGACCCGGGCCCGAGGCTCAGCCAGAGCAGCTGGGTCCGAGACGCCCCACTGGGCACCTGGCACGGGGGGCCGTAGCACGGCAGCCAGCTCGCAGCTGCAGGGAGAGCCTCGGCGCCGCCTGCCCTCGCAGAGGGAGGAGACGGGGCTGAGCGGGAGGCGCGCTCCTTCCAGGCCAGGGTTAGGGGACCCGGGGTGGCTGGCGGCCCACCCTGACCCGTGAGGGGCGTCCGTGGAGTATGCCCCCTGTGTGCAGAGAGCCCACAGGACCCCTCCAGGCTTTGGAGAAGGTGCGAACCCCGCACACAGGGACCCAAACACTTAGAAGAATCTCAGCCCAGTCTGCGTCCTGAAGGGGCCCCGCTGAAGGGGCCCAGGAGCGCAGGCCCTGTGTCAGGGACACGCAGGTGGCCGGCCAGCAGGAGCTGCTCCCACAGTGGGCACTAGAGGGCGCCCCGCGACCAGGATCAAGCCCAGGCTCAGCCCTGGCTGCAGGGCCTGGCCCCCATGCTGATGGCTTGCCGGCTGCTGGCCAAGGGGCGGAGGGCCCGGGGAGTCCTCCTGTGGAGCGGTGGCGTGAGGGGACTAAGGGGCGAGACAGCGCGACTGCAGGGAGGAGAGCAGGACAGGTCTGAAACCTGGACGGTTTATACGGGGAGGCCGGGGACGGGGTGGGGGCTCTGGCCAGCCGCTCTGCTCTGTGCTCGCCCCGTGATCGGCCCAGGAGGTCCCAGCCAGACACCACCAGACCCTGGCCCTGCAGACCATGAACTGGAAAAAAGTCTGTTATAAACCACCCGATTTCAGGTATTTTCTGGAACACACACCGTCCCCTCCCCTAGCAGGCCACATAGGCTCGAGGGTCTCCTGGAGGCCTCAGGAGCTGCCCTCCCAGGGCCCGGCTCTGGGACCGAGGCCCAGGGCACGCCGCTCACCTGCCCTCCCCGCTCTGGGACCCAGGCCCAGGACACGCCGCTCACCTGCCCTCCCGGGCCCCGCTCTGGGACCCAGGCCCGCGGCACGCCGCTCACCTGCCCACACTCAGCCTGTCCTTGGTGGGGCCTACCCTGGGGCGGGGCAGGGAGGCCAGGCAGAGGCTCCTGGGGCCTGCAGCCACTGCTCCTGCCAATGGCCACACGCCCTGTCCTGCTGTTACAGGCCACAGGACCTGGACTGGGGCTCCGCACGCACGAAGCTGTGGGGCGCCCAGGAGGCCCCTGCAGGCGCCTGCCAGCAGACAGCACCCCTGTAGGGACGGGCATGAGCAGGCGCCCGCACCAATGTCACAGCGAGTACACGCCGGGAGACGGGCTTCCATCTGATGGAAAGGCCAGGCCAGGAGAGCCGGCTCCCCAGGGGACCTGGACCGCCAGTGCACGTGCCAGGACCCAGCCAGCAGGGCAGGGCCACGGCACAGGGCCCTCGGGCGCGCCTCTCCGTCCACGCGCACTCTCGCTCAGGGAATAAACTTCAGAAGAACCCCGCGCGGTGGCTGCCCAACCCCGACGGCTTACGCCATGCCAGCAGGGCCCGGCAGGTGGCGTGGGAGTGGAGGCATCAGACTCACACATGGTTGACTGGTTCAAGACCCCGTCACGGCGGCTTGAAGATCACACTGGGCGTGCGTGCGTGCCCTCACCCAGGAAAACGGAGAGACGGCATGGCCGTGACCCCTGGGGGGTCTTCCCCACTCCTCCTCTTTGTCTCTTTATGGCAAACAACGAAAACAAGCCAAATGCCACCCCAGGCACACGAGTGTGCACGCCTAGGCCCCGACAGGACGCGGCAGCAGAGGGACTGCGGCGTGAACAGGCCGCGGCGCAGGTGCCTTCCCCTCCCGCCCCCGAGTGCACGTGGTCTCTGGCAGTAATGAAACATACAGAAGGCCTCTCATTTAAATCTTTAAAGACAGAGGAGGAATGCAGCACATCGGATTTACGAGGGAGGAAGGAAAGTGGGTCTCTCCGTAGCTGGAGGGGGCCGAGACGTCGGCCGGTGATGATGAAGACGCCTTCAGCTCAGACACTTTGGGGACGAGTGCGGGAGCAGGGACGGGTGTTGAACGACACTGAACGGCTGGCTCGTTTCCATAGTGACGCAAGGCAAGGAGGGGTCCCGCCTTCCTCCCCCTCGGGATGTGGCTGGGTTGTTTCGGGGAAGCTGGCAGACCTCATCAGGCGCCCTGGGGGGCTCTGGCGGACCCCGGCGTGGGCGTGAACGCTGCAGAGGCAACCTGCCGCCGAGCCCTGCCGGGTCTGCCCACCGCACCTGCCCGCCAGCCCCGGGCGCCACGGCCGAGGCACCCAAGGCCAGGACCTCTGTCTTCCGGTCTCTGCTCGCGGGGCGCCGAGCTGCCAGGCGGCCTCCTAAAATACGTGGGCGCTGGGCCCGGGGCTGCAAGGGCAGCCACACCGGGAGACCCGCGGGTATGGCCGAGGCATGCAGGGTCCCGAACGAGCGTCTGTCTTTCTTCTTTCTTCCGTCTTTCTATGTTTTTTAGAAAGGTTTTTGTTAGAGGGTGTGTGCACTCGCCAGAAAGACAGAGACAGAGAGACAGAAAGCAAGAAATCACCCCCAGGGGGGATGGCCACGCCGCGATCCCTTCTCCTCCATTCTCCTCTCGGGATCTTGGGCACGCACGCACACACGCCCGGCGTGAGTTTAGGCCACCAGGTCCGGGACTCAAACTGCAGTCAGCTACATGGGAGTCCAGCAACATAGCCATTACACCAACTGCTGGTCCCTCTTTTTTTTTTTTTTTAGGTTTCTGCCATAGGGCGCATGGGCTCACCCAAAAGAGACCTGGAAAGTGAGAATTCACTCCCAGGGTATGGCCACGCCACAACCCCTTCTCCTCCCGGGAGTCTGGGCATGCACACACAGGCACACAGCTGGCCTGATTTCCAGGCTGCGGGTCCAGGATCCAAAGTGCGGTCGGCCATGTGGGAGCCAGTGCCCTTGACCACTGCCTCCGGCCACCATCTTTCTCTTCCCATCCGAGGGCTCGGCTGAGCTGCCACTCCCAGCTGGGCGCCGGCCCCTCCCAGCGCAACGCAGGAGGTTCTGCGGACATGAGGCCGGGCCCAGGCCTCTGGGAGGACTCTGCTGTCGTTAGAGCTGAGGGAGCGGGGCGAAGTGGCTTCTCCATGAGCCACAGGAGTCGCAGCCAGGAATCCACCAAAGCCGGGGATCTGCCGGCACACCTGAGGCCCCTGCCTGTCACCGAGGGAGCGGGCAGACACCAGCTCAGGGCCCCAACCACCTCCCGGCTCTGCACAGGCCTGCGTCCGGGCTCCTGCGGCTCCTCTGGTGGAGGGCGTGGGCTGCATGGGCCTGGGAGGTGGTGCAGGCGGCCCTCGCTCCCAGGCCAGGGGTGTCAGCACGCCAGGGAGACCCTCCCAGGGGCTTCTCAGACGCTCGCTCGCTCTCGACGAGTCCCCCTGGCTGCTGAACCAGACGCCACGGCTTCGGTGACCGGAGTTTCCGCCCTTCCAGTTCGGAGGCCTGAAGGCTGCAGCCTCCCGGGCTGAAAACCCAGGTGCCACAGGCTGGTTCCGCAGGAGCCGTGGGCCGGGACCACAGGGCCACCCTGCCCTGGAACCCACTGGGCGGGAGCCCCTGGAGCAGGATGGCCAGTGGCCAGGAGAGCTGCTCAAGTGCTGCGCTCGGCCTCCCTGAGCAGGGCAGGGCCCAGCCCCGCAGACGTAAGGCCCGACGACGCGGTTTCCCAACTGTGCGGTTCTACAGGAGACCGTGCTTACCGTGCCGGCCCGTCCTGGGGGCCCCGCTGGCAAACGGCAGGTGGCGGGCACACTGCTCAGAGAAGGGCCAGGGGCTCCTGGAACCCACAGCAGGGCCCCTTCAGGACCCAGTCCTTCTCCACAGCTGCTCCCCGCCTCCACCTGTGCCCGAGGCCCGGGTGCCTGGAGGGCGCTGTCTAGTGGAGGTCGCTGTCAGGAGGAGGCTATGGGTGGAAGTCACTGTCATTGGAGGTCTCTGGCATTGGAGGTCTCTGGCATTGGAGGTCTCTGGCATTGGAGGTCTCTGTCAGGTAGAGGTCGCTGTCAGGTGGAGGTCGTTGTCGGGTGGAAGCTGATTGTCACTGGAGGTCGCCGTCAGGCGAGGTCAGCGTCAGGTGAGGCCGCCGTTGGGCGAGGTCCCCGTCAGGCGAGGTCGCCATCGGGCGAGGTCATTGTCGGAGGAGGTCACTGTCGGGTGAGGTCGCTGACCGTCAGTGGAGATCACTGTCGGTGGAGGTCGCCGTCAGGTGAGGTCACCATTGGCGGAGGCCGCCGTCGGTGGAGGTAGCCATCGGTGGAGGTCGCCATCGGTGGAGGTTGCCGTTGGGCGAGGTCACTGTCGGTGGAGGTCGCCGTCAGGTGAGGTCTCTGTCAATGAAGCCTGGCTGCCCACAGGACCCTGCCACCATCTCCGGGCGGCACAGCTCCCACCAGACGGCATTGATAAGCATGCCCTAAGGCAGCAGCCCCAAGAAGAGCCGGGCACCCTCGCCAGCTCCCAGACACGGCCGAGATCCCGTGAGCCCCGGCTCCACGTCACGGCCAGCCATGTGCCACCATGTCACATAAGCACTCTGGGAGCCAAGAGCCAGAGGAGGCCATAGCCTGGTGCCAGAATGTTCTGCCCCACCCTGCCCGGGGAGCGCCAGCCATGTGCCAGGTCCCTACCATCCCAGGCTCAGGGCCTCAGGCTAGAGGACGCTCGTGGGTGATGGCCCACTGCCCGGTTGTCACCCACTCGACCCATGTTGGAGAACCTTTGCCCACCCACTCTGGGCCACAGCGCCCGGTCTGGGGGGCTGGCGCTGCCGAGGTGAGTCGGGCGTTTGCTCTGGCCAGCTGCTGTGCAAACAGCAGGGCACACGGGCTGAGGACACCAAGGAGGGTGGGTGGCCGGTGCCAGGGGCCAACGGAGGACACCGGGACCATGGAGGACAGGGACAGGGTGGCCTCACAGAGGGCATCAGGTTCAACCTGGCTGGACAGACACGGCCGAGGGGACAGGGACGAGAGGGGCAGGGCAGGCGGAGCCCAGGGCAAGACAGCAGCGGCCAACGTCGGACAGCCAACTTGGAAACCAAGTTCCAGAGCCCCGAGGAGGCGAGCTTGGCAGGACGGGGCTCCCGGGGTCCCACAGAGACAGGCCAGCCAGCCGGACGGCCCAAGCACCAGCCAGCGCCCCGGCACGTGCCACTCAGGCACACGGTCCACAGGCGGAAAGGAAGAGCCCCCAGGGCCTGCGCACTCGGCTCCTCCGTCCTCCCCGAGTGACCAGCTTCGGGCCAGCCTCGGACGTCATGAACCCACCCCCTACAGCTCTGGAAGCGGGGGCCCAACACGGCCTCTTTCAGGCCGACCCTCCTGGAGGGTCAGGACATCCAGGAGAAGGTCCCAAATGGCCCACGGGGCGCGGCTGAGCGTGAGGAGCACGGCCCAGGGCGAGGAAGAGCCACACCACCTGCAGGGACAACGCAGGACCCCAGGTGAACCCTCGCAGTGGGGGCGGCGGGGGAGGCCGGTCCTGCGGGCAAGGCCCCACCGGCCCCACCGGCCTGGCCCTGAGCTGCTCCACACCAAGCTGTGCAGCACGGGGCTCGGCCCTCTACCCCGCTCCGAAGCAGCGCGGCTCGGGAGCCCTGGTCACAGCTGGGCGAGTGTGAAACCCTGAACGTGGCGCGGCCGCTGCGCGCGGACTGGCGGCTCCTCGAAGGCCCAACTCGGAACACACCCGTGACCCGGCACTTCCACTCCCAGAGCCCACCGGCGACACGGGCGCGTCTGCACAAACGCTGGCACGTGAGCGGTGAGGGGGTAAAAGAGCATGGGCCACCCTGCAGCAGAGCACGACTCGGCCGCGAGCAGGAACGAGGCCCCCACACAGGCCAGGCCCACAGACGCGGCCGTGCAGAGTGGGGTCCCGTCTACAGGAAGCATCGGGACGGGCAGGTCCGCGGGGACAGAGCGATTTGCGGCTGCCGGGCTGGGGTGTGGACAGGGCTGCTCTGGGGTAATGGAATGTTCCAGAACTACAGTGGTGCTGGCCCGGCCTGCAGGCATACTGAGAAGCACACGTGTGCGTACTTTAACGGCGGATGTGACGTCTGTGCATCGTGTCTCGGCACAAACACGCTCAGTCCGTAGGCGACCAGCTGGGACCTGTGGCCCACACAACCCGGCCGGTCCGTGTCAAGGACACCAGCGCTACTCCACCCGCCTCCTCCCAGGACGGTCCAGCGCCTCTAGCCTCCGCTCGGGGTCCTCCGATGTGAACGGGGCAGTCCAGGCCAGGAACCGCGGCCGGGCGTCGGGACCCCGGGCTCAGAGCGGCCCAGATGGGGTCCAAGAGCGGCACAGAGCTCCGGGGAGCTGCCCGTCTGGTCAAACACGAGCTTTACGTGTGAACTGATCTTTGCTTTTGTTTTTCCCGTGGGGTGTGCGTGCTCGCCAGAGAGAGACGGGGAGGGAGTGAGCAATCACCCCAGGGGAAGGGCCCCACTGCAGCCCCCTCTCCATTCTCCTCTTGGGGTCTTGGGCACACACGCCCTGTGATTTGCCAGGTCTGGAGTTTGAACCACGCGGTCAACCATGTGGGATCTGGCACCTTAGCCACCATGCCACTTGCTGGCCCAGGGGCAAAGCTGGTATTGAAGGGCAGTCAGAACTGGCCTGGGGGCGTGCGGAAGGTGACACTGCACGGCGGCCCACGTGGGGAGGCCTGGGCTCGGTGAGAGACCCTGGGCAGAGCCTGTCTCCGGCGAGTGCCCGTGATCCGGGGTGGCGGAGGCTGGGGAGGGTCGCAGCACCAAGACCCGTTGGGAGCACTGTGCCTACTCAGGGTAGGAAGGGAGAGCAGGTCACCTGGGAGGAAGCGCGCTGTCTGCAGAGTAGGGGTGGGGTGGGGTGCAGCAGCCTGGCCCTGCAGTCCGACCACGGGGAGCAGAAGGCGGCCGCGGGCCACACACAGCAAACGGACGGAGCCGCGAGCCGATAAAGCTTTATCCACAACCCGAGAACCCCGGAGCCGGCCCTGCGGGGCTGGAGCCCGTCCTGCACCCCACCGCCCTGTCAGGGCGCCACACGCAGGGATCTGGCCTCGCTGGCCCTGAGGAGCCACGTGGCCTGGACCGGAGCCCCCCACCCTCTGGCCCAGGGAGGGCTCCGGACTGGGGAGCAGCACCACCCCGAGGCGGCTTTTCCCAGGTGGCTGGGCCAGCAGGGCCCCCTGACAGGAAGCCGCCCCCTGGGGCCTGGGTCTGCTCACCCCGACACTTCTGAGCCCCTGTGGGGTGCGGGTCAGAGTGAGGGACCGCTCCTCCCTTCCTGTGAGTGACCACAGGCCACTCTTCACAGCAAGCAGATGGTGCAATGGCTACGTCAGTGGACTCCCACAGTCAACTGCTGTTCGAGTCCTGGACCTGGCAGGTTAAAACACACCAGGCGCGTGTGCATGCGTGCCCAAGACCTGCAGAGGAGAATGGGGGAGAAGGGATCGCGGTGCAGCCATGACCCGAGGGGTGAGCCCTCACTTTCCGTCTCACTGACTCTCTGACCTGCGCATGTGCCCCATAGCAAAGACCTCTCTTACGGAGGGACTGGAGGGGGGAGCAGCGGCAGGGGTGCTCTCAGGAGCTTTAACACAGCCCTGGGACAGCAGGTGGCATGGCGGCGGAGGCGCTGGCTCTCACACGCCCGACCGTGGCCTCAAGGTGCGGAGGCTTTGAAAACCACGCCAGGTGCGAGTGTGAACATGCCCGAAATCCCAGAGCCGGGACCGCCGCTCGGCCGTCCTCCAGGGGTGACTCCTCGCGTGTCCCTCCTGAAGTCCCAGAGCCGGGACCACCACCCGGCCGTCCTCCAGGGGTGACTCCTCGCGTGTCCCCACCCCACCCCCGGCTCTGGCAAGTGCACACTCCCTACAGCAAAGCAGAACCAACAGAAAGCCAGGCTCACTGGGCCGCCCCTGGCCTGGTGCTGAGGGAAGCAGGTCCCACGTGACCGTGGTCCCAGGTCCAGCCCCGGAGGCTTGAAGACGTTGTTCACGCTGCCGGGTGACGTGTGTGTGTGCACCCACATCCCGACAGGACGGGGAAGAGGAGAACGGCCCACAGGGTGACTGCACCCCGCTGGGGGAGCTTCTGCCGCCTCCCTCCTACCGACCTCTCTCTCCCCCTCCCCCCCTCCCCTTCTCTCCCTCCCTCTCGCTCTCCCCCTCCCCCCTCTCTCCCTCCCTCTCGCTCTCTCTGGCATTAAAAGCAGCCTCTCATTTCTGGGTCCTCCAGCCCACCGGGTTCCACTCCCCACAACGTGGGGGACAGGGCAGTGCGTCCCGGAGGACCCCGAGGCACACGGAGCAGGGTGTCGGGGCTCTAGCCGAGGGACAGACATCCCAGTGCAGAGGCGAGGTGCCCGTGTGGGCTTGGCGGGGACCGGGGTGGAGGCTCCTGTCTGGATGACTCGGCCTGACATTCCGAGGTGCGTCTGGGGCCGGGCCGTGTCACTCACGCCAGCTCCGGGGCAGGTCCGGCCAGCTAAGGTCGCCGGACGTGTGGCACTCCAGGAAGTCTCGATCTCTGTCAGGCCCCTCCAGCAGCGGCGACAGCTCCTGAAGTGAGCGAATACAAACACGGTCACCTTCGCCGTCTAGTACCCGCCAGAGGCCGCAGGCAGCCCGGGACGTGGCTGGAACTCCCCGGTCCTCGTGGCTCTCTAAGCCCACGCCCGGCCCTAACGGTAACGCTTCACCCACTGGCACCTTCTGGGGCAGCCAGCTTAAAGCCCAGCTGCTGCACCTCAGAGGCTGGGGCGGCCAGGGCCTCCGTGAGCCATCGGATGAAGCCACAGCAGCTCCTGGAAGCCTCGGGAAGACAGACGGGTACTGAGAGGCTTCCCGGCAGCCTTGCCTTCGGGACCCCCGCAGCCGCCAGGGAGAGGGGCTGCAGCAAACACTGCCAGTCCCCCCACGTGGCGGAGGGCCTACGGAGATGAGGCGGCCACGTGCATGGGGGTCCTGGGTGGGGCCCGGGGAGGAGCTGGGGGACCTGACACAGCGCGCCTCGCTCAGCGAGAGCGTGAGGATGTCACTCCGCGACGTGCCTGGGGTGGCCGCGAGGGGACGACAGGTGACGGGGCTCGGCCACGACAAGCACCCCGGGGTGGGGTGGCCAGCGTAAATCACGTCCCGTGGGCTGGGCCACGTGGGAGGGTTCCGGGTTTGTACCCGAGATCTCTCTGGGTCCCACACACGTGTCCCTGGCCAGGCTGGCTGAGGTGGGGTGGACCCCGTCAAGACCCCGTCGGGGTGCCGTGCCCCTCATGGAATAAACAGACGGACCTGCAAGACGCTAACAGACCAGTGGGACAGCAGGGCGGGCACCAGGCCACAGACCGTGTGCGACAGGACCCGAGGCTGTCCTGAAAAGGCCGCATGCTGACTGGACAGAGGCCAGCCACGTCTGCGTCCTGCGGCCTGGCCACTGCCAGCCTGCCGTGGGGTCTGGAGACAGGACAGGACCGGTGAGGGGGCCCAGGTGCCGCTCAGGGCGGGCCTGCGGTGACATCCCAGATGAGGCGCCGCCTGCCGGTTACGTAAGGGTCCTCGGGCACGTAGCTGCTGCCGGCACCGACCGCCCGGCTCCCTCCCGGCTCCCTCCTCTCGCTCCCTGCAAAGGGCTGGCGGGTGGGCAGGAAGGGGCAGCCACGGGAGGCGGACAGAGCCAGCGTGCCGCGGCACCAGGCGAGGGACAGCCACCGCGGGAAGGAGCCCGCCCTGGGGCGCGCAGCGGCCTGGCCAGGATGGCTCAGAGCCCAGCCCTGCCAGTCCTCCCACGGTCCTCACGAGGGACATGCCACATTCTGTCCCCCACCCAGGCTTGTAGCCAACAGCAAGGGCATCCCTTCTGGGGGGACTCTGTAACCCTCACAGCCTGGGGGACGCCACCCGCAGCCTCAGAAATGCCTCATAACTGCAACTCCTGATCACCCTCTCAGCACGAGCTCTGGAGCTTTCGAAAAGATAAGTGCAGAGGGTCAGCACGTAGCCCGGAGGCCAAGGTCGCTGGATCCCATACGGCCAGCACATGGCTCGAATCCCGGACCCACCAGGGCATGTGTGTGCGTGCTCCAGATCCCGAAAGGGGGGTCAGAGAGAGGAGAAGACTGCAGCATGACCACCCCCCACACGGGTGCTTCTTGATTTCTCTGTCTCTTTCTGGTGAGCACACACAACCCACAGCAAAAAAAAAAAAAGGAAAAGAAAAAGAACATACTGATGCAGGAAAACACAGCCACACACGTCCACAGAGACGCCCGTGCCCAGCTCTCCCAGCGGAGAGGGCCGTGGACCGAGCGCCCCGTGCCTGGCTCAGGGTGTTCACGGGATCAGGAGCAGCAAAGCGCTGGAGAACGCCGCGGTGGGGCCGGGACCCGGCGAGCCCCAGGCAGCCCGGGGGACGCAGCGAGGACAACTTGAGCAACAGAATAAACAACGACAGGGCGGGATCAAACAAACACGAGGGGACCGCGAAGACTTCGTGGAACGTGGAGTTAAGGTGCACGTTTACTTAGGCGCACTTCCCGTGGGCCTCCCGAGGACCCTCAGGCCAGGCGCCCACTGGTGTAAACGCAGCCTGCGAGGCAGGAGGGCAGCTCTCCCTGCAGAGCACTTCTATTACGGCGGCAAGACCTCCTGAGCGTCACGCCAACACCCAGAATAAATGCGGGAGGAGAGGGCCTCGGATCGAGGGCAAAGCTGATGGGCCAGAGAAAGAGGAGGAGCAGGCTATTTTCCTAGTCCCAAAACCCCCAAGGCGGGGCCGGCAGGCTGTGTGGTGATTAAGGCGCTGGACTCCCACCTGGCTGACTGTGGTTCGAGTCCTGGACCTGGCAGCCTACTTTCTCACTTTCCCTCTGGTCAAATTTAAATAAACAAATAATAACAGCAACAACAAATAAAATTTTTTTTTAAGTCCCAAAGGCAGAAAGAGTAAGCTTCCAGGGGAGAAACCCAGCCCGGGCCATCAGGGCTGACGTCACGGGCGACGAACCCCGCACACAGGGTGCCTCTTGACACGCTGACAGAGGTGGGGTCCGCCTCGGCCCTGCGCGTTCATCCAGAACCTGTAGCCCCAAAGAATCATGGGGAGCACCCGGCAAAGACAGCAAAGCATAGCGGCCTGGGGCCAGCAGATGGTTTAGCGGTTATATCACTGGACTCCCGCAGTTCGAGTCCCAGACCCAGCGGCTTGAAAATCATGCCAGGTACGTGTGGGTGTGTGCCCAAGATCCCAGGAAGAGGGTGGAGGAGGAGGGACTGTAGCGTGGCCATCCCCCTTGGGGGCGATTTCTCCCTTCCCCCTCACTATCTCTGTCTCCCTGTCTCTCTCTCCCCTGTGAACTCACACGACTTAAGGCAAAAAGTTCTCAAAAAAAAAAAAAAAAAAAAAAGAAAGTGTCAGGGTCCCGAAACATCAGGGAAGATGGGAAAATGGTCACAGTTCAGAAGAGCCTGAGGAGGCAGGGTGACTAAATGCCACGTGGGGTCTAGTAAGGTCTATTGCTTAGTGGGCCAGCAGGTGGCATAGTTAAGGCAACTGGTTCCCACATGGCCAACTGCTAGGTTCAAGCCCCGGATTGGGTAGCTTGGAAACCATGCCGAGCACGGGTGTATGCCTGACCAAAATTCTGGGAGGAGAAGGGAGGAAGAGGGATTGCAGCATGGCCATCCCCCTGGGTGATGTCTCAATTTCTCTTTCTGTCTCTGGCAAGTGAATGCACGTGCCCTGTAGCAAAACTTAAAAAAATTTTTTTGGAAAGTCTGGTTTAGTAAACAGTAAGTCACACGGTGCGCTTCGCTAAGTCTGAACCTTCTTTGGGTTATGTAAAATGCGACCTTAGGGACCCGAAGGACGGGCACCTAGGACTCTCTGTACCATCTCTGCAACATTTCAGTACGTCCACAATCACTTCAAAATCAAAAATAGATGAAAAAAAGAACAGAAACTAACAAGCACCCCTGGAACCCTGGCCTCTGAAACCCGGGAAGCAGCAGGCTTCCGCTGGAAGGGGACAGGGAGGGGAAAGGACGGCGGCGTCACCGGGCCGTGGTGGGACCGCTTCCGGCCTCGCTCTCGCGCGCTCACATGCCTCTGGCATTAAACAAACGGGAACAAGTAAAGCTGACGCCGGGGCCAGCAGGTGGCGTGGTGGTTAAGGGTGCAGGACTCCCACATGGCTGACCATGGTTCGAGTCCCAGACCCGGCAGCTTGCTTTCTGACCCCTCCCCCAACTCTGTCTCTCTCTGGTCAAATTAAAATAAATAAATGGATAAAAAATATATAAAGTTCAATAAAATAATTCTTTAAAAAACAAAACAAAACAAACAAACAAAAAAAAAAAAACAAGTAAAGCTGATGCCAGGCTACATTCCAGTTTGAGGACCCATTAGAGACCAGCCCCCGAATACAAGTCCCAGCTTCTTCCCGCTTCAAACAGCACGAAACCCTGACATTGCTCCTCAGCCCGTGTGTTGGGAAAAGAACGTCCCGTGTCCCTGCTGGTACCAAACCCAGGGAGGAAGCTGTGACAGTGGTTACGGCCGGGAGCCTTGGACTTCGGGAGTCCGACTGCAAACACGCGTCTCACCAGCCAGCGTGGGCTCTCACCAGGAGAATCTAGAAACCTGGAATCGTCCTTAAAACTCGAGACTAGATATAAAATAACTCGGGGTGAGAAACGTGGTAATCAAGACAGGGTGGGAGCAGAACACGGACAGAAGGACAGACATACGGGTCAGTGACAGAGGACTGAGATCCAGAAACAGTCAACTCTCGTCAGTTGATTTTGACAAGGGGACCAAGACCCTTCAATAGGGAAAGGAACAGCTCTTTCAACAAATGGCGTAAGACCAGTGGGTATGCATGGAAAAAGAAGAAAGATCCCTACCTCATGCCATATACAAAAATTAATCAAAATGGGGGAGCGGTAGGTAGCATGGTGGTTAAGGGCGCTGGACTCCCACATGGCCGATCACAGTTTGAGTCCCTGACCTGGTGGCTTGATTTTTAACTTTCCCCCTCTCTCTCATTTTCTCTCATGTTGTCCCTCTCTGGTCAAATAGAAAGAAAGAGAGAGAGAAAATAAAAGAAAAATAATCAAAATGGAACACACTTCTGAATGGAAGAACCAAAATCATAAAATATAAAACTCTTAGGGGCCAGCCGGTGGTGTGGTGATTAAGGTGGCTGGATCCCACGTGGCCAACTGAGTGACTCTAGTCCTACACCCAGCAGCTTGAAAACCACACGAAGAACAGGTGCATCTGTGCCCGCAATTTTGAGAGGAGGATGGAGAAGGGATTGTGTTGTGGTCACCCACCCTGCAGGGCTCGCTTGTGTGCTCTCTCTCTCTCCAGTGAGGGCACCTGCCCTGTAGCATATTTTAAAAATAATAATCAAATGTCAAACTCCTTGAAGAAAACAAGCAACCTCTGTGACCTTGGATTAGACACAGTTCCAACAGACAACAGCAAACGTGTACAAGACAAAAGAAAAAACAGAGAAGTGGGACTTTGTGCTCCAAAGGCTGCAATCGGGAAAGTGGAGAGGCGGCCTATGGAACAGGAGAAAGTACTTGCAAACGCGCACCTGGTGAGACTCAGACCTGGAGTAAAGAAAAAGCCCTTACGATGCCGTAACAGGAAGACCAACCACTCCGGGAGAAGAGGACCTGAACAGCCACTTCTCCAGAGAGCAGTTACGAACGGCCGACACACACACAGACAGATGCTCACGCCACCGCCTTGGAGCAGAGACGGACGAGGCCAGGACACAGGGTGCCGACAGAGGGCCCAGCGCCTTCCGGGGCGCTGCCCCCAGCCGGCAGAGCCTGGGCAAGCTTTCTTCGTCGCCCCTGAGAGTGCCTTGCCCTGCATGTGCCGCCGAGGGGAGGGGTTCGAGTGGCCAAAGGGAGGAGGCCCTAGGATGCTCCCGCAAGGACGTCGGGACTGCAGAAGTGACTTCACGCTCAGGCAGAGGAGGCCTCCACACTCCTCGGCTACTGAGGAGCCCGCCCTCTGCCTGCCCAGGCGAGGGTGGGCTCCTAGACAGCCGGGTCCAGCGAGATCACAGAACCTCCAGGAAAACCAAACACCTGCCGGTTACCCGCCTTGGGAACGGCGTTGAGCCCTGGAGCTGCCACGCTCCCCCCAAGGCCTGGGCCTCCTTGTTCCCTGTCCCCAGGCCGCTCTTCGATGGGCACGGTCAGCCCCATCTCACGGGGCAGATGGCGGCCGTGGAGGTGGAAGAGTTCAGCTGCCGTTGGCTCCACGGCTGGTTATCCTCCTCCACAGGTTGTTTATTTATATTTTTTTAAGTTTTACCTTATAAGAGAGCACCACAGAGAGAGAGAGAGAGAGACGCACGCCAGCAAGGTCCTCACGCCACAGTGCACCCCGAGCCTCCCCTGCCTGAGCCACGGGCACACGCGCCTGCTGTACACAGGGTCTCCGGACGAGGGCCGGAACCCCCATGTGGCCCAGCTGGGTCCAGGGGCTGAGCCCAGACGAGGGCACTTGTGGGTGTTCGTGCTGGAGGGAGGGGCAGAGTGGCCTGGAGGGTAGGCGTGCGTCAGGGAGGGACCGGACACGGAGCCCTGCCCAGGCCATGGGACAGGCACGGGGCGGGCGGCGGCCTTGGGGGCCAGGCACCGGAGCTCACAGCAGCAGCTGGGCCACCAGGGCCTGGCGCCCACACGGCCCGCCGCAGCTGGGCATCGCTGCTCTCCTCCCCAGGGGAGGGCACGGCAACCCCTGTGCTGGAGACAAGGAGACCCAAGGCCAGGTCCAGGGCAGGGAGGTGCTCGCCCACGTCCCTCCCAACTACCAGCCACGCTCTGGGCCCGTGTGCCCTCTGGGGGAAGGGAAGGCCGAGGAAGGCGGGAGCTGCCCTGCGCCTGGAGGCGACTTGGCCTGCTGCGCCGAGTACAGCAGCCGCCACAGCCTTGCCGTGCGGGGGGCTCTCAGGCAAAGACGGCGATTCTGGCGACCCCAGAGGTGGCAGAGGCCGTGGGGTCAACCTGGGCCTCCAAAGCACCGGCCAGCCACTGGCAGCGCCTCGGCCCCAGTGTCCTTTCCAGATGCACTCCCTAAAGCCACCAAGACCCCGACCTTCCCCGTGCCAGCGGCTCGGCAGGTGAGGTGCGGCCACCAGGGCCAGGGCGGCGGCACTGGCTCCCAGGCACAGCTAAGTCACCAGGAGCGGTTTGCCAAGTGTTTCCAGGATAGCCCAGCACACACGTGGCACGTGGGAAGACACTCGTGGGTACTCTGGAAGCCCTGCCCGGGGCCAGCGGGGACCTCCCCACGGCCCCTTCAGTGACTGTGGCACCCGCTCTGTGCAAGGGTGATCGGCACCCCCAGCTGGCCCAGGACATTCCTGGGTTCGGCCCCAGAAGGCCCAGGTTTCGCCCGCATTTGCACAGCTCCTAGGAGGGGCTGCCTGTGCCTTCAAAGCCCGCCAGGATCCAAGGGGGCAACAGGGGTTGCAGGGTCGGCACGCACCGGGCGTTGGAGTCTCTGTGTCTCTGTTCTTGGAGGAAAAGGACGGAGGAGAGTTTCCCCGAGTCCCACACGCTCCCAACACGCCTGCCCTCCAGGGCCCAGGTGGGGCATCGCCCCGAGCTGCGACTGGTCCCAACGCAGTGCATCAGCTCGTAATGATCACTTGGGCAGCAGTGTGCCTGGAGCCCTGTCACCCCTAAGAGGGAAAAGCGGACAGTACAGCGAGGAAGGGGGGCCTGGTGGGGGCCTGTCACCCCGAACAGGGAACAGCGGACGGGACAGCGAGGAAGGGGGCCGGACGACTGGGCAGAGGACAAGCACACTCACCACAGAGTACCTGACGAGAACACACAGCAGTGCGGGCAGGCACACTGGCGCAGGGAAGAGGGCAGAGATCGGGGGGAGAGAGAGAGAGAAGTCACCCCCGGGGGATGGCCACACCGCGATCCCTGATCATCTCCTCTCCTCTCGGGATTTGGGGCACGCACGCACACCTGAGTGCTGTTCAAGCCACTGGGTCCAGGACTCGAACCACGGTGTCAGCTGTGTGGGACCCAGCGCCCTATCCACCATGCCACCTGCTAGCCCAGGACGGACCTCCTAACCAGCGGTGCTGGGGCAACCAAGTGGCCCTCTGGGAAGCACTCAAGGTAGGTAAATGTGTGTGTGCCCCAAATCTGAGAGGGCAGAGAGAGAAACGAGGACTGCAGGGTGACCGTGTCCCCCTGGGGGTGATTTCTCCCTCCCCCATATCTGGGAGCCCACAAGCACTCTGGCAAATTAAAAACAAAAACAAAGGAATGGGGACCAGCGGTTGGCGTAATGGCTGTTACTGGACTCCCACGACGTGGTCGATCACGGTTCGAGTCCCGGACCCGACAGCTTCAACTCACGCTGGGCACATGTGCGTGCGTATCCAAGATCCCAAGAGAGAATGGAAGAGAAGGGATTGCAGCGTGGCCATCCCCCCTAGGGGTGATTTCTTGCTTTCTGTCTCTCTGTCTTTCTCTTTCTGGCAAGCGCATGCGCCCTATAGCAAAAACCTCTCAAAAACAAAAACAAAAACAAAGGAATGATCACACTGCACCCCCATGTGGGACGGTGTAATTGTTACAAATCAATCAAAATACCTATTTAAAAAATAAAGCTGCACTGAATAAGCTTGAAAAGAAGTAAAAAAGTAGTTGGGCAAAGAGCCAGGATGGGGGTGTGGCAGGCTGGGTAGGGCGGCCCCTGCTGCTGGACCCTCCCACACGGGCAGAGACCAGGCCTGCCAGCCCGCCCTCAGGGCAGGGGGGCGCCAGGGCCAAGGCCCCCGGCACCTGGCCCCCAGACCAGCTGCCACCCAGCCAGAAGGCAGCTGGGGGCAGCTGCAGAAATCAGTCCTTGGGAAACACGGATGCTGCATACTAACGACAGAAAGCCAGACTCCCTAAATCCTTCCGTTTCCCTGCAAAGTGGCCCAGTGACTGTGTGGCCACCTGGGAGGGGGGCTGCACCTGAGAGGCCCCGCCCACCTGTGCCTGTGACCCAGAACAGGTGCAGGAGTTCCCAAGCACCCTCCTCCCAGCCTCCCAGAGGCTGCCCTGGGCGTCCCCTGGGATCAGAGCTGGCTGGCAAGGACGAGAAGGTGCCACCCCAATGCTGGCACACCCACCTGCCAACAACCCACGAAGGATGGGGCGGGGGGGGGGGGGGGGTTGCACGGTGGCCCACGGCCCAGATCCATGCCGAGGCACAGGGCAGTGAGGAGACCGGGGGGCCCCGAGGCCCTTCCCCAGGCGGCAGGGCTTCGCAGAGCCGCGCAGAGGGCGGGCGGGGCAGTGGGCAGAGCCTTCGTCCTCAGGGTCACCCAGCCAGAGGCCGTAAAGGAGAGGCCGACTTTGGCACTAAGCTGAAACCTGTGTAGCAACACGTCAAAAATAAAACCAACGGCGGAGGAAGAACTGGGAAAATGGGTCAGAGCAGGCGCCCGTGGCCCCAGCCCGACCGGGCGGTTACCACGGCAGCTCTCCCCAGGCACCATGCTGCCCCCCGGGGTTACCAGGTGCCAACCGGGGCATCTGTGGCTGTCGTGCCCCGGGGCATGGAGAGGGTGGTGGGAGGAGCCACGGGGCCCGCACATCCAGGGTCCAGGGCAGAGAAGCCAACTCCCCATCCAGCCTGGCCGTTCGACCGAGACGCGACCGTGGGGACAGACGGGGGCTGGGCTGTGCCGACAACGAAGGCCCCGCACCTCCACGGAGCCCATTCGGACAGCCCAGCAACAACGGGGCAGACCCCCAAATACAAAAGGGGGCCTGGCCTTCTGGCCTGAGAGCTAAAGGAGCCAGATCCTACACGGTGGGCCAAGGTTCGAGCCCCGGCCCCGGCGGCTCTACAAACGTACTGGGCATGTGTGTGCACAAGAGCCCAGTGGGATGAAGGGGTAACAGCGTGGCCATGCCTCGGGGGGTGCTTTCCCTCTCTTTCTGGCAACTGCACGTTCTTGGAAGAAATTAAAATATATACATGCCAAAAGTGGGGGCTAAGGCGCCAGATTCCTACAGGGCAGATCACGGTAGGCGTCCCAGATTGGCAGCTTCAAAATCACTGGAAGTATATGCCCGAAATCCCTGCAGTGAGGCCGTCCACCCAGGGGTGATTGCTCTTTTTAATAAAAGAAGTATTTTATTTAACTTTATGTATTTATTTTAATTTGACCAGAAAAGAACAGAATGAGAGAGAAAGAGCAAGGGAAAATGAGAAAGCTAGCCACCAGGTCCGGGACTCGAGCTGCAGTCGGCCATGTGGAGTCCAGCGCCTTCAACCATGCCACCTGCCAGTCTCCTGGGGGTGATTTATTTATTTATTTATTTATTTATTTATCTCTCTCTCTCTCTCTCTCTCTCTCTGTCCATCTGGTCAAAAATAAATAAATAAAGTTAAATAAAATCCTTTTTAAAGAGAGAGAGCTAGAAAGCAAGCCGCCAGATCCAGGACTCGATCCTCTGTCGGCCATGTGGGAATTCCAGTGCCTCAACCACCGTGCCAGCTGCTGGGCCCTGAATTCAAATTTAAACCACACAGACGGGAGCCCTGCGGCACTGCGGGGGGGTGGGGGGTGTAAGGCAAGCAGCCGGGCTGCAGGCAGCGTGGCAGTCTCCTAAGTCCGACTTGCCAAGGGCCCGGCAGTCCCACTCCGGAGCACCTGCCCAGACGGAGGGCACCCACGTCCACAGGAACCTCGTATGCGACCGTCCATGGCGGCTTTACTCGCCACAGCCCCAAACGGAGAGAACTCAAATGTCCCCAGGGCAGTAAGGGGCCGCCCCGGGTGGCCCATCCACACCGGGGAACACGACTCGGCAGGTGGCCCTGACACGGGTCACCGCATGGCTGTGCTTGGACACGCCGTGCTCGGGGAGAGATCCAGACCCAGAGGCCACACGGGCGGGACCCCACTTACGTGGAAGACCCAGGGCAGGCAGGTCCTCGGAAGGTGGGTTTGCAGGGCAGGGGGGAGGGAGGGACTGCTCGTGGGGACGGGGTTATTTGGGGAGATATGTCCCGGGATTAATGGCACCGAAGGCTGGTGCAAAACCGTGTTTTGTTTTTTAAGAATTATTTTTCTTTTTCTTTCTTTGTTTCTTTCTTTATTTAAATTTGACCAGAGGAGGGCAGAGAGAGAGGAAAAGTGAAAAAGCAAGCCGCCAGGCCCGGTACACGAACCGCGGTCACCCACGTGGGAGTCCAGCGCCTTTAACCACCACGCCACCTGCCTGGCCCCTGAACTGTGTGCTTCTATTGTTTTTCCTCTGGGCACGTGAGCCCACCAGAGAGAGACAGAGACAGAGAGACGGAGGGAAGTGAGAAAGCGCCCGGGGCATTGCTGCTCCCATCCCTTCCTCTCCCTGTCCCTGTCTCTCTCCCAGGGAAGGCCACACAGTGGACCCTGTGGGGTCCCCCACCTTAACCCCCACGCTGTGGGCGGCGCCCAGGCTGCACGCGTTGAAGCGGTGAGCTATTTCCGTGTAAATTACACTTAACAAAGCTGTTTTATTAAAAATACGATGACAACAAGCCAGGAAATAAAGCCCGGATCAAGGCCTCGATGCCGCCCTGCGTCTCTGGCCAACACAGGCAGCATGGCTCCCGCCTGCTCGGGCCAGAGGCGCTTGCTCCGTCTCCCACCCGGGGCTGGCCTGCGCCACCCTGACTGTCACCAAACCACGATGCCATGGCCAACAGCCCATCATACGCCGGCCCAGAGAGGCTACCGCCGCCCACCCCCATCTGCCCGGGCCCAGCCTCCGAGCGTCCGGCTAGGCCTGCCCCAGGGCCGGCTGGCACCGTCTACAGGACGCAGCGGGACCCTGGGACCTGGGGCCGAGGTGGGCACACGGTGGGGCCAGGGGAGCGGATGGAAGGAAGGATAGCACACAGCGTGCCCTCGATGGACGGGCACTCGGCCGTGCAAAGGCACGAAGCCCTGACACGCTGCCACGTGTGTGGACCTCAAGGCCGTCACGCTAAGTGGGCCCAGCCCCCGGGGCAGGAGCGCGGGCCACCGTGGGGCAGCCGGACTAACTCTCTAGGTGGGAAGTGGGTCAGGGCCTGGGGAGAACGAGGGCCACGGTGCGGGGACGGGGTTTCTTTTCTTTCTTTCTTTTTTTTTTTTTTTGAGAGGTTTTTCACTATAGGGCGCGTGTGCTCGCCAGACAGAGAGAGACAGAGAGACAGAAAAGCGAGAAATCACCCCCCAGGGGGGATGGTCACACCGCAATCCCTTCTCCTCCATTCTCCTCTCGGGATCTTGGGCACACACGCACACGCGCCTGGCGTGAGTTTTAAGCCACCGGGTCCGGGACGCGAACCGCAGTCGACTTCGTGGGAGTCCAGCGACATAGCCATTACGCTAACTGCTGGTTCCCAAGGGGACGGGGTTTCTTTCTGTGGTGAGGACCTGGGACCTGGTGGTGGCGAGGGGCCCAGTACACTGCGGATTCATGGGGACCTCTGAATCACAGCTCGGGGACAGTGCATGGGTCATCCAAGACAAAATGTATTCGAAAGCTGGAAGGGTCCGGCCTAGAGCAGCCAGGAACCGGCCCACACCAAAGCCAGCAGGGGCAGCCGGCAGGGCACGGAGCGGCTCCCACACGCACCAGGACTTCAGGTGACTCAGGCAGAGCTTCCGCCTGCTCGGGCCCTACACCCCGGTGGCCCCAGGGTGTGGCGTGGCAGACAGGGCACCGGCTCCCCCGCCCTGCTCTCTCCACGTGGTCTCCAGGCCGTGCGCCCACGTGCCCCTTCCCTGCCCCCTCGGCCCGCCTGCTCAGCCGCCATCACCCATGTCGGACTGGGCTCCACGGGCCACCTTCCCTGAAGCCACCTGGCCGCCCATGCCTCCCCAGCTGGAGTCCACAGGGGCCACGAGCCTCACAGGCAGGGCCCCGGTCCCCGGTCCCCGGGCACACAGCAGCTGCACACCTGTCCCAGGGGCGGGCCTGTGCACCCCGGGGACAGGCGTCCTGGTGAGGGGTCAGCAGCCTGAGCCTGGCCGCGCTCCTCCCACAGTCGGCGGGCGCGAGGCCTGGAGGGAGCGCCAGGAGCCGGCCTCGGCACGGCCGCCCGCCGCACTCTGGCTCAGAGAGGGCTCGGCTGCCTCTGGTGCCCGCAGGACGTGAGGGGCTGAGACAGCCGCCAGCTGCAGCCGGGGACGCTGAGGCCACACGCCTTCTGCCTAGGCATCCCATGAGCGTGCCCTCTCCCCCTCTGCTCTGCTGGGGGCAGCACTGGCTAGAGCACCCCCGACCCCCCCCCGACCCCCGGATCGCAAGCTGTGTCCGGCGCTCGTGTCCAGCGCTCTCATCCGGCCCAAGCGTGGGACTCTGACGGCCCTGGATACTCAGGTCCATGCAGCCCGCGGCCGCGGGGACCAGCCGCTCTGCAAGGGCTGGTGGGAGCTGGAGGGAGCGCGTGCCTGGCAAGGGGGTCCGGCAGCCCGGTGGGGGTCACGCTGGGGCACCCGGCCAGCAGGCCCAGGGCTGTTCTGAGTGGTGGCTGGGTCGGGCTGTCCTCCCCAGGGCCTGCCCGGACAGGCTGGGTCCTAGCACCCCTGGCCGAGGACACGGCCTGCTCCAGTCCTGTGCTCGGGGGTCCTCGGCACCACCACTGCGCCCACGGTTTCAGGTCGGTTCTGGGGTGCAAGGGGACCCCCGGGCCCCACCATGGCAGTGGTCACACAGAGCCCGGCTCTGAGCCAGTACTGCCGGCTCGCTGCACACCTCTGGTCCACGAAGCCAGTGGGTCCCCCGCCACCCCTACTGCTCCGAGATGCCACAGCTGGGGCCACCGCACACGCAGGGAGGAAGCCTGGTCCACAGCTCACGCCTTCCGCGCTGGCGCCACGGGCGGCCCGAACAATGCGACCCGACCCCGATCCCGGCTCCAGCCCCGGGGCCAGGGCCCACAGCCCTACTACTGCACGCTGACCCCGAGAGCCAACGGGGCACGTGGCATGGCCCTGTGCGTCCTGCCTCTTCCTCTCTGTCCGCTGCACAGACACAATCCCAGAGTCCGTGTGTCAGAGTCCCTGAAAAACTCTGCACCCGGCTGTCACCAAAGGCCTGGCCGCCGCGGGGGAGACTCGGCCTCGCAAACTCGGACACTGTCATGGCTGCCCTCGTGTCTGCCGGGGTGACCGTGGTGGGGAAAGGGAGGGACAGACAGGCACGCAGAGGCGGCAGCACATGACCGGGACGCCGCAACGCCCCGAGCGGCCCTCCCGGAGAGCGTGGCCGTGGGCCCCAGCGCGCCGTCCTGCAGGTCCCATTCCGGCCGAACCCTGGCCAGCGCGGGCACTGCGTCCAGAAGGCGTGGGTGGGCGCCGAGTGAGGGGCTGCCTTGGGGCAGAGGACAGGACGCGAGCACCAGGGCCCCCGTCTGCTTCCTCTCTTACTATGAGGCTGCGTGGGTGGCTGCCGTCGCCTTCCCCAATTTCCACCCGAACCACGTGAGAGCCATTTTCCAAAGGCTGGGGTATAGCTTCGAGCGGTTCCTATCAGGAGAGCCAAGTGCACCCGTCTGACGCGCGTTTCCTGAGCGCCCACGCCGAGCCGGGCACTGCCTTCGGGACTGGGGGTGGACATGGGCGTCGCGCCTGCGAGGACGTGGACCTCACGGCCGCGGGGGTCCGACACGGCAGCCCAGCCCCACCCACAGCCTGTGCTGGACAGCGACGATCTCAGAGAGGCTTGACTTTTCTTTCTCTTTTAGTTTTTGCCACAGGGCGCATGCACTTGCTCCAGAGAGAGAGACAGAGAAGTGAGAAATCACCCTCACCCCCAGGGAGCGGGATGGCCACACCACAATCTCTTCCCCATTCTCCTCTCAGGACTTTGAGCACGCACACACACACGCACACGCACACGCACACGCACCCGGCGTGATTCTCCAGCTGCCAGGTCCGGAACTCAGACTGCAGTTGGCCACATGGGAGCCCACCTCCCTAACCCCCACATCTGCTGGCCCCGGGAGCCCTCCTCCCTAACCCCCACATCTGCTGGCCCCGGGAGCCCTCCTCCCTAACCCCCACATCTGCTGGCCCTGGTTTTGACCTTTTTAATTTTTTTTTAAAAGAATTATTCATTTGGTGAGCCAGCAGGTGGCATAGTGTTTAAGAGCGCTGGACTCCCACATGGCTGACCATGGTTCAAGTTCCAGACATGGGACAGATTTCTTTCTCACTTTCCTTCTGTCTCTCTCTGGTCAACCTCAAAAAAAATAAAAAATAAAATAATGATAATAAATAAAATTAAATAATTCTTTTTTTTTTTTAAATAATTCGTTTTTAAAAAAGGAATTATTTGGGAACCGGCAGTTAGCGTAATGGCTATGTCGCTGGACTCCCACGTAGTCGACCGCGGTTCGCGTCTCGGACCCGGTGGCTTATAACTCACGCCGGGCGCGTGTGTGTGCGTGCCCAAGATCCCAAGAGGAGAATAGAGGAGAAGGGATTGCGGAGTGACCATCCCCCCTGGGGGGTGATTTCTCGCTTTCTGTCTCTCTGTCTGTCCGGTGAGCGCATGCGCCCTATAGTGAAAAACCTCTCCAAAAAAAAAAAAACTAAAAAAAAAAAAAAAAAGGAATTATTAATTTGGGTGGCCAATAGGTGCCATTGTGTTTAAGGGCACTGGACTCCCACGTGGTCAATAATAGTTCAAACCCTGGACCTGGAGGTTTGCTTTCTCACTTTCCCTCTTTCTCTCTGTCCTTCTCTAGTCAAATTAAAATAAGCAAACAAACAAATAATTTTTTTTTAATTATTAATTTGGGGCAGGCTGCTGGCATGATGGTTAAAGTGCAGGATCCTGTCATGGTCAACAGCAGTTTGAGTCCCAGACCTGGTGGCTTGCTTTCTCATTTCCCCTCTCTCTGTATCACTCTCTGGTCAAAATTTTAAATTATAATAAGTAATAAAATTAAATAATTATTTTTTGAGCTTCCCTTTTTTTTTTTTTTTTTGGAGAGGTTTTTGCTATAGAGTGTGCGCACTCGCCAGAAAGACAGAGAGAGACAGAAAGCGAGAAATCACCCCCCGGAGGGATGGCCACGCCACAATCCCTTCTCCTCCATTCTCCTCTCAGGATCTTGGGCACGCACGCACACGCGCCCGGCGTGAGTTTAAGCCACCAGGTCTAGGACTCAAACTATGGTCAATTATGTGGGAGTACAGCGACATAGCCATTATGCCATCTGCTGATCCCAATAAAATAATTCTTTTTATTTAAATAACTATTTTTATTATTTTAACTTTATTTATTTTTTATTTAAGTTTGACTAGAAAGGGACAGAGTGAGAGAGAAAGTGAGAAAGCAAGCCTCCAGGTCCAGGACTCAAATCGTGGTCAGCCATGTGGGAGTCCAGTGCCCTTAACCACCACACCACCTGCCTGCCCCATTAATTCTTTTTTTAAAAGATTTGAAAGAATTATTTTATTTAACTTTATTTATTTATTTATTTATATGTACGTACATACATACCAGAGAGGGACAGAGGGGGAGGGAGAGAGAGAGAGGGAAAGTGAGAAAGCAAGCCACCAGGTCCAGGTCTCAAACCAGAGTCGGCCATGTGGGAGTCCACCATGGCACTTGCCGGCCCCCTAATAAAAAAATTCTTTAAAAAATGTATTTAATTTTGGGACCAGCAGGTGGCGTAGTGATTGAGGTACTCAACTCCCACACAGTTGTTCGTGGTTCAAATCCTGGACCTGGCTGCTTGCTTTCTCACTTTCCCTTTCTCTCTCTGGTCAAATAAAACAAACAAACAAATAACAAATAAAATAAAATAAATACTTCTTTATAAATCTTATTTCATTTACCATCATTATTATTAATTTGCTATAGGTTGCATGCACTCACCAGAGACGGGGAGAGAGAGAGAAAGTGAGAAAGCAAGCCACCAGGTCCAGGACTCAAACCACCATCGGCCATGTGGGAGCCCAGTGCCTCAACCACCACCCACTTGCTGGCTCCACTCGACGTTTAACAGCTGGGTGGTGGAGAAAGGAAGGAGGACAACGCTTGTGAACCTGAGCCGTGTGCGATCTGCACAGCGGGCCCACGGACGGTGTTAGTGGCTCACGGGTGCGGGCGCCCAGCTCGGACGGCCGAGGGCAGCCTCCTTGCTCCAGGCAGAGGCAGTCCCCCGGCCCTGTCTAGACACAGCCCCACCCCCGTGGCACAGAAAGTGAGACACACACAGCTCAGGACACGCGTGCGGTGGCGCCGCATGCAGGTGGGGAGAGGGCCGTCCTGAGCGAGGCCCGGACAGAGGGGAGCCCGCTGGGAAAAGCATCCCGAAGGCGGGCACAGCAAGCACGGAGGTCCCACGGCAGCGAGGGTCACAGCCAAGCAGGTGCCGGCAAGGACGGAGTGGACAGAGGGAGAGCGGGCGGGCGGGCCCACACCGAACAGCAGGGAGGCCATGGGCCGGGCCCAGGAGTCTGCGAGGCTGACGGAGCCACGGCAGGCTCTGAGCAGAGGAAGGACATTTCTTTATTTCTGCCCCCCTTGGCTCATTTCTTTTTCTTTAGGAGAGATTGCTGTAGGGTATGTGGACTCACTGCACAGAGACAGAGAGCAAGAAATCACCCCAGGGGTGGCCACGCTGCAATCCCCGCCCCTCCATTCTCCTGCCGGGACTTTGGGCACGCACACACACAGCGTGTTTTAAGCGGCCAGGTCCGGGACTCGAACCACAGTTAACTACGTGGGAGTCCAGCAACGTAACCGTAACGCCATCTGCTGGTCCCTCTTTTCTTAAGTGTATCTATTAATATTTCTTCCCTGAGTGACGGACAGAGACAGCCCTCGCAGGTCCGGACACCACCAACTCCCCTCGCCTCCATCGGCCCTGGGTCACAGGCAGGCGTGAGCCCAGAACCTTATGTGGCCCACCTCGCAGAGCATCGTGTGTTACCCCCATGCCACTGTCTGTCTGGCCCCTGATTTCTTCCTTTCCTAAAGAATTATTCTATTTAACTTTATGTATTTATCTTTAATGTGCCCAGAGAGAGAGAACGAAAGTGAGAGAGCAAGCTGCCAGGCCCCCGGGACTCCAACCATGGTCGGCCACACGGAATCCAGACCTTTGGACCACCAGGCCACCTGCCGGCCCCACCTCCTTTCTTTTTTTTTTTTTTTTTTTTTTTTTGGAGAGGTTTTTGCTATAGGGCGCATGTGCTCGCCAGACAGACAGAGAGAGACAGAGAGATAGAAAGCAGGAAATCAACCCCCAGAGGGGATGGTCACGCCGCAATCCCTTCTCCTCCATTCTCCTCTCGGGATCTTGGGCACGCACGCACACGCGCGCCCGGCGTGAGTTTAAGCCACCGGGTCCGGGACGCGAACCGCGGTCGACTACGTGGGAGTCCAGCGACATAGCCATTACGCTAACTGCTGGTTCCCCTACCTCCTTTCTTAAGCACCCTCTATAGGCCATTGTCTCCATTTCTCCATCCTGTTGGGATTTGGGGGCACACACACTCATGCGCCCGGCATGTTTTTCGAGCTGCTGAGGCCAGGATTTGAACCAGTTGGCCCAGAGGGACCCAGTCTTCCTAACCACTAGGCTCTGGGGCCCTAATTGCTTTACATGAGCTTTAGTTTTTAGAGCAGTTGTAGGTTCATAGCATGGCTGAGCAGAAGGGAGAGATTTCCCACACCCTCCACCCCACAGAAAAGGCCATTTGGTTTTTGTCCAAGAACTTATTTATTTATTTTCAATTTGACCAAAGAGAGGGAAAGTGAGAAAGCAAGCTGCCAGGCCCAGGACCTGAACCGCGGTCGGCCATGTGGGAGCCCAGCACCGTAAGCACCACGCCACCTGCCGGCTCCCTGAAGGCTGCTTTAAAAGTTCCTGGTGGGAACTGACACTGGCCGCGGCACCCCCCCAACCACGGGAGGACCCCAGGACAGCCCAAGTGCAGAGATGCATTCATTCAGTCAATTCATTCAGTCAATTCATCAGTCTACGGGCCTTCACATTTAGAGTGACAAAAACTGAGTTCTTAAAGAAACACAGTAGCAGGGGCCAGCAGGTGGTGTGGAGATTAAGGCAGGTGGTCCCACACTGCCGATGGCACAGCTGGAGTCCCAGACACAGCAACCTGGAAAACACGCCAGGCGCGTGTGCGTGCGTGCCCAAAATCCCAAGAGGAGCAGGGAGGAGGAGGGGTTGCAGGTGGCCATCCCCCGGGGGGTGGACTCTCACTTTCCCTCTCTCTCTCTCTCTCTGTCTCTCTCTGGCGAGTGCATGCACCCTATGACAAAACTAAAAAAGCCGTGAGGTCAACTGGAACATGTGTGGCCGGTGTCCCTGTGAGGACCTAAAACCCCACGATCGGGGACTTCAGGGCCTTGATCGTTAAGAGGCGCCAAGATTAAACAGCGGTGAGTCACCTGGAAGTGGATTTACGTGAAACTGCTAATCAAGCTGACAGGGCAGGGCCCCGGTGGGGCAGGGAAGCGCCACCTTGGCCGGGGCCTGCAGGGCTGAGGCCACAGCACAGACGGAGACCCCGCAGGTCTGGCTGTGCCCCGCGGCCTGCAGGGGCTCCTCTCCTCTTGGGGGTGGGGGTTGCTGGCTGGAAGGGCACAGGGACAGTCGCAAAGGGCCTGGCCAGCCAGACTGAGGAGCACACTGTCGAGGACGGGGAGGAAGTGACAAGGACACGGAGAGCCTGGGGCTGTCCGGGCCCCACCTCACATCAGCGGCTGCAGGTCAGGGCTAGGCTCCAGGTCCTCACCTGGGGTGACTACACTCGCCACAGGACCCTTGGTGACACCTGCGGACACTCTCGGCCATCACTGGAGTGGCTGCCGGGCTGGGGGGGGGGGAGCTGCTGAACCCCCAGGAGTGCCCAGGTCCCCAGGTGTGGCCAGGGCAGAGGGCATGCCCAGGTCCCCAGGTGTGGCCAGGGCAGAGGGCCACCCTGGCACCCTGCCACACACTTCGGACCCTCTCACCCTCTCCAATCTGTACAGCCCTGTGCCTGTGCGGGGTTCTCATGGTGCCCATTTTACATGTGAGGGCACGGGACCGCCTCAGGGGAGGGGTCTGACCTAGCGCTTAGACTCAGGGACATGTGGGCACGGAACGGAGCCGGGCTCGCCCCTGTTTCCCACCACCCACCATCCACCATCCACCGCCAGCCAGGAGAGCCGCAGCATCCGGGGCAGCCCCGGCAGGGCTTTGGAGCAGAGCCAGGAGCCCAGGGCGAGGCAAGCAGTGAGCACGGGCCGTCTGGCCAGGCTGTCACTGCGGTGCCCAGGACAGGCTTCGGAGCCCTTGGGGAGCTCACCACTGCCCTCCCTGCCTGCCCAGCAGGTCTGGCAGGCGTCGCTCCTGAGCGAGTGACTGGCCCAAGGTCACAGGGCTCTGAGTCCACCCCCACGCTCCCAGACCTTGAGACAAAAGCGACCAGCAGACGTCATGGCCCACACCTTCGTCCCTGGTCGCCTGTCGCTGCTGCTCCGGAGCGGGTCCTGCAGGCGGCGGGCCGCGAGTGGCCAGTCCAGCCTTGCCCACACCCTGGGATGCCTGCGAAGCCCCTGGAGTCTGGGTCTCCTCCCAACCTGCCCATACTCCAAACCAACGCCTCCAGACTGGGGGAGCGCACAACCCCGACACCCTCCTCCCAGGTGCAGCTGTGTGCACAGACGCCAGGACAAACGGCCCCCCTCGGCCCCAGGGACCATGGGGAGGGGGCAGCGTGTGGGACAAACAGGGCTAAGGCGCCAGCAGGGAAGACCCAGACTTAGGAACCCCAGTGCCGGACAGGGGGCGGGGCACAGAGGCCGACCCCTGCCCGCCCGCAGGCCAGGACGAGGGCCGCCAGGAACCCGAGGAAGGGTCTTTCCAGGAGACAGGAAGAACAACAAAGGCCGGGCAGGGCTGGGCGGGCTGAGCAGTAACCTTCACGTTCCGGCACCGGCAGACCCCGCCTCAGAGACCAGGGGGTGGACGGCACGAGAGATCAGGGCTTCTCAGGGTGCCGGTCTACTTCGAGGCTCAGCAACTTCGCACGCACACGCCCACGCACGTGCATGCACGCACACGTGGCACCTGACAGTACACACTTCCACGCCGAACACCCCGATGCCCCGTAGCGTGGCTGCAGGCCGGCCGCCTCCAAGCCAGGCCGGCCTGATGCGGTGGTGTCCCCGGGGCACGGGGACCAGCCCAATCAGACCCCGTCAGGAACCGGCACAGTGCAGACACCTCCACTGGGTCACCAAGTTCCTGCACCACTTTACGCTCCGCTCTGTCCCCCTCGGAAACCCAGGGCAGGGTGGTCAGAAAAGGCTGGCCCGCCTGTTGACAAACCCTCCTGATGGGTCATAAGGAGCTATTATTTGAGAATTAGGGGAGTCCCCTAATGAGCGTGTGAAGGCTGGTGCTGTTTTTAGGAACCCTCTCCAGCCTGGGACAATGGGATAAATGGCTGTCGCAGCCCAGAGGTGGGGGAGGGTGCAAAGCCTCTCGAGGCACCTCAGAACCCCCAGCTCCGAAGACAGGGCTGGCACCAGCGAGACCCACAGGAGCTGGATAAACAGACCCCGCGGACAGAGACGCCTGGGAACCGCCACGCTCTCCGACACCTTCCGCACGCGTTTCGTCCCGAGCTCAACACCTTCCCAGTAGTTTCACAACTCGAGGAAACAGCTCCCCAGGTGCTCTGAATTATGAAAACCAAAGCATCCTCCCCCAGCCCAACAGATGGGACACGCCTCCACCGCCCCCAAGAGGGGGTTTCAAAATCCCCCTGAAAACCCTCCACCTGTCCAGGTGGACACAAGACTCCAGCCCTCCTGATGTCATCACGCCCCCTGAGCGCAGACCCCGACCCGGCGGGTCCCAGCTCAGGGCCGTTCCAGTCCCGTCCCCAGCACCCACAGGGCTATCCCCAGTGGGGACAGCAGCGTCCCCAGAGGAGCAACTCCACAATTCGGTTCCACCCACAAGGGTCTTCTGGCCCCCCCGAGATGGCGATCAGGCTGAAAACAGGAGGGACGGGGACACTCTGGAAGCTGCGATGGCATTAGCGAGGAGATCCTTTTTTTCCCCCTAAATCCCGATTGCATGCTTATTAGGACGGGCGGGGGTGCTCCGGGACGCGGGGGGCAAGTTCGCAAGCGGCGACTGCTCGGCAGGTTGACTGCGGAGGGGAGTGGGAGCCACCACGGGCATTTCGGGGACACCCATCGGTGTTCAGGCCAGCGGCTTCCCAGAGCCCCTCGGTGCTAAAACGGCCTGAAACGCAGGCGGTTGTTACCCAGGGCCTGGGGTCTTTTTCTTTCTTTCTTTCCTTAATTTTTTTTTTTGTTTTTGTTTTCTTTTTTTTTTTTTTTTTAATTATTGTCAGGGTGGTTTTGAATAATAAAAAAAGGAGGGCCTGAGCAGGGCCGGCCAGGGCCACCCACGCTGTCATCTTTTGTGCGGGGCCGGCCGGGGACCGTCCGGGCCCAGCCCCCCGCGCGCCCCCGGCCCGGGAAGGGGCGCCCCCGCCTCCCGCCCCTGGGCGCGCCCCACCATTGTCCGGCCCCGCCGCCCCCGCCCGCAGACCCGCGGACGCCCCCCGGCTGGGCGGTTAACGCCCCCAACCGCCTCGCCGGCCGGGACAAAGCGCGACGGCCGGGCCCGAGCAGGCCGCGCCCGAGGCCTGGGCCTCGAGTCCCGGGCGCGCCCGCAGCCCCGAGCCGCGGCGCGGGGGCGGTCATGGCGACGGCGGGGCCCGCGCTCGGACGCGGCCTGCCGGCCAAGCGGCCTCCCCGCGGGCTCACCTGAGGCGGCGCGCGCGGCCCGGTCCGGAGCAGCGGCGCGCGCTCCCCCGCCCTCGGCGTCGCACCCTCTGGCCCCGCTCGGGCCGGGCCCCGCTCGGTCGCTGGCGGCCGAGCCCTCCGCGAGCGCTCCAGGGGGGGCTTATGAGGCCGCGCGCCAGCTCCGCCCCGACTGCCATTGGCAGCCGAGCCCACGCCCGCACGCCCATTGGCTGCGACTGACAGCTCCGCCCCTCCCCTCCCCCGGACCCATCAACATCGCACGGCCCGCCCACAGCTCGCTATGATTGGGCGGACGCAAGCGCCGGCCTCGCCTCCTCATTGGCTTACTGTCTGGGACACGCCGGCGCCCACCCACGTGCCCGCTGACCGGCTCCATTTTCATTGGAAGCGGTGCACGTCAACCAAGGCAGCCGTGACCAACTCGACGGCGGTAGTGCCTCAGATTGACAAGGAGGCCTCAGGGACCGCCCAATGACCGCACAGGGGGAAGCGAGTATTGGCTTGCGAGGTCAGCCCGAGGCGTTAATTGGCTGGGAGGGATGCCAATCACAGCCGGTCGCCCTGGGCCCCGCCCTGGTTATCAGGCGGCGGCGGCTGAGTACGTGATACCCAGCACAACATCAGAACCAGGCCAGGATGGAGTGGAGAAGAGGTTCGAGACCCGTGACCGGAATTTGGGCGCAAAGTCCTCGACTTGCAAAAATGCCAACCTATTTTGCAAAAGAGGAAACTGAGAACTGGAGAAATACAGGGTCGGGCAACAAGCACCCCTACAGTCAACAAACCTTTGCAAAAGGGCAAGATCTTCCTGATAAAATCGTGGGACCATCCCTGAGTTCCATGAAAGGTATGGGAAGGACGAATGTAGTGCTTCGGACCTGGACTCAGTGCTCAGCCAGGGTTCATGGTTAAGGTGGCTTCCCTGGGCCTGTTTCTCCTATGAAATGGATATGATGATAGTACCCACCTCCCATCTTCTCACTTCCTGAGAATGTTGCAAAAATGCAGAGGTACCTAAAGACACCTTAGCTTTGGGCCAGCAGGTGGCGAGATGATTAAGGTTTTGGAATCCCACATGATTGACTGGCATTCAGGTCAAAATCACAACCACCAAAATAAAAGAAACATAAATAAACGTTAAAAAAAAAAAAAAAAAGAATCGCCAACCATGGAGAGGCTGTGGACTAGTTCAGAATTAGGTACCCCGTGAGATACGTTATTGCAAACACACAGAAAACAGTGTGGGCCAGCCTCTAGGAGTGCAGGTGAACATCGATGCCCAGAAAAGACCACCCCACGCCTAGAAAACAAACTTAGCCTTTGGGAGAAGAAAAGAAGAGATCAAAGTTGATAAAGAGAGTCATCTGAGGGCACTGGAATGTGCTCTGGGTGTTCCTGATTCTTATGGGGCCGTATTCTGTATGTCTAAGATGCCTGTGGGACTGTATTTGTATATTCCTTGTGGACTAAAATTTAATTTTAAAAACAGGAAATAGTAATCATACTCAGGGAGTCCCCTAAGGGGAGGGAAGGATGGAATTTGATCACAATGATAGAGCATCCCAACTGCAGCCGTGGATTTCACACGCACGCACGCACACGCACACACGCACACACACGTGAAGCAAGAAGCACCTCTGCCGACGTCTGCATTGGGCACTTGGTAGAAACGGAATCACACGTGACCTTCTGTGACTGACTTCTCTCACTTAGGATAATATTTTCATAAATACAAGGCCTGGGACCAACAGATGGCATAATGGTTTTGTTGCTGGATTTCCACACGGCAGAACATGGTTCGAATCCCAGACCCCACAGCTCGAAACTCATGCCGGGCATGTGTGCATGCGTGCCCAAGGTCCCAAGGGGAGACTGGAGAAGGGACTGCCATGTGGCCATCGCCCCTAGGGGTGATTTCTCGCTTTCTGTCTGTCTCCGTCTTTCCGGCAAGCGCACATGCCCTAAAGCAAAAACCTCTCAAAGAAAGGGGAGGGGGCCAGCACCTTGCAGGCCTGACACTTGAGGCGTGGGAGCTGGCCCCGGGGCTCTGCCGCAGGGCGCACTGCCCAACATCACGGGACACAGCACGGGACGCCTGGGTACGGTTCCCACCCCTTCAGTGACTCATGGGTCCTGCCGGGTCCTGTCTGCGGCTTTTACAGGGTCCCCCTCAGAGAAGGCAGATATACCCACCCCTGTTCTCTGCCAGCAGGTGCCACCGCCTGTCAAGGACGGTGGTTGGTCGCCACGTGGACGGCGCAGACAAGACCCTTCCGAGTCCTTCGACGAGGGCCAGGGGGCTTGTTTTACCTCCTCAGTTCTTGCACAGCCAACGCCATCATAGCCCTGCAAGGCCCAAGGACGTGTTTCCGTGTCAGTCAGTAAAACTATTCACAAAAACAGGCAGGGTCTGCTTTGGCTCTGAGGCTACGGTTCACTGAGCCCTGCTCAGCAGAGGGCCAGCTTGCTGGGTGGTGCTTCCGGACACTGGATGACACATGGCCAACGGTGCGGTTCGAGTCCCAGACCCGGTGGGAGAAACACCACGCACGTGTGCCTGTATGCCCAAAATCCTGAAAGAGGGGAAAGAGGTGGAGAAGGGATTGCTACGTGACCATTGCTATGGGGGCGCTTTCTCACTTTCCTTTTTCTCTCTCCACACTAGCCCTCTGGGGGGTGGAGGGTTGGGAGGAGCCTCCTCAGCTACCCTGAAAAACTTGGCACACCACCATGAAACTCCGGGTCTGTCTTCTTACCTACAGACTGGGGATGAAGTCGCCTGCCTTAGCTATTTCCTAGGGATTTTTTTAAAAAGAGTTATTATTTAATTTGATTTCTTCATTCATTTACTTGAATTTGACCAGAGAGAGAGGGAAAGTGACAAAGCAAGTCGCTAGGCCTGGGACTTGAACCATGATCGGCCACATGGAAGTGTCCAGTGCTCTAACCACCATGCCACCAGCTGGCCCTCTTCTTAGGGATTTTTGTGAAGAAAAAACACGAAATAACAGGTATGACAATAGACAGCTGCAAAACAGCTGGCCAACAGAAGACACAAGCAAACGCATCTGCGAGAAAAATTTATTCTGAAACTCTAAAATCTGGACCAGAAATATTGAACTTTAGAAAAAGCCTACACGGGGTTTTGTCATTTCTTCCCTAAAACAAGAATGATCTAATAATCAAGGAGGAAGAACCTTTTTTTAAAAAAAAAAACTTTAAAAACAGTATTGCTATAGTCCGTCTGCAGTTATGTAGTTAAAAATATCCCTGTCCTGTTGAGGTATAAGCTGCAAACTTTGGTAAAGTTAGAAAAATGAACAAATCAGTCCCCCCCAACAAAAAAAAAAAAAAAAAAAAAAAAAACACAACCAAACCCTAAGTTTTATCTTTGTTGGTACATATACAGTAACTACAAAAAAAAATTCATTTAGAAAAAGTGTTCTTTAAAAAAAAAAAAAAAATTCCTTATTGTAATTCTCAATGGCCGAGTTAAAATAATTGCTTTTAAATGATCGATAAAACTCAAAGCATCCCTGAACGCCCACGCCCACGCCCACCAGCGTCTCGGGAAGGGCTGGATGACCGCGGATTGCAGAATCTGGTTGGCCTTTACAGCGGTTCAGTGCGGAACGGGCACGGGAGGCACTGGAATATGGCTTCGTGCGCTCGCTGGCTTCCGTGGGAGCGGCCACGGCATCGGCGCGCTTGGCCCCCACGTGGACTCAAGTTCAGCAGAGGTAGTTTCTGGAAGGCCCCGACTTGGCTCCAGGGTGGCTGGTGGGAGACGCGCTTGGAGGCGAGTTGAAACCGAGCTGGGAGATTATTTTTTTTTCCCCTCTTCTCTTTTCAACTTCTTGGCGGCCCCGCCCAGGGCCACCTTGGGTTTTATCCGTGACACGCCATCGCCATGGGGAAGATGCTCTTGCTGTGACCTTGGAGGCCAAAGGCCAGGACCGTAGGAGGCTCCGTCCAGGCCGGGACAGCTTCCTAGTGGTCTGTCGCGGGAACTTCTGAAAACCTCTTTTTTTTTTTTTTGTCTTTTTCTTTTTTTTTTTTTTGTAAATTGCAGGCTTTATATTTTTAAAAAACACAACCAAACGGAGAAGTCCAACTTTCATCCAGAACACATCAATTCCTGAAAATGTATAGATTTAAAAAAAAACAAAAAAAAGGAAAACGGGCACTTTCGGGGGACGGAGGGAACACTACATGTTTAAGTTAGCCCACTAAGGACACAGGCAGGGCCCGGGAAGGAGCCTTCGCCGGAAGTGCTTGGGGATCACCGGCCGTTGCCGTAGCCGGGGAAGAGCTGGCCCAGGACGGTCTGCAGCGCCTGGTTCACCTGCATGGCGTAGCCGCGGCCCAGGTCGTAGCGGCAGGCGGGGCAGCTGAACACCTGCGCGCGGAACGATCTGTCCAGGCAATCCTGCAAGACAGGGCGGGGCGGGCAGCTGAGGACGCCTGCGCGGTGCTCCGCCCCGGCAAGAGCTCCCTGCGCCCGGCCTCACCTCCTCTCCTTTGTGAATGCCCGTGGGCACACGCGCACAGAGGCCGAGAGCAGCAGAGGGAGCCCTCCCACGCGGCCTGCTGGCGCCACATCCTTTCCCACGTCTCCGCCCTGCCAATCCTGGGCACACACGCGCACACCTGGCGTGTTTCTCCGGCCGCCAGGCTGGGACTCAAACCCAGTTGGGCCCGTGGGATCCAGCTTCCTCCGCAGTGCTTAACCACTGAGCGACACAGCATGCCCGCATGCCACTTCCAGCCTGGTCTCCCAGAGCTCCTCCTGGACTCTGCGCGTCCAGCCTCACGCCCGTGCGCCGGCTCCGAAGTTACCTCCTCCCCGCCAACGGGGCTTCCCTGACGGCTCAGAGATTCCAGAAGCGGCTCCGTCCCGGACCCAACCTATCTCCTCGTTACCTCCTTAGCGCCTGCGCCTTCTGGAACCGTCCTGCTTCCTAACGCGCTTACGGATGGGCGGACCCTTCTGAGAGTCCGGGCGTGCCTGACTATCACTCCAACATTCGCCCAGGGCGCAGCGAGCGCAGCGCTCAGCCAAGCTCTGTGGCTCAAAGGGAGGGTGGGGAGGGTGGGGGATGGGGGGAACCGCGTCTGACAGCACAGGTGGGTTTCTGGGTTCAGGAAGAGAAAGCCGATGGGGAAGAGGACTCGAGTCCAGGAGTCTGGCAGGCCCTGGAGAGCCTCGGGGAGAAACAAGACAGCTCCCATGGCCTTCTGAAGGTCAGCAGGCAGCCCAGTAGGGAGCAGAGGCGGACTTGGGTGAGGCCCTGGCCACTGCAGCACACTCGACCCAACCCATGGGCTGGCCCTCGTTTCCTGGTTTTTTTTTTTTTTTTTTTTTGAGAGGTTTTCGCTATAGGGTGCGTGCGCTCGTCAGAGAGACAGAGAGACAGAAAGCGAGAAATCACCCCCCAGGGGGAGTGGTCACGCCACAGTCCCTTCTCCTCCATTCTTCTCTCAGGATCTTGGGCACGCACGCACACGCGGCCTGGTGTGAGTTTAAAGCCACCGGGTCCGGGACTTGAACCGCGACCGACTACATGGGAGTCCAGCGACATAGCCATTACACCTGCTGGTCCCGCTCGTTTCCTGCGCTTAACGACTCCTGAACTCTTTTCCAGATGAAGTCTACAGCTCCCACCCCGAGAAAAACGGCTGTGCTCTCTGCTCATCAGGACCACGGTCGGGCATGTGTCAAAACCAGGCCCTGGACGGCAGCACGGTCCACAACAGCCCAGGGGTGGGACACGCAAGAGGCCACCGAGGGATGAGGAAAGGATAAAAGACGTGGCCCACCACAGGCCTGGCTGCTCCGACTGCCTGCCCATCCAGGCCCCTGCAGGCGTGGGGTCAACACCATCACCTCCAGGAAGCCCTCCTTCCTGCCCCTCCAGAGGATGTGCACCGTACACCTCCCCATTCAGACCTCAGCCTGGACTCAGCCCACCTCCCCCAGACCTCTCGGCTAGGGAGGAAGCAGGTGAGTGCACCTGCATGGCGGCAGGGCAGAGCCGGGTGACATGGGACGAGGTGGACGGGCCGGCCCAGGGGGCATGGCCAGTAGAGGCGAGAGCACGGGGAGGCACAGAAGGATTGAGCAGGGGCACTGTGGCCTAGGGTCACGGGGACAACTGGAGGCTATGGTCCCAGGGCCGCCGCCCCGTGCGTGCCGTGTGCGTGATGCGGCCTCACCTTGCACACGTTGTGCTGACACACGGTGGTGACGGGCCGGAACACCAGCTCCTGGCAGCAGATGCACTGGAAGGTCTCCTCCACCTTGCTCAGGAAGGTCTGCAGCTGAGGACACAGGCCCGGGTGAGTCCCGCCAGGACCGGCCCTGGAGCCGCTGGGGTGCCCAGACAGGGAGCGGGAAGCCAGGGGCTGGGCGGGGACAGGGACGGGCGTTCCCGGGGGACAGAGCCCCGGTGGGGACGGTGCACGTTGACATGGACGTGCTCGGTGCCGCCGAGCGGTGCCCGGTCGTCAGCCGCGTGCTGGGCCAGGACCGCGCATGGGCAGGGCCGCGCTCACCGGCCCGTCCTGCAGTGCCCCGAGGATCTCGTTCCACAGCTTGGCGTTGCTCTTGTCCTCCTTGATGAGGCTGCTCTGCTGGGCCGTCAGGCTGTAGGTCTCCACTTTGGACTTCTTCGGGGTCCGGCGAGGCGACCCGGCACTGCCCTGGCCACCTGCGGGCAGGAAGCGGGGTGGTGAGGGAGCCGAGGGAGCCAGGCGGGGGCCGGGGCGGCTGGGGGGTGACGGGCGTGGGGGCACCCACCTGTGGACTTCCGCTTCCACTTGGCCTTGGCCTTGCCCTTCCTGGGGGACGCGAAGCCCTCCTGCTCCTCCTCCTCCCGCCGCTGGTTCTCCTTCTCCTTCTCCCTGTTGGCCAGGGCTTCCAGGTAGCCCTCTGGGTACTGCGGGGGCAGAGGTGCACAGTGAGAGCCGGGCGTGGGCGCTGAGCCTGGGCCGCCCGGAGCCTGGTCTCCCAGCCACAGGCTCTGCCCTCTGCCCCTCGCCAGGCCTGGGGCTCCAAACCCCCCGTAGGGCCCATCCTGGGTGCCCAGCCATGCACACCACACACCGGCTGACCATGCCTAACCACCAAACTCAAGATGCCCCGGCAGGACAGATCGGCCACCGACGCCCTGCAGTGACCTCATCAGTGCCGTGTTTGGTGACAAATCCAACCACAGTCTCTCTGCCCCTCACAACCTCCATGAGCCGGGCTCACATTTCTGCACACCGCCAGTAGACGGTGAATACCCCTGCCTCGCGGACACACCGACTCACCACCCAGCACAGACACGGACGGTGGGAAGTAACTACCCCAGCCTCGCGGCCACACCGACTCACCACCCAGCATAGACGCGGCCGATGGACAGTAAATACCCTGCCTCGCAGCCACACCGACTCACCACCCAGCATAGACGCGGCCGGTGGACAGTGAATACCCCAGCCTCGCAGCCACACCGACTCACCACCCAGCATAGACGCGGCCGGTGGACAGTGAATACCCCAGCCTCACGGCCACACCCGACTCACCACCCAGCATAGACGCGGCCGGTGGACAGTAAATACCCCAGCCTCGCGGCCACACCGACTCACCACCCAGCATAGACACGGCCGGTGGACAGTGAATACCCCTGCCTCGCGGCCACACTGACTCACCACCCAGCATAGACATGGCCGGTGGGCAGTAAATACCCCTGCCTCGCGGCCACACCGACTCACCACCCAGCATAGACACGGCCAGTGGACAGTGAATACCCCAGCCTCACGGCCACACTGACTCACCACCCAGCATAGACATGGCCGGTGGGCAGTAAATACCCCAACCTCACGGACACAGACAGACTCACAGACAGAGCCACGGGGCCAGCCATCACTGCGGCACCAAAACCCGACACACACCCCGCGAGGCCGAAGCACACGGGCAGGTCCCGGTTGCACCCAGGGACCTCTCCACAAAGCTGGGCACAAGGGCACTCATGACCCAGCTGGCTGAGGCTGGCCATGGCCCCCAGGATCAGGGCGCCCTGTTGGGGCGCTGTCTGTCCCTCTCGCAGGAAAAAAAGACCTTTTATTTTTTTAGTTCCTATTGGGTATACGCACTTGCCAGAGAGAGCCAGAGACAAAGAGAAAGAAGGCACCCCAGAGGGACGGCTGCACCCCAGTCCCTGCTCCTCTCTCCTCTCGGGATTTCGGGCACACACACACACACCCAGCATGATTCTCTAGCAGCCAGGCTCGGGACTCGAACCAGTCAGCCGGCCCGTGAGACTAGCCACCTTTAGCCTCCACACCACCAGCTGGCCCTTAACTTTTTTTTTTTTTAAGTGTATTTGTTTGTGGTGCAGCCAGAGGCAGAGAGGCCATCAGACCGTGGGGTGTCCTCTGTCTCTGACGCTGGCCGGGCACGTGAGCCCTATAGCAACTTTCTTTAAAAAGTTAAAGGGGGGGCCAGCAGCTGGCTTAAGGGCTATGCCGCTGGACTCCCATGTACCTAACTGCAGTTCGAGTCCCGGACCTGGTGCTTAAACTCACGCTGGGCGCGTGTGCGTGCGTGCCCAAGATCCCGAGAGGAGAATGGAGGAGAAGGGATTGTGGCATGGCCATCCCCCTGGGGGGTGATTTCTCTCTATCTCTCTGTCTCTCTCTTTCTGGCAAGTACACAAGTTCTATAGCAAAAACCTCTTCCCTCAAAAAAAAGTTAAAGGGGAGAAAAATCTAGCCAAGAGATCTTTCGGTGAGTGGGTGTGGCGTCCCAGCACCCTCATTTACGGCCATTTGGCCCCTGGTCTGCGTCTGACAAACTGATCCTCCTTGTCCTAACAGGCATTCAGCCGACACCCCATCCCTGAGGCAGCGGCCCCCAGCCGTCCGGAAACCTCCCACGAGGACCCAGCTCAGGTTGCAGCAGAGAGGACAGTTGTAAGTGAAGACCCCGCCGCCAGCTGGCATTCACACTCTCCTCTCCACTGCTCCTTCTCTCCGGTTCTCAGCTTCTGAAATTCCCCACTGCACAAACGTTCAACAGACAGCCCCGTGACCCCCAGGGGGCAGGCGCCATCAGACTCCCCTAGCAATTAAGATTCCTTAAATAGTCCCTGAACGGTGGGGCTCCTGCAGAGCAACTCGGCACAGGGGCCTACAAACACCCTCATCGTCATCGCGGCTGGGAAGGGGTGTTCCCACCCCACCGGCTCTCGGTGGACCCCGACTCCAAAGCGGCTCTCTCAGCCCATCTGGCCACGCCTCCCCAACGCCTACCACTTTTGTGGGTTTGTTTCTCTTTTTGTTTTTGCAAGGGCGAGGGGTGCCCAATAGAGGACAAAAGACCAGCACGGACAGAGACCAGACCCCAAACTGCCCGGGACAGCTCCCCATGGTGGGTCTGGCTGCAACCGCTGAGGTGCCGGCCCAGACGCGAATGCCACCTGTGCTCCCGACCCCTGTGCGCTAAAGCACGTCTATGCTGCAGCCAGGGAGCCACCGGCTGGGAGCCCGCGGGTCATTCCGGACCACAGAGAAAGCACAAAGGCTGCAGGCCCCGGGCCACGCACCTGCATGGTGAGCCCCAGCCGCTTGATGCGGTCCTTCCCCTCCTTCGTCCAGGGCCCGGGCTCCTCGTCGTCCCGCCGCAGGAGGTAGCGCCACACCAGGAAGCCGGACTTGCCCTTCTCGGGCCAGTACTTGACGACCTGCGGAAGCGGGATCCTGTCACCACGTTCCCATGTTTCTGGGTAGAGGTGGCAAAGCAGAGGAGCTGGGCAGAGAAAGCTCGGGGGTGTGGCAGGCAAGGCCCCGCCCACGGGATGCCCCGCCCACGGGATGCCCCGCCCACGGGATGCCCCGCCCACGGGATGCCCCGCCCACGGGATGCCCCGCCCACGGGATGCCCCGCCCACGGGATGCCCCGCCCACGGGATGCCCCGCCCACGGGATGCCCCGCGGTGCTTGGTGCTCCCTGCCCACCTTGTAGATGCCGTCATAGCGGTTGCCCTCCGCCGGGGCGTACTTGCTGTGCTTGCCGCCCTTCATGTTGCGCACCACGCGGACCGGCTTCCCCGACCGCCAGTCCTTGGCCTCGGCGCCCTCCTGGTCGTTGATGGGGGCACTACAGTTGAGAGCCAGGGCCCTGCGGGGATTCCTGAGTGGGAACGTGTCCCCCAGGGAGCCCTGCACCAGCCCTGCACCCAGCAGGGGACGGCGACCGTCCCTGGACAGAGGCGCTGTGCAGACAGGGCCAGGCTGCCATGGGGGCCGCCTGCATTTGGGCCTAACCTGCCATCCGGCTCTCAGGGAAGAAGACAGACACAGACAGACAGAGACGGGAAGGGGCCCAGGGAGAGAGCAGAGGGTGGGAACGGAGGGCCGGGAGGCCAGCCAACGCCATCTGCAGACACCTTGAGTGTACACCGGCCTCCCGGGCTGCTGGTCAGTTTCTGGCACTGGTGGCTTGTTTTTTAAAGAATGATTTTAAATTTATTTATTTTGAATTTGACCAGAGAGGGGCAGAGTGAGAGAGGAAGAGTGAGAAAGCAAGCCACCAGGCCCAGGACTCAAACCTCAGTTGGCCATGTGGGAGCCTGACACCCTTAACCACGCCACTTGCCGGCCCCATGATTTTTTATTCTCTTAATTTTGCCAGAGGCCATCTGAGCTCCCCAGAGGGGTGGGAGAGGAGGGAGAGAAGGCCTTTGCTCGTGGGGTGGGGTCACCTTTGCTAGTGGGGCACGGTCATGCCCAACCCCTCCCCTCCCTTTCTCCATCCTGCTAGGATTTTTTTTTTTGGAGAGGTTTTTGCCATAGGATGCATGTGCTCACCAGAAAAACAGAGACAGAAAGCGAGAAATCACCCCCAGGGGGGGATGGCCACGCCGCAATCCCTTCTCCTCCATTCTCCTCTACGGGATCTTGAACACGCATGGACATGCACCCAGCGTGAGTTTAAGCCACCGGGTCCGGGACTCGAACCATGGTCGACTACATGGGAGTCCAGCGACATAGCCATTACGCCATCTGCTGGTCCTATCCTGCTAGGATCTAGGGCACACCCAGGCAACCACAGTGTTTCTCAAAGCACCGTGGCGGAGTCTCAAACTGCAGTCGACCAGGTGGGATCGGCTCCCTTAACCAGCCCACACCTGGCCTGGTATGGGAACGCCTGCTCTAATGTAGCTGAAGGTCGGTGCTGTGGCCCGCCACGCTCCTCGTGGCACCCCTCGGCCCCCCTTGCTGCACTGCGTGGTGAGGACACCCCCACAAACCTGTTGGTGTTGGTGAGTTTCTGATCACAAGACTGTTCGGCAGTGCGCTTGTTACCGGAGAGGTCTCGGCCCCCGCTACCTGTGTATGTGAAAAAATTCCCATGGTCCTGGAACAGACAATAAGGGCCGAGTGAACCCCCGCACAGGGCGGCCACCATGGAACCACCCCACGTGCCCCCACCCATGGCAGCGCCAAAGGGCGTGAGAACCGAACCCCGGGTGCCGGGGCAGGGGAAGGAAGCCGGAGTGTAGTGTGGGAGTTCCGCCGAAAACGGGGGGGCCAGCAGGTGGCATGGTGTTCCAGGTGCCAGACTCCCACATGGCAAACAGCAGTTCAAGTCCCAGGCCCGGAAGCTTGCTCTCTCTCTCTCTCTGTCTCTCTCTGGTGCACGCACATGCACTGTAGCAAATTCAAAAGTAATTTAGAAAGGGCCAGCAGGTGACATGGTGGGTAAGGTGCCAGACCCTCACATGGTCGACTGCAGTTCGCATCCCAGACCTGGCAGCTTAAAACCCACGCTAAGTATGTGTGTGTGCGTGCCCAAAATCCAGAGAAGAGAATGGAGGAGAAGGGACTGCAGTGTGGCCATCGCCCTGGGGGGTGATTTCTCACTGTCCCTCTCACTATCTCTCTCTGGTGAGCACATACATCCTATGGCAAAAATAATAATAATAATAAATAAAATTAGTAATTCTTTTTTAAAAAAGAAAGGAAACTAAGTGAGAGCAGCTGGGTGACCAGGAGTCCCGCGCGGGGCCCACGGCCAGAGTGCTGGAAGCCGGATCTGAGAGCCAGTGCACACTCATGCTCAGGCAGCGCCAGCGTGACTGCGGGGGGACGCGGCCGAGTCCAGAGACACACAGGTGACGGAGACGAGTGGGTGAAGAGGAAGGACACCAGCCCGTGCTGTCGCCCGTGGGGCCGTGGTGCTCGGTGGGAGACACCAGGGACAGATCCGCGGGACCCCTCACGGGAGGGCCCCGGAGCAGACACACCCACAGGGACAGGAAGCAGAACGGGATGTGGGCGGGGAGCGTGTGTCATGGGGATGCAGCTCCGGCCGGGAAGAGCAGAGGGTCTGGGGAAGTGGTTAGAACGGTCGCTCCTGCCCCTGCCGGAGGTGCCGGCTGCAGAGGCGGCGGGGCGCCCGCACACTCACCACGTCATCCTCGTAGCCGCCCGCCAGCACCAGCGAGTACGCACCGTCGTTGCTCCGGCCGTGGATGCCCGCCACGTGGGGCCGGTGCACGCCCGACTCGCTGACCTGTGACGGCACCGAGACACAGGGCGCCTTGTGGAGCGCCGGCCTCCGCGGGGCCCGCCTGGCCTCTGCCTGGCTCGCAGCCACGGGTGGGGCTGGGACCCTGAGCCCGGAGCCTGGCCCGCCCATGCCAGCACCTCACCCCCACGCCCGGCGGGGCGGCCCTCTGAGGGTGTACGGCTGGTCGCGGATCTGCGGCCCCCGTCCTGCTGGGCGGGCCTGGGCAGAAGCGAGGCCGAGGGGCGCCATCCCTCCCCGGGCTCACTCGCTAACCCGAGGTGGCCCGTGAGGGCCAGACCTGGCCTGGCTGCTAGGGAATGCCGTGCCGCTGGCTGCTGCCCTCGGACCCCGCCTTCCACACCCGCCCTGCCCCTGCCATGCAGCCCCTGGCTCTCAACCCAGGGCGAGCTCGCCACCACCCACTGGGGACACCTGTGGCTGTCACAACTGGCGTGTCCTGGCACCAGTGGGTGGAGGCAGGGACGCCTCAGTGCCCGGGAAACCGCAGAGGACGAGTGTCCCTGATGTCCACGGTGCCCAGACAGTGCGGCCACTGCAAGTTGGGGCCGCGGCCACCACAGGTCCCTCGGGTCCCTTTCGGCAGAGGCCGATGAGCCTCGTGCCTAGGGCACCCGGCCCCACCCCGAGTCGGTCTCACTCCCTGGTGAAACACGAGAAGGAAGCGGGGCCCCCAGGCCGCCCCGCCCTGTGCCCAGCTGGCCCAGGTGCCGCCTGGAGCCTGCGGTCACCCAGGGAAAGTGGCCGAGCTGTCAGGGCCCAGGGGCTACAAAAGCCCAGCACCCCGCGGTCCGCGCCAGCCCTACCTGGACTCGGAATCGCCACATGGTGCCCACGGGGACACCCGGGATGGGCCCGTAGTGGTTGGACGGGACGATGGTGCACTCCTTCGTACGCCCCACGCACGCCATGCCCTGTGCCAGACGGAGACGGGCGTGAGCATGCACAGGACGGCCATGCCAGCGCCCAGGGCCGGGGTCGGGGCCGGGGCCCCCTCACCTTGCCCCAGTCCCGCTGCGAGGACGACGTGGCCGACGCCATCTTCGCCTTCTTCTTACTCTCTCGCAGCTTCTGTCCTGCCGACACCACCTCGCTGGCGTCATTTCGGCACTCAGGGCAGTACCTGTGACGACGACGGGGCCGTCACTCCCGCCCGGAGCCCCAGCAGACAGCTGGCCGGACCGGAACCGCCATCACACCCGCACGCCACAGGCCCCACGGAGAGAGAACGCGAGGACGCGCCCCCCGCTCCGTGTCTCCTGTCTGGTCTGGGCACACGCCCCGGGCAGGGACACGGGTGGGGTGGGGTGACGGCGTTCCCGTCACTGTGTCCTCAGAGGACTGCTTTGGTGACAGTGGCAAGGCCCAGCGCCCGCGTCCCCCACATCCCGCCCTGTGGTTCCCGGGTGACCTGGACAGCAGCACCCCCTGTACCTGCGTCCCTGCGCCCACCCAGCCCCCGCGGCAGCGGCGGCTCACCACTCGTCCTCGCTGGGGACGCTGCTGAGCGGCGGGCAGAGGCAGTAGATGTGGAAGGCCATGTCGCACTCGTCACACATGAGCTGCTTGTCGGGGTCCTGGCGGCCCCCACACAGGTGGCAGGCGCACACGCGGCACAGCTTGGCCACGTCGTCCTTGCAGTGCTTGCAGGAGGGCCCGCTCTTCCCTGCACGGGACGGGACGGGATGGGAGGGCGCCGTCAGCCCAGCCCGGACGGGAGCCCCTCACGCGCGGGGGAGGTGGACGCGGCCACACTCACGTCTCAGTGGGTTCTCGACCACGGGGCTCCCTTCCCCCGGGCGCTCGATCTTGAAGACTTCGTCCACGAAGACGATCCGACAGTCGTTGAGAGAGTCGTCCCTGTGGGGTGAGGGCGGGAATGCGGTCGGACGGCGTGGGCGGCCAGGCCCACGGACGCCTGAGAGACCCTGCCAGGCCACCCAGCCCCAGGTGTCTCAACACCACTGGGCGTGACGACGTCGGGTAAGACGTCAGATGTCATTGGTCTCATGTCTTAGTGTAGGTGGAGTCAGACAGAAGTTTTTTTTTGTTTTATTTTTTGTTTTTTTTGAGAGGTTTTCGCTATAGGGCACGTGTGCTTGCCAGACAGACAGAGAGAGACAGAAAGCGAGAAATCACCCTCCGGGGGGATGGCCACGCCGCAATCCCTTCTCCTCCATTCACTTCTCGGGATCTTGGACACACACGCACACGCGCCCAGCGTGAGTTGTAAGCCACCGGGTCCGGGACTTGAACTGCAGTCAACTACATGGGAACCAGCGACATAGCCATTACGCTAACTGCTGGTCCCTTAAACCGAAGTTTCTACAAGATACATATGAGAGTAAGTTTGTGGGGCCAGCAGGTGGCATGGTGGTTGGGGCACTGGACTCCCACATGGCCGACTGCAGTTCGGGTCCCGGACGTGGGGGCTTGCTTCCTCACTTTCTCTCTGTCCCTTTCTGGTCAAATTACAATAAAGTTAAATAAAATGATTCTCTAAAAAAACATGTTTGGGGGCCAGCAGGTGGCGTGGCATTTATGGCGCTGGATCCCACACGGCCAACTGCAGTTTGCAACTGTGGTTTGAGTCTCAGACCTGGCAGCTTGAAAATCATGCCAGGTGTGGGTGCGTGCGTGCCCCAAAGCCCGAGAAAATCATGCCAGGTGTGGGTGCGTGCGTGCCCCAAAGCCCGAGAAAATCATGCCAGGTGTGGGTGCGTGCGTGCCCCAAAGCCCGAGAAAATCATGCCAGGTGTGGGTGCGTGCGTGCCCCAAAGCCCGAGAAAATCATGCCAGGTGTGGGTGCGTGCGTGCCCCAAAGCCCGAGAAAATCATGCCAGGTGTGGGTGCGTGCGTGCCCCAAAGCCCGAGAAAATCATGCCAGGTGTGGGTGCGTGCGTGCCCCAAAGCCCGAGAAAATCATGCCAGGTGTGGGTGCGTGCGTGCCCCAAAGCCCGAGAAAATCATGCCAGGTGTGTGTGCGTGCGTGGCCCAAAGCCCGAGAAAATCATGCCAGGTGTGTGTGCGTGCGTGGCCCAAAGCCCGAGAGAGGACTAGAGAAGGGACCGCAGCATGGCCGTTCCCTTGGGGCTGATGTCTCACATTTCCCCTCTCTGTCTCTCTCCAACAAGTGCACATACCTTATGAGTAAAACGTTAAAAAAAGAAAGGAAACAAGAAAGCCCAGAGGGAAGGGGGGCGGAGGCCGCCCAGGGGCTCACCCGAGCATGACGTTGGCGTACAGCTCCCGCAGCGTCCGGGTCTCGCGCTTCCTCGAGATCTCCGCGTCGTACCAGAAGCCGCGCTCCTTGGGGTTGTCGGGGTTGTAGTTCAGCATAACCACCTGGCCCACCTCCAGGTCCTGCCACTTGATGATGGTGCGGGCACGGGCCCGGACATCGCGGGAGTTCATCTGCACCACCCCGTTCTCCGGGTAGCTGCAGGGAGACCGTGTCCTTAGGCCCCATGGGAGCGACCGACTCCATCCCTCACCCAAGGCGTGAAAGGCCAGGCTCGCCCGGGAGTGTGGGGTCCCTCCTGACGGCCTTGCTCGCTGGTCTTGAAATGGTAGGCATGGAGTCATCCCTGTGGCCAGTGGCTAGGGGAGCTGGATCCCACATGGTGGACTGCAGTTCAAATCCCAGCCCCAGAGGCTTGAAAGACGGGGCATGTGTGTGTGTCCACAGCCCCGAAGGGATGGGAGATGGAGGAGGGCTTCCTGTGCCATGTGGGACCTGGCACACAGCAGGTGTGCAGTGTCTACACGGAACGGCGCTGCGCCTCGCGGGGTGCGGGGAGAGGACCCACACACCTCGGAAGGCCTGAGTGGTAGCAGGTGGTGTGGGGGACAGGACAGGCCAGCCAGGGCAGGGCGACGGGAAGGGCAGGCGGGGTCTCCAAGGAGTCGGAGGCAGCCCTGCAGTGGACCCTCACGTGCGTCCATTAAAGGTGGCCCCAAGAAGGTACTGGGTTCGGCGGGAAGCAGCACACCCTGCGCCCCAGAAGCACCCTGCCGTCCACACTCACTCGTCGTATTTGACGTGGTAAACGACTTCTTCTTCCAGGGTCGGGCTGGAGGTGGAACTGCAGGGCTCGTCCGGGGACGGCGCCTTCCTCGTCACCCTGACCACCTGGGCCTCGAACCAGGCCCCCATGTTCGTGTCCCGGGCGTCGATGTACTCGTTAACCTGCGAGGAGCACGAACGTGCTCAGTCCAACCAACCAGGACGCAGACCAGGGCCGGCTCTGGCCCCGAGCGTGGGGTGGCCCAGGGCAGGCACAACCAAATGCCTGCCACAGGTATCCCAAATGTCCCCAGGCATTCCCACGCCCTGGCTGTCCGGACGAGGCCAGCCCCGGGGCATGGTCCCAGCGCCTGGCTCCCCGACGGTCAGCCCTCATCACAAGGTCCCGGAGTGCCAGGGTCTCCCCGTGTGGCTGGACGTGCACACGCCGGCTGGCTGAGCCTGGACCAGGGCAAGCCCGTCAGTGCCTGTCTCTCTCCCTCGCTCTTCCATGTTAGAAAATAAAGAACGGTAAAAAGAAAGACAGGTGGGGAACCAGCAGTTAGCGTAATGGCTATGTCGCTGGACTCCCACGTAGTCGACCGTGGTTCGCGTCCTGGACCCAGTGGCTTAAAACACGCCGGGCGCGTGTGCGTGCGTGCCCAAGATCCCGAGAGGAGAATGGAGGAGAAGGGATTGCGACGTGACCATCCCCTCTGGGGGGGCGACTTCTTGCTTTCTGTCTCTCTGTCTGTCTCTGTCTGTCTGGCAAGCGCACGCGCCCTATAGCGAAACCTCTCCCAAAAAAAAAAAAAAAGAAAGAAAGACAGGTGGCATGTGGTTAAGGTTCTGGACTCCCACATGGCTGACCATGGTTCAAGTCCCAGACCTGGCAGCTTGCTTTCTCATTTTCCCTCTCTCTCCCTCTCTTGCTCTGTGTCCCTCTCTGGTCAACTTAAAATAAATAAATAAAGGGACCAGCAGTTGGTGTGATGGTTATGTCACTGGACTCCCAAGTAGTTGACCAGGGTTCGAGTCCTGGACCCAGTGGCTTAAACTCACAGTGGACGTATGCACGTGAATGCCCAAGATCTCGAGAAGAGAAGAGAAGGGATTGCGGCGTGGCCATCCCCCACTTTCTGTCTCTCTGTCTTTCTGTCAAGCACACGCACCCTATAACAAAAACCTCTCCAAAAAAAATAAAAATAAAACACAAGAAAAAAAGGAAAGGAAAGAAGCCGGGGCCTGCCAGCTTGATGCGGGGGCAGGAGGCACCTGCGTTACGTGAACAGAGGCGGTGGCTCGGCCCCAGGCGCCACTGCCCCATGCCGCCTGCCCAAGAGAAGCTGGAGGGGCCGGCAGTGGCGTGGTGGTTAAGGAGCTGGGCCCGCATGTGGCCGACCGTGGCTCGAGTCCCGGACCTGGCGGCTTGCTTGCTCGCTTTTCCACTCCGTCCCTGATCAATGTTAAGAATGCTAATAAGGGACTGTGGTGTGGACCCCACGGAGTCGACCACGGCTGAAACTCACGCTGTGCGTGCCCAAGATCCCCACTGGAGAACGGAGAACTGACGGTGACTGTGCGTGGCCATCCCCTCCAGGGGGCGAGTCTCACTTCCCGTCTCTCACTCCGTCTCTCTGGTGAGCACACAGCCCCACAGCAAAAATTTCTCAAATAAATAAGTAAATAAAATGAAATAATTCTAAAACAACAAAAGCGAAGCTGGAAAGGCAGGACCTCCCAGGTCCTGATCTCAGGAGGCAGCCGCGTGGAGAAGGCCAAGCAGGCTGTCCCTGACGTGGGACCTGCTTCCGAGGGTCGGAGCCCTGGAGAACCGTGCATTCCCTGCAAGGACGTGCAGACCACGCGTGGACGAGGGCCCAGCAGGACGGGGCGCCCCCGGAGCCGGAGGAGGGGCGTGGCGCGGGGGACCAGCGAGGAGCCGGCAGGGGGCGCTCACCTTGTACAGCCCCAGCTCCGTCTCGTCCCAGGCGTCCTCGTCGGCCAGGCCGGCTTTGCCGTCGGTCTCCGCGGCCGCCTCCCCGTGGGTGGAGGACTTGTCCGACTCGCTCTGGCCCAGGCAGCAGCCCGAGTCGGTGTCCGACAGCTCCGAGTCCCTCTCCTTGAGGCTGGCGGGCGGCGCCGGGCTCTGGCGGGCCAGGAGCTGAATGGTGTCGTTGAGGCGCACGTCGTAGTCGAAGAGCGTGTGGCCGTCCTCCATCTGCAGAGAGCCCAGACGAGGCCCTTGGTCCCCCGCACGTGGGGCGGTGACGGCGGGCGCCAGGCTGGCCCCAAACGGGCAGCGGACCAGCCCGCCCAGCCCTCGCAGAGTGGCCCAGCAGGGCGACCCACGCGCCCTGGAGACCTCCCTGAGGACACCGCGCAGGAAGTGCCCACCACCCAAGGTTGGCTGAGGCTGGGGCGGGAGAGAGGCACGACACAGGACCCCATCCCGGGTGCCATCTCCGTCTCTCACTCATGGAAGAGAAAAAGATAAGAAAAAAGGACAGGGCCGGCTGGAGGTGTGGAGAGTACGGCAGCTGGATCCCACAGTCGACTGCATGGTCCCAGACCCGGTAGTTTGAAAATCAAGCTGGGTGCGTGGCCAGCACTCCAGGGGGGGATTTCTCCCTTTCCCTCTCTGTCCCCCCCCCCCAGCCAGTGTATGTGCCCTCTAGCAAAACTTACAAAAAATAAAAATTGGGACCAGCAGACAACATAATGGCTTTATTACTGGAATCCCATGTAGTCCACCAGTCCCAGACCCGGTGGCTTAAACTCAAGCCAGGTACATGTGCGTGCGTGCCCAAGATCCCGAGAGGAGAATGGAGAAGGGATTGCAGCGTGGCCATCGCTGTCTGCCTTTCCGGCAAGCACACGCACCCTATAGCAAAAATCTCTCAAAAAATAAAAAAAATTTAAGACCATGAAACCTGGTCCACTGGGTGGAGGGGGACCACTGACCGCTGTGTCAGGACTGGGGGAGGCCCTGGCATGGAGTGGGTGGAACCAAAACCTGCACTGCCCAGGACACCCCAGAGTGAGAGCGGCCCCAGCATCTGCAGACCCCGGGGGTGGGGGGCTTCTGGCATGCATGGGGAAGATACACCCCAACATCCGAGCTCGCTCTGTCGGGAGGGCTCTCGCCCCATCCGAACTCCCCACCCTGCGGCCCCACCCCTCCCACCTCGTCCTAGCCCCACGGGGTGGCTCACAGTAGCCACTGCACATCTCCCTCAGCAGGAGGCTGGGGACTTCTGCCACCTGAGGCCAGGACTCGGCTTTCTCTGGAAGCCGCCTCAGGACACTGTGCCCCGCTCTGCCAGCTTCCCATCGGGCAGCCCCAGGCGGGCCCCCCACCCCGCCCCTGCGGACTGCAGGACCTTAGCAAGCGTTCTCCCTGGGGGCGGGCACTGCCATGGCCTCTCCCCCAACCTTTACCTCCATCTGGGGGTTCAAAGGCCAGGTCCCTATTAATATGCAAATCGCCCCTGGGGTCACAGGAAGGGCCAGTCCCAGGGCACAGTCCCTCCCTGTGGGGGCTGTGAGAACTAGGAAGGGTGAGGGCCCGTGGTCCAGGAACACGCAGGAACAGGTGGGCCCTGACCGCAGCTGCAGGGACCCCTGGGGGCAGACCCCCACGGTGTCCGAGCTGCGCACAGGCTGCGTCCCTGCCCTCGGGTGGGATGACACGTGACGGCGTCTTATCCACGCACACGCACACGACGTCCGGGACACAGCACCAGGTGCCCCTGTCGTCATGGGGGGACACGGCCATCAGAGCCCGGACTAAACCTCTGGGGAAGACAGACCGAGGCTGCCTGAGGCCAGGTGGGGAGGAGCACCACCACAGAACAGAGGGAACAAGAGCATAAAACTGGAAGGTGGTCTGGTGGGTAAGGCGCTGGACTCCCCACACGGCCCACAGCGGTTCAAGTCCCGGACCTGGCGGCTTGCTTTCTCTCTCTCTTTCTCTCACACACTCCGTCCCTCTCGGCTCAAATAAAAATAAATAAGTAAACAGGTGAGTAAAGTTAAATAAAATAATTTAAATAAAAAGAGCACAAAACAGACCCTAAAGAGAATGGCCGAAGAGCCGGCCCATAGCCGAGGGGGTAGGGGAGCTGGAAACCACGTGGCTGATGGCAGTCTGGATCCCAGCCAGGCCTGAAAGCCACGCAGGGCACGAGTCCGTGCCCAGAATCTCAACAGGGTGCAGAAAGGGAGGAGGGCCTGTGGCGTGGCCATGCCCCCAGTGGGGACGATTTCTCCCCACTTCTCTGACAAGCACCTGTGCCCTGCGTCAAATTAAAAAAAAAAAAAAAAAAGGTACAGGCCAGCAAGGGATGTGATTAGGGCAGGTAGAGCCCACATGGCCGACTGTGAGGTTCGAGTCCCAGGCCTGGGAGCTTATCATTCAGATGGGATGCGAGTGTGGACACGCCCCCCGTGAGCCAAACCCCAGAGGAGAATGGAGGAGAAGCGACCATGGTGTGATCGCGTCCCCAGGGGTTGATTTCTTGCTTTCGCTCTATCTCTGTCTCTCTCCAGAGAGTACCTGCGCCCTATAGCAAAAAGGGAAATTCAAAAGATAAGTAAATTAATTAAAGCAAAGCGCAGCCGCTGGTACAGCCTGTGGCATCCTGGACTGCAGAGGCACATCCCCACCACGGTTCGAGTCCCCAGTCCAGGTGTTCTGAGAACACGCAGGGCGCGTGTGCTTCTCACACGCACGCTCTCTCCCCTCCCGCTCACGCTCGGACATGCCGCTCCACCATGAATAAAAAAGTCTAAATAAAGCTGAGGTAGAAGTCTCGTGCAATAACGATTGCCGAGGAAATTGAGATAAATAAAATAATACACGTAGCTCTAGGCACATAAACCCACACAGCAGATTCAGGGCTAAGGACAATGCTGCCTGTAGTATTTATTTATTTATCAGTAACTATTTTACTTAACTCTATTTATTTTAATTTGACCAGAGAGGGGAGGAGAGAGAGTGACAGGGAAAGTGAGAAAGCCAGCCGCCAGGGTCCAGGACTCAAACTGTGGTCGGCCACGTGGGAGTCCAGTGCCTTTAACCACCATGCCAGCTGCCGGCCCCTGCCCGTACTGTTTAAATTGCATCTCTGTCTTTTTTTTCTTTCCATTTTTTTTCAGTTTGCTATAGAGTGTGTGCGCTTGCCCGAGACAGACAGAGGGAAGGTGAGAAATCGCCCACAGGGATGATAGCCACGGGGAGGGGGGGCAATGCAGCAATCCCCTCTCCTCCACTCTCCTCTCAGGATTTTTGGGCACACACACACGTGCCTGGCATGAGTTTCAAGTCACAGGGTCCAGGACTCGAACCGTGGCCAGCCACGTGGGAGTCCAGCACCATAACCACTATGCTGCTTGCTGGCCCAGTACTGCCATGGCTTTAACGTCTCCTGTTTCTGTAGCCGTATCCCCTTCTTCATTGCTGACGGTGTTCACCCTCTGTCCTCCCAGGCCTACTTGCTGAGCTATTCAAAGACTTCCTCCTGTTGCCCGTTCGCCGGGCTGTGTCTGTCTTGTTAGTTCATGTTCCAGTCTTCACTTCCTTCCTTATTTAACCACCAGGACAGAGTCTGCTGTTGCCTTTCTAACATCTTAGGTGAGATGCCTCCATCCACTCTAAGCTCATCTTTTCAAACACAAGCACTTGAAGCTACCAGTGGCCCTCAGAGTGCAGCCTTGGCTGCATCTATGACCTACTTATAATTAAGGTCTATGTTCTCCTTACGATTCAGTGTATTCTATTCACTGTCTTCTCTAGTTCATTAAACCACGCACAATTGTCATTTCCAAATATATGGGGAGAGAAGGACGGCCCCCGTGGCCTGCTAGATAAGGGAGCCAGATTCCACTTGGGCAAACACATAGTGGGAATCCTAGACCCAGAAACTTGAAAATCACACTGTGTGTGTGTGTGTGTGTGTGTGTGTGTGTGTGTGCAAGCCCAACATCCTGACAGAATAGGGAAATGGAGAGGGGATTGCAACGTGACCACACCCCACTGCAGAGTGCATTCGCACACTCTCTCTCTCTGGCGAGCACACACTCCCTCTGGCAAATTTAAAAAAGAAAGAGGGGCCGGCAGGTGGTGTAGTGGTTAAGGGTGCTGGACTCCCACATGGCCAACCCTGGTTCTAGTCTCGGACCTGGCAGCTTGCTTTCTCACTTTCTCTCTCTGTCCCTGTCTGGTCAAATTAAAATAAATAAATAAATACAGCTAAAGAGAATAATTCTTAAAAAGGAAGGAAGGAAGGAAGGAAGGAAGGAAGGAAGGAAGGAAGGAAAAGGAACCTCAGATTGGAAGCTGGCCGCGCCTACTACACACTGTGCACCCCGGGCCATTACCCTTGGGGACTGTCTCGCAGGGTGCTGAATGGTGCCCCAAGGTGCACAGGGCACGGGGCGTGGCGAGCTGCAGATTGGTGATTGTGGGGAGGAGTGGCAGAAAAGGACACCAGACCCCAGGGGCTCTGCAAGGGCCCGAGGGCGGGACGCGGAGGAGGGAAGGGATGATCAATCCTGGCGAGACAGAGCTCCAGGCCTCCACAGCAACCCCAGTTGACAGGTAGACAGGGACACGGAGGGAGAGGGGACGTAACATACACACGGGGAGGGGCCGGCAGGTGGCACAGTAGTTAAGGCACTGGGCTCCCATAGGGCTGACCATGGTTCAAGGAATGATAATAATAATAATAAATTAAATTAATAATTATTTTTTAAAAAAATACACACACACACACACACACACACACACACACACGGGGAAGAGAGGCAGCCCGCGGGCAACAGGCAAGGACAGGCACCACGCCCTCCTCTGGCCCCACCGCATCACAGACACAGGACGCTCACTGGTGACCTGGTGTACCCTGGCCAGCACCTTGGTGGCCAGCGAGGTCAAATGGGCTGCGACATCAAAGATGGCTGACCCTGGCCAACCTCACTCTGTGGTCCCCTAAGGATACAGAGGAAACTTCCGAGCTGTGTGAAAAGGGACGGATGGCGCCGCCCTGCTGACAACTTAAAACACACACAACTAGGGTGTGTTCCTTTTTTTTTTTTTTGGCGAGGTGTTTACTATAGGGCACATGTGCTCACCGGAAAGACAGGGAGAGACAAGAGAAGACAGAAAGCGAGAAATCACCCCTCAGGGGGGATGGCCACGCCGCAATCCCTTCTCCTCCATTCTCCTCCTGGGATCTTGGGAACGCACACACATGCACCTGGTGCGAGTTTAAGCCGCCAGGTCCAGGACTCGAACCACGATCGACTACACAGGAGTCCAGCGACATAGCCATTACAACACCTGCTGGTCCCAGCCTTTGGCATTTTCTGGGCTCCTGATCTTTGATAGGATCCACAGAGACGGGGCTGGCGCTCACAGCAGCCCACACACTGTGGCCCTCGACCCTGGCTCAGGGGACACACGTGCCCACCCCCCCTCCGGCAGCCCCAGCAAAGTGGCTGCTGGCAGCTGGGGCCTGCCCTGGTGCGGCCTGAAGGACAGGGCTCTGGTCCCCTCGAGGGTGCCGCTCCACCTGCCCTCCAGCACTGGGACCAGTGACCCCTGTGAGGCCCATCCCAGGCCACCCTGCAGCTGCCCTGTAGACCTCTGTAACCCAGCCCTCAAGGAGGCCCAGCTAGCCCTCCCCCTTTTAGAGAGAAAAGTCTGCTACTGGGCGTGTACACTCGCCAGAGACGGAGAGTGAGAGGTGACCCCCTGGGGATGGCCACACCACAGTCCCTTCTCCGTTCTCCTCTCCGGATTGTGGGCACACACGTACTCGTGCCCCGAGTGAGTTTCGAGCCACCAGGTCCAAGACTCGAACCACCGTCTGCCATATGGGAGTCCGGTGCCCCAACCACTATGCCACCTGCCAGCCCCCAGCTAGTCCCTTTTAAGGCTGGGCAGGGGGGCTCGGGAAGAGTGAGCACGAGGCAGTGTATCTGGGAGAGCTGAAGGCCCACAAGTGAAGCTATTATCATTCTTTTTTTTTTTTTTTTTTTTTTTTGCCATACAGTTCATACACTCGCTAGAAGGAGAGAGACAGAGAGAGAAGCTGCGAACACCTCTCTGCGCCCAAATGGCCACCTGCAACCCCTTCTCCTCCATCCTCCTCCCGGGACTTTGGTCACGCAGACACACACCCCCACAGGTCCCGGGCTGCCAGGTCTGGGACTCGAACGCGGAGTCAGTCACATGGGATCCAGCGCCTTCCCCACCCTGCCAGCTGCTGGCCCAGCTATTGTTATCTTCACGGGCAGCTGTGGGCGGGGAAGGCTGCCAGACGCCTCTGGCCTTGCCGGGCCGGGCACGCCGCCCGAGCGCCTTCCCGCCCGCGGTCCCACCAGTCAAGCGACATAAGCGCCACCCGGTCAAGCAAGAAGGGCTCACTCAAGCGCCTCCCCAGCCCGAAGGAGCCCGGACTCAGCACTACTTTCTAGTCTCGAGCAACCTCGAGGCAGATGTGGGTTGCCAGGCCATGTTTCTTTAAAAAGAAAAAAAAAAAAAAAAAAAAACCACGACTCTAGCACATTCTGTGACGGCAACGGCCCACTCCCACCCACTGGGCTCCGCAGCGACTGCACGGCGCATGCGCGAGCTCGCAGGCAGCACCGCGCGTGCGCGACTCTGCAGGCGGCGCAAGGCTCGGCTGGGCCCTGTACTGCCTCCTGTCACTGCCGGTGCCTCCCGCAGCCGCGCCACTTCCTGGCCTGGCGACACAGGGAAATTGCACCACAGTCACCGCCGGGAGGCCTGGCTGCCCTACCCGGAAAACAGAAGCGGTGACCCGTTCCCTTCCAGAGAAGCCACAAGGAGAGGGGGCGTGGGGCTCTGCTATGCAGGCTGCACAGGGACATGGGATTGGGTGTCCTGGGAGAACAAATGCGGTGTCGTGGGCTCAGTCTGAGACCAAGGCTCTGGGTCCAAGTCTTGCCCCCCCTTTCAGCCGGAGCGGCCTGCCTCATTGCCGAGGACAGGGAAAGGTACCAGGTCCGTGCGTGATGAACACAGGCGTCCCCTGGTCACCAGGCTTTAAACTTGCACAGGGGTGACAGACACCTTGGTACGAATCAAATGCTACATCACAGACCGATAGGGTATGCGCTACCTGGATGTCGCTATTTGTCAAAATTCTTTTTTTTTTTTTTAGAAATATTTTATTTAATTTTATTTATTTTAATTTGACCACAGAGGGACAGAGAAAGCAAGCGAGAGGAGGTGAGTCATCAGTTCCGGGACTCGAACCATTTCGGCCATGTGAGAGCCCAGCGCCCTTAACCCTCACACCACCTGCCAGCCCCTTGTGAAAAGTCTTCAAATGGTCTACCTAAATACGTGTTCCCTATATGAGGGGATTTCAGAACGAACGTGCGTGTTTATTTGATGCAAAACACCTTTGAAATCCAGGCCGTGATTTTTTTTTTTTTTTTTTTTGAGAGGTTTTCGCTATAGGGCGCGTGCGCTCGCCAGACAGACAGAGAGAGACATAGAGACAGAAAGCGAGAAATCACCCCCCCAGAGGGGATGGTCACGCCGCAATCCCTTCTCCTCCATTCTCCTCTCGGGATCTTGGGCACGCACGCACACGCGCCCGGCGTGAGTTTTAAGCCACCGGGTCCCGGACGTGAACCGCGGTCGACTACGTGGGAGTCCAGCGACATAGCCATTATGCTAACTGCTGGTTCCCTAGGCCGTGTTTTCATAATACCCATTTTCTACACACTTTCTGAAGACCCCGCAAATACAATTTAAATAAACAAAACGGGGCCAGCAGGTGACAAGATGGTTAAGGCGCAGGACTCCCACATGGGCGACCCCAATTTGAGTCCCAGGCCGAGTCTTGAAAGTCATGCCAGGCATTGGGACCAGCAGATGGTGTAATGGTTACTTTGCCAGACTCCCATGCGGTTTGAGTCCCGGACCCGGTGGCCTAAAAACTCACACCGGGTGCATGTGTGTGCATGCCCAAAATCCCGAGAGAAGGAAGGAGGAGAAGGTACTTCAGCGTGGCCACCCCTCTGGGGGGGTGATTTCTCACTTTCTGTCTCTCTGACAAGCACATATACCCTATAGGAAAAATCCCTCTCTTAAAAAAAAAAAAAAAGAAGAAAATCATGGGAGGCCTGTGTGTATGCATGCCCCAAATCCCAAGGCGCACACAGGAAGGTTTGCAGCACGGCTTCCCTGCGGGAAGGGTGATCTCTCACTTTGTCTCTCTCTCTGGCCAGTGCACATGCCCTGAAGCAGGAGGGACTAAAAACAGGGCCAGCCCCATAGCCTAACGGTTAGGGAGGCAGACCCAGAGAGCTTGCTATGTTTCCAATCCCAGCCCTAAAAGCTTGAAACACTGAGTGTGTGTGTGTCCCCAAAATCCTCATAGGAAGGAGAAAAAGAGGAAAAGGACTGCGGCATGTCCATGCACCATGACGTGGGGGGACTTTCTCCCAGCTTTTCTGTCTCTTGTACCCTCTGGCACTTAAACAAAAAAGAAAAAAATATAACCACAAACAAATAAGTATTGAATTCTAGTTAACGTCGAAACAGTAGTATGCTGAAATGGGGGGGGGGGGGGGTGACGTGAGCTGCCTGCTGCAACTCACTTTAAAACACGTCCCTAAAAGTAAGAGGACAGGGGCCAACAGGCAGTGTGGTAGATAAGGGTGCTGGATTCCCACATGACCGACCATGGTTCAAGTCCCAGACCCAGTAGCTTGCTTTCTCATTTTCCCTTTCTCTCTCTCTCCCTGGTGGTCAAATCAAAAAAGCTAGCAACAACAAATGGAATTAAATAAATAATTCTTATAAAAAGAAAAGTAAGAGGACTGGTGGACAGAGAGAACACCTGGTGGTAAATGAAACACGGTCATTGGTCAAGGTAGGTGAGGTTAGTGACCACGGCTCTGGCAACTTTTCTGCAGGGTGGAAATGTAAAATTTCAATACTAGCTCAGGGTCAATTCCGCGGCCTTGTGATTAAGGGAGCCAGATCACACATGGCCGGTAGGTTCGAATCCCAGCCCTGGCAGCTTGAAAAACACACCAGGCAGGTGTGGGTGCGTGCCCCGAACCTCAACAGGACAGAGCAAAGGAAGTAAAGGGGTTGCCGCATAACTGGGCCGCTCTGCGGGAGGGCTGCTTTCTCCCTCTCCTCCCTCTCTCTGGCCGTGCACAAACCTTCCAGCAAATTAAAAATAAAAACAAAATGCTAGCTCAGTGCGTGGCTTAGGACAAACAATAACATCCGCTCTTCTGAAAGTGAGAAGCCAGAGTCCCACCTGCCTTTGAACTACGCCGTAAACTTAACAGGTACGTGCAGGCTTCCAGAAGCTTTTGTGAGCTGAAGCCCCTGCACCGAGTGAAGCGAAAGCTGCCTGGATACCACAAGGAGGAAGAGGAGGGGGCGGTGGTGGAGCTCCGCCAGGCCGGGGAGCCCAGCCCCGATCACGGCCCTGCCTGCCGCCTCGCGCACGTGGCCGCGAGGCCGGACAGTCAATTGCCGAGTTCTTGGGCTTGGCTCCTCCCCGGCAGGGCGGGTGAGCTCAGATTCTTAAGATGTGCGAGGCATTGCATCTCTACAGGAAGGAGGCTTACAGAGATCTCCTAGACCCCCAGAACCCCAAGAAACGAGCATCAGGTCTTATTCGAAGTGCAGCACGCAGGATGGTCCCTGCCCCCAAAAACCCGAGCGCGGGGCATCTATTTTCCAATCTAGTCAGCAGATGGCAGTAAGAACCCGTTCGAAATTCGACAACAACAAAGTCGGGCATTCACAGCCCCAACCGACAACTTTTAATCCACTTCCAGAAGTCTCTACGCCCCTGCAGCCACGAGGCCCCCACCAGCTCCAGGCTGCCCCAGCAGACAGGACCCAACCTTGCATACCACCTTCTCCCACTCAGGAAATCCCACTCACAGCACATCCCACGGTCCCCCCCTCCCCAGGTGCCAACAAAGGTGGAAACCCCACGTGTCAGGGAAACAAGCGTCTCAAACGTGAGCGGCTGTGTAAGGCTAGGAGGGCGGAGAAGCGCCAACCCCGCAGACCCCACACCCCATGCATAGCTAGCCACGGCTGGAGAGCAGGCCCAGAGTGGCGGAAATCCCTCATTTGCAAGAGCCGTCTCTGGGACCTTGAATAAGCTAATCCAAATTTCCAGGAAGCACATTCTGGGGCTCTGACTAATGGGGGCGTCGGCTGTGGACTATGGCTGTGTGTTTCAAAGAAAACCCTGGTCCCCGTTGTCCTATCTGCATGACGATTCTAGACTTCCCTTGAAATTCTTCAGCTCTCTGTCGGCTGCCTCTATTAGATTTCTTTCTCTAAAAATACTTCAGGGGTAGCATTTAAAAAGAAAAAAGAAAAACAAGTTTAAGAGCCCAGACGCCCCAGACGGGAGTGCCAGCTGCTTGCCCGGTGTGTCGATCTGCGAGTCCGGTCTTTGTTCCCGCCTCTCTGACAGGCATCTGAGGTTTCTGTGGACTTCTCCTTCCGGGAGACGTGAAGCGGGACCGGACGAGGGGGGCTGAGCCTGGACCAGGCAAGAACAAAGGTGCTGGCGGCGGGCGTGCAGGGCAGCCTGCGGGGCGGGTTTACCTGCTTGCCCCTGTAGAACAGCCGCTGCAGACCCGGCTCCACGTGAAATAGCTCCTGGATCTTCCGCCTGAGCTCTTCCACCTTGGTCAGCCTGGACAGCGAGTCCACGGTGTGGGTCTCCTTCCCGTCCATGGTGCGAACCTGGATCCACATGGCGGCAGTGCTGGGGGAGGAGACAGCAGGACCCCGGGTCAGGCCAGGGCATGCTACAGGGGGGTCAGGCTTGCTTTTGTCCAGTTGCTGGACACCGACACATTCCCCATCGTCCTCCTAGTCCCCTACTGCCTCCATCACCCGCCAGACCTGGCTCACAACCAGGGAGCAGACACCGAAGACTTAATGAATTAATAACTTGCAAGTGTTAAGGACTGCGAAGCGAGGGGAGAGGGCGAAAGGGACCTGAGACCACTCAGTACAACGCACCCCCCTTTTCAGAGCGAAAACCACCACGTCCAGAGGACCAGAGGAGGCAGGAGGCCCGGGGCAGTGGCGCAGGGCCCCAAGGTGCACAACCGAGGTGACCCATTCATTCATTCATTCATTCATTCCTTGGATTATTATTTAGGAAGAGGGAATCCCCAGCGTCGGGCGTGGGCCGGAACTTTAGAAGTCCAAGGAAAGTCCACCAAGTGCGGCCGAGGAGGGGCAGGACCCCACCCGAGACCCGCGGGCCCGGGAACCCCTTCGGTGCCCTGGGCCCCCACAGCCCCCCGCGCGCGTGCGCGACACCGCCGGCCCCGCGGTGGCCATGGCAACCGGCCGCCCTGTCCCGGCCGCCCCCGCGCGAGCCCGGCGACTCACCTCGACCCCGCGGCCCCTCGCACTGTCCGGACCCCAGACCCTCAGCCCCCGCGTCCCTCTAAAACTCCCACTGGCCCGTGCGAGTCCCGCCGGCGAGCCCACGCCCACCCCCACCACCCAGACCGGCCGAGGGGCCCCGCTCTCCAAGGCCCGCCCCCTTCACTTGAGCCTTTCCTCTTATTGGCTCCCCCGCACCCGGCCGCCCCGCCCCGCTCGCTCTCCATTGGCCCAGACGCGCCCGGGGAGCTCAGGGCGCGCGAAATCAGGCTCAGGCGCGACAATTGAATCGCGGGGCGCTCCGCGCGCAGGCGCGGAGCCTGACATCCTCCCCCGCCGCTCGCCCGGCCCTCCCCCACCCAACCCGCGCGACCCCCGGGGTCTCCCAACGCTCTGCTCGCACCGGCCCTTGGGGGCAACTCCCTAGGGCAGTCCGCGGAGGCAGCCCCGGATGTCGGGACCGTGTGCAAGGCAGCTCCGGCGCGGGTCAGTGCTGGCTTGCGCCAGCGCTGGCCTCGCTTCCCGGCCGCTCTGGAAAGTTTTGCAGAGTCCCAATGCGCCCGGCCGCGGCTGGCACCCCGGGTCGCCCTGCCGCTCACCTCTTCGGCCGCCGCGATCCACTCGCTGACTGCGCGCCTGGCCCGGCTGGAGATGGCGATGCCGCCGCGTACTTGGCCGGGACCCCGCGCGGACGTGTGTGCAACCCGGAGCGCCCAGTCGGCCAATGCTGCCCGCCGCGCTGCCAGCTGCTCTGATTTTTTTCCCGCGAAAACTAGGCGTTTGGGAGTTGCGGGGCCGCGGGAGGCCGTGCCGGGGGCCGACCCGTGCCTCCTGATTGGCCATCGCAGTGGCGGGAAGCGAGAAAGGGGGTGGGGGCGCCCCCGCCTCTGTCCACCCCTCCCTGGGCCCAGCGGGCCACGGCCCCGCCCAGCCCTGAACACAGTACTGGGCGCTCCCAGCGTGCAAGGGGGCCTGGTGGCGGGATCTGGGTCCCACCCACACGTGCCCCTAGGGAGTCCTAGGGACCCCCCCTCCTAGGATAGAGACCCCCCTGACCTCTCAAGTCCGTGCTCACGGCTCCCCTCTCTGGGCATGCATTGACCAGTAAGGCTAAGAAGGCCGGACTCAATACCTAAATACTGCGAGGGAATGTGGGGGTCCCTCCTTCAGGACCACCTGCGCTCAGATGGCTGGCCTGATCGCCCCCAGCCCGGCTCCGGAGCGTCAGGGCCAGCCAGCGCTCCCCACCCTACCCACCCCGCAGGGCTTGTTTGCTGGTTCTTCCCGCCTCGTTTTCCCGCCTTCTCCAAGCTGTCCAGGCGGGCGGGCGGGCGGGCAGGGCTGCCCTGCCCCCTCCACCCTGCCTGTTCCACTCTGGTCAGTGTTGGCGGGCACACAGGTCACCCATGCAGGACATCTACAGAATGGCTGGACAGCGTGGTCCCAGCTGGGAGGCCGACAGTGGGCAAGGACGGTGGTCAGCGGTCTCCAGGGAAGCTCATTCTTGTGCAGGAGAGCTAGATAAGAAATGGGGGAAGAAAGCAGGTAGTTTCAGATACTACCACTGGGCCACGGGCAGTGAGGACGGTGCGCCCACCAGGGCAGAGTGCCCAGCAGGCCCGCGGGGGTAGGCAGAGGTGGTTCTGCTCAAGCCAAGGCGGTGGGCCTCTGAACAAATGATGTTGAGCCAAGACCCAAGACAAGACCCCAAGGACATTTGAGTCTCAGAAGGACGCCCAAGCTCAGAGGCCGGAAAAGACTTCGAGGTGTTACAGGGGCAGGAAGCAGGCCGGTGTAACCGGGGCAGACTGGGCCCAGGACCAGAGGAGGGGATAAGGTCAGAGGGGCACATCGAAGGCCTCCAAGGCCACCAGAGGACTCTGGTCTCTCTCCTGAGAGTGGTGACTAGCCTGGTAAGGGTATAAGAAGGAAAACGCTAAGTTCAACTTTTTTTTTAATCATCTGTTTATTTAATTATTGCTATTTCAATTTTCACTCTAGGCACATGCCCTACGAGAGACAGACTGAGAGAAAGAAAGGGAAAGTGAGAAAGCAACCCACAGGTCGGGACTCGAACCAGTTGACCGTGTGGTAGTTCAGCTCCCCAACCACCACGCCACCTGCTGGCCCCAGTTCAACGCCAAAGACAGAGACAGGGGGAAAGTGCGGGGGGATGGCCACGCCACAGTCCTGTCTCCTCCATTATCCTCTCAGGATTTTGGGTTGTTTTTATTTTTTTAATTTTTTCTGGGGGGGGATTTTTACTATAGGGCATGTGCACTCAGTGGAAAGACAGAGAAAAACAGAAAGCAAAAATCAGCACTTGAGGGGGATGGCCCTGCCTCAATCCCTTCTCCTCCATTCTCCTCTTGGGATACCGGGCATGCACACGTACACACGCTCCTGGTGTGAGATCCAAGCCGCCGAGTCCGGGACTAGAACTGCGATCAACTACGTGGGAGTCCAGCGGCGTAACCATTACGCCGTCGGCTGGTCTCACCTCTCGGGATTTTGGACACGCACACACATGCGCGTGGTGTGATTTACAAGCCACCAGTCAGGGACTCAAACTGTGGAGTCAGCCACATGGGACCCAGGGCCTTAACCACCACACCACCTGCTGGCCCCATGTGAGCCCCTTCTATTGTCGCCATGGGGATGTGACTGACAGAACGGGCACCCCAAAGATGTCCGCGTCCTCATGCCTGGTGGCTGCGACCACGGAGCCTTCCCCAGCACCGGGGACTCCGCCAGTGTGGTGAAGTACAGGGAGCTAAGATGGGGGGGTGCCCTGGGTGGTCCAGGTAGGCCCAGCATCCTTACAAGGGGTCTCACACGTGAAAGAGAGGCAGGAGGGCCAGCAGGTGGCGTGGTGGTTAAAGCGATGGACGCTCCCACACGGCCAACCACGGTACGAGTCCCGGACCTGGAGGCTTCCTTTCTCACTTCTCTCTGTGTCTCTCTGCTCAAATGAAAAGACATGAATGAATATGTGAAATTTACAAAAAGAAAGATCAGAGGACATGTGACCACACAAGCTGACGGGGCTAAGACCAGGGACGGCGGCAACCCCTAGAAGCTGGAGAGGGCCAGAGTGGGTCCTCTCCTGGGAGCAGCCCTGCCCACGCTTCACCCCGCAGGCTCATGGGGGCTTCTGGACTCCAGGATGAAAACTAGCAAAAGCGGGGGCCAGGTGGTGGTGCGGCACTAAGATAATGCTCCGGGAGGCTGACCCACACGGGGAGGTCCTGGGGCTGCAACCAGGAGCCTCCGTGGTACCTCCGTGGTACCACGATCAGGGCCACTCAAGCTGGGGCGGGTCGCAGAACCAAGACCCTCTCGGGAGTGCCCCTCCCGCTCTCTCTTAAGAACTATATAATCTTGAAAAAATATATATTTTTTAAAAACAGTAATAAATTTAGTGGGCCAGCAGGGGGCATAGTGGTTGAGGGGCTGGACTCCACGTGGCCAAACGCAGTTTGAGTCCCAGACCTGGTGTCTTGGCTTTCTCATTTTCCTTCTCAATCTGTCTGTCTCTGTCTCTGGTGAGCACACGTACCCTAAAGCAAATGAAAGGATGAGAATGATAATAAATAAAATTCAGTTAAAAAAAAATAGTAAATTGGGGCCAACAGGTGGCAAGGTGGTTAAGGGCACTGGACTCCCCATCATGGTCGACCACATTTCAAGTCCCAGACCTGGTGGCTTGCTTTCTCACTTTCTCTTTCTCTGTCTCTCTCTGGTCAAATTAAAATAAATAAGTAAATAAAGTAATTCTGTAAAAATAATAATAAACTTGGGGCCAGCAGGTGGTATGGAGGTTAAGGAGCTGGGTCCCCACATGGCCAACTGTGGTTTGAGTTCCAGCCCTGGCAGCGTAAGATTCACACTGGGCACATGTGTACAAAATCTCAAGAGGAGGACGGAGAGGGGATTGAGGCATGGCTGTCCCCCTTGGGGAGTGATTTCTCCCCTTCCCTCCCTCTCTCAGTCTCTCTCTAGCATGTACCCTATTGCAAAAACTCAAATAACATTATTAATAAATTTGTGTCAAGTCAAGTTGCTGAGTCCATGGTCCTTGTTACAGCAGCTGTGAGAGACTCATACACCCTAACACGTGACATTCCGATGTTGCCGTGAACTGCGGCCAACTCCAGGACGTGGTCGGTCCTGCAGAACACAATCCTGGGCCCTCAGCCATCAGCCACGCAGAGGCCGTGCCACAGGGATGGGCAAGAACCAAGCAGGCCCCCCGTGAGTTCAAGATGGCGACACGCTCTTCCCATTAGTAAGGACACCCGCCTAAAGAACTGGCCCTATTGCTATAAGAGCTTGTCAGGAGGTGGTGATGTGATTAAGGTGCTCGACTCCCACGTGGCCGACCACAGTTCCAGTCCCAGACCTGGCGGCTTGCTTTCTCACTTTCCTTCTATCTCTGACTCTCTCTGGTGAGCACACATGCCTGATAGCAAAATTTAATAATGATAATAATAATAATAATAAATCTGTTTATTATTATCTTTTAATTTGACCAGAGAGAGAGACAGAGAGGAGGTAAGTCGCCAGGTCTAGGACTCTAACCGAGGTTCACCATGTCTGAGTCTAGGGCCTTAAGCACCATGCCACCTGCTGGCCCCTAAATAAATAATGCTTTAAAAAAAAAAAGAAAAGAAAAAGAAAAAGCTTGTCATCTCTTTGTGCCTGCTATTGGGAAAACCTGATATGGCTGAAAGGGGAAAATCCCTTTTTTTTTTTTTTTTAAACTCCTAGAGGGTACATTTGCTGGCCAGAAAGCCACAGAGAGAGGGAGAAAGCGTCTCCCATAGGTGTGGGCATTCTGGTCCTTTTCCCCCGGTGGCTTAAAACCCACGCCGGGCGCGTGTGCGTGCGTGCCCAAGATCCCGAGAGGAGAATGGAGGAGAAGGGATTGCGGCGTGGCCATCCCCCCTGGAGGTGATTTCTCGCTTTCTGTCTCTGTCTCTCTCTGTCTGTCTGGCAAGCGCACGCACCCTATAGCGAAAACCTCTCAAAAAAAAAAAAAAATACCAGGCACACATGCATGTATGCCCAAAATCCCAAGAGGAGAATGGAGGAGAAGCAATTTCAGCAAAGCAGTTCATCTGGGAGGGGGTTCTCTCTCTCTGTCTCTCTCTCTCTCTCCAGCAAGTACACATGACCTATAGCAAAAAAAAAAAAAAAAAAAAAATTAAGAATTCTTTTGGGGGGCTGGCAGGTGGCGTGGTAGTTAAGGACACTGAACTCCCACAAGGCCAATGGAGGTTCGAGTCCCGACCTGGCAGCTTGCTCTCTCTCTTTCCCTCTCTCACTCTGTCCCTCTCTGGTCAAATTTTAAAAAATAATAAATTAAATAGATAAATAAATGAAATTGAATAAAATAATTTTTAAAATTAAAAAAAAAAAAAAAGAGTCTGGGACCAGCAGTTGGCGTAATGGCTATGACGCTGGACTCCCATATAGACGGCTGCAGTTCAAATCCCGGACCTGGTGGCTTAAACTCACGCTGGGTGCATGTGCGCATGTGCCCAAGGTCCCAAGAGGAGAATGAAGGAGAAGGGATTGTGGCGTGGCCATCCCCGCTGGGGGGTGATTGTGGATGACCCCAAATCAATTCACCCACCTGACAGGTACACAGACCACTTCAGGGGATGATCTGATGGGAGAACATCCCTTTGGGGTTACCCTCTGGGCTTTCCTTTCTTCACCTCTTAACTGAGTGGACAATGCCTACTGTCCCAGGTTGACCTGAAGAACTCTTCACAGTCGGGTCCCTCAAAACCCCTGAGTGATCACATGCCCCCTATGGAGTGGGAATTGGGGGTATTTTTGTTGTTGTTATTTCCTAGGAAAAAGGGATTGGGCTACAATTTTAAGATCCAGTGAGGACTGTAAGATTCTCAAGCAGCTGCCTGCCCCAAACAACCCCCCTCCCCTCCTGGCCACTGAGACCTCCCGTTTCGGAACTCTGGGTGGAGTGATGTCACAGACCAGTGACCTCACTACAGCCGAGGAAGCGAGCATCTCAGCAGCACGGGGAAGGGGGGAGGATGTTTCTCCACCACCCCAACCCCCCATGTCTGTGGTGAAGTCGATCGAATTAGTGCTGCCCGAGGATGCGGTCTACCTGGCTGGCTCCAGCGTAGAAGGGCAGGTGATCCTAACCCTAAACAGCACCCTGGTGGACCCCATAGTGAAGGTGGAGCTCGTGGGAAGGGGTTACATCGAGTGGAATGAAGAAATCGGGGCGTCCCGCGATTATAGCAGAAATGTCATTTGCAACAACAAGGCAGACTACGTACATAAGACAAAGACTTTCCCAGTGGAGGGTAAGGATGAGACCTGCAGCCAACCAGAGCCGGAATAGGATCGTGGGTCTGGAATGTCTGACAATCCACAAGCCCCCAGGGGTATCCGAAATAGGCAGGAGTCTGTTTCCATTCAGAATGATGACCACCAGCTACACGAAAATAACAAGACATGAGGAGCTAAAAGAGTATGTTTAGTACATTGGCTGTCTTTCGGAGACCCATACGAAAATCATCCTTGAGACCAGAACATGGCATAATAGTTACATCACTGGACTCCTACATGGCCAACTGTGGTTCAAGGCCCAGACCTGGTGGCTTGAAACTCACACCAGGCACGTGTGCGTGCGTGCCCAAGATCCCAAGAGGAGAATGGAGGAGAAGGGATTGCGGTGTGACCATCCCCCCTGGGGGGTAATTTCTCACTTTCTGTCTCTCTGTCTCTCTCTGGCAAGTGAACATGCCCTATAGCAAAAAAATCTTTGCCTAAAATAAAAGAAAGAGAAAAAGAAATCATCCTTGTTATTTTACAGATAAATCTGCCTCTGGCAGTGAAACCAAAGAGCCAAAATAAGAAACCCTGTGGTCACGGGAGAGAAGTGGAGGCAGAAGAGTGAAGGAGACTTTCCAGGGGAGGGCTAACTGATCTTCACTGCCACGGGTTCAGATCCGAAGTCCGAACGGATGCCAGGGGGTCTGAGTGCTGCAGAACTCTATGCCCTCTCCGAAACACGTTTGGGGGAGTTTTCCGGTGGTCGGCAGTCAAGCAGAATGCCTGAGTGACAGTGGGCTGGACGAAGCTTTATTTTAGACTTTTTCCATTTTAGACAGGGTGGCTGAGGAAGGCCTCCCCAAAGAAAGAAAGGCAGCACAGATCTGAGTAATGGAGGTGTCACCAGCCATGCAGATAGTGAGGGACAAATGGCCACATGCCACACCCCAGTGCCACAGCAAGCGGCTGTTACCTCTCTGTGTCTCAGTTAAGCCATCTGTAAAGTGGGACTAGAGGGGCCAGCAGGTGGCGTGGTGCTTAAGGCACTGGACTCCCACATGGCCGGCTGCAGCTTGAGTCCTGGACCCGGTGGCTTGAAAATCATATATGCACCCCAAATCCTGAGAGGAGCATGGAGGAGAAGGGGTTATGGGGTGGCCAGGAGGTGATTTCTCACTTTCCCTCTCTCTGTCTCTGTCTGGCAAGTGCACACGCTCTATGGTAAACATTTAAAGGGGGCGGGCAGCAGATGGCATGGTGGTTAAGGCACGAGACTCCCACAAGGCCATCTGTGGTTTGAGTCCCAGACCTGGAGGCTTGCTTTCTTTCTCTCTCTCTCTCTCTGTCTCTCTCTGGTGAGCTCATGTGCCCTATAGCAAATTTAAAAATAATAGATAAAGTGAAATAAATAGTTCTTTTTTAAAAAAATGGTACTTGAAAGAAGTCCTCTAAGATTATTTTGTGGGCTAGCGGGTGGCATGGTGGTTAAGGACACTGGACTCCCACATGGCTAACCATGGTTCAAGTCCTGAACCTGGTGGCTTCCTTTCTCACTTTCCCGCTCTCTCTGTGTCCCTCTCTGGTCAAACTGGAACATAATAATAAAGTTTAAAAATTATTTTTTTAGAAAGATTATTTTGAGGATTTATTAAGGTAACAGCAAGTCTCGTCTTAGTTCTTTCGATTATCACCAAAACACTCCCAGCCCTCTCCAACCGCCAGCATCAAGTCCCACCTTTCCACATTTTCCACAGACTGAGCCCCCCTTCCCCTCCAAAAGCTTTGACCCAACGGGTTTGTTCATTTATTTTTTCTTTCTTTCTCTCTCTCTCTCTTTTTTTTTTTTTTTTTTTTTGGAGAGGTTTTTCCTATAGGGCACGTGCACTCTCCAGAAAGGCAGAGAGACACAGACAGAAAGGCCATCCCCAGGGGGATGGCCACACCGCAATCCCTTCTCCTCCATTCTCCTCTCGGGATCTTGGGCATGCACGTACATGCGCCCAGCGTGAGTTTAAACCACCGGGTCCGGGACTCGAACCATGGTCAACTACATGGGAGTCCAGCGACATTACACCAACTGCTGGTCCCAAGGGTTTATTCCTTTCCTTGACGGTCATTTATTGAGTGCTCACGGTGTGCAAACACCGGGTAAGGTGCTGGGGAGGAGGCAGTGGACTCCACACACAGGGTTTCTGACATCTTTAGGATTATATGCGGGGGACATGATGACAGTAAAAGGGTTTAGGGACATGCAAGGAAAAACTAAGACGGGAAGGTCACAGATGGGGGGTGTGAGAGGGTGCTCCCTGGCCCTCAGCCATCACCCGGCCAATCAGCAAACACTAAGCAGCTCTGTGTACCGCACGCCGGAGGCCGGGTTCGTAGGGCGGAATTTCGCCGGCGCTGCTTATGGCTACAAACACCACCTAAAATAACCTTTAGCACCAAGTAGGTCTCAGACGTGGGTGTTGAATCCTGCAGGCCCGGCCTCCAGTTTCTCAGGCCCGTATGGGTGGTTTAGGGTGAGTCCCCGCCCCCAGCCATGACCCCTAGCTGGGACATCCCTTCCCTTGGAAGCATGGATCTCAGCTTAGCTCAGAGAAGGACAAGCCAAGCCCAGAAGGGTCTGTCTGCCAAAATAATAAATAAGAGCGGGAGGGGGAAGATTCTAGAACCTTCTGATGGGTCGGTGTGTTTTGCTTTCAGATAATTGGTTAAGTGCAGGCAGCCACATCTTTGACTTCCGTTTCAACTTACCTCCCAGGCTCCCTTCGACCTTCACCAGCAAAATCGGCCACGTCTCTTACCACGTGCAAGCCTCCTGCATGGGCCGGGAGCACGTCTTAGGGAAAAAGAGGGCACACCTGCTGGTTCAAGGGACTTCGGACTCCCACAGAGAACACTCGCTCCAGGTAAGGCGGGGAAGGAAGGAGGGGCGGGGCAGGGAAGACAGCCATTCCGCTAACTGCTGGTTCCCTCATTCATTTATTTTCATTTGACCAGAGAAATACAGACACACGGAGAGAAGGAAAGTGAGAAAGCCAGCCCCCAGGTCCAGGGCTCAGACTGTGGTCGGCCATGTGGGGGTGTCCAGCGCTTTAACCACCACACCACCTGCTGGCCCCTGGCATTGAGTTTTAAGCCGCCGGGTCCGGGACTTGAACTGAGGTCGGCATTGTGGGAGTTCACTGACATACCCATTAAGCCATCTGCTGGTCCCTAGCATTAAATAAATCATTCTTTTTAAAAATTATTTTATTTAGCATTATTTACTATTTATTTAATTTAACCAGAGAGGGACAGAGCGAGAGAGGGAGAGAGAGGAAAGTGAGAAGGCAAGCCACCAGATCCAGACTCAGCTGTGGTCAGCCACATGGGGCTCAGCACCCTAACCACCACCCCACCTGCTGGCCCCAAATAAGTAATTATTTAAAAAAAGAAAAAAGTGAGTCGGGGGGCCAGCAGGTGACATAGTGATTAAAGCGCTGGACTCCCACATGGCCGACCGCGGTTCGAATCCCAGACCTGATGGCTTGAAATGACACGGGCCACGTGTACGTTTGTGCCCAAGATCCCGGGAGGAGAATGAAGGAGAAGGGCTTGTAGCATGGCTGACCTCCCTGGGGTCAAAGTGAGAAAGTGACTTCTCACTTTCCCTCTCCCTCTCTCTCTGTCTCTCTCTCTCTGGAGAGTGCACATGCCCCATGACAAAAACCTAAAAAAAGGAAAGGGGAGTTGTCAGAATCCAAGGGGCGGGGAACCAGCCATGGGTGTCATCACTAAGGCGACCGATCCCACCTGGCCGCTGCGCAGTTCGAGTCCCAGCCCCTGAGCGTGAGGAACACCCTGGAACACGTGGTGCCCAGAATCCCCAACGGAGGGAAAATGGAGACAAGGGATGGTGACACGGCCATCCTCCCGGAAGGTGCTTTCTCACGTTCCCTCGCTAGCGCATGCGCCCTCCGGCAGCATTTTACAAAGAAAGAAGAAGCCAGGGCTGGAAGATTTTACCCCCCAGGGAGCCCTCGGCAATGTCTGGGGACCTCGTCTGGCTGTCACAGCCATCCCGAGTACGACCGGCACCAGTGTCTGGAGCCCGGGGTGCTGTGACACCCTTCGGGGCAGACGGTGGCCTCCTACAGCCTCACCAGCCCACAGGGCCTGGCCTAAGAAACAGAGGAGAGGGTCAGCAGGTGACGTGGAGGTTAAGGTGTGGATCCCACATCGCCGACTGACTGCATAGTTCAAGTCCCAGTCCCGGCAGCTTGAAAATACGCCAGGCGTGTGCGTGCGTGCCCAGAATCCCGAGAGGAGACTGGAGGAGAAGGCATTGCAGCGTGGCCATCCCCCCGCGGGTGATTTCTCCCTCTCCCTCTCTCTTTCTGACGAGCACACAAAAAAGAAAGAAAGAGGGAGAGAGAAAAGAAAAAAAAATAAAGAAAAACGGAGGGAAGGGCAGTTATGTCTCTCACCACTCCTGGCGGTGTCTGGGGGTATCTGTGAGTGTCAGGACTGGGGGTGCTCCTGGCGCGGCGTGGGTGGGGCCGGGGGCGCCCAGCACCTGCAGGGCCCACAGAGAGCCATGGGGCACCAACGCCCACGTGTCTGGGGAGGCCCTGTGGTAAGTCGAGGCCCCGCGCTGGTGGCTCCCCGGAGCCTGTGTGGACACGACCCCTAAGAGCACCTCTGTCCCCAGAGAAGGGAGGCCCGAGCCACGTGGGCCCCTTCCTGAGACCAGGTGCAGAGGCGGCAGTCAGGCGGTTGGGGCCACACAGGGCCACTTGGCCTCACTTCCCTGGGGAGTCACTTGTCACTAGAGAGCTGGGGCATGACAAATGTCAGAGGATCCACTTTTTTTTTGTTTTTGTTTTTAGTTTTTTTAGCCGTCAGGCATGTGCACTCACCAGAGAGAGACAGAGCAAGGGAAAGTGATCCATCGCTCCCCCGGGGCACGGCCACGCTGCAGTCCTTTCTCCTCCATTCTCCTGCTGGGGTTTTGGGCACGCACGCGCACGTGCACACGCCCTCCATGAGCTTGAAGCCTCTGGGTCAGCGGTCAGCCATGCGCGAGTCCGGCCCCTTAACCACCGCACCACCTGCTGGTCCCAAGAGGGACTGCATCTCAGTTTTCAAGGTCCAGGGTAAATTCTTAGTAGCCCAAACTGGGTCATGGTGGTGCATGCCACTAAGGCCTTGCGCTCCCCAGGGGAGGCCACATCCCTCCTCCCCCCTGCAGCCCTCCATGGCTCCCACCTTCTGGGGTGAAAGCACATGTCCTGCCCACAGCCCACCCTCTTCCTCTCCCTCCCTGCCCTCTTTGCTCTGGCTCACTCCACCCCAGCCACACAGGCCTCCCGGCTGCTCCACCCACACACCAGGCACCAGCCCCGCCCCAGGGCCCGGGGACACTTTGGATGTTCCTTCAGAAGCTGCATGTTCACTGACCCACATTCCTGATGGACAGACTCCACAACCCCCAGAGAAGACAGTTTGGCCAGACCTTGCAAAACTAAGATGCATGTGTGCTCAGCCCGGCCAGCTTCCTTCCAGAAATGTCTCCTGCAGATATTTTTCCAGACAGGACCTCTCGAAGCACTGCCGTAATAGCGGAAACTGCAAACCCCTAAATGTATGTCACTAGACGGGCTGTTCTAGAACATGAGGGCCAGCGGGTGGCACGGAGCGGAGGGTGCCCGGCCCCACGCGGCGGACTGTGGTTTAGGGTCTGGACCTAGGACTGGAAAAATGTGCGTGTGCCCAAGATCCCGAGAGGAGAATGGAGGAGAAGGGATTGCGGCGTGGCCATCCCCCTGGGGGGTGATTTCTCACTTTCTGTCTCTCCGTCTCTCCGTCTCTCTTTGTCTGGTGAGCAAATGCATCCTGTAACAAAAACTAAAAACAAAACAAAACAAGAAACAAAAACAAAAAACAATATATGTGTGTGTGTATATATGTGTGTGTGTGTGTATATATGTGTGTGTGTATATGTGTGTGTGTGTGTATATATATATGTGTGTGTGTATATGTATGTGTATATATGTGTATATATATATATATATATACACAGAGAGAGAGAGGTACCCAACAAGCTGGCCCCACAGCCTAATGGCTAAAGGAGCCAGACCCTTCATGTGATCAGCTGTGGATTGAATCCGGGCCGTAGCCTTCTGAAAAACTTCCAGGGCGCAATTGCGTGCCCCCAATCCCAACAGCTGGGGACCTGGAGGAGGACTTGAACACACCCCACAGGGGGATGCTTCCTCTTTGTCCCTCTCCCCCCCCTCCATGTGGGAGTCCAGCACCTTCACCACTATGCTCCTGCTGGCTTTAAATTCAGTGATTTTTAAAAAAATAATTATTTAATTTTATTTATTCATCCATTTATTTTAATTTGACCAGAGAGAGACAGAGAGAGAGAGAGGGGAAGTGAGAAACCAAGCCGCCCCCTAAATCATATTTAAAATTTTTACCTATTGTTATTCATTTTATTAACTTGACCAGAGAAAGACAGAGAGAGAAAGAGAGGGAAAGTGAGAAAGCAAGCCACCAGGTCCGGGACTCAAACCACAGTTGGCCATGTGGGAGTCCAACGCTTTAACTGCCACATCACCTGTAGGCTGGGGCCTACAAGATTTTTTTTTTTTTTTTAAGAATTATTCATTTAACTTTATTCATTCATTTATTTATTTATTTTCATTTGCCCAGAGAGAGACAGAACAAGCGAAAGAGAGAGAGAAAGCGAGAAAGCAAGCCGCCAAGTCCAGGACTCGAACCATGGTCGGCCATCTGGGAATCCAGTGCCCTTAACCACCTTGCCACCTCCTGGCCCCCTAAGATTTCTTAAGTGAGTTTTGCAGAGAATGAAATTGATATGCATTTATTTTATTTCAGTTTTTGCTATAGGGGATGTGTGCTTGCTAGAGAGAGAGAGAGAGAGAGAGGGAAAGCGGAAATCCCCCCCAGGGGGATGGCTACACCCCAATCCCTTCTCCTCTCTTCTCCTCTTGGGATTTTTGGGCACGCATGCACACATGCCTGGCGTGAGTTTCAAGCCACTGGGTCCAGGCCTTGAACTACTGCGTTGGCCATGAGGGATCCAGCGGCCTTAACCTCCATGCCTGCCGGTTCTCAGGGCATCTTCATACGGAAGCCCCAAATCCCCGCAGAGGCCCTGAGAGCTCTGCGGGCGGGGTGGCTAGTGGGGTTGTGGCCACACCCCTCACGAGTGTCCCCGTCCTCCCGCTAGACGCCCCAGCTGGTGCAGGCCGAGGAGGACGTGTCCTATAACTGCTGCCGCCGCGGCAAGGTGCGCCTGCAGGTGCAGATGGACAGGAGCACCTTCCAGCCGGGCGAGAAGGTCGTGCTGACCACGGAGATCCGCAACCAGACGAGCAGGTGCCTCAAGACCGTGCTGGTGGCCCTCTACGCCCACGTGCGCTACGAGGGCTTCACGCCCAACGCCGAGTGCCGGGCGCGCGTGGAGAGCAGCGAGCTGCTGCGGCAGGAGGCCAGCACGCACGTGGCCGCCTTCGACGTCACCAAGATCGTCAGCGCCTTCAGACTGCCGCCCGTGCTGTCGCTGAGCGCGGCCGCGCAGGACGGCGAGCTCATGAGCACGGACTACGAGCTGGTCGTGGCCGTGCACCTGCCCTGGTCGCTGAGCAGCGTGCGGGCCCGCGTGCCCGTCATCGTCACCTGCCTCCCGGTGGAAGCGGCCGGCTGCGCGCGCGCCGAGGGGCGGAGCCTTCCCGAGCCAGGATCACCCGGATTCAGCGCGCAAACGTCTACATAGTAAATGCTTTATCAGACTTAGGCTGCCTCTGTGGCCTGCTGGTTAGGGCAGCTTGATCCCATGGCCGCTCATGGTTCGAATCTCAGCCCTGGTGGCTAGATGAACACCCTGGGCACGTGTGCATGGGTGCCCCAGATCCCAACAGGATGGAGAAACGGAGGGATGGCAGGGTGCCCACACCCCATGGGGAGGGTCCTGTCTTCTCGTCCTCTGTCGTCTGTCTGAAAAGGAAAAGACCCTTCTGGGAGAAAGATCCCAGGTCTCCATGCTGTCTCTGCCTCACATCTCTCTGCCCCGGCCTCCCTGGGCTCACACTTCCGGAGCCAGGGGTCCTCGGCCAGGAGACATCTTCCCTCCAGGGGGGCCCTGATAACTGGCCTTCGGTTGTCATGGCTGGGGAGCAGGGGTAACTCCCTGGCACAGAGAGGGCCGGGGCAGGGATGCGGTTCCGTACCCCAGTGCCCAGGCCAGCCCCACAGTCAAGAATTATCCAGCCTTGGGACCAGCAGATGGAGTAATGGCTACGTCGCTGGACTCCCACAGAGACGACCACAGTTCAAGTCCCAGACCCAGCAGCTTAAAACACGCAGGGCACGTGTGCATGTGTGCCCAAGATCCCAAGAGGAGAATGGATTGCAGCGTGGCCAGTCCCCCAGAGGGTGATCTCTCGCTTTCGGTCTCTCTTGTCTCTCTCTGGCAAGCGTACTCACCCTATGACAAAAATCTCTCTAAGAAAAAGAATTATCCAGCCTCGGGAGTCCAGGATACCAAGGAGGTGGGGGAGCCCTGGGCTGGGGCAGTTCCCAGGGCAAGCCTCCGGGAGCCTTCCCCGGAGTTACCCGAACCTTCCCACGAGCCCCTGGTCCCACCTGGTCATCCCTCACCTGCAGGGGGCGGAGGCCCCTGCCCCGACCCCCACATTCACTCCTCCCCGGATCTGGCTGCCCGCATGCGCACATACAAATCCAGGATGCCCAGTTCCGTCTGAATTTCGAGAGCACGAGAGTTTTATTTTCAGTGTAAGTACGTCCCTTGACATGTATGGGGTATACTTATACTTTTGAGGAACCATGTGTTGAACTGGCCCGTGGCCTAGTGGGTAAGGGCCGAGGCCTAGAGATTTCACAGGACTCAGTACCCCAGTCTTGGTATTCACACACAGGACGGGAAAACACTCCATCGGAAAGACACTTGCGCGTCCATGTTTACTGCAGCATTACTCACAATCGCTAAACCAAGGAACCAACCTCAGAGTCCAAAGACTGATGTCTGGGTTGAAAAACTGGTACGCGGGACCAGCAGGTGGCGTGGTGGTGAAGGCACTGGACACTCCCACATGGCCGACCAGGGTTCAAGTCCTGAATCTGGTGGATTGCTTTTTCACTTCTTCTCTCTCTCACTGTCACCCTCTGTCTCTCTCTGGTCAAACTAGAAAAAAAAAAAAAAAAAAAAAAAAAAAGAATGAATAAATAAAATAAAATAAATAATTATTAAAAAATAAAGAAAAAGAGAAACTGGCACACACAGCCATGGAATAGTACTCAGGCGTGAGGAACAATGAGATCCCATCGTGGGGCTCAGAGTGGATGAAGACAGAGGACGTACTGTTGAATGAAGGGAGCCAGACTTTGAAAGAAACACATGGTATATCCCCACTCAATTTGCCTCTTTTTTTTTTTTTTAAAGTTTTATTTATTTTTATTTGTTATTAATTTTTACTTTGACCAGAGAGAGAGGGAGAAAGTGAGTGTGAGAAGGCAAGCCGCCAGGTCCAGGACTCAAACTGCAGTGGGCCCTATGGGAGTGCAGGCCACCTGCCGGCCCTGCTCCCCACTCGGTTTGTCCTGAGTGTCTGCACTCTACGGCAGAGTTGGAGCGATCTGAAGACGTGATGGTGGAGAAGGTGGGTGTGGATGGTAGAGGCGGTACGGGGGAAAGTGGCTGCGAGAGTGTGATAGTGCAGGGGGAGGAAAGAAAAAGAGGGAAAAAGGAAGAGAAAGGGGGGTCGAATCCCACATGGCTGAGCATGTGCTTCAAGTCCAGGCCCCAGAGGCTGGAAAAACATGTGGACGTGTGTGTGTGTGTGTGTGTGTGTGTGTGCCCCTAACTCCACAGGGTGGAGAAATGGGGAAAGGATTAAAGCAAGGTCACCCCCACGGGCGGAGCTCGCTCCCTCGCTCTCTCTCTCTCTCTCTCAGGCAAGCACACATGTCCTCTAGCAAAACTTAAATTTTAAAAAAATTTGTTGGGGCCAGTAATGGCGTGGTGGTTAGGGCTGCTGGACTCCCACATGGCCGACTGCAGTTCAAGTCCTGGACCTGGCAGCTTGCTTTCTCACTTTCCCTCTCTCTCTCTCTCTCTCTATCGGTCTCTGGTCCAATGAAAATAAATAAATAAATGGCTAAATAAAGTTAAATACTTCCTTTTTATTTTTTTTTAAGACGCTTTTGCGGGTGGCGTGGTGGATAAGGGCGCTGGACTCCCACATGGCCGACCACAGTTCGAGTCTCGGACCTGGTGGCTTGCTTTCTCACTTTCCCTCTCTCTCTCTCTCTCTCTCTCTTTCTGTTCAAATTAAAACAAATAAATTAATTCAATGAATGCATAAATAAAATTAAATAATTCTAAAAAAAAGAACTTTAAAAAAAAAAAAAAGAGGCTTTTGCTATAGGGTGCGTGCGCTCACCAGAGAGACAAAGAGAGACAGAGAGAAAGTGAGAAATCACCCTCCAGGGGGGATGGCCACGCCGCAATCCCTTCTCCTCCATTCTCCTCTCGGGATCTTGGGCACACACGAACACGCGCTTGGCGTGAGTTTTAAGCCACCGGGTCCGGGACTCAAACAACAGTCGACTATATATGGGAGTTCAGCGACATAGCCATTACACTAACTGCTGGTCCCAAAAGTTAAATACTTCTTTAAAAAAATTGTTGTCCGAGGGCCCACAGGTGGCGTGGTGGTTAAAGGCGCTGGACTCTCACATGGCCGACCATGGTTCAAGTCCTGGACCTGGTGACTTGCTTTCTTGCTTTCCCTCTCTCTCTCTCTCTCTCTCACTCTGTCCCTCTCTGGTCAAATTAAAAATAAGAAAACAAAGTTAAATAAAAATAATTCTTTAAAAAAAAGATTGTTGTCTGACATTTGAAGTTAAATGAATGTCCTAAACTTTATTTTTTAATTTGCTAAAGGACACATGGACCAGCCAGAGAAACAGAGAACGAGGGAAGGGAATGGGAGGAGGCACTTCCCCGTGGGAGACGATCACCCTCCGTCCCTGCCTCGTTTCTCCTTTAGGGATCGTGGGCCGCGTACACACACGCCCACACGCAGACTGTTTTCCAGGCAGCCTGGTCTGGTCCGGGACTCGAACCGTGCTGCAAGCCACGTGGGATCCAGCCGCCTTAGCCACCACGCCACTGGCTGGCCACGGGCATCTAGAACCTTATTAGGGATGGCACATCTGAAGCAGCCAGGAGGCTCAGCAGACAGACCAGGCCACGTCCTTCCTCCACTCAAAATCTCCATCGGGCCGGTCAGTGGCGTGGTGCTTAAGATAGCTGGATCCCACGAGGCCGACGGCGAGGTTCGAGTCCCATACCTGGTGGCCCAAAGACATGCCCGTGCGTGTGCATGTGTATCCACAATCTTTTTTTTTAATTTTTTTTTTTTTGGAGAGGTTTTTTCTTATTGGACACGTGCACTCGCCAGAAAGACAGAGAGAGACAGAGAGACAGAAAGCGAGAAATCACCCCCCAATGGGGATGGCCACGCCGCAATCCCTTCTCCTCCATTCTCCTCTCGGGATCTTGGGCACGCATGCACACGCGCCCGGCGTGAGTTTAAGCCACTGGGTCCGGGACTCGAACCGCGGTCGACTACATGGGAGTCCAGCGACATAGCCATTATGACAACTGCTGGTCCCAACACAACCTTTTTTGTTTTAAAGGATGACTTTATTTATTTATTTTAATTTGACCAGAGAGGGACAGAGTGAGAAAGAGAGGGAAAGTGAAAAAAGCAAGCCGCCAGGTCCAGGACTCGAACTGTGATCGGCCATGTGGGAGTACAGTGCCTGTAACCGTCATGCCAACTGCCGACCTCTGTCCAAAATCTTGAGAGGAGAAATGAAAAAGAGATTGCAGTGTGGGCATCCCCCCGGAGGGGTTGCTTTCTCACTCCCCCTACACCAGCGAGTGCACTGGCCCTGTCACGAAAAGAAAACAAATCCAGGGACAGCAGGTGGTATGGTGATTAGGGCGCTGGACTCCCACAGGGTCGACCATAGTTCGAGTCCCATACCCGGCAACTTGCTTTCTCACTTTTCCCTCTCTTTCTCTGTCTCTGCTGAGCTCATGTGTCCTGTAGGAGATTGAAAAATAATAATAAATAAAATACTGAAAAGAAAACCAATCCAGGGACCAGCAGTTCGCGTAATGGCTATGTCGCTGGACTCTCACGTAGTTGACTGTGGTTCGCGTCCCTGGACCCAGTGGCTTAAACTCATGCCGGGCGCGTGTGCGTGCGTGCCCAAGATCCTGAGAGAAGAATGGAGGAGAAGGGATTGCGGCATGGCCATCCCCCCTGGGGGGGTGATTTCTCACTTTCTGTCTCTCTGTCTCTCTGAAAAACCTCTCTCTCTGTCTGTCTGGCAGTTAGCGCATGTCGTGCCCTATAGCAAAAAGCTCTCCGTGCCCCAGGATCCCGAGAGGAGAATGGAGGAAAGGGATTGCGGCGTGGCCATCCCCCCTGGGGGGTGATTTCCTGCTTTCTGACTCTCTGTCTCTCTCTGTCTGTATGGCGAGCGCACGCCCCTATAGCAAAAACCTCTCCAAAAAAAAAAAAAAAAAAAAAAAACCCAAAAATGTTCACCTTGGCTGACAAGGGCCTGCATGGTGACACCGAGGGGCTGCTTGGCGCCGGTCTTCCAGGGTAATGACTCCAAAATATCTCCCAGACACCCTCAGGCAGCAACACACCTGCACCCACCCCACCCCTGCCTTGGGTGCGCCATCAGTTGTACAGCCCGGAACGGCAGGGCCTGCGGCATTCCAGAACATTCCGGAACATTCCAGAAGATGCACCGTCTCTGTAGGGCGGTGCCAGCAGACACTTGTTTTTGTGCAAAAAAAAAAAAAAAAAGAGGGGAGAGAGGAGATACAAAACATGGATTAAATCACTTTTCAAATTCACTTTTTTAAAAGGCAATATTCACTTTATTTCATTGATTTTATTTATTATCATTCTTATTTTTCAATGTGCTATAGGACAGGTGTGCTCACCAGAGAGAGAGAGAGAGGAAGTGAGAAAGAAGCTGCCAAGTCTGGGGTTCAAACTGTGGTCGACCCTGTAGGAGTCCAGCACCGTATCCATCCACCACGCGACCTGCAGACCCCGTTATTACTAGTTTTTAAGATAATTATTTTATTTAATTTTTAAAAATTATTGTTATTTTAATTTGAACGGAGAGAGAGGGACAGTGAGAAAGCAAGCTCCAGGTCCGGGACTCGAACCGTGGTTGGCATGTGGGCGTCCAGCACCTGCTGCCCCTAAATTCACGTGTTTTTAATGGAAGAAACCGGGCCAGGGCCTCCCGCCTCGCCACGCTTTTAGAGCTACTCTGAAAACCTGGTCTGGTCAGGGCGGGGGCCCTTTACCCCTGGAGGTGGTCCCTGGGCCGGGGAAGGCTATGTCTTGGCCCTTTTATTTTGTTAAGAATTATTTTAACTTGGGATGGCCACGCTGCAATCCCTTCTCCATTCTCCTCTCGGGATCTTGGGCACGCACGCACATGTGCCCGGAGTGAGTTTTAACCCGCTGGGTCCCAGTCTCAAACTGTGGTAGACCATGTGGGAGTCCGGCGATGTAACCATTACGCCACCCGCTGGTCCCGCTTCTTGGCTTTTTTTTTTTTTTTTTTGGTGGGGGGTATGTCATTGGGATGGTTTTGTGTGTTCCAACGTCCCTGGCCCTAGTCTGGGCTTCCTCAAGGCATTGGAGGTGAAGTCTGAGCCGTCCTCCCATCCTCACAACAAGGTCTACGAGTGCCACGCTCACATTTGACTTCTGCTTTCTTCAAAGCTGCGAGGCAATGCTGCCTCCTCCAGGAAGCCTTCCAGCCATGCCTCTCACTCTCCACTCACCTGGTCTCTTCTTCTACCTTCTATCTGGTCCTGACCACGTGTACAGCAAGGGCCAGTGTCCAGCTCTGCTCCGAGCCTGGGGGAATGAAGGTGGGACCACAGCGAAGTCCTCCTGCGACCCCAGTGCCCGAGGGGTTGTTGAGTGAGTATGTACCAACAGCTCTCAGGTCCCTGTGTAGAGCGGGGGGGAAGCGAGAAGTCAGAAGTGAGGATGCGACTCTGAGCGGGAAGACACCCCCGGGCCCCTCGCTGGGCTGTCGGCCTCCCTGTTCTCACTTCCCGGGCACAGGGCAGGCGACATCCCCCAGCTCCCGGCTGTTAGGTGAGGCCAAGGGCTCGGCTCCAGCCCACCGGATGGAGGAGGAGGTGATGTAAGTCACTTCCTGCCTGAGCCCCGAGAATCCTCCTAGCAGGGGCCAGCGAGCGGCTGGGGGCTAAGGTGCTAGGCTCCCACGTGGCCAAGTGTGGTTCAAGGCCCAGACCCGGCAGCTTGCTCTCTCACCGTTCCTTTGTCTCTTCGGTGAGCACATGTGCCCTATAGCCAATTAAAATAATAGTACTAATAAAAACACCTCCCAGTCCGATACTCAAACCACAGTCGGCCACGTGGGTTCCAGCGCCTCAACCACCATGCCACCTGCCAGTCCCTGCGGCCTGGTTCCGAACAGGTATTCCCCTGGGATAAGGCACCCCCGCTGAAATGGGAACGATTTACTGCAGAGCCTGTCTACCTGGCTTCTCCATGTCACGTGTTGACCCTCGTGAAGGGGGGACAGGCCGATGTACCGTGGGAGGCTGAGAGGCATCGCGGCCTTTTCCCCACCAAAGCCAGTGGTGCCCTCGCTGGGGGTGACAACCGAAATGTCTCCAGACGCCGTAAGGGTCCCCAGCTGAACGGAATCACCCACACCACTTCATCGACCAGACAAGAGGCTGAAAGCCACCTGTCCACCCACAGATGCAGTCCCACGCACGTGTTTTGGTTGGTTGGTTGTTTTTTTTGGTAAAGAATTATTTATTTTATTTTATTTATTGTTATCATTATTTTCAAATTTTGCTATAGGGCACATGTGCTCTTCAGAGAGAGAGAGAGAAAACGAGAAAGCAAGCCGCCAGGTCCAGGACTCGAACCACGGTCAGCCATGTGGGAGGCCAGTGTTTCAACCACCACGCCACCTGCTGGCCCTGTCCCTTCTACGTTTTTAGGATCTGGATTCAACAAGACCACGGCTTGTCTGTCATCCCGCCTTCCCCCAGCCAGCAGTGGGGCCTCCCCTGGGGGGTCTTCACTCACCTGTCCCCCCACGTTTCACTTCCTGAGCAGTTCACCCCCCACTTCTGTTCCCACGGCCCCCACGGCGTCCAGGGCGGATCAAGAGCTGCTAGTGTGTAGCCACCTCCAGGGAGGGCGGACTGGCGCGTGGAGGGCAGGACGGAGGGGACCACGGTGTGGAGAGACCCTGCCAAGGTTGCACCCACACACTCTCCGCTGTGTATGGGGTCTTTGGAAGTCAGGAGGCGTTTTGTTTTTGGTTTAGAATTCTTTTATTTAACTGTATTTATTTTTATTTGACCATAGAGGGACAGAGTGAGAGAGAGAGAGAGAAAGTGAGAAAGCAAGCCGCCAGATCCGGGACTCGAACCATGACTGGCCATGTAAGAGTCCAGCGCCCTTAACCGGGCACCACCTGCTGGCCCCAGAAGAGGCGTTTTTCTATGCAAAAATGCATCCTGACTTTCCCCCACAGCTCAACAGAAAAAAGAAAGGAAAGAATGCATCTGGGGGCCAGCAGGTGGTGTAGTGTTTGAAGACGCTGGATTGCATCATGGCTGACTGGTTCGAGTCCCGGACCTGGCTGATCCTGGCGCTCTGTGACTGTGCTCATTGCTGTGTGACTCTGGGTCAGTCCTGTTTCTCACCTCAGTATCACCATATGTAAAAGACGATTTGTCAACTGAGGGGCTGGGTCACGTGAGCGAAGCCACCTTTGTTGCCCCAGCTGGAGTGTTCTAGAAGATTCCGCAGCCTCAGCTGAGCGGGTCCCAGTGCCCCTCCCAGACTCAGTGGGCCACATAGGCGGGCGTTGGGGACGCTTCCTGTGCGGTGGCCATGGCACCCACGGCGCCAGGTGGGCCAACGGGAGGACACAGCTGGGGCGGCCCACTTCCTGCCCCCGGCGGAGGGGCCTCTTGCGCTCCCCCACCCCCACTCCCAAAATAACCCCCCACCCCAGGAAGCAAAGCCACCCGGCCAGCTGCAGCTGTCACTGAGCACCCCGCTGGGAATGTCCACAGCACACATTCCAGTCCCCAGGGGTGACCCGGCCTCCTCCACTGTCCAGGAAACATGACCCCCGAGAGCCTGGGCCGGCTGGGCCAAGAGCCCCAGGGAGGTGACTGGGACGGCTCTGGCCAGAACTCTCAGGCCCTAGGCGCCCCCAATTTTCTCCTTGACCCTCAGATTCACCAGGGGACAGGTTTGCTTCCAGGAGAACAACCCCCACCCACCCCGGAACAAAGAAGCCAGCAGGAGCGCCCAGAACGGCTTGTTCCCCACACCAGCGGGACTGGCACGCCCTGGCAGCCGCAGCACTGGCCGCTGGCCCTGGCCCGGCCGCAGGGACAAGGCGCCCAGTGTGTGGTGGGGGGCCAGGGCTCAGGCCCACAGGTCAGCTTACAGGTCAGCCCGGAGGGCCACGCGGCCTGCACGGGGCTCAGAGCAGGACGGGCCACCAGGGCCAGGGACACAGCCCAGGTGCAGGCCCAGACCCCGTCTGGCCTGGCTTGGGGGTGTCCAGAGAGCGCAGCCATCGCACCAGCCTGCCTGGAGCTCCGAGACCCACTCCCTCCCCCACAGGCCACCTCCTGCAGCGGGCAGCGGGCAGCTGGCGCCGAGGCCGGGGAGGCCAGGGAGGCCGGGCGGGTTGCAGCGCCTGCATGTTAAAAGAGCCCGGGCTTCCCGCAGCTAGCGGGCCAGGGACAGACAAAACCCAGCCACGGCCAGGCAGGCGGGGCGGGCGTCCGCCACACGTGGGCAGGCCTGGCCGGCATGCCCGGTGAGATGCCGGACTCGGTGAAACGGGTACTTTTGTTTGTTTAATTCTACCTTAAGTATGACCCTTGCAATATTGGGGACATACTTATGCTAGAAAGTACTCGCTGCTCACGCGCACGTCGTGACGCCACTGGGTATTTCATTTGCTGAGGCTCACGGTCGGCCTGCGGGCGGGGGAAAGGACACAGGACTCCCCGTGTCCCATCCTGCGTCTGTCCCTACAGAGAAGGGGACGGCCCTACTGTTCCCCTGGGCCCCAGCCAAAGACCCACCTGCTTCTTGCAGGCCCCGCCCTTCCTCCCCCAGAGACGGAGGGGGGCTCAAAGCCTCAGTCCGTCCTGCAGCTCCCTTTCCAGGACTCCCGCCAACCCCACTGCCCTGGCCCTGGCCCTGTGGGCTGTGGTTTCCCAATGCTTCTTCCGGCTCGCTCAGCCTCCGCAGGGCTATTGCCGAAGTGGGAGTCAGGCCCGTGCCCTCTGCCCACAACACTCCATGGCTCCCGCCTCCCTCAGGACCACGGCCCAATCCTCCCTGCAGCCCGCCAGGCCCTGCGTGACCCGTCCTGCCCGTCCGCCCTCCCTCCGCTCCCTCCCCTCGCTCCCCCTGCTCCAGCCACACAGGCCTCCTCGCTGTTCCTCCAACATGCCAGGCTGGGTCCCGCCCCAGGGCCTTTGCACACGCTGTCACTGCTGCCTGGCCGGGACCGTGCCTCCTGTACACAGCCACGCAGAGGTGCTGGGGGAGCCGGACTTAGCACACAGACAAAACAAAACAAAGAGGATGCTGGGCCCGGCAGGTGGCGTGGTGGTTAAGGTGCTGGACTCCCACATGGCAGACCACGGTTCAAGTCCCAGACCCGGTGGCTTGAAACTCACACTGGGCACGTGTGTGTCCACCCAAAATAGCAAGAGAAGAATGGAGGAGAAGGGATTGCAGCATGGCCATCCCCCCCGGGAAGTGATGTCTCCTTTTCTCTCTCTGTCTCTCCAGTGAGCACATGTACCCCACAACAAAAACCTTTAAAGAAAAATCAGAATCAAAAAAGGAATAGAGGGGAACCAGCAGTTAGCGTAATGGCTATGTCGCTGGACTCCCACGTAGTCGACCGCGGTTCGCGTCTCGGACCCGGTGGCTTACAACTCACGCCGGGCGCGTGTGCGTGCGTGCCCAAGATCCCGAGAGGAGAATGGAGGAGAAGGGATTGCGGCGTGACCATCCCCCCTGGGGGGTGATTTCTTGCTTTCTGTCTCTATGTCTCTCTCTCTGTCTGGCGAGCGCACGCGCCCTATAGCGAAAAACCTCTCCAAAAAAAAAAAAAAAAAAAGGAATAGAGCGGGCTGCAGGTGGCATGGTGTTTAGGGGCGCTGGACTCCCACATAGCCGACCGCGGTTCTAGTCTCGAACCTGGTGGCTTGCTTTCTCACTCTCTCTCTCTCTCTCACTCTCACTCTTGCTCTGTCCCTCTCTGGTCAAATTAAAATAAGCGAATAAATAAGTACATTTAAAATTTATAGTAAATTTTAAATACATTTTTTAAATGTATTTATTCATTCATTTATTATTTTACAGTGGGGGGGAATGAGAAAGCAAGCCACCAGGTCTGGGACTCGAACCGTGATCAGCCATGTGGGAATGTCCAGCACCTTAACTACCATGTCACCTGCTGGTCCCCTTAAATACATTTTTTAAAAATTAAAAGTAAAAAAAGGAATAGAGCAATAATGAATATATTATAATGGATGCAGCTTAGATTATACTTGTCTTAAAACCAATAGAGTCAAACAGACTGTTAAGGGGCTGGCCAGTGGCACGGTGTTAAGGGTGCTGGACTCCCACATGGCTGACCACGGTTTGAGTCCTGAACCTGGAAGCTTGCCTTCTCACTTTCTCTCTCTCTCTCTCTCACACACTGTGTCAAATTAAAATAAATAAATAATGTTAAATTTTAAAATTCTTTAAAAAAAAAAGGACCATTAATTTTTTTTCATGGAGGGCGAGGTCCACAAAGCCATAACGTGCCTCAGGCCCCTAAACCACAGACAGGGTTGTCGGGCTGGCCTCGACCCCACAGGCCCGGCTCAACCTCCCGAGTAGCTGGGGCCACGGGCGCCACCTCACCAGCTCCCTAAGGTCTGCACGTGGCCTCGCAGGCCCCATAACTGTCTCCTCGCAGCATGCTCAGTGCTGTGGGGGGTCCCCAGGGCTGCCCACCACGGGCCTGGCACACAGCAGGTGTTACGTAATTGCTGGGACCAGCGGATGGCAAAATGGTTACGTGGCTGAACTCCCACACAGTTGAACACAGTTCGAGTCCCGGACCCCAGTGGCTTCTCACTCACCCTGGGTGCGTGTGCGTGCGTGCCCAAAATCCCGAGAGGAGAACGGAGAAGGGTCTGGATGCAGCAGGGCCACCCCCCGGGGGTCATTCCTCACTTTCTCCCTGTCTCTCCCTCTTTTTTTTTTTTTAAGAGGTTTTTTCTATAGGGCACGTGCACTTGCCAGACAGACAGAGAAAGACAGGGAGACAGAAAGCGAGAAATCACCCCCCAGGGGGAATGGCCACTCTGCAATCCTTTCTCCTCCATTCTCCTCTGGGATCTTGGGCACGCACGCACACGTGCCCAGCGTGAGTTTAAGCCACCGGGTCCGGGACGCGAACCACGGTCGACTACGTGGGAGTGCAGCGACACAGCCATTACGCTAACTGCTGGTCCCATCTCCCTGTCTCTCCCTCGAGTGCACACACCCTATAGCAAAATCTCTCTAGAAACAATAAAGAATCATTGCTGTGGGGTGACTCGATACCCAGCGGACTGCTGGCCTGGCTCACAAGATGGAAGACGTCGCTGGATGGAGGGACAGGGCAGAAGGCAGGTACAGCCATACCTGGCCCAGGTAGGAACCTGTCCAGGACCAGCAGTGCCACCTAGTGGTACAACGCCAGCCTGCAGCCCCTCCCCGATTCGGGGAAAGAACTGGGCGTCTTCAGGGCCCTCCCAGGCGGGGGTGAGAGAGCAGGACCGGGGAGGAGGCTCTGGCAATCTTGCTGTGTGACCTGGGGCGAGTTACTCTGCCACTCTGAACCTGTTTCCTCATCCAGAAAATGGCGGAGACTCCGGATAGAGCTCAGAAAACAGCAGCTCTCACCTCCGGTCCCCGGGGCTATAGGGGACAAAGATGGTGTGTTGTCCTCAAGGGACATCCCAAGGCTGAAAAGTGGGGCCCAGACTGGGGTAGAACAAGGAATGGGGTGGGGGAGCAGGTAGCGTGGTGGTGAGAGCACTGGCCTCCCACGTGGTTGACGGCGGTTCGAGTCCCAGACCGAGTGACTTGCTTTCTTCCTTTCTCCCTCTCTCTCTGTCTCTGTCTCTCTTTGGGGAGTGTGCATGCCTGTGGCAAATGAAAATTGTAATAATAATGAATAAAAGGGAATAAATAATTCTTAAAAAGATATAGGAACCCGGGTGTATGGAGGAACTGTCAGATTTAGCACGAAGAACAAAAGGAAATAAAGAGAACGCTTAGCAAAATTTGGGACACGCAGTGGATCATTTTCGAGTATAAGTGTACCCCGGCACTTCACGGGCCGCGCTCACACCTCCTCCCAACGTACTCCGTGTTCACCAGGAGCTGAGCTGGAACTGGGTATCCTGTATTTTATCCGCCAGGCACAGTCTGCAGTCTGGGGGAGCCTCCGAGGAGGAAGGGCTCCCAGGCGGAAGTTCCAGAAGGACTCCAACCACTCGGGACGCCTTCCCTTCCCCACCCGCACTGGCACATGCGCCCTGGTAAATGCCCTCCACTGTGAACAAGGACACAGGCTGCAGGGGCCAGCGTGCAGGCCCTGGCAGGTGAGCCCAGCCCCGTCCTGACTGTCGGCGCAGAGCTGCCACCTCTCCAGAGCGTCCCCGTGGCCACCCAGCCCTCTTGGTCCAAACCTGCCAGGACTTTCTTTTCCAGCTCATACCTGGGCTTCATCCCCTAGATCAAAACTATTTTATTTCAGTTTGGTTTCGTTTTTGGTATAGGGCACATGGACTCACCAGCGAGACAGCAAAGGGGACAGGGGAAGGTGGGCAATCCCCCCAGGGAGGACAGTCACACCGCAACCCCTTCTCCTCTATCCTCCCCTGGGATTTCGAGCACGCACACGTGTGCCCAGCGTGAGTGTCAAGCCGCCAAGTCCTGGATTCGAACCGTGCCGTCAGCCATATGAGATCCACCACCTTAACCTCTATGCCACCAACTGGCCCTAATTTTTTTAGAGAAAGATTTTTGCTATAGAGCACATGCGCTCGCCAGAGAGAGACAGAGACAGAGACAGAGACAGAAAGTGAGAAATCACCCCCACACACACCAGGGGAATAGCCACACCACAATGCCTTCTGCACTCTCCTCTCGGGATTTTGGGCACCCACGCACACGCACGCAGCATGTTTCAAGCTGCGGGTCTGGGACTTGAACCGCAGTTGACTACATGGGAGTCCAGCGATGGAACCATTACGCCATCTGCTGGCCTCTCGGGTCTTTGGGCACACACGCCTGGTCATTTCTCAAACCGCCAGGTGGGGGACTCGCAGACTGGCAGACCGTGACCCGGGGCCAGCTAGGTTTTGTGAGATCCGACAGGTTCCAAAGAGTCAGGAAATTTCCACAGTCACAAGTTCCCGGGGATCTTCGAACCGCGGTGGGTCCCCACTGGGCAATACGCCCCCTGCTGGCAGAGCGCAGAGCAGCCCTCAGCAGGGGCCATCTGAGACTGAGATCTTGGTTCATAGACCAGGAGGGAAAAGAGTAGTTAAATATTAAGTAAACAATTATTAAAGAATTCAAGTAAATATCCTTTACCCTCTTGGTCTATAAACCAATCCTTTAAAAAAAATCCGGGACCACCCAATGGCGTAATGGATCGGTCGCTGGACTCCCACACAGTCAACCCAGATTCAAGTTTGTGCCTGCATGCCCCCAAAACATCCCAAGTGGAAGATAAAGGAAAAATGTTGGGGGCATGGCCATCATCCCTAAGAGATGCTTTCTCACTTCCTCTCTACGTCTCTCTGTCTCTCTGCAAGTTGGATGCCCTATAGCAAATTTTTTTTAAAAAAGGAAAGAAACCACCAGATGCACATGCTCTATAGCAAACCAAAAGAAAGAAAGAAAGAAAGAAAGAAAGAAAGAAAGAAAGAAAGAAAGAAAGAAAGAAAGAAAGAAAGAAAGAAAGAAAGAAAGAAGAAGAAAGAGAGAGAGAGAAAAGAAAAGAAAACTCCAAATGGCAGCAGCTTCAGGAAGGGGTTGATCCAGGAGTCAGAGAGGAGAGGGAGGCTGGCCCTTGCACTGCTCGGATGACCCTCTGCGGACCTCAGTGCCCTCATCTGTACAATGGCAATGACAAAGGGGACAGCAGTGTTGGGAAGACTGAGTGGCGTGATGCCTGCCGGCCAGGGCAGACAGAGGAACTCATTGTCCTGCCCTGCGGGCCCCCAGGGTGGAGGCCATGGCCCCGGGCGCGCTGGGGACATCACGCAGCCACCGCTGGGTTCTCGCAGCCTCAGTCTGGCCCCTGGAGAAATGGGAGGCTCAGGGCACCCAGGACCCGCGCGGCACTTCCCGGATCGCACTCACCGGCCAGGGCTGAGTCCCCAGGTCCCCAGGTGAGGACGGAGCGGCCGTGCTGCGTCCGGCGTGGTCCCGCAGTCCTCCCAGGGGCAGGGCGCAGGGTCCTTCCCGGACTTCCCTGTGACTCCCATGTCCCGGGACCTGCCGAGGGGCGGAGCCCGGCTCCGAGCAGCCCCCCACCCTGATTGGCTGTGCGGCCCGTCACTCCCGGGTGCCCGCCCCCGCCCCGCCCATAAAAGCCCGCCCCGCCCCGGCCCGGACGGTTTCGGAGCTGGCCTCGAAGTGCTGGCGGCAGCCACCCGGACGTCCCGTTGACCGTGGTGAGAGGTGAGGGTGCCCAGGTCGAGTTGGGGGGCTGGATCAGTCGGGTTCTGGGGCGCCCCAGGGAAGGAGGGGGCCGGGAGGGCCTTCCGGGGTTTCCGCTGGGCTCGAGGGCCTGGGGAGGGGTCTCCGGGCCGGGCCGGGCGCGCCTCCTCCGGAAGAGTCCGAGTTCGTACAGCGGACTCCGACTTCAGACCCAGTTGTGGGGCCCGGGGGGAACGGGGCGAAGAACCCCCGAGGAGTGGCAGGATCGAGGGGAGTGGGCCGAGGACCCCTGTCCCCACCCGGCCAGATCCCCTCCCAGTTCGGAAAGTGCTCCCTGGCCAAATGCCCCCAACGACCCGGCGTGTCTGCCGCCCCCGCCCTGCGCAGGGACCCGCTCCCTCCGGGTCACCGCCCCGGAGCCCAGCGGCCGGGCGCGCCCCTCGCTGCCCCAGCTGCTGGCCGGGACAGCTGCAGAGAGGGGGGTCGAGGCCCTCCTGCCCTCGCCCGGGGTGGGCGTGGCCGCGGGGTTGCGCAAGGCCTGGGCGGGAGGGACCCCTTATCTGCTCGGGTCCTTGTCCCCGCTGGGCCTGGGACCTTGGCCTCCTGGAACTTGGAAGTGGCGTCTGCGCCTGGCCCTGTGTCTTTGGGCCCCCTCCTGGGCCCCGCGCGGACTCTGAAATGAGACAGCCGCCTGGTGTGGGGAGCAGAAGGTGGTTGGAGGGGGGTCACTTCAGCTCCAGCCAGGCAGGTCCCTGGCCGCAGGACAGTGCCCGGGGACTAGCCTCTGCCATGGCCACCCTGGGTGACGGACAGGGAGTGGGAGGAAGCGAGATCTAAGCCAGCCCTGGGAGGGCCAGGCCTGGCCCAGGTGAGCGGGGCTCAGGGCTCTGAGGCAGGTGAGGAGAAGGCATTCAGGCAGTGCTGGCCGGGAGCCAGGTGTGTCTCCTACTGCCTTCCCGCTTTGGGGCAGGGGGGCCCTGCCTGGCTCCCCACCTTTGCAGCAGGAGTAGAACAAGATGATTCTGTTTATTGAGCACCCACTGTGCGCCCAGCTGCCCTCCCTAGCAGTGGGTTAGAGGCACCCAGGCTCGCTCTCCAAGCACTGTCAAGGCCTGCCTAGGGGACAGGGAAGCAAGGCCACTGGGAGGCGGGGCGCTGGCCTTTGGAAGGAAGTTTTCAGCCTCAAGGCCAGGGTTCTCACAGGCTCACTCCAGAACCCCCCCGCCACCGGCCTTCAGGGCCTCAGACAGCCCTCCCCGTTTGACAGGCGGGAAGACTGAGCTGGACACAGAGCGCCAGGCCCAGGGGGGCGGGGCTCCTGCTTCCTCCAGACCCAGCCTGGCCACCTCTGCCCACCTGGTCTCGCCTGGCCAGAGGGCAGACCCTGTGGCCATAGAGTGCTATGACTCACCCGGGGCACCCCGCCTCCCCACGCCCCTGAGTCCGACCCCGGGGCCACCGTGGCATAGCTGTTTTAGTTTTCAGAATTATTTCATTTTATTAATTATTATTTTTTAATTTGCTGCAGGGAATGCACAGAGAGAAAGAGAAAGCAAGCCACCAGGTCCAGGACTTGAATTGTAGGAGTCCAGTGCCTTGACGCCTTACCACCTGTCGGCCCGTCTCTATTTTTATTTTTTTAAACTTAACATTTAGGGGAGCCAGCAGGTGGTGTGATGGTTAAGGGCACTGGACTCCCACATGGCCGACTGCAGTTCGAGTCCTGGACCTAGCGGCTTGCTTTCTCACTTTCCCTCTTTCTCTCTGTCTCTCTCTCTGATCAAATTAAAAGAAATGAGTGAATTAATAAAATTAAATAATAATTTTTTTGGGGGGAGAGGTCTTTGCTATAGGGCGCGTGCGCTCGCCAGAAAGACAGAGACAGAGAGACAGAAAGTGAGAAATCACCACCCAGGGGGAATGGCCACGCTGCAATCCCTTCTCCATTCTCCTTTCGGGATCTTGGGCACGCACGCACATGCGCCTGGCGTGAGTTTAACCCACTGGGTCCAGGACTTGAACCGCAGGCGATGACATGGGAGTCCAGCAACATAGCCATTACACCATCTTCTGGTCACAAAATTAATAAATAATTTTTTAAAGAATTTTTTTAATTTAATTTTTAAATTTATTCATTCATTTAATTTGACCAGAGTGAGACATACACACAGAGAGAGAGGGAAAGTGAGAAAGGAAGCCCATCAGGTCTGGGACTCAAACCGTGGTCAGCCATGTGGGAGTGTCCAGCACCTTAACCACCATGCCTCCTGCTGGTTCCCAAATTAAATCATTCTTTTTATTTTATTTTATTTATTTTATTTTTTTTTGGAGAGGTTTTCGCTATAGGGCGCGTGCGCTCACCAGACAGACAGAGAGAGACATAGAGGCAGAAAATGAGAAATCACCTCCCCGAGGGGGATGGTCACGCCGCAATCCCTTCTCCTCCATTCTCCTCTCGGGATCTTGGACACTCACGCACATGCGCCCGGCGTGAGTTTTAAGCCACTGGGTCTTGGACGCGAACCGCGGTCGACTACGTGGGAGTCCAGCGACATAGCCATTACGCTCACTGCTGGTTCCCCCAAATTAAATAATTCTTAAAAACAAACAAACTTAACATTTGGGGGCCAGCAGGTGGCGTGGTGGCCAAGGCGCTGGACTCCCACATGGTTGACCGTGGTTCAAGTCCAGGACCTGTTTTCTCTGTCTCTGTCTCTGTCTCTCTCTCTCTTGCTCTAGTGAACGCATGTACCTTGTAGCAAATTTTAAAAATAATTATGATAGATAAAATTAAATCATTCTAACAAAGCAACGTTTGGGCCACGCCAGGGCATGGTGGTTAGGGCGGCCAGATCTTACCCGGCCTGCTGCGTACTTTGAGTCCTGAACCCGGCAGCTTGAGAGAAATGCCAGGTGTGTGTACCTAAAGTCCCCAAAGGAGGGAGAACCGGAGAAGGGATGAGGTGTGACCATCCTCGTAGGGCACTTTCTGACTTTCGCTCTTTCTCTGGCAAGTGCTCTTCTACAAAAATTAAAACAAACAGGGAACCAGCAGTTAGCGTAATGGCTATGTCGCTGGACTCCCATGTAGTCGACCGCGGTTCGTGTCCTGGATCCAGTGGCTTAAAACTCACGCCGGGGAGCATGTGCGTGCGTGCCCAAGATCCCGAGAGGAGAATGGAGGAGAAGGGATTGCGGCGTGGCCATCTCCCCTGGGGGGTGATTTCTCATTTTCTGTCTCTCTGTCTCTGTCTGTCTGGCGAGCGCACACGCCCTGTAGTGAAAAAAACCTCTCCAAAAAAAAAAAAAAAGAAATTAAAACAAACAACAAAAAAGCTTAACTTTGGGACCAGCAGATGGCGTAAGGGCTACATCACTAGACTCCAACGTAGTTGACCGTGGTTCGAGTCCCAGATTCGGTGGCTTAAAACTCTCCCCAACTGCGTGTGCGTGCCCAAAATCTCAAGAGGAGACTGGAGGAGAAGAGGTTGTGTGGCCGTCCACCCTGAGGGGCAATTTCTTGCTTTCTCTCTCTGTCTCTCCCTCTCTGTCTCTCTGGTAAGTGCACACGCCCTATAGCAAAACTCTCTCTTGAACAGGTAATCTAATCTGCTCGATCCAAGGGTCAAAAGCCCTCCTCCTGCCTCTGGCCCCCAGCCGCCCGATCCTCCTCCCTCCACTTCCTGTCTCTCCGCCCGGCCCTTGGCGCGGGGTCTTGGTCCGGGTCGGTTGCACGGAGGGGCACTTTGGCCCCTGCACTGGGGTGAGCTGCTGCTCCCTCAGTCCCCCTCCTGCTGGGCATGAGGTTGTTCCGAGTGTCCCACGGTGGCTGGCACAGGTGCACAGCCCTGCTCACCCGGCAGTGCCCGTGGGCTCTTCCCCGAAAGGAGGTTCCTGGGTCAGAGGGGAGAGGGCTCTAAGTCCCGGCACGGCTGGCAGGCTGCCGTCTGCCGTCTGCGAGGGTTCCGGCCTTCCCTTTCTCTCTGGAGCACAGGTGAAGCGTCAGGGGCTGTTCCGAGCCTGCCCTCCTCCCCTGGGACCTGGGGACCGGCTGCATCACCCCTGCCTGGGAGCTGTTAGAAACAGGTCCTGAGGGACCAGCAGATGGTGTAATGGTTACATCGCTGGACTCCCACATAGTTGAACACAGTTCAAATCCCACACCTGGTGGCTGAAAACTCACGCCAGGCGTGTGTACGTGCGTGCCCAAAGTCCTGAGGGGAAACGTGGACCCGGGGACAGGGCCGGAGGTTGGTGCAGTGCTGAAACGTGGCACTCAGGGAGGCTGACCCCCACGGGAAGGTTCTGAGTCATGGTCAGGAGTCCTCCGTGCCTACACCAGACACATTGTGCCCGTGACCCGGCGTGGTTAAGGCTGGTGTGGATTTTGGTATTAGAGCCCTTTGAGGAGTGCTGTCTCTCTGTCTCTCATGGAACAAAGAGATACACTTGAGGCACCTGCAGGTGGCATGGTGGTGGTTAGGGGCACTGGACTCCCACATGACCGACCGTGGTTCAAGTCCTGGACCTGGCAGCTTGCTTTCTCATTTTCCCTCTCTCTCTCTTTCACTCTGGCCCCTTCTGGACAAAATTAAAATAAATAAATAAGGTTAATTTTTAAAAAAATTATTTACCTTTATTTATTTATTTATTTATTTATTTTATATAAGTTGACTGGAGAGGGGACAGAGCAAGAGAGTGAGAAAAGAGAGGAAAGTGAGAAAGCAATCCTCCAGGTCCGGGACTTGAACTGTGATCAACCATGTGGGAGTCTAGTGTCCCTAACCGCCACGCCATTGGCCAGCCCAAAAGTTAGACTTATTTATTTATTTATTTATTTATTTATTGCTACTGGGCGCGTGTGCTCACCAGAGAGACAGAGAGAGAGAGAGAGAGAGAGACAGAAAGCGAGAAATCACCCCCCAGGGGGATGGCCACACCGCAATCCTTCTCCTCCATTCTCCTCTCGGGATCTTGGGCACTCACGCACATGTGCCTGGCGTGAGTTTAAGCCACCAGGTCTGGGACTCGAACCACGGTTGACTACATGGCAGTCTAGTGACATAGCCATTACGCCAACTGCTGTGTCCCAACATTATTTTTTAAAAATATTAAAAATTAAAAAAAAAAAAGAGAGAGCCACTTAAAAAATAAATAAATAGGGGGGGCCAGCCCCATAGCCTCCTGGGAGCCAGGTCCACATGGCCGACTTTGGTTTGTGTTTTGCTCTAGGACGTATGTGCTTGCCAGGGAGAAACCGAGAAACCACTCCCCGAGGGCTGACCACGCCGCAGTCCCTTCTCCCTTCTCCGTCCCCCTCTCGGGGTTTCCGGCAGGCATGCACACGTGCCCGGTGCGATTTTCAAGCACTGGGTCCAGGGCTCGGACTTCATCGGCAGCCCTGGGACCCGGCCACCTTAGCCTCACGCCACCTGCAGGGGCCAGCTGTGCTTCGAGTCTTTGTCCGGAAGATCTGCAGAGTACACGCAGTGTGCATGCCCCAGATCCCAGCAGGATGGAGACGTGGAGAAGGGACTGCGTGTGACCACACCCCATCGGGGGTGCTTTCTCTCCCCCCCCCCCCCCCCCCCCCCCCCCACCCACCCCTGCGCGTGTACGGCGCTCTGACAATTAGTCAAAACTGTGGAGCCGGGGTCGGCCCCGCCCGACCTCCCGAGTCAGCACCTGCTTTGACCCTGGAGTCTGCCAAGGCTCTGAGTGGCCAGGGCTGTGTGTGGGGGGTGAGCCCTCTGCCCCTGGCTCCCAGGTAGGCCTGGACTTCGCCCGGAGGGGAGGGAGGAGCACCCTGAACCCTGTCTCTCTCTGCACAGTTCCCACCGCTGAGACATGGCCGCCAACGGCACTGAGGCTGACGCCAGCACCCAGGGGACCGCGGAGGCACCCGTACAGCAGGTGAGGGCTGGCCCTGGCCGTGCCGTGCCGTGAGGCCCTCCCTGGCAGGGAACTGGCACCGCCAGAGCGCCTGGGCTCACGGCATCTTCATGAGTGGGGACAGAGTACCAGCAGGTGTCTGGGACAGGGCGGGGGAGCCAGGCTCTCAGAGGACTTTGGGGGGCGGGAGCAGGTCCCCGGATCTCCCTGCCCACCTGCCCGGCACCACATCACTTCTCTCAAGTTCCCTCAGGCCCCTCCTCCTGGGAAGCCAGTGGCCAGTCCTGCTTTCACATCACCCGCCGAAATACAGTCCCCCTCCCTTTATGATGGGACACATGCACTCACCAGAGAGACAGGAAGCGAGAAGTCACCCCCAGAGGGGACGGCCACACCTCAATCCCCTTCTCCTCTGTTGTCCTCTTGGGATTTTGAGCACAAGTACCTGGTGTCTTTTTCGGGCCAGCAGGTCTTGAACTCAAAGCACACAGTCCTGTGGGAGTCAGTGTATAAACCACCACACCGAGGACTGGCCTTCCCCAAGAGTTGCTGAGACCCTCGACAGTCTTAAAATGGGGACATCTGCGGTGTGTGAATTATAATCCAATAAAGCTCTTAGGAAGAAAATAACAAGAGAGTGAGCACGCACACATGCCTGGCAAGACTCTCCAGCTGGACTCGAACCCCAAGCTGTGTGGGTGCCTTAGCCTCCATACCAACTGCCTTGGGATCTAGCTTCTGTGGAGCAGCTCCTTACTGCTGTGCCAAAGTCCAGCCTCACCCCATTTTAGACCTAAGCTCCTCAGATGGGGTTCATTCCCTGTCCCCACCCGGCCCACGGCTGGAGGACGCCACCCGCTCCAGCCAGAGCTGCAGAGCTGGGGTAGAGGAAGCCGGTGGGAGGTTCCCAGCTAGGCATGCACCTGGTGCACAGGACGCGGGAGCTGCGCAGAACTGCGAGGCCCCCCGAGGTTTGCCTGCCCCTGCCCTGCACCCCACCGTCCTCCTGAGCTGCCCCTCGCCCCGCAGCCCAGCGTGGTGGACCGCGTGGCCAGCATGCCGCTGGTCAGCTCCACCTGCGACATGGTGTCGGCCGCCTATGCCTCCACCAAGGAGAGCCACCCCCACGTGCGGACGGTGTGCGACGCAGCAGAGCGGGGCGTGAAGACCCTCACGGCCGCCGCCGTCAGCGGGGCCCAGCCCCTCCTCTCCAAGCTGGAGCCCCAGAGTGAGTGGAGGCCGGGAGCCCCGCAGCCCTGTCCTGCCCGTTGCCCCCCCCCCCCCCCCCCCGCCCCCCTCCTCCCCCCACCCCCTAAGCCGGCACCGGCTGCCCGCTCCAGCCTGAGGGGCCGTCATCAGGGGCTGTCTTCTTGCTCTGTTGTCCCACAGTTGCGACAGCCAGCGGGTATGCTCACAGGGGCCTGGACAAGCTGGAGGAGAGCCTGCCCATCCTGCAGCAGCCGTCCGACAAGGTGGGTGACCAGTGCCCGCCAGTGCCCCAGGCTGGCTGAGCTGGCCTGGCCCGGCCCACCTCTGGGGGAGAGCTGTGCATGAAGCCCCGCCCGCCAACCCTGGCCACGCCCACCCGGCACCGGGCCACGCCCTCCAGATCCTAAGGTCACGCCCACTGAACACAAGGACACGCCTGCCCTAACAGGCCACGCCCCCAGCTGGCTGAGTGGTCTTATTTTTTTTAAGAATTATTTATTTGGGACCACTAAATGGCTACATCACTGGACTCCCATGTAGTCAACTGCTGTTCAAGTCCTGGACCCGGTGGCTTAAACTTATGCCAGGTGCGTGTGTGTGCGCGCGTGCGTGCCCAAGATCCGTAGAGGAGAATGGAGAAGGGATTGCGGCATGGCCATCACCCCTGGGGGGTGATTTCTCACTTTCTCTCTGTCTCTCTGGCAAGTGCACGTGCCCTATAGCAAAAAAGCTCTCAAAAAAATTATTATTTTATTTGACTTTATTTATTTATTTGACCAGAGAGGGACAGAGTGAGAGAGAGAGAAGGAAATCGAGAAAGCAAGCTGCCAGGTCTAGGACTTGGACCGCGGTCCACCTTGTGGGAGTCCAGCACCCTAACCATCACGCCACCTGCTGGTCCCCGTTCTTTTTTCTTTTGTTTATGAACCAGAGGGTATACGAGCACTCCCCAGAGACAGAGACAGAGGGAGAAGGCAGCCCGTGGGGTTTAGTCACATGGCTACCCCATCTGTCCACTCTGTTGGGGTATTGGGCATGCATGCACACGTACCCAGTCTGTTTCCCTATGCTGCCTGGTCTGGGACTTGAACCCCACAGCTGGCTGGGTGAGATCAGCTGCCTTAACTACCAGGCCTTGGACCATCACAGAGATGCTCCTTTTCTTTCAGTTTTGCTATAGGGTGTGTGCATTTCCCAGAGAGAGCGAAATCAGGCCCCCCCGCCGGGGAAGACCACGCCGTAATCCCTTCTCCGTTTTCCTTTCAGGATTTGGGGCACACATGCACACACCCGGTGTGTTTTTCAAGCCATCGGGTCCAGGACTTGAACCACACGGTCAGCCATGCGGGATCCAGTGCCTTAACTAGCACGCCACCTGCTGGCTCTCGAATGACCCTGTCTGTCTGAGGCCCTGGGAGTCAGGGCTTCGATACAAGGACATTTCAAGGGGACGACAGTTTAGCCCTGACGTCGTCCTGGGAGAAAGAAGCTGAGACACAGAGCAATTTGCCCGAGGGCATACAGCCAGGAGTATCGGGCAAGGGATTCGAACCCAGGCAGTCCAGACAGAGAGCAGGGGATCGCTTATTTTTTTTTAAGGAATTATTTTATTTAACTTTATTTATCTATTTGTTTTAATTTGACCAGAGGAGGACAGAGAGAGGGGGAGAGGGAGAAAGCAAGCCACCAGGTCCGGGACTCGAACAGCAGTTGGCCATGTTCGCCAACTACTGGCCCCCACCAGGAGATCTTGACAGCACACCTGGGACGGGGGCACCCAGGGGCGGAGGGAGGACGGAGATGTTAATGCTATCCTGTCTCGTAGGTGCTAGCGGACACCAAGGACCTTGTGTCCTCCACGGTGTCGGGGGCCCGAGAGATGGTGTCCAGTACTGTGTCCAGCGCCAAGGACAGCATGGCCAGCCGGGTGACGGGGGCGGTGGACGTGACCCGCGGCGCCGTGCAGAGCGGCGTGGACATGACCAAGTCCGTGGTGACCAGCGGCGTCCACTCGGTCATGGGCTCCCGTGTGGGCCAGATGGTGCTGAGCGGGGTGGACACCGTGCTGGGCAAGTCCGAGGAGTGGGTGGACAACCACCTACCCATGACCGACGCCGAACTCGGTGAGTGCAGACGCGGGCCCCGGGGCTCCGGGCCACCCCAGCCCTCCAGCTTCCTGTAGTGTCCCTTCTGCCATCCCGTACATGCCACTTCTGCTCATCAGCTCACCTAGGCCAGTGCAGTCCCCTCCCTGGACCCGGAGCTTCCCACCTGCCCCCCATGGCTGTCCTACCAGCAACGACCTCTAGAGGGCACCCATGAGCACCTGAGCCAGGGTCCTCCATGGCGCCCACCTTCCTGGAGGGGGAAAACTGCTGGGGGTGGGCCAGGCGGTGGGCATGGAGAGACGCAGCACCCTGGGAGTGGATCTGTGAGACAACGGCGGTCCTACGGGGTCTGTACGCGAGCTCCCACACGCTGGCTTCACGTCCTAGAAACAGCGGTCCCTGGCTGGTGCACCGAGGGCTCTCGCATACCCGGTGCCACAGGGCAGGCGCTGAGCACCTGTGGGTGCCGTGGTAAACGTGACCCCGTGCCTTGCCTGCAGCCTCTCGGCCCAGAGAGAAAGGGAGGGAGGGGGAGAGGGAGGAGAAGGCATTGCCCCATGACCACACCTTCTTGGGGGGGCGCTTTCTCCCTCCCTCTCTCTCTCTGGCAAGCATGTCCACCCTCCTACAATTGTTTAAAGAATTATTTAATTTATTTATTTAAATTTTATCAGAGAGGGACAGAGGGAGAGAGAAGGAGAAAGCAAGCTGCCAGGTCTGGGACTCGAACTGCAATCAGCCATGTGGGAGTCCAGCACCCTTAACCACCATGCCACCTGCCGGGTCCACAATATAAATTTTAAAAGGAATGAAACCACAAAGCAGAGCAACCAGGAAGGGCAGCAGCTCCAGGGAAGGGATCATTCTAACCAGCTTTGACCACCAAGTCTTCCCCTTGACATCTGTCCCCTACGGATAGCAAGCGCCTGGCCAGCGAGTGGCGTGGAGGTTAAATCACTGGACCCCACATGACTGATTGAGCAGTTCAAGTCCCGGACCTGGTGGCTTGGAAATCACGCCGGGCGTGCGTGCGTGCATGCGTGCCCAAAATCCCGATAGGAGAACGGAGGAGAAGGGTTTGCGGCGTGGTCACCTCCCCTAGGGGGTGACTTCTCACTTTCCCTCTCTCTCCGTCTCCCTCATGTGAGCGCACATACCCTCTTTGAAAAAAATAAAGATTCCAGGCCTTCAGCCCTGGAAAGCAGCTCCCCCCATCCCTGCCTCGCCGAGGACACGCCCTTTTCACCAGCCCCGCCTCCCGCGGACTTGCCCGACCCAGCCAGCGGTCCTCGGCCTAAATAACCCAGCAGCCTCTCCTTCCCAGCCACAGTCTTGGGCCCTGGCAGGGCGGGCTCAAAATATCCCTGGAGCTGTTCTTTTTTTTTTTTTTTTTTTTAATTTCCAGAGGGTGTGTTTACTCACCAGAGAGACAGAGGAAGCACCCTCAGTCACTGCCACCCTCTGTCCTCCATGTCTCCATCTTGGTAGGATTTGGAGCACACACACACACGTGCCCGATGTGTTTCCCAAGCCACCAGGTCCAGGGTTCGAACCATGTAGCCTGCCATGTTGGATCTCGCTACCTTAACTACTAGGCTTCTGGCCAGCCCTCTGAACTTTCCCAAGACCCCTGGTGATAATGCCTGTTTGTGTTGTAGGGACCTACAGAGCCTAGGCCAGGCGGATCTGGCCCTCTGGCCTTAGTGTGGGACCCTCCTACAAGCCTAAGACTTTTTTTTTAGAGTTTATATATATATATATATGGCACCTGCGCTTGTGGGAGAGACAGAGAGACAGAAAGAAAGTGAGAAATCACACCAAAACCCATTCTCCTCTCGGGACTCTGGACATCCACGCACACACACCCAGCATGAGTTTTAAGCCCCCGGGCAGACCTGGGACTCGAACACCAGTATACTGGTGGGAGTCCAGCAGGGTAACCATTAGGCCATCTGCTGGCCCCCACCTTTTAATCCCGTAGGGTTCCGTTCCGGACAACCCCCTTTAGCGGACAGGGAGGGCGGGGGCGGGAACCCCAGGTGTGCGCAGGTGGTGAGCCGTCCAAGCTCCACGTCCACGTGATTCTGGGGCGCTGGAGCGGGGCTGGGCCGGTTCTGCGGGGTGGAGGCCTTCACGCCCGGCTCCTCTCCCCGCAGCCCGCATCGCCACCCTCCCTGGAGGGCTTCGACATGGCCTCCGTGCAGCAGCAGCGGCAGGAGCAGAGCTACTTCGTGCGCCTGGGCTCCCTGTCGGAGCGGCTGCGCCAGCACGCCTACGCGCACTCGCTGGGCAAGCTGCGCCACACCAGGCAGCGCGCGCAGGAGGCGCTGCTGCAGCTGTCGCAGGCGCTCAGCCTGGTGAGGCCCGGGGCGGGGCCAGGCGGGGTGGGGTGGGGCCTGAAGGTCTACGGGGGTGGGGCAGGTGGGCGGGGCCAGGTGGGGTGGGCGGGGCCGGAAGGGCTAAGTGGCATGGGGCGGGACGGCGCGGGCCAGACCGCGCAGGCCAGACAGCTGCCTTCCCTCTGCTGCAAACCCTCCCAGAGCTCCTGGGCTCCTTTCTCCTGCTCTGCCCGCGCTCTGGGCACACCCGCCCCAGGGCTCTGGTCGTGCATTACTTTGCTGGGTTGTCCTAACACATTGCACGACTGAAGTGTATTTTCACACGGTTCTGAAGGCTGGAAGTCAGTGCCCGGTCATGGTCAGGGTGGCTTCCCCCCAGGCCTCTCAGATTGGCTTGGAGGGGCCTTTTTTTTTTTTTTTTTTTAACGAAGGCCGCGTGCACTCGTCAGAGAGAGAAAAGGCAAAGACACTCGCTAGTCATGGGGCAATGTCCTCCTCTCCATCTGTCCTGCCGGGATTCTGGGCACACACACGTGCCCCGCGTGTTTTCCAAGCACCCACACTGACGGCTTCAGTTTCCCTTAATATCCCCTGCAGACCCTGTCTCAAGGCAGCCTGGAGACCATGGGTTCAAATCCCCAGGCTGGCTGAAATCACGTGGCCAGCCCCATCTGCAAGGGCTGCTGCGAATACGGGGTGCTTCTCTGCAGCCCAGGAACAGGCCGTGAGGGAGCTGAGGGTTACGGCAGAGCCCACCAGGTCACTGTCACCTGTCTGATCCACGGCGGCTCTCCCTCCCTCGTCCAAACCATCCCGAGTTGGATCTGAGACCTCCTCGGGCTCCCTCTGGAACCCCTCCTCTCTGGGGGTGTGGAGGGCGTCCTCTCCTTCACGTTCTTTTCTGCTCCAGATGGAGACGGTCAAGCAGGGGGTGGACCACAAGCTGGCCGAGGCGCAGGAGAAGCTGCAACACATGTGGCTCGGCTGGAACCAGAAGCAGCCACAGGGCAGTGGAAAGGACCCGGCCAAGCCAGAGGTACCCAGCTGGGGAGCTGCCTGGGTGCTTGGGACCCTCATCACCCTCGAGACCTCTGCTCCCTGAGCTCACCTGCATGAAATGCCTTTTCCAGCCTCATTTCCTATTAACTGCCCGTCTCTCTGTCTCTCTCTGTCTCTCTGGCGAGCGCACTTGCCCCTATAGCAAAAACCTCTCAAAAAAAAAAAAGCACATAATAATGATAAATAAAATTAAATAATTCCTTTTAAATATGAAGAAAAACTCAGGGGCCAGCAGGTGGTATGGTGGCGAAGTCACTGGATCCCACACGGCCGCCTGTAGTTTAAGTCGCGGCCTTGGTGGCTAGAAGAACATGCTGGGCGCTCGTGCGTGCGTGCGTGCGTGCGTGGCATGCGTGCGGAGTCCCAGGAGGAGAATGGAGAGTGGCCACAGCACGGCCATCTGTCCCTCCCAGAGGGATTTCTCACGGCCCCTATTGGTCTCTCTCCAGTCCGCACGCACCCTATGGTAAAAACCTAAAAAACAAAACAACGAAAAGCTCAGAGCCTGGCGGGATAGATCACTCCAGCTACTCAGGAGGCTGAGACTGGAGGTCGCGAGTTCAAGGCCGGCCTGAGTATCACAGCAAAACCCTACATCTGAGAAAAACAAGCGGGAAACAGCTGCAGCGCGAACCCCGAACGAGGGTCTGTCCGGTGGAAAGGCCCCGCCCCGGCCTGGCGGGAGAACCCCGCTTCCTTCCCGGCGACCTCCCGACGTCCCGCTGTCCCTCCCCAGCAGGTGGAGTCGCAGGCGCTGACCATGTTCCGGGACGTGACGCAGCAGCTGCAGGGCACCTGCGCCTCCCTGGGGGCCAGCATCCAGGGGCTCCCCGCCAACGTGCTGGACCAGGCGCAGCAGGCCCGCCGCCAGCTGGAAGACCTGCAGGCCGCCTTCTCCGGCATCCACTCGTTCCAGGACCTGTCCGCCGGCGTGCTGACCCAGAGCCGCGAGCGCCTGGCCAGGGCCCGGGACGCGCTGGACCGCCTGGTGGAGTACGTGGCCCAGAACACGCCCGTCACGTGGCTCGTGGGCCCCTTCGCCCCGGGCATCGTCGAGAGGCCCCCGGAGAAGTAGAGGACGCTGCCCACCCACCGCATCCCAGCCAGGCCGCTTCCAACTGCTCCCCGGCCTCGGCTCCCACCTCCGGACCCAAACTGAGGCGTCGCCCCCACTGACCCTCCTCAGTCCCTCTGAGCTCGGAGCAAGCACCTTCTGAGTCTCACCCGCAGCCGGTAGAGAGAAGTTTCTGTAAAAAAAAAAAAAAATGTCAGGGCCAGCAGGTGGCGTGGTGGTTAGGGCACTGGACTCCCACACGGCCAACTGTGGTTTGAGCCCCGGACCTGGCGGCTTGCTTTCTCAGTTTCCTCTTTCACGTTCTCTCTGCTCAAATTAAAAAGTAATAACAAAAATTTTCTACAAGATTCCAAACATTTTCTTTTTCTTCTTAAAAATTAAGATATACTGGGACCAGCAGGTGGCGTGGTGACTACAGCATTAGACACTCCCACATCACCCACCACAGTTCAAGTCCCGGACCTGGTAGCTTGCTTTCTCACTTTCCCTCTCTCTCTCTCTGTGTTTCACTCTGGTCAAATTAAAATAAATGAATGAATAAATAAAAATAAATTCTTTTTTTTTTTAATAATTTTATTTAACTTTATTTATTATTATATCATTATTATTTTTTAGTTTGATCAGAGAGAGACAGAGAGAGAGAGAGGAAGTGAGAAAGCAAGCCACCAGGTCCGAGACTTGAACCGTGGTCGGCCATGTGGGAGTCCAGCGCCTTTAACCACCACGCCACTTGCCGGCCCCTAATTCTTTTAAAAAATTAGATATACAATAATTATATTCACCCCCCTCCTCTGCATGCAGGTCTTGAGAGCAGCCGTCAGCTCCGAGGCTCTGCGCTCTGGCCTGAGAAGGGGCTCCCCCGGGCGGGGTGGACAGCGTGGGTGCTGCGACCCCACGGCGAGCCGACGGAGGCCGAGGCCTCCCGGGGCAGCCTGTTCGAGTCCCGGTGCCTGCCGCGAAGTGGCCGTGTTTGCTGGGCTGTGGCTGCTGCTCCCGAAAGCCCCTCCGACTGGGGAATTTGTAAACGGTGGGAGCCGCTGCTCAGGGGGCCTGGCGTGGGGACCCGAGGTCCAGGCACTGCCAGCTTCGGTGTCCGGGGAGGGTCATTCGTCACACGGAGTGGGTCCTGTGTGGTGGAGGGGCCTGGCAGCTCCCCGCAGCCTTTCTTCCTTTTTTTTCTGTAGACCCCGAGCACTGGCCAGAGGGAGAGAGAGGGAGGGAGAGGAATCACCTCCCAGGGGATGGCCGTGCCACGATCCCTTCTCCTCCAGTCTCTTCTTAGGATTTCAGGCATCACATACCCACGCCTGGCGTCTGTCTGTCTTTCTTTTAACTGTTTTTTTTAGAGATTTTGTCACAGGGCATGTGCACTCGCCAGAGAGACAGAAAGCAAGAAATCATCCCCCAGGGGGATGGCCACACCGCAATCCCTCCTCCTCCAGTGTCCTCTCGGGATTTTGGGCACGCACACACACGCACCCCACATGAGCTTTAAGCCGCTGGGTCTGGGACTCAAACCACAGTCGATGTGGGAGTCCAGCGATGTAACCGTTACGCCATCTGCTGCTCCCTGTTTTTTTCGAGTTTTTTTTTTTAATAGGACAGGTGCACTCACCAGAGAGAAAGCAAGAAACCAACGGGGATGGGGACACTGGGGGGGAGGGAATGGCCATGCCCCAACACCTCCTCCTGTCCCGTCTTCTCTTGGGATTTGGGGCATGCACACCCACGCCCACTGTGGAGTTCCGAGCCTCCGGTCCGAGACTCGAGCCTCAGTCAGCCACGTGGTAGTGCAGCACCTTCTCCACGATGCCACCTGCCAGTGCCTGTGTGTGCCTTCAGGCGTGGGCCCAGGGCCTGTACTGCAGTCGGCCACGCGGGACCACCTCCGGGCCTCACCCACCTGTCCTGGGGTAGCAGCCCTCTCCTACGGAAGGCCTCATGACATGGCCCCTGCTTTCCTTCGTAAGTGTGAGGAGACGGGGAGAGATGGGGGCCGACTCGTGGCTGGCAGTTGAGGGACCTAGTCCGCAGGGCTGACCAGGTGGTTCAGATCCGGGCCCAGAGGCTTGGAAAACACACCAAGCACTTGTGTGTGCATGCAAGGCCCGAATCCCAACAAGATGGAGAAATGGGGGAGAAGGGACTGTGGGGTGACCGTGCCCCACTGGGGCGGCTCTCTCCCTGTCTCCCTGTCTCCCTGTCTCTCTGGTGAGTTGACATGCCCTCTGACAAAAATGAAAAACAAAAAAATGAGATTTACATAGCTGTTTGCACCCACCTTCTCCTTCAGTACAAATTAATGTAACCTGTGGGGACCAGCAGGTGGCGAGATGGCTATGTCACTGAACTCCCATGTAGCCGACTGCAGCTCGCGTCCCGGACCCAGTGGCTTGGACTCACGCCGGGCGCGTGGGCGTGCGTGCCCAAGATCCCGAGAGGAGAATGGAGGAGAAGGGATTGCGGCGTGACCATCCGCCCTGGGGGGTGATTTCTAGCTTTCTGTCTCTCCATCTCTCTGTTTCGCCAGTGAGCACATGTGATCTATAGCAAAAACCTCTCAAACAAAGAAAAGAACAGGAAAGTGAGTCGAGGCTGCAATGGGGAAACGTCCCCTCCGGGGCACTAGGAGGGCGTGGGAAGGAGCCGTGGTTTGGAGAACTCGCTGCAGTCTTAGTAAGACCGAGAGCGTGTGTTCTCCGGGCACCGGGGAAGCCCTCCGCCTTCCCTGCCTGCGCAGCCGCCCCAGAGAAGCGCCCTAGCCCTTCAGCAGCCCCACGGCAGGCGGGGAAGCAGAGGAGCCGTCCGTCCCCACGGCCAGGGCCAGGCAGGGACAGAGAAGGCTTTGAACTGGAGTCAGGTTCCCTCCACGCTCAGAGCCCCGTGTTCCAAGGAAGCGATGCCCACTCGGAAGGATGGGTCAGTACAGGTGACACGGGCACGCTCAGCGTCGTGCAGGACGCTTACAAAGAACGAGACCAGAGCACGTCCCCAGGGGCCTCGGGACGCTCCTGGGAAAGTGGAATTGAGCTTGTTCACGCCGGGGCAGACACGGTTCTGAAATCCGTGTGCAGCTCTGTCATAAAACGCACTTTCTTTTACTTCCTTTTCTCTTTTTAGTTTGACAACGACGCGATGCGTGTGCCCACTGGAGAGACAGACAGAAAGCGAGAAATCACTCCCAAGGGGGTGGCCACGCCCCAGTCCCTTCTCCTCCACCCTCCTCTCGGGATCTTGGGCACGCATGCACACGCGCCCTGCGTGTTTTAAGCTGCTGGGTCCGGGATTCGAACCACACACCCACCTGGGATTAGTGCCCTGACCTCCATACCACCTGCTAGCCCCATCATATGCATTTTCTATGAAATTATTCAAAGAAATTTGGCCAGAGGGGACATGTGAGCACCAGACAGAGAAAGAAAGCAGCCCCCGGGCGTGGCTGCCACACTCCCTCTCCAGCTCCGTCTGCCCGGGTTCGGCACTTGCCCACGGGCCAGTGTGTTTTTTAGGCCACCCGGGTGAGATTGGAACCTCGCGCTTGGCCGTGTGGATTCCTGCTCCTTAACCACCAGGTCACAGGGCGAGCCGTCTCTGAGTGTTCGGAAAAGCTCTGGGACCGGCAGATGGCGTAACGGTTACATTGCTAGACTCCCGCGGGGTTGACTACGGTTTGAGTCCCAGACCCGATGGCTTGAAATTCATGCCCGGCACGTGTGCATGAGTGCCCCAGAGTGTCCAGTCCCCGACCTGGCGGCTGGCTTTCTCGCTTCCTCTCTCTCTCTCTTTCTATCTCGGGTTAAATTAAAATAAATGAATGAAGGACCAGCAGTTAGCGTAATGGCTATGTCCCTGGACTCCCACGTAGTCAACCGCGGTTCAAGTCCTGGACCTGGCGGCTTGAGCTCATGCCGGGCGCATGTGCGTGCGTGCCCAAGATCCCAAGAGGAGAATGGAGGAGAAGGGATTGCGGCGTGGCCATCTCCCCTGGGGGGTGATTTCTTGCTTTCTGTCTCTCTGAGTCTCTCTGTCTTTCTGGCAAGTGCACACGCCCTTTAGCGAAAACCTCTCAAAAAAAAAAAAAAAAAAAAAAGAATGAATAAATAAAATGAAAAATAATTTAAAAAAAAAAAAAAAAAAGCAAAACCAGGGCTGTCCTCATGGCCTGGTGGTTAAGGGAGCCAGATCCCTCACAGCCGATGGCAGTTTGAATCCCGGGCCCAGAAGCCTGAGAAACATACCAGGCCTCAGAGGCCCGAAGGCGAGGACTACTTTCTTACTCTGATGTATTTCTCTCCAAGCTTGGATGTGTCTGGCACATAGTAGGTGCTCAATAAAATGTCTCCAGTAGGGCCAGCAGGTGGCAAAGTGGTTAAGGCACTGGACTCCCACTCGCACTACGCATCTTGGACCCGGTGGCTTGAAACTTACGCCAGGTGCGTACGTGTGTGCGTACGTGCCCAAGATCCGGGGAGGAGGATGGAGCAGAAGGGAGTGTGGCCTGGCCATCTCCCCCGGGGTGATTTCTCGCTTTCTGCCTCTGTCTCTGCAGTGAGGGCACACACCCTGTAGCAAAAATCTCTACCAAATGAAACCCAAAATGTCTCCCCGACGGGAGGGAGCCGCTGAGTGCGGGGAACTGGGGGGTTCAGCGTCCCCCGCCAGGAACCTGTAGGTAGTCTTTAGCCCGGGCTCCACAGACCTCTTGGGGGAAGCTGGCAGTTCAGTTTAGCGTGTGTGTGAACTCCAACGGGAGCGAGAGTCACACCTTCAGTTGTGCAGACTCAGGCCTGCTATTTTACCACTTCCCCAATGAAGAATGACGGAAGACCTGCCACTCTGCCCGGGTCGGAGCTGCGGAAGCTTCCAGGCCAGGCTTCCGGGCTGCAGAAGCGCGGGATCGCTGCGGGCCTGGGCGCTCGCTGTTTACGTGACGATGGGGTAAGGGTGCCTTCTCCAAGGGTGGCTTCCTATAGCTGGCAGTGAAAAGATTTATATATATATATATATATATATATATATATATATATATATATATATGTATTTTTTTTTTTTTAATAATTTGCTGGGTTTCTTTTCTTCTTTTTTTTTTTGGAGAGGTTTTTGCTATAGGGCATGTGTGCTCGCCAGAAAGAGAAAGAGACAGAGAGACAGAAAACGAGAAACCACCCCCCAGGGGGGATGGCCACGCCGCAATCCCTTCTCCTCCATTCTCCTCTCGGGATCTCGGGCACGCACACACACACGACTGGAGTGAGTTTAAGTCACCGGGTCCGGGACTCGAACCGCGGCCGACTATGTGACAGTCCAGCGACATAGCTATTATGCCAACTGCTGGTCCTTATATTATTACTATTATTTTATTATTTTTATTTGCCCAGAGAGAGGAAGGGAAAGTGAGAAAGCAAGCCGTCAGGTCTGGGACTCGAACCATGGCCAGCCATGTGGGAATCCAGTGTCCCAACCACCCCACCACCTGCCAGCACCAATGAAAGGGTCTTAAAAGTGATTGTGTCAGCCAGCAGTGGTGGTTAAAGGCGCTGGACTCCCACATGGTCGACAGCGGTTCTAGTCCCAGACCTGGTGTTTTCACGTTCCCTCTCTCTCTTTCTCTGGTCAAATTAAAATGATAACAAGCTGGCATGGCGGTTAAGGGCACTGGATTCCCACATGGCCAACCATGGTTCAAATCCCAGACCTGCTGGCTTGCCTTCTCACTTTCTCTCTCTTTCTCGTCAAATTAAAATAAATGAATAAATAAAATTAAATAAACAAATCTTTAAAAAAGAGAGAGAGAACTGAGGTCTTTTAAAGAACTGGGGGTGGGGGCTGGCAGTGGATGGGGTGCATGTCCCAAATCCGTAAAGGAGGGAGAAATGGAGCCGTGGAGTGGGGACTGCAGCGGGCCACGCCCCGCGGGGTGCTTTCTCGCTTTCCTCTCTGTCGCCCCAGAGAGGGCACAAGCCCTCTGGCAAAAGGGAAAAGGGAAAAAGAAGTGAAGACCCCATTGAGAGTCTGGCGGACCCTGTGGCCGGCAGGTGGCGTGCTGGTTAAGGGCTGGACTCGGGAGCCGATCCTGTGAACCGTCAGCAGGTGGTCCAGCAGGCGGCATAATGTTAGGCGCTCACTCCCCACGTGGCCGACCGCGGTTTGAGTCCTGGACCTGGAGGTTGGAAACACTCCGGGCGTGTGCCTGCGTGCTCAAAATCCCGAGAGGAGAATGGAGGAGAAGGGCTTGCAGTGTGGCCACCCCCCCGGGAGGTGACTTCTCGCTTTCTCTGCCTCTCACATGGGAGCCCGCAGGCCCTAAGGCAAAAAACTAAAAAAAAACAACAGTGGTCCGGTTCCGGTCTGCCCGCCGGCCCTCTTCGGCTGTCGGCGCCCCAGGGCAGCACTTGGCCCTCGGGTGCCCTGCCGGGTGGCCCCCTGCACAGTAGGGCGCTTAGACTTGCTAAATAAACCGCGCTGATCCGGGGCGGCTCGGGGACTTTCCCCTCCGGCCCTGGGAAGGGCCCCGAAAGCGTGACCTCACCTCCCTGCTCCCGCCCCCTCTGGACACGGAAGGGGCGGCGCCGCTGGGTACTCCTCGCTCGGGCGCCCGCGGGCACCGCCGCCACCAGCGGACACCGCCGCCAGGTCGCCCGCCCGGGAGCCTCTGCCCAGAACTGCGCGCGTGGCGGCCGCTCCCGACCCTGGTAAGTGCGGAAGGGGCGAGGGCGGCCTCGGGAGGTGCAGGGGGTCCGGGGCGCAGCTGGCAGGCCTGCAAATAGCTGGTCCCCCCGAGCCCCCGGGTGTCCCCCTGCACGTTGGAGTCCCCCAGTCCGCGGGCCCTTCGCGGAGGCCCACCAAACGCCAGCACTGTGACTCTCTCAGCACCCCGGGGCCCTCCTCGGCACCCAGATCCCTCTCTGACTCCCAGGATCCTCCCCCGGCACCCGTCCTCCTCCAACAGCCTGACCTCCTGCTAACGCCCCGCCTCTCCCCCAAACCCCGATTCCGCCCCACGACTCTGGGTCCCTCCTGAACACCTCATCCTGCCTCAGAGCCAGCCCGGATCCCTTCCCAATCTCTGCCTCACCCGGGTGCCCCAGCCCGGCCCGCCCAGAATCCTACCTCCCCGGGGCCCAGAACCCACCAGCTCGCCTGGGAACGGACTTGGGGAGGGGTGCGTGTGTGACCTGAACCGCCAGCCTGGGGCTTCAGTTTCCCTTTCCCACGCCTGGACGGAGCGTGCTGTGGGACCCAGCTGCCTCCGCCACACCGCCAGCCCAGCCCTGTTGGCAGCCCTCTGCTTCCCACCTGTGTGCTGGGGCACGTCGTGGCCTCTGCTCTGCCTCTTCTGCAGACAGCGGTAAAACGTCCTGACTCCTAGGGTCGGCCTCACGCACAGTAGGTGCGCACGCGTTCACCAGGCGCCCTGGGTCTCTTGCACGTGGTGGTTACGCACATTGCGCGGTCTGGCTTGGTCCAGAAGGACTTTGCGCTCCTACTGTGTGGCGGTCCTGGGGGGCAGCAGATGTCTCGTGGGAAGGCGACATGTGTGTTTTGTTTGCCTATTTGTTTTTCATTGCGTTTGCTATAGGGTAAGTGCACTCACGGGAGAGAGACAGAGACAGTGGGAGGAATGGCCAGGGGAGGGGCACCCGCAATCCCTTCTCCGTCCTCCTCCTGGGATTCGGGGCAGGCATGCACACGTGCCCGGTGTGTTTTGCAGGCCTCCCGCTTCTGAAGAACCGCGGCACTGTCGGCCCTGTGGGATCCAGCCCCTCAGCCTCCATGCCCCCTGCCGGCCTTGGGAAGGAGGGTTTCAAAGCAGTAAAGTGCAGGCCAGCAGGAGGTGTGGTCGTTAAGACGCCCAATCCCACATGGCCGACCACGGTTTGAGGCCCTGACATAGCGATTTGAAAATTACGCCGGGTGCGTGTGCGTGCGTGCCCAAGATCCCGAGAGGAGAATGGAGGAGAGGGATCGTGGGGTAGCCATCCCCCCTGGGGGGAGGGGTGATTTCTCACTTTCTGTCTTTCTGTCTCTCTCTGTCCAGTGAGTGCACATGCCCTATAGCAAAAATCTCTCAAAAAAAAAACCAATTAGAAACACACCATCTAACCGAGTGGGGAGCGGAGCAGGACCCTACCCCGGGGTCTTCCTTCAGGGAGTGGAGTGGGCTTTGTCCTGGATGCTCCAGGTGAGGCAGGAGGGGGCTGGACCCGGGCAGGGCAGGTGGACAGCGCTTGGGAGGGGCCAGGCGGGCGGTCCTTGCATCAGGGTTAGGACCAGGCTGGCGGGAAGACCTGTGGCTTTAGCAATTTGCAGACATGCAAGTGGCATTAGCCGGATCTCCTGACCCTGAGCCCAGCTGGCTCTGATGCGATATCCACCCCACCCGTGCCTGAGTCCTTGCTCAGGATGGGGGTCTCCAGCTCCGTCCTGCAGGGACCAGACCACCGTCCTGCAAGCTGTGCTCAGGGCAGGGGTCTCCCGCTTCGTCCTGCAGGGAACAGGCAGTCCTGCAAGCCTGTGCTCAGGGTGGGGGTTCTCCAGCTCCGTCCTGCGGGGACCAGGCCGCCGTCCTGCAAGTTGTGCTCAGGGCAGGGGTCTCCCGCTTCGTCCTGCAGGCACCAGGCAGTCCTGCAAGCCTGTGCTCAGGGTAGGGGGTCTCCCGCTCCGTTCTGCAGGGACCAGGCCACCACCCTGCAAGCCGTGCTCAGGGTGGGGGGTCTCCAGCTTTGTCCTGCGGGGACCGGGCCGCGGCCCTGCAAGCCATGCTCAGGGTGGGGGTCTCCAGCTCCGTCCTGTGGGGACCGGGCCACCACCCTGCAAGCCGTGCTCAGGGTGGGGGTCTCCAGCTCCGTCCTGCGGGGACCGGGCCGCGGCCCTGCAAGCCGTGCTCAGGGTGGGGGTCTCCAGCTCCGTCCTGCGGGGACCGGGCCGCGGCCCTGCAAGCCGTGCTCAGGGTGGGGGTCTCCAGCTCCGTCCTGCGGGGACCGGGCCGCGGCCCTGCAAGCCCGAGCCCTCGGAGCACCGCTGTGCGTTCTAGTGCACCCTCTCACTGATGACAGAAAACACATGCTGGATGGTTGACGAGGGCAGAGCCTTCCTGGGCTCGTGGTTGGCAGGTCCAAGGTCCTGGGGCTGCCCTGGGCAGAGCACAGGAGCGTGTGCCCTGTGCCCCGGTGACTCTGTCCTGGTCTCCCACCCTCTCTTTACACACACCTAGGATTAATCACTATTGATCTTAGCCCTGGGCCCCTCCCAAAGATGCCACCCTCCAACCCCAGTCAGATGAAGGGGTTTTCTTCCTTTTCTTTTTTTTTTTCCTGAAGAGGTTTCTGCTATAGGGTGCATGCGCTTGCCAGACAGAGACAGAGAGACAAAAAGTGAGAAATCACCCCTCAAGGGGGATGGCCACGCCACAATGCCTTCTCCTCCATTCTCCTCTCAGGATCTTGGGCACGCACGCACACGCGCCCGGCATGAGTTTTAAGCCACTGGGTCCGGGATGTGAACCGCAGTCGACTACGTGGGAGTCCAGCGACATAGCCATTACGCCAACTGCTGGTCCATCCTTTTTTTTATTTTAAAGGTTTTTGCTATAGGGTGCATTCACTCTCCAGAGAGAGATAGTGAGAGGGAAAGAGAAATCAGGCGCCGGGGGAGGTGGCCGTGCTGTAATCACTCTCTTCCGTTCTCCTCCTGGGGTTCTGGGCACGCACGCACACGTGCCCGGCATGGTTTTCAGGCTCGCAGGTCCGGGGCTCAAATCACAGTCAGCCTTGCGGGAGTCCAGCGCCGTGACCACCATGCCACCTGCTGCCCCCCGACCCCTGCTTTCTTTAAGCCTGCCATAGGTAGTGAACTCGCTGGAAAGAGAGACAGAGACAGGGAGAGAGAGGACGTGTGAAAGCACCCCCCCGGGAGGAGGGCCGCGCTGCAGTTCCCCCTCCTCCATGCTCAGGATTTGGGACACGCACGCACACATCTGCGCACACACACACACATGTCTGGTGTGTTTCTCAAGCTGTCGGGTCCAGGACTTGAACTCTGTAGGTGGCCATGTGGGATCGAGCTACCTTCACCAGCACACCACATGCTGGGCACCTCAGAGGGTACACATGCTCACCAGAGAGACAGAGAGGCGGGGGGAGTACCGACCACACCACAGTCCCTCCTCTGTCCCGCCCCCTCGTTGGGATTCTGGGTCCACACACCTAGCGTGAAGTCATATTAACCTCACCCTCTCCGTCCTGTCACGGCCAGATTGCTTTGTTATTTATGTATTCATTTATTTTTTAGAGAGAAATTTTTGCTTTAGAGCACATGTGCTTGCCAGAGAGACAGAGAGAGAGAAAGTGATAAATCCCCCCCCCCCCCCCGGGGGGGATGGCCACACCACACGCCACAATCCCTCCTCCTCCGTTCTCCTCTCAGGATCTTGGGCACGCACGCATGAGTTTCAAGCCTTCAGGTCCGGGGCTCGAACTGCGGTTACCTATGTGGGAGTCCAGGAACATAACCATTACTGTATCTTCCAGTCCCCAGCCAAACGTCTGTATCTGGGGGACTCTGAACTGGAACAACCAAGTACCGGTTTAAGACTTCTGTGAGGGACCAGCAGTTGGCATAAATACTATGTCGCTGGACTCCCATGTAGTTGACCGTGTCGAGTCCCGGATCCAGTGGTTTAAACTCACGCCGGGCGCGTGTGCGTGCATGCCCAAGATCCCGAGAGGAGAATGGAGGAGAAGGAATTGCGGCATGGCCATCCCCCCTGGGGGTGATTTCTCGCTTTCTGTCTCTCTTGTCTTTCTGGCAAAAACCTCTCAAAAAAGACAAACAAACAAAAAGACTTTTGTGTAAACAAACTCTTGCCACCTCAGAATAACCTTAGCAGGTAGGACTTTCTCTCATACCCTTTTTTCCCCTCTTTATCAGAAAGAGATGGGGGATAGGAAGACCAATAAACATAGGTATTTATGGGGCCAGCAGGTGGCATGGTGGTTGAAGGTGCTAGACTCCCACATGGCTGACCCTGGTTCAAGTCCCAGACCTGGTGACTTGCTCTCTCACTTTCCCTCTCTCTCTCTTGCTCTGTCCCTCTCTACTCAAATTTTAAAAATAATAATAAATAAAGTTAAATAAAATAATTTTTTTTTTTTTTGGAGAGGTTTTTGCTATAGGGCGCATGCGCTCGCCAGACAGACAGAGAGAGACAGAGAGACAGAAAGCGAGAAATCACCCCCCAGGGGGGATGGTCGCACCGCAATCCCTTCTCCTCCATTCTCCTCTCGGGATCTTGGGCACGCACGCACACGCGCCCGGCGTGAGTTTAAGCCACCGGGTCCGGGACTGGAACTGCAGTAGATCACATGGGAGTCCAGCGACACAGCCATTACAACTGCTGGTCCCTCCCTAAAATAATTCTTAAAAATAATAATAATAACATGCCAGCGTGTGTGCATGTGTGCCAGAACCCACCCAGGACCAGAGATGGAGAGGGGAGACAAGTGCCCTATGGGGTGTACTTTCCCCGTCCCCCTCTCCCTCCCCCTCTCCTCTCTGTAGGGCTCATGGGCTCATGGTTACAAACACTGGCACCAAATGCCTGCTTTGTTTGTTTTTTTGTTTTTAAGAATATTTATTATCATTATTTTTAAAATTTTGACCAGAGAGAAAGAGAGAGCTGCCAGGCCCGGGACTCAAACTGTGGTCAAGTGCAGCACCTTTAACCACCACGCCACCTGCCAGCCCCCAAATGACTGTTTTTTCAATTACGAGCTATACTCGTGGTCAAACTGCTCCTCCGTGAAATGAAAAAAAATTTATATGCCTGTCTAACCCAGATGTCAGTAAATGTTTTCAGTAAAGAGCCCGATGGGGTATTTTCCATTTTGTAGGCCACGTGGTCTGTGTTGCAGGGACCCCACTCTCATTGTGTGGGGGAATGTGAGCGAGTCAGCCTGGCTGGGTTTCAATAAAACTTTATTGATAGACACAACCAGTGGGCCGCACTGCGCGGCCCCTGTCATGGGCAACTGTGCACCGTGTGAGTGGGGCCAGAAACCAGGAGGGTGGGGCAGTGACATGGGGGTCCCCAGGGCGACCGCGTTCTCGGTGGAGGCATGGCCAATGCAAAGTTCCCGAGTCAGGGTGAAGAACAGTGGGAGGTCAGCAATGAACAGATTGCCGGGACCAGCAAATGGCACAGTGGTTATAGCACTGGACGCCCACGGAGTCGACGGGTTTGAATCCCAGATCTGGCAGCTTAAAACTCGTGCCGGTGCGTGTGCGTGCGTGCCCAAAATCCCAAGGGGAGAATGGAGGAGAAGGAATTGCAGGCATGGCCATCCCCCTGAGGCGTGATTTCTCTCTCTCTCTCCCCTCTCTCCCTCTCTCTCTCCGGTGAGCACATGTGCTGTATATGGCAATGTGTGTATGTGTGTATACATATTTGAGGGCCCGGGTGGTCCGGGAACCGGACCTGCACAGAACAGCTCTGGGTTCGTATCCTAGACCCTCCTTGAGCAGGCTGGGTACACGTGCCTGTGTCCTGGGGCTGGCCGAGGCTGAGATCAGCCGGGGCTGGACTCCTCCGGGGTGCTGTCTCTTTGTCTCGCTCTTGTGGAAGAGATAGATTTACAGAAATGTCGGGACCAGCAGACGGTGTAGCCGTTCCGTGGCTGGACTGCCACATGGCCGACCATGGTTTGAATCACTCCAGTGCATGTGTGTGCGTATCCAAAATCCCAGGAGGAGAATAAGGAGAATAGGAGAATAGGAGAGGAGGGAATGCGGCATGGCCGTCCCCTCTGGGAGATGATTTCTCACTGTCTCTGTCTCTCTCTCGCGAGCGCACGCACTCTAAGGCAAAGACCTCTCAAAAGAAAAAGAAGAAATCTTTGAATAGATTGTCAACTTGGCAAAAGGAAGCGGGCCCTACCAACTGGATCTCTGGCTTCTCTTGAAAACTGAGCAGATGTGGCCCTGCTGGGCCCGTGACCCTCAGGGCAGCAGGTGGCTAGACAGAAGGCACAGGCAGGTCCAAGGTGGCTCTGGTTTTTCAGGTTCTGCCTCTCTCCACATAAAGCCAAACGCTCCCTACAGCTCCCCAGGCTGCACTGTCCTCCTGTCCTCTCCCTGCACCCCCCCCCCCCCCGCTGTTCCTCCCACAGCCAGGCCAGGCTTGGCCAGGTCCTGCCCCAGGGCCTTTGCACGGCAGGGCCTCTGGAGTGCTCTTCCCGTGGGTTCCCACAGGTCCTTCTCTCACCGAGTTCATGTCTGGTTCAAATGTCTCCTCTCCTTGAGGCTGTCTGGACCCTCTGTTTAAAGCCGCAATGCATTGTCCCCACCCCCGGCCCCATACCAGCTACGATTCTGTACCAGCTCCATACTACCCCGGCTCCGTACCAGGGGCTGTCCGCTCCGTGCCACTGACTGATGGCTGGCAGGTTGCAGCTTTTGTTTGCCTTCGTTTTCTTTTTTGTTTTGTTTTGTTTTTAAGAATTATTTTATTTAACCTTATTTATTTATTTTATCTATTTTAATTTGACCAGAGAGGGACGGAGAGAGAGAGAGAAAGTGAGAAAGCAAGCGCCAGGTCTGGGACTCAAACTGCGGCTGGCCACATGGGAATTGAGCACCCTTAACCACCACGCCACCTGCCGGCCCCATGCTTTCCTTAATAGGGTGCATGCGCTCACCAGAGACAGACAGTGACAGGGAAAGTGAGCACACGCCGCAGTTCCTTCTCCTCCGTTCTCCTCTCAGGATCCTGTGTACGCACGCACACGTGCCTGGCATGAGTTTATGTTGCTGGGTCCGGGATTTGAACCATGGTAGACTATGTGCAAGTCCAACAATGTGACCATTTCGCCATCTGCTGGCCCCACCGCAGGTTTTTAAGCTGCCAGGGCTGGGATTCGAACCGCAGTTGGCCACGTGAGATCTGATTCCTAATCCTGAGGGCTCAGCTGCTGTGCTGGGGGCCAGTGGGGGCACTTGCAGGAGGCAGGCGGGGCATCTGGGCTGCCCTTCCCCAGTGGTAACTGCCCTCCCCTTTCCTGCAGATCTGTTCCCGTACCCCCGGGACCTGCACGGTGAATGGTTAGCGGACAGCGGGCGTGCAGAGGGCAGGCGGCGTGGAACATGCCTCCACCACGCGGAGCCTCTGCCGCTGCCCGAGGCCCCGCCCACCGCTGCCCATGGCCTGCGCGGGCCCCTCGCTCCCCGCCGCCTTCGACATTCTCGGCTCGGCCGGCCAGGACAAGCTCTTGTGCCTGAAGCACAAGCTGAAGACCCTGCTGCCCGGGTGCCGGGGGGCCGACCTCCTCCATGCCATGGTGCTGCTGCAGCTGGGCCAGAACACGGAGGCCAGGATCGCCCTGGAGGCGCTGAAGGCCGACCCAGTGGCCCGGCTGGTGGCCCGCCAGTGGGCCGGTGTGGACAGCCCCGACCCCCCAGAGGAGCCGTGCCAGGTGTCCTGGGGCGTGGCCCGCCTGTACCATCTGCTGGCCGAGGAGAAGCTGTGCCCAGCCTCGATGCGGGACATGGCCTACCAGGCGGCCCTCCGTGCCCTCGGCTCCAGGGACAAACACCAGCTGGAGGAGCTCCAGGTCGAGGCCCGGGACTGCTGTGGGTGGGATGTCCTGGGGGGGCCCGGGGACTTCCAGCCTCTCCATTCTGAGCTGGGCTGCCTCCCACCTTCCTCGGCTCTGCCCTCCGGGACCCGGAGCTTGCCACGCCCCATTGATAACCCGTCGGGATGGAGCCGAGGCTGCTCCCTGCGGTCCACGGGCAGCCTGGCCTCCGCGGCCAGCAACTTGGAAATCAGCCAGTCCCCCACCATACCCTTCCTCAGCCAGCTCCGCAGCCCCGGGCAGCCCCGCAGGCCCTGCCGTGAGCGCCCAGCCAGCCCAGCACCCCTGCCCGTCCCCAGGGGCTCCCGGGAGCCAGAGGAGATGAGCTGGCCCCCCTCGGTGGAGCCTCCCAGCCCCCCAGAGCCGCTGGACAGCCCAGACCCCCAGGTCTCTGGGGTGGCCCGGGACCCGGCCACAGCCAGCCTCCCAGCCTCCTCTGTCACTCCGGAAACCAGCACCCCCTACTCTGTGGAGTGCACCGAGGTGTCCGAGGCCCCCAGATCTCTCCCTTCATCCCCCAAATCTCTCCCCTCTCCCAATGTGGAATCCCTCCAAAACCCTCGCCTTGTCCAAGACCAGACGTCACTTGAACATTCTGTAGATGAGACTACATCCCAGAATACCCAGCCACAGCCACCCGCCTCGGGCTCGGGCTCGGGCTCGTCGGCCTCGGCCACGGAACCTTCGCGGGTTTCATCCACTAAGAGCTCGGCCTGCCCCGCCCCCTCGGCGCCCCACCCCACCTCCCTGGCGCTGGAGTCGTCAGAGCCCAAATTCTACAGCTTCGTGGTCCTGCACGCCAGGGCAGACGAGCACATCGCCCTGCGCGTCCGGGAGAGGCTGGAAGAGCTCGGCGTGCCCCACGGGGCCACCTTCTGCGAGGACTTCCAGGTGCCCGGGCGTGGGGAGCTGCGCTGTCTGCAGGACGCCATCGACCACTCGGCCTTCACGGTCCTGCTCCTCACCCCCAACTTCGACTGCCGCCTGAGCCTGCACCAGATCAACCAGGCGGTGATGTGCAGCCTCACTCGGCACGGCTGGCAGGACGGCGTCATCCCCTTCCTGCCCCTGGAGACCTCGCAGGCCCAGCTGGGCCCGGATGCCGCCAGCCTGCTGGGCGGCCTGGTGTGGCTAGACGAGCACTCCCCGATCTTCAGCAGGAGGGTGACCAACACGTTCAAGCCCCAGAAGCTTCGCGCCCGCAAGGCCTACTGGGAGAAGGAACAGGAGGCGCGGGCCCTGCGGGAGCAGACCCAGCACCTGGAGGGCGCGCGGCTGCAGGCAGCGGCCACGCACACGGCGTACGCGGCCTACGTCCGGAGCTACGCGTCCTGGCAGGCGCAGATGGCACAGCTCCAGGCGGCCTTCGGGAGCCACATGGCGCTGGAGACGCAGATGCCCTCCGGGGTCCAGGGGCCCTTCGCAGGTCAGGCGCCCCTGGGAGCCCCGCCAGCCTTCCCCACCTGGCCAGGGTGCCCTCAGCCACCACCCCCGTATCCCGAGCAGCCTGGCATCCCTCCACCAACCTTCCCGCAGCCTCCGACCTTCCCGCAGCCTTCACCGGTGTCCCCTGCGCCCCCTCAGAGCCCGGGGCCACAACCCCTCATTATCCACCACGCTCAGATGGTCCAGCTGGGGCTCAACAACCACATGTGGAGCCAGAGGGAGGCCCAAGCCCCCGAGGACAGGTCACAGGAGGCGGAGTGATGGGTGTCCAGGCCGGGCCTTGGGCTCATACTGGACTCCGCCCGACAGGGGCTCTGGGCAGGACCTTGGTGACCTCTGGCCACCCCGTCCCTGCGGACAGTGGAAGTTGGGGTCCCCTGCCGAGCAGGATGGCCGCGTGACCTGTTCTGGGCAGCCGGGACTGCATTCGGATTACAAGCTCGGGCCACCGGCGGGTAGGGGTCTTGGTGGTGGTTTAGTGGTACGGCCCCCGGAATGACAGTAAATATTTATTGGACGCTCCCCCAGGGCCTCTGTCCTCTGGGGCACCTCTGCCCGCCTCCTTGTTAGAAAACACGTGGCGACTATTCCGTTGAAAAAGGAAACCGGAGGGGAAGAGGGCAGGCCTGCTATTGGCGGGCATGGGCCGGAAGTCACGCTCTGCTCATACTATTGGCCAGCGCCTGGCCACGTGGTCTCCGGCTGCAAGGGCAGCTGGGAAGTGTAGTCTTCGGAGCAGCCATGTGCCTTGTGAACGTCTTGGTCCTAATACCAGAGACGGTGGAGAAACGCTGGGGACGCCGAGACGTTTCTGCTGCAGACTTCGCTTTGAGGGTCTGCCTGGAGTCCCGCACCACACTGGGCCTCGATCCCACTGTGGACAAATGCCTTAACCTCTCTGAGGCTCTGCTTTGTCACCTGACAAGTGGGTTTCCAAGGCCTTTGTGGCACGGTCAGCAGAGCATGCGCGAAAGCGCCCGGGCGCCAGTTCAGCGCTCATTAAATACGCGTGCCCCGCCAGGGTGGGCAGGATTGTTTTCGAGGTGCCTGCTGAGGGTAAGGATGGAGTAACTTTTGTTGAGCGCGTCACGTTGATGCGTGTTCGAAGCTCTAAATATACAACACCTGTCTCTTACTGACCCACTGATTGAATTTGCTGCACAGCACGTGCATTCGTCGGAGACCACGTGAGGAAGCGCCCCCGCGGGGACGATCAGGATACAACCCCTCCTCCGGCTCTCCCTGCTTTCCGGACTTGGGAGCTGCGGGCACACGTGCGCACACACAGTGTATCGTTTTTTAGGAATTACTTCATTTAATTTATTATTATTATTATTAATATTATTTCATTTGACCAGGGGTGGGGGGAAATGAGAAAGCAAGCTGCCAGGTCTGGGACTTGATCTGTGGTTGGCTGTGTGGCCACCAGGCCACCTGCCAGCCCCTTGTGTGTGTATGTGTAAATTGTTTTTTTTTTTAAAGAATTATTTATGTATTTAATTCCATTTGCTATTATTTTTAAAATTTGACCAGACAGACATAAAGAGAAAGCAAGAAAATAAGCGGCCAGGTCTGGGCCTTGGAGCTGCCGTCTGCCATGTGGGAACCCAGCCCCTTTAACTACCGTGCCACCTGCTGGCACCTTCCCCCTCCCCTGCCCTGATTTTTTAAGCTGTCAGGTCCAGGACTTGAACACCTCAGCTGGCCATGTTGGCTGCGTCTGCCTCCACACCACGCCACAGGCTGGCCCTGTGCACACATTTCAACCCTCGAGATGACTCCTCCGCAAGGGAGATACTTTATTATAGACCCATTTTGCGGGTGAGGTAAACGGGGGCCCAGTGAAGTTGATTCTCGTCCTCAGGGTCACGCGGATCAGAGCCGGGGAGTTGGCAATAGAGGAAGCTGCACTTCCTGCGGAGAGAGGCAGGGCAGAACTGGACCCGCCAACTGGGGAGCGGCAGGGCCCTTCCGCCCAGAGACCTGTCTCACAGCGGTCCTTGAGCCCCTCCCTGCATGCCGGGCGTCCTGGGTGGAAGGCCTGCATGAGTCACCCCGGGGTCACGCACCCCTTGCTGGTCTGGCTGCTGACTCAGACCCGGCCGGCTCAGGTCTCCGTGGCTGCAGCCACCCTGAAGTGAAACCAGGAGAGGAGCCGTCGAGCCCCGAGTCCGGGCGCGTGGGCAGGGTTGTGCAAGTCCAGGGTTTCCAGCCGTAGAGGCGAGACGCAACCGCAGATTCAGGGGCGACTGCGTTCCGGACCACCTGCTGGGTGCCAGGCTCAGGGATTCAGTGCGGGTGAAGACAGATGGGTCCCCTGCTGTCATTTCCACGGGTGTGGGGGGGATGAGTCATCGAAGGAGGAAGCGAGAACGAGAACGTGGTGGGGAATGTTCCGGAGGAAGGACTTTAGCCGGGGGCCAGGGCGGGCCTCCCCCAGGTGGTGGTGGTGCAGCCCAGACTTGGAGGAAGAGCTGGGGGTGGGTATGATCTGGGCAGAGGGCACGGCCCTGCAAAGGCCCTGGGGCATGGCGGGGCCTGGTATGTGGGAGGGACAGCGAGGAGGCTCCATGTGACTGGAGCAGAGAGAGCAAAGGGGACAGAGGGAGGAGGGAGGCCAGGGAAGGGACAGGGTAGGTCATTCAGGGCCCTGTGGCTGCCCCGGGGACACAGGCTTTACCCTGGGGGAGGTGGGAGCCTTGGAGGGCTGTGGGCAGAGGGGGGCCAGCCCTGACCCAGGTGCTCACAGGCGTCCTCTGGTGGCTGCTGCGGGGAGGACAGACCGGAGGCTGGGGGCCCACCTCCAGGGCCAGGGTGTACCCAGTCCAGAGAGCCCTTTCCTGTCTCTAAAGGAACTAGGGACGAACTCAGCCTGGTAGCCTGCCCGCCAGGTCCGCCGGCCGGGCCTCAACCCAGGCAGAGCTGGGTGCCAGGCTCGCTACACTGAGGCCTGGGGGACTCGGGCCAGTCACGGCTCTTTCTTTGTAGTTTGGTGTAGGGCATGCGCTCGCCAAAGAGACAGAGACAGAGAGAGAGTGAGAGAGGGAAAAGGCAACCCCAGGGCTCCAGCCACTCCGCGGTCCCTTCTCCACGCTCCTCTCGGGATTTGGGGCACACATGCAAATGCACTTGCGCCCGGCATGCGTCTTTTTATTATCTTGTTTAAAACAATGATTTATTTATTTTTAATGTGACCAGAGAAAGACAGGCAGAGGGAAAGTGAGAAGGCCAGCAGCTAGGTCCGGCCACATGGAAGTCTAGTGCCTTCACCACCTCGCCACCTGCCAGCCCCGAGCAATGACTGGGCACCTGCTGTGTGCAGTGACTGTCATCAAGGCTGCCAGGGGGCATGCAGGGACCCCAGAACCCAAGGGACCCTTGACCAGCCCGGAGGGATCCGAAGAATCTTCTGGAAGGAGGAAGGCGGCTGAGACCTGAGGCAGAGGTGGGAACAGGCGTGGACTGGCCGGGAGGTCGGCCTGCAAGGACAAAGGCCTGGAGGGGAGCCGGCCAAAGACAGCGCAGCTCCAGTCGCCAGCGGCCATTACCCGCCCAGCACGGGCCTGTGCCCCAGCGCCCCCTGGTGGCCGCCGCTAGCTCCGGGTCCCGAAGGCTGCTCGGAGCTCCGTGGGCTTGGGGGAGGAGTGTTTCTGGGGAGTCCCTTGTGCCCTCTGTGCCAAACAGCTTTCAAGAAGACGAGCCAGCAGGTAGCATGGCGGATGGGGCGCTGGACTTTAGCAGGTCCGACTGTGGTTTGAGTCCTGGACCTGGAGGCTTGCTCTCTCACTTTCTCTAAGTGCATGTGCTCTATAGTAAATTGAAAAATAACAACACGGACCAGCAGATGGTGCAATGGTGACGTCTCTGGACTCCCATGTAAGTCGACCACAGTTCAAATCCCAGACCCAGTGGCTTAAAACTCATGCCGGGTGTGTGTGCGTTGGTGCCCGAAGTCCCGAGGACAAAGGAGAAGGGATTGTGGCGAGGCCGTCGCTCCAGCGGGGTGATTTCTCACTTTCTGTCTCTGTCTCTCTGGAGATCATATGTGCCCTATAGGGAAAACAAATCTCTCTGTAAAAAAAAATAATAATAGGGGCCGGCTGGTGGCGTGGTGGTTAAGGGCACTGGACTCCCACATGGCCGACCACAGCTCAAATCCCAGACCAGGCGGTTTGCTTTCTCTTTTTCCCTCTCAAGCGTTCTCTCTGTGGCCGTAAATAAATAAATCTTAAAATAATAATTCTTAGGAAGAGACAACTAGGAAGAAAGCGGGCGGGCAGATGGAGTGGAGGTGAGGGCGCTGGGCCCCACTGAAGAGCATGCCAGGCGCCTGCGCGTGCCCAGAAGCCCGATGGGTGCAGCACTCCGTGGGGGAGCTCTCTCCTCTCCATCCCTGTCCGGCACTCACGCCCTCCGTCAATTTCAGGAGGGACACACACATTTTCAATGGCACCTGCCCGAGTCCTGGCCCTGCCGGGCCGCGGCTTTTATGAGAGAACAGTTGGGGCCGTGGACACCCTCAGGGTTTTAGACTGGGCAGTGGGGACGGGGCAGTGCTCCTGCCCTGGCGGCCCTCAGCTCCCTGGGGAAGCAGGTGACAAGTGTCTGGTCCTGAGCCCACGAGGGGTCGGGGAGGCGTCCTGGAGCGGGAGAGCCCTTTCTAGCAGAAGCCCCAGGTGCCAGGAGACCCGGATCCCAGAGGGGCTGGGAGCAGGACGGGTCCCCAGGGCCGGAAGGTGCCGCGATGCCAGGCAGCGCCACCAGGGGGCGGCGTCAGGCGGCAGGTCTGGCCTTTCTGGTCCAGGCTGGGGCTCGGTCCCGCTTCTGGCCCTGACCCTGAACGCCCAGTCCAGGCCGAGCCAACAGCGCCTCCCCGAGGACACTGCGACAATGGAGAACAGTAACTGCCCTGTTCAGATCTCCGCGGGAGGTCCCGGCGGCTGCGCTGTCCAGGGTCACACCGTGGGACCCCAGGGTTGGGTACCTGGCAGCGGGAACCGGAGGAGGAGCTCCTCCCTGGGACCCACAGGTTCTGAAACTGAGCTGTTTCCAACTCCTGTGGGAGCCGAGAGGGCCGCCGCCTGCCTGGGGTCACACAGCACCGCGCTCCTGCACCGCGCCAGTCCGCATCCGCGTCCAGCCCGGGTTTCACCTGGGCTTGCAAATGCCATTCCTGAGCGCCCCTGGGCAGGGCTCTCCACATTTTTTTAAAAAGAGATACTGAATTTCGTTATTGTTTAGTTTGCTAGGGCATGTGCATGCACCAGAGACAGAGGGAAAGTGAGAAAGCAAGCCACCAGCTCCAGGACTCGAACCGCCTCGGCCATGTGGGAGTCCAGCGCCTTCACCACCACGCCCCCGCCGGCCTCTCTCTCTCTCCGTTTCGTGCTTCCCGTATTTGGTCTGATTATACGAGCTTTCCTCCCTGCCCCAGGTGCAGGTTCTGGGAGTGAGTTTGCCGAGTCGGTCGACAGACACTGCGGGGTGACCTGTCAGGCCCTCTGGGCACAGCAGGGCCTCAGCTTGTGGGGCTGCCGTCCTGGGGAAGGGGGGTACAGCGGACGCACGAGGAAGCAGAAAGCTGCAACAAGATCATGAGGGGGTGACAGGGACTGAGGGAGAGACGCACAGGGCGGGTGGTGGAGGACGGCGGGGGCGAGTTGTAGGAGATCCCGGGAGGCCTCTGGGAGGAGGTGACGTCTGATCAAGATTGTTGCTTGGGGGCCTGCAGGTGGCATGGGTGGCAAATGCGCTGGACTCCCCCATGGCCCACCGCAGTCCCTTTCTCTGTCCCTGGCAAGTGCATGTGCCCTGTAGCAGATTAAAAAAGAAGAATGACAAATAAAAGGAATCTTTTGTTTTTCTAAAAGAAGACCCTTGCTTGGCAGGCTCTAGGAGAGGACATCAGGGCACGGGGCAGGGAGGTCTCACGAGTCCCAGGCGGCGCTGAGGGGCGACGCCTCGAGACAGGTACCAGGGCAGGGGGTGAGCTACCGTCCTCCCAGCACGAGGGCCAGGTCTGGCCCAAAACACCTTTGCCATTGCCCTTGTTTTTCGGATCCTCACTGAACCTCCCGGCCGGACCCCACCCCCCACCCAACCTTTCTCTTGGGACAGGGATGGGATCCGGTGTCCTGCCCCAAGGGACGGCCCCGGGGCTGGTCACCACGCCTTCGTGGCCTGGGGCCGACCCCCAGCGGTCTATCTTTAGCCTTGCTCAGAACGCTCCCTTCTCATAAATGCTGCTCAAATAGCAGGCCTGGCGTCCCACGGGCTGGTGGCACACGGCCTGGAGGAGCCATCGGGACCGGGACCTGCCCCTGCCGAGTGGTCGGAGGGGGGGCTTTCCTCGAGGCAAGAGGCCGTGGCCTGGGTGCTGAGGACAAGGCAGTGATGACCGTCACAGGGCCCGGGGAGGCTCAAGACGAGACAGGGACAGAGCCTGGGGTCCCGGTCTCGGAGAACACGGCGGCGCCCACTTCCTGTGGGTGGGGTACGTGGTCCTGGCACCCTCCAGCCTGGGCGTCAGTGGCTGCTCCCTGGCTGGGCACGCCCTGCCCTCTGAGCCCGTTTGCTCACTTATGACCTGGGTCGGGGCCAGCAGATGGCGCGGTGTGGAGGGCGCTGGCCTCCCATAGCTGGTCACGGCCGGCTCCCAGACCTGGCAGCTCGCTTTCTCACATTCCCTCTCTCTATATAGTCAAATTAAGAAACAGGGGCCTGCAGGTGGCGTGTGGCTAAGGGCACTGGACTGCCACATGGCTAACCGCAGTTCAAGTCCTGGACCTGGCAGCTTGCTCTCTCACTTTCTATCTGTCTTTCTCTGTCCTCCTCTGATCAAATTAAAATAAATGCAGTTAAATAATTATTTAATCATAATAATAAAAGTTTAAAAAATCTTTTTTGAGAGATTTTTGCTATGTGCTCACTGGACACAGAGAGACAGAGTGTGAGAAGTGACCCCCCCGGGGGGATGGTCACATTGCAGTCTCCTCTCGGGACCTCGAGCATGCACACACACGCCTGGCCTGAGTTTTAAACTGCCAGGTCTGGGGTTCAAGCCACCGTCAACTGTGGGAGCCCAGCGGTGCAGCCACTACACCATCTACTGGCCCCGGAAAAATGACATGGGTCACCTCGGCTGTGTGGCCTCGGGCAGGCCCCTTGTCCCCTCTGAGCAAAACCAAAGCTGCAGGTCGTCGTTTGACCACGGGGACCTGCTGCACCCCGTGGCAGTCACCACCCCTTTGACGGTCATCAGTCTGGACGGACGCCCCTTCCACCACCTCTCCACGGTGGCCAGCCAGGACGCGCTCCGGGAGGGCATGTGACCTAAGCCAGCCCGACACGAGTGACCCTGGGGATTCCGGCTGGGCACCCCCTGCCCCGGCCAGTGGAGCAGCCAGTCAGCAGGTGGCGTGGTGGTTGAGACGCTGGACTTGCACGTGGCCCACCACGGTCCGAGTCCCAATCTGGGAAATGGCTTTCTCCTCCCTCTCCCCGGTCTGAAGACTAATAAATTAACTAAAAAGACCCGTTCTGCTCCTCTGGACCACCCTCACCTGAATCGTACGGGGCTCCGAGACAGCCTTTGTGAGAACAGAGTGAGGGGACCAGCAGGTGGCACGGCACGGTGGCTGACCACAGTGAGTCCGGGGCCTGGTAGCTTGCTTTCTCACTTCCTTTCTCTCTCTGGCCAAATGAAAATGAATGAATGAATAAATCAAATGAAATGAATAATTCTTTAAAAAAAAAACGGAGTTGGGCCGGAGTTGGGGGGGGGGGGGGGGGGGGCACGCAGAGGTTAAGGTGCTGGATCCCACACGGCCAGCTCTGCGGTTGGTGTCCCAGACCCGACGGCTTGAAAATCATGCGGGGGACACGTCCGTGCGCACCCCAAACCCTAAGAGCACGGAGGAGGGACGAGCACGGCCACCCCGAGGTGCTCTCTCCTCCCCTCTCTCTGCGGAGTGCACGTGCCGTGGCGGAAACCGAAAAGAGGAAAGGGACTAACTGAAGTCACAAGTCTCTAATCTGATCTTTTACCTATAGATATAAAAGAATGATTTTTATTTAACTTCACTTATTCACTTATTTATTTATTTTAATTTGACCAGAGAGAGGGAAAGTGAGAAAGCAAGTTGCCAGGTCTGGGATCCGAACCTCAGTCATGTGGGAGTCCAGCACCCTTAACCACCACGCCACCTCCCAGCCCCATCTAGTCTCAATTTTATTTATTTATTTTTAACTTTTATTTATTTAAATTTGACCAGAGAGGGACAGAGCAAGAGAGCGAGAGAGAGAAAAGTGAGAAAGCAAGTTGGCAGGTCCAGGACTTGAACTGTGGTCAGCCATGTGGGAGTCCAGCGCCCTTAACCACCAGGCCACCTGCCAGCCCCCTCTTTTAAAGAAAGCATTTGGGGGACCAGCAGTTAGCGTAATGGCTATGTCGCTGGACTCCCATGTGGCTGACCTTGGTTCGAGTCCCGGACCCGGTGGCTTAAACTCATGATGGGCGTGTGTGCGTGTGTGCCCCCAACATCCCAAGAGGAGAATGGAGAAGGGATTGCAGTGTGGCCATCCCCCCGGGAGGTGATTTCTCGCTTTCTGTCTCTCTGTCTCTGTCTTTCTGGCGAGCACACACGCCCTATGGCAGGAAAAAAAAAAAAAAAAAAAAAAAAACAAAGGATCGCATTTAGGCCAAGTAATTCTTCCCCAGGCTGGGTGATCAGGGGTCAGGGGTTCTGATCCACGATGAAAATGCCCTGAGGTTGCCAGGCAGGGTGGCTGTCGCCCAGGTGCTGGGTCTGAGCCGAGCTCCTGCTGCAGCTCCTCCAAGTGCCCGGGCGGAGTCACAGGAGGGGCGGTGCCCCACAGCCCTGGGTTCGAACCCGCCCCTTCTCCGTGTATTAGCATCCCCTGTCTGTCCTGCCTGCCCAACACGAATACCGATACCGAGGGCTGTTCAGAGGCTGGCCTGTAGACCAGGCACAGGGACTGGGCCTCGGCGTCCAAGACCCAACCTCAGCCCCCCTGAAGGGGCTTGGACCCTGCCCGGCGTGGCGCGGAGGGGGTACAAACCCGCGGAAGCAGCTGGCAGGGGGCTGCCCTGGAGCAGGGGTTGGACGCCAATACGGGGCACGCCGCATCTGAACAGGTAACGCGCTTACGCACGAGGCCGGGCCCCAGTGCCGGGTGCTGTTCCGCAGGCTGTGACCACACCGGTCGGGGTTCAGTTCCCGGGCCAGCCTAAGGCCAGACACGGCAGCACACAGCTGTGGCCCAGCGGCCTCACACAGCTGAGCTGTAACCCAGCGGCTCAGAGGTGCCGGAGGGTCGCGAGCTCGAGGCTGGCCTGGGCACCACGGAGACTCTCAGAAGAGCTGGGAGGAGTGTGTGGCCTGTCCCGCGTTCCCTGCTCAGACGACGAGGCAGAAGGATTTTGGGAGAGACTGTCCTTTAAAAAAGGGGGGGGGGGGGGTGACCAGCCGATGGCGTAATGGTTATGTTGGTGGACTCCCACTTAGTTGACTGCGGTTCGAGTCCTGGACCCGGCAGCTTAAAATGCAGGCCAGGCACATGTGCGTGGGCTCAAAACCCTTAGAATGAAGGAGAAGGAACTGTGGCATGGCTACCCCCCCACGGGGGTGATTTCTCGCTTTCTGTCTCTGTCTCTCCGGCCAGCACATGCGCCCTATAGCAAAAATCTCTCTTTAAAAAAAAAAAAAAAAGGAATGCACACAGGAGGTGAGATGGCAGGACGCAGCCGCTCCGGGCCCTGGCGATGTCACCAGACTCCTCACTGACTGCGTCAGCCATTGTCGGGAGCCAGGCTGTTCGATCAGTGCACACGCACACACACACACACCCTCTCTGTGCGTGCAGCTGCCTGTCACGGCGCCCACGTGCCACCCACTCCTTGCTCGCCTGAAAAGGATGGAGCCCCTGGTTCTGCCTGTAAGTAACCCTGCCCTGCAGCGGCAGCTGGGGCCGAACTCACGGGCTCTGCCTCTGTCTGCGACGGTGGCTCAGGGTGTGTGAGTTCAGAGAGAGGGAGAGAGGACACGCCGTGGGGACCAGGCCCATCACGCTCAGCCCCTGCTCCTCCGCTCTCCACCCCGCGGGGCTGCAACACTCCTGCACATGCCCCGCGGCCTCCGAGCAGTCAGGGCTGGGATGGGAACAGCGCCGGCCATGTGAGATCCAGCTCGCTGGACCAGCAGGCCCCGGGGCCAGCCTGGTTTCTGGCTTTCTTGAAACAGCAACTCGCCGTTTTCGAAATGAAACCCTCCCCCAGAGCTGCTGTGTGTGGCAGGGAAACTCCTGGGGGCAGGGCTCACACGGCTCGGACCCACAGACACCTCCGCGCGGCAGTGCCGTCCCACCCCCACGCCCTCCCCCACCCGCCCACACCAAGGACCCGGCAGGACATTCTCTTCAACGATCCTCCTTTTAATGACCTAAGCAGCAGCAGCGACACGCGCGACGCGGTGGCCACGGTGGCCACGTCCCTTTGCTCCGTGCCCCAGAGGGGCCAGGAACCCGGTGCCCGCCTTGGCTGAGTTCAAACCTTGTCCCGTAAATACGCGACTTCCTAACTAACACTGCAAACCCAAACAGGACCTCGCTTCCTGCTGGGGAAGGACATCCCAGGACCCGCTGCACCTCCGAGGGCCCGTCCTGGGGGGAGACCTCCCTCCTGAGCCGAGGTGGCAGCGGCTTCCCTCCCACCATCTAGCCAGGCCGTGTTGCTCCTGAGAAACGCCTCCAGGGACAGGACCTCTGGTGGCGACAGTCACACCGACGGCAAAGCAAGGCTGTGAGCAGCCGTACCTGGCAGTGGCCCTGGTCACCCACTGTCAGCCAGCTGTCTGCCGAGTTGTCTCAGGGAGACGTGGATCTGAAAACAAGGGCGAGGCCACCAGGGGGTATGCCCACGAGACTCAGGAGGCTGTACAAGGTCTGCAGGGAACTGTGGTGCCCCACACCCAGCCCACCAGGCTAGTTCCCGCGGGGTGCCAGCGGCCTGCTGTTACTCCTCGTGCGATCTGACCGTCAAGAGGAGTAGTTCTAACCACAGTGGCAGGTGGGAGGCCTGTAAAAGGCAAACGGGTTTTTATAAAAACGTACGGTCGCCTGTTTCAGGGACCAAGGCCTCGGACTCTCACCTCTCCTCCTTCACAAAGTAAAGCCCGCTCCCGGCAGCTGTGGCCATCGCAGGCGCAAGGTCCTCCCTGCTTGAAACTAACTTACGGAGTCAAACAAAATCCTTAGGAAAACAAAAACAGCAGCAAACTCTCGGGACTCGCGTGCGATGCCTTGCAACCTGCCCTCTCGTTAAACAAGCGGAACACCAAACCAACCGAAAGCTATGCCAGCAGCAGGGTGCCCCGGGCCAGCCTCGCCTGCCAGACTGCAAGCACGCGACGCTGCTGGAAGGAAGAAGGGGTGGCCTTGCCCTCTGCCGTCTGGGCCCCTTCCTACCACCGTGTCTGCTGTTGGGTGGACCCGGCCCCGGGAAGGGCAGGGGAACAGGGGCTAACCCCTTGTGTCTTCCTGTGTGTCCCGCAGAAAAGGCTAGCAATGGCTTCAGTCCTTCTGAACCTCGGTAAGAAAGCACAGGGCCCTGAAACCCAGGCAGACACGCAGGAGGAAGGCCCGTGTGCTTCTCCCCGGTCGGGCAGGTGGGCAGCTCCCAGAGGAACACCGTCCTCTGGCTTCTAGCACAGACAGCTCCCAGACTCCTGCTCTGCGTCGTGCCTGTTCAGAGGAGGCGAGGACGGGTGCCAGCCACAACCCTCTGGTTTCTCCCCTGCAGAACGAGACGGAGGCCGAGGGTGTGGACGCTCCGAGCGGGTCAGTGCAGCTCGATGAAAGCCTCCAGCTCTTCAGGGATGAAGCCCTTGTAGGGGATCTTGTTCTTGTCCAGAGCCCGGGCCGCGAGGCACTGCAGGGTCACGTAGTTGAAGGGCTGCATGGTGCTCTTGGCCAGGAGCTTTTCATCCAGTAACTCATAGGCTGTCTTCTTGAAGGCGTTGGTGGCGTCCATGTGGGCGCCCGCCTCGATCAGGGCGTTCATGATGACCGGGCAGTTGTTCTGGGCCGCGATGTGCAGCGGCGTGTTGTTGTCAAAGTCCCTGCTGTCCGGGTCAGCCCCACAGTCGAGCAGCACTTTGACCACGTGGAGGGACGGGAATCTGCCCACTGGGTAGCGGCCCACGTTGGTGGTCTCCTTGTCCACAGCCATGTGCAAAGGGGTGAAGCCGTTCTTGCCCCGGGGAGCACACTTGAGCAGGCGGTACACGGTCTGGTGCATCAGGTGCTCCTGGCTGGGGGTGCACTCCACCTTCTCCAGCAGGTAGAGCAGGTGGAGGATGATGGCCAGGGCCTTGGTGAACTGGGCCGAGTCCCCCGGTTCCTTGGGCAGCTGCAGGGCCCGCTCCACTTCCCGGACCCCTTTGCTGAGCACCCCCATGAGGTCTGCGAAGCCGATCTGTGTGCCCAGGCTGCCCTTGGCTGCCCGGTCCTGCAGCACGTAAGAGAAGAGTTCGGCAAAAGAGAGGAAGCTGCTGGCGGTCATGGGGCTCAGGGGTTCCAGGTTGTTCTGCTGCATGTCCAGGGCGTATTTCCACAAACGGATGCAGCGCTCGAAATTGCCGGAGTCAGCGTACACCGCGCCCCGGTAGCGGATGTAATAGGAGGTGTCCGGGTGAGAGGGGCCCAGGATACGCTCCCGGATCAACAGGGCCTGCATCCGCATCTCATCTGGATCGCTTATGAGCGCTTCTAGCTCCTCGGCGGTGTTCACCTCTCTGGAATAGTCATAGGCCAGGACTAGATGCTGGGGCTCGGGCTTGGGCAGGTATTCGCCCCCCTGGTGACGCAGCTCCATGGCCCGCCTCCAGTGTTTAAGGGCTCCAAGCAGATCTCGCTTCTTATCCACATACGTAGCTCCCAGCAATTCCAAGGCTTCCACAGCTGCTTCCCGGCTGGTAGGGCAGCAGCTCTCATAAGATTCCCCACTGGGTGGCTCCTCCAGGGAGGGGCGGCTGCAACGGCCCTGGCTGGTGGAGGCACCCTCTTGGGACAGCCCTGGCTGGGCTTCTGCCCCTATGGGCGGCTCCTGGGCAGGCGGCTCCTGGATGAGGTACTCCACGATGTTGGTGTGGCCAGTCACGCTGGCTGCCAGCAGCGGGGTCATGCCATAGCCGTCGCGTTCCATGCGGGCGTGGCAGCCGAGCAGCAGCTGCAGGATCTCCAGGCTGCCAGACTCGGCACAGTCGTGCAGGGCAGTGTTGCCTTTGGCGCTGCGCCGGTTCACCTGCGCGCCCTGCTCCAGCAGGTAGCGGGCGATCTCCCGGTGGCCCTTGTAACACGAGATCATGAGGCACGTGTGCCCGTGCCGGTTGGCCACCTCCAAGTCGGCCTGGTGCTCACCCACCAGGTAGCGCACCACCTCGAGGTGGCCGTCGAAGCAGGCGGCGCGCAGGGGCGTGGAGTTGGTGCGCGTGGTGCGGTTCACCGAGGCCCCGCGGCGCAGCAGGCTCCGCACCACGTCCAGGTGGCCCGCGGCCGAGGCGGCCCACAGCGGTGGCGCGCCCTCGATGGTCTCGCCATCGAAGTGCACCGAGCCGCCGGCCTCCACGCTGGCGCCGCACCGGTCCACCAGGTACTCCACCACGTCCAGGTGGCCGTAGCGGGCGGCGATGAGCAGCGGCGTCCCCCCGCCGGCCACCTCGCCCGTCAGCTCGTCCAGCTCCTCCCGGCTCCGGCCGCTGAGCAGCTTCTGGAGCAGCTGCAGCTTGCCGTCGCGGGCGGCGTTGTACACGGCGGTGCGGAGGTCCATGGTCCGGGCCTCTTCCGGGCCATGGGCCGGCCGCCGGTGGACGGAGAGAAGGCGGATTACAGCCCGGACGGCCAGACGGCAACCTTCACCGTCTCCCCCGCCGCCATTTTAGAGGCTCCTGGGGCGGAACAAAATGGCTGCTGCAACCCGGGGCCTCCGGCGGTATGAGAGCACGCCGGGAAATGAAGTCCTTCGTGCCGGCGCACTCCAGCGCGCAGAGGGACTGCGGAGGACTAAAGACTACACTTCCCAGAAGGCCGCGGGCCAGCCGCTGCGCGCTGTGAACACGGTGCATGTAGGGAATTGCCGTTCTAATCACAGTGGATGGCAGTTGGGGCTCGCAAACGGCCGAACTACAATTCCCGTCATGCAATGCGCTATGTTAGCCCTGGTAGGACCCCGGGAAATGTGGTGACGTACTTCCTGTGGCTGTCAGACGCCGGCAAGGGACACAGGCGCGGCCCCCAAAGGACTACATTCTCCAAAGGTATTGCGAGCGCCTCGGAGCCAATCAGAAGCGATAACGGAGGCAAAGCCCGTCCGGCGGCCGGGTCTGACGGGTTTGGTGTGGCCGAGTTGCTCGGCTGCTGGGGCCATGCTGGAGAGGCGCAATGCCCGGATGTAACGGAGCCCGGCGCGCAAACCGGTGGCGAGAAGGGCCAATCTTCCCGTATTCGCACATTCCGTTCACAGATTTTCCTCGTCCTGGGAGATGGCAGGATGCCCGCTTTGGAACGGAGCGCTTTCGCACCGCACGCTCAATCGGTTTTGGTTTCATCCATCCGAGGACACTGGAGGCAGTCCCACCCTTCGGTTATTACGGGGTGCGGCTGTTACCAGCGTCCCGTTTATTCCCCACGATTGGCTTTCTCCGGCCGGTGTCGCGGAGCCAACCTGTCCCGCCTGGAATCCGGCAGCCGGAGTCGAGGGGTCCCTCGAAGAGGGAGAGGGGGTGTGTTCCGCCGGGTCCGAGAGCGAGAGTGGCCCAGGGCGGACAGCTCCCAGCCGGCTCCCAGCGCGGGGTCCCGGCACGGAGTCCCTGAGCGGCGTCTGCGATCCCCGCTCGCCGCCGTGACCCTTCCCGCAGGAGTCGCCCGGAACGGCTCCCTTCCCCTCCGCGTTCACGGCCCTGGCGGCATTAAATCCGCTAACTGATTCGCGCTGATAGACTAGGGGAAGCTACGATGCCTTCTCTTTAAGCAACACTGTTAACCAGGCAGTGTAAACCTGGGAGTGACCGGTATGGTAAACAACCTTAACCTTACTCCAGCTCCTGCAGTTTGACGTCCCCTGTGACACTGAGCCAGCGTTCCTAGCGCTGAAGACTTATTGCCTGGGGCTACCACCTTCAGCCCTGGTGGTAACTTTTGTGATCTTTGTCCCAGACAAGTGACTTCAGTTTCCTCTGCTGAGCACACAGGCTTCTGTATGACTAATTTGTCATTCACTGGCCTGGTGGTTAAGATATGGATGGCCCAGGTTCCAGTCCTGGGCCCGGTGGCTTGAAACAGCCGGGCACGGGTGTGTGTGTGCCCAGGATCCCGGATTGCAGCGTGGCCGTCCCCGCCCCCACCCATGATTTCTCCCTCCCTCCCTCTCACTCTCTGTCTCTGTCTCCAGCAAGTGCATGCACCCTATAGCAAAAATCCCTCACTGGGGACCAGCGGATGGTGTAATGATTATGTCGCTGGACTCCCACAGAGCTGACCGCAGTTCCAGTCCTCGGACCCTGCAATTTGAAACTCACCCCAGGCACGTGTGCATGTGTGCACAAAATCCTGAGAGGAGAATGGAGAAGGGATTGCTGTGTGGCCATCCTCCCTGGGGGGGGGGGGGGGCGGATTTCTTGCTTTCTGTCTCTCTGACTCTGTCTCTCGGGTGAGCCCACATGCCCTATAGCAAAAATCTCTTTAAAAAAAATTCTCTAAAAAACAAATAAATTGTCCTGCGATAAACTTGCAAAAGCAGAACTGAAGGTCACAGCATGGGCTTTCTTTAGTGCTAACAGTTGGCGAGGTGGGAGGTGAGTCCACAGGGCAGCTTGTCACTGGGCTGCGGCTGCGGAGTTTAGGCAAATGGGGTGATGTGGCGATGGGACAGGGTCATGGGGGAATACCCTCAGCTTTTCCTGGAAAAGGCAGGGACTTCCTACACCTCCAAAGCCTGCCTCTTTCTCCGCCTTACGTCATTTCCGTCTGTAACCATGGTGATCAGCAGCCATCAGGTAGTCCAGGCGGCAATGCGGGTATAATGGGTTTGAGGGTTGTCAGCCGTTCGACACATCTCAATTCAGGCTGGTTCAGGCTGAGTTTGTTTTTTTTTTACTGTTATTATTTTTTTGGAGAGGTTTTAGCTATAGGGCGTGTGCGCTTGCCAGAAAGACAGAGACAGAAAGCGAGAAATCACCCCCCCAGGGGGGATGGCCACGCTGCAATCCCTTCTCCATTCTCCTCTCGGGATCTTGGGCACGCACGCACACGCGCCCGGCGTGAGTTTAAGCCACCGGGTCCGGGACTCGAACCATGGTCGACTACATGGGAGTCCAGTGACATAGCCATGATGATAACTGCTGGCCCCCTTTTTTAAAAAAAATTCTTAAAGAATTATTTAATTTATGTATTTATTTTTTAATTTGACTAGAGACAGACAGAGGGAAAGTGAGAAAGCAAGCTGCCAAGTCCAGGACTTGAACCGCGGTCAGCCATGTGGGAGTCCAGCGCCTCAATCACCATGTCACTTGCTGGCCCCCAGGCTGAGTTTTAGTGGGGGTCTTACCTCGACTGTGGACAAGCAGCCTGCTGTCTACGAGAAAGAAAGGGTGCTGGTAGGGAGGGGCTGGGGTCTGCCAGGACCATGGCTGGATGGTGGGTGCAGAGACTCCTTTAAGGAGGGGCGGGGTGCACTGTGAATATGGACTGTGATGGGTGCAGGTGCCGTGTGGTTTTTTTAAAGGGACAGACTTTTATTTCTCTAATTTAATTTTTATTATTTTGTTCACTATAGTGCACATGCCTTCACCAGAGAGAGAGAGAAGGAAAGTGAGAAAGCAAGTCGCCAGGTCTGGGACTCAAACTGGTCAGCCATGTGGGAGTCCAGTGCTCTTAACCACCACGCCACCTGCCAGCCCCCAGTACAGGGTGATTTTTAAAAATTCACTTTCATTTAATGCATCGAAACTCACCTACTCAGGACCAGCAGTTAGCGTAATGGCTATGTGACTGGACTCCCACGTAGTCGACCGCAGTTCAAGTCCTGGACCCGGCAGCTTGAGCTCACGGTGGGCGCGTGTGCATGCGTGCCCAAGAGGAGAGTGGAGGAGAAGGGATTAAACTCTTTTTATTTTTTTATTTTTTTATTTTTTTATTTTTTTATGGAAGAAAGAAGTCAGAATTTATGCAGTGAAATCAGGACTCTTTTGGGACCAGCAGTTAGCATAATGGCTATGTCACTGGACTCCCATGTAGTCAACCGTGGTTCATGTCCCGGACCCGGTGGCTTAAAACTCACGCCGGGCGCGTGTGCGTGCGTGCCCAAGATCCCGAGAGGAGAATGGAGGAGAAGGGATTGCGGCGTGGCCATTCCCCCTTGGGGGGTGATTTCTCGCTTTCTGTCTCTCTCTGTCTGTCTGGCGAGGGCATGTGCCCTATAGCAAAAACCTCTACAAAAAAAAAAAAAAAAAGAAAGAAAGAAAGAAAAGAAGTCAGGACTCTTTTTTCATTTTTAAGGTTTTTGCCACAAAGCATGTGCACTCGCCAAAGAGCGACAGAGAGGGGAAGTGGGGAAATATGGCCTCGCCGCAGTCCCTTCTCCATCCTCCTGCAGGGATTTTGGGCACGCACACGCACGCACCTGGCATCATTTTTCAGGCTGCCAGCTCTAGGACTCGAACCGCGGCCAGCCATGTAGGGGTCCTGTGCTGTTACCGCCACGCCACCATCTGGCCCGAAATCAGGACTCTTAACTACTTCCAGCACAGAATACTAAACTCCGATTGAAGGTCGCAGGGGTCTGGCAACCCCCTGGCTTTGTTGCTGTAAATGTCCCTCTACAGATGGCCGTGTCCCACGTTGTCATTGTTCTTTCCCCAAGGTAATTACAGGGTTTGTTTTGAAAATCCATTCCCTGGAGAGAGCGAGCCGGTAATGGGGCAGCAGCGGAAAGCCGCATGTTTGTGTTGGGTGTTCACCGAGGCTGCCAGGGCACGCCTGGGGCCGGGCAGAAGGCCCCTGGGGGAGAAGCGAGGACCCCCCCAGATGGACGGTCTGCCCGGGCACACCCCTTCAGCTCTGGCAGCACTGGCGTGGCAGGGAGGCTCGGCTTGAGTGGAAACACTTCATTAAGCATTGCTCTTAGCAGAGCCGGGAGGTTAATTCCAGGCCGGATTCCTGGGTCCTCGCCAGACGGCTGCCTGGTCGCAGGTTGTCCCTCCTCCTGGAAGGTAGCTTTCCCAGTAAGCTGGGGTAGAGGCCCGGGGCGCAGGAGAGGGAAAGGTCTGTGTTTGGGGCCAGCCGGGTGCACGGCGGGTAAGAGCAGAAGCTGGACCCCACACGGCCAGCTGCGGTTAGACCCCGGCCCAGGAAGCCTGAAAAACCCGGGTCTGGAAGGGAACCAGCAGTTAGCGTAATGGCTATGTCGCTGGACTCCCACGTAGTCGACTGCGTCCCGGACCCGGTGGCTTAAAACTCACGCCGGGCGCATGTGCGTGCATGCCCAAGATCCCGAGAGGAGAATGGAGGAGAAGGGATTGCGGCGTGGCCATCCTCCCTGGGGGGTGATTTCTCGCTTTCTGTCTTTCTGTCTCTCTGTCTCTCTCTGACTGTCTGGCGAGTGCAGGCGCCCTATAGTGAAAATCTCTCAAAAAAAAAAAAAAAAAAAAAAAAACCCGGGTCTGTATGTATGCAGGCCGCAAATCCTGACAGAACGGAGAAATGGGAGAAAAACCATTGCGGCGTGACCACGCCCCTGTGGGGGTTTCTGTCCCCCTCTCTGGGGAGCTCCTGTGCCACCTGGCAATTTAAAGCAATGTTTTGTGGGGTCCAGCAGGTGGCGTGGTGGTTAAGGCACTGGACTCCCACATAGCCGACCGTGGTTTGAGTCCCAGACCTGGTGGCTTGCTTTCTCATGTGTTCTCTCTCTCTCTCTCTCTCTCTCATCAAATAAATAAAATTAAATAAATAATTCTTTAAAAAGAAAAATAAATTGGGGCCAGCAGGTGGTGCAGTGGTTCCCACGTGGCTGGCTGTAGTTTGAGTACTGGACTTGGAGGCTGGCTGTAGTTTGAGTACTGGACTTGGAGGCTGGCTTTATTGCTTTCCCTTTCTCTTTCTCTCTCTCTCTGGTAAAATTAAAAATTAATAGTGGCTGGCAGGAGGCATGGTGGTTGAGGGTGCTGGACTCCCACATGGCCGACTGCGGACCGAGTGCCGGACCTGGCGGCTTGCTTTCTTACTTTCTCTCTCTCTCTCTCTCTGTCCTTCTCTGGTCAAATGAAAATAAATAAATAAAGTTAAATAAAGTAATTCTAATAAAAAATTAATAATAACAAATGGAATTAAATAATTTTTTTAAAGAGAAAAGTTTATAAACTCTGAAGTGCAAGGCGTTGGCGTAGGAGGTGTCATTTCATGAAGCGGCTCCCTCTTTTGATCCCTTCAGCTACCACCACCAGCACCATCACCATCATCACCACCACCCACTATCATCACCACCATCATCACCACCATCTCTACCACCATCACCATTACTCCTATGACCACCACCATCATCACCACCACCATCATCACCAACATTATCACCACCACCGTCACCACCATCTCTACCACCACCACCAGCACCATTACTCCTATGACCACCACCATCATCACCACCACCATTTCCACCAGCACCATCACCATAACTCCCATGACCACCACTGTCATCACCACCACCCCATGACCATCATCATCATCACTCCAATGACCACCAACATCACCACCACCATCACTACCACTCTACCACCACCACCATTAGCAGCACTCCCATGACCACCACTCCCACCACCACCACCGTCATCACAACCACCGCCACCATCACCACCACTCCCACAGCCACCACCATCACCACCACTCCACCACCACCACCATGAGCATCACTCCCATGACCACCACCACCAACACCACCACTCCCATGACCACCACATCATCACCACCACCAACACCACCACTCCCATGACCACCACATCATCACCACCACCAACACCACCACTCCCATGACCACCACCATCACCACCATCATCATCACCACCACCCCCCTGACCACCACCATCACCACTGCCACCATCTTCATCACCACCACGCCCACAACCACCACCACCACCATCACCACTCCCATGACCACCACCACCATCACCACCATCGCCACCACCACCACCACCACCACCATCATGTTTTATCCTTGTGGGATACAGCACACCTGATTCCTAACCCTGGCTTTGTTGCTTCTCGGCAGGGGACCTTGGATAAGTCACTGGTCACTTTTGAAATTTTGTCCGTTTCTTTCTTCCATGAGCGAGTCAGAGAGCAGCGCCCCACCAGGGTCTTGACGCCGGCTTCCAGCCCCGCCTCACTCAGCCAGCCCACGTCACAGCCACGTGGCCGAGTGCCTGGGGTGCACACCCACACACTTCCCGTGTGGCCCAGTCGTGTTACCCGTGCACCAGCACCGGCCCCGACATTTCAGTTTATTTGTTCATTGAGTTTTTGCTATAGGGCACATGTGCTCGCCAGAGAGAAAACATGAGCGGTCACCTCCCAGGGCGATGGCCATGCCACAGTCCCTCCCCGCTAGTCTCCTCTTGGAATTCTGGACACACATGTGCACACCCAGAGTGTTTTTCTTTTTTTGGGGAGATTTTGTTTGTTTGTTTGTTTGTTTTTACTATAGGGCATGTGCGCACCAGAGGGACAGAAAGTGAGAAATCACCCCCCAGGGGGGATGGCCACGCTGCAATCCCTTCTTCTCCATTCTCCTCTCGGGATCTGGGACACGCATACACACGTGCTCAGTGTGAGTTGAAGTCACCGGGCCCAGGACTCGAACCGCTGAGGACTACGTGGGAGTACAGCAACGTAGCTATTATGCTTTCTGCTGGTCCCCCCAGAGTGTTTTTCAAGCTCCCCCAGCGCCCTAACTACCACGCCACCTGCTGGCCCCCCTTCCCTGTCCGGCTCGTCACTGACGTTGGGCCCGGTAGGTAAGGCAAGGCTTATTTCCCCCAAGTCTGCCTCTCGCCCCGGCTGTCCAGTCTTGCTTTTCTGCCGTGAGGAGCAGACCCTGACCTGCCTGGTCACGGGCAGAGACTCTGTCCCACCCTACCGAGTCCTGGCCAGTTCCACCCCAGGGCTTTCTGCTCCCTCTGCGGTCCAGGCAGGGGACAGGAAACACTTGGGGTGAGCGGAGCCCCGTAAGCCCACTCGCCCGGGACCTGTGCCCGCCCTCGCTGTCCACCACCCCGGTCACGGCCACGCGGAAGCAGGACCAGGGACCCTCCTGCCAGGGGGCCGATGAGGCGGAGCACAGCCCCCCGTGGTGTCCCCTCCGGGCTGGACTGGGAGTGGAACAGCAGGAACAGATGTGATCTGGAGGGGACTCTGCCATCTCCTGCCGCAGCCTGCCTGTTGTCATGGAAACCAAAGCCACTCTCTTCTGAAGGACCCATTAAGGTGCAGGAAGTAATCAAGGCCCTCTGGGAGGACCTGGCCCGCCCCCGCCCCCATGGGAGCAGCCGCCACAGGCCCCTCGCCCACCCCACGAGCACTCCGTCACAGACGCCTGGGCAGCCGGCCTCGCCCCCACCCCGGGAGCTGTAATGACCTGCTCGGGACCCCACACGCCGTGCCCCTGTCTGCGTCACGGCATCCTGCGCTGGAACAGCAGGCTGGGCGGACGTGCGGTGGTGCGCTTGGGCTGCTGGGCAGGTGGACCTTGGCCCTGCCACCCACTTGCTGTGCGGACTCGGACTACCCGCTTCACCTCTCTGGGCCTCCGTTTCCTCTTTGTAACAAGGGCAGCCATAACAGTACCTACTTCGCGGAAGTGATGTGTTGGAAGGTATTAAAACAGTGTCTGGGGTCAGCGGGTGGTGTGATGGTTAAGGCGCTGGACTCCCACTTGGTCAACCATGGTTTGAGTCCCAGACCTGGCAACTTGCTATTTCACTTTCTGTCTCTCACTCGTTCTCTCTGTCTCTCTCTGGTAAGCACACATGCTCTATAGCAAAATAAAATAATAATAAAATTTTAAAATTCTTTTTTAGAGAGATTTTTGCTCAAGGACATGTGCACTTACCAGAAAGATGGAGAGAGACAGAAAGTGAGAAATCACCCCCCAGGGGGATGGCCACAGCACAGTCCCTTCTCCCCCATTATCCTCTCTGGATTTTTGGGCATGCACGCACACATGCCTGGTGTGAGTTTCAAGCCACTGGGTCCAGGACTCGAACCACAGTTGACCATGTGGGAGTCCAGTGACATAACCATTATGCCACCTGCTGGTCCCAAATAAATAATGCTTAAAAACAGAACAGAACAGAACAGTGTCTGGGGCTGGCGCCGTTACCTGGGGGTTAATGGAGCTGTATCCCACATGGCTAAGTGCGGGTCAGATCCTGGGCCCTTAAGAAACACGCGAGCGTGTGGAGGGTCTGGGACCTCGCCAGGGCTGGGGAGTGGAGGAGGGGGTGCAGGGTGACCGAGCCCCACCGGCGTTGCTCTCTCCTTCGTTTTGGTGATTAAAAATAAATAAGCAGACACTGTCTCTATTAAATTGTAGAATTGTTAAATAAATAAATAAGTGGGGCTGGCAGGTGGCGGTGGTTGGGACCACGTGGCCAACTGCGGTTCGAGTCCCGGACCTGGTGGCTTGCTCTCTCACTTTCTCTCTCTCTCTCTCTGTCTTTCTCTGGAGAGTGCATGTGCCCTCTAGCACAATTTGAAAATAAGAACAATAATGAATACAATGAAATGATTTTAAAATAAATAAGTAAATAGAACCAGCAGGCGGCATGGTGGTGAGGGCAGCTGAATCCCACACGGCCGGTCACACACTTCCCGTCCTGGCCTCCGCAGCTTGAGGAACACGCCAGAACATGCCAGAAAGGAGAGATGGGGAGGGGACTGCGGTGTGCCCATCCGCAGGGAGGGCACTTTCTCACCTGCCATCTCTCTCTCTCTCTCTCTCTCTCTCTGGCAGGCGCGTGTGCTCTCTGGCAAATTGAAATAAATGAATAGATAAACCTGTCCGACAATGCAGCCGTGGTCCTTTCATAGAACGGACGAGGCTTGGACCCGGGTCCCTCGGGGCGTGCTGTGAACACGAGCTCGGCCACGGGGTACGATCGTGGTTACGCGGGACGACCGGGATAGACAAACCCAGAGAGTCCAGAGTAGATTAGTGGCTGCCAGGGGTGGTGGGGGCAAGGACAAGGGGGAGCGACGGCTTCCTGGGGACAGGGTCGCATTCGGGGCAATAGACTATTCCAGACGTGGTTGGTGACGGCTGTCGAACATCGTGACTGTACTACGTGCCACCGGTACACTAGGCATTCTGACGGCAGGCGTGGCACTATGGCACGAGAGGTGACAGGTGGAACCCCTGTTCCTTACAGCCGCCGGCGTGATTTTAAGCCGCCGGGTCCGGGACTCAAACCATGGTCGACTACATGGGAGTCCAGCGACGTAACCATTACACTAACTGCTGGTCCCTAAAATGAAGCAATTCTTTAAAAAACTAGAAAGAAACCTTGACTCGAGTAAAGACATGAGAAGGCTGCATGTGAGGTCTTGCAAACCCTCAGCGATGCGGCCCTGCATTGGCTTTTTGTTGTTTTCTCCCAGCAGGGCTGTGCACTCGCCACAGAGAGACAGACAGAGGGAAAGTGAGCAATCAGCCCGGAGGGATGGCCGCGCCGCCGTGCCTTCTCCTCCGTGCTCGGGCTTTGGGGCACGCGCATGCACGGGTGTGAGTCCCAGGTCACCGTGTCTGGGAGCTGAACTGCGGGCAGCCAGGTGGGAGTCCACAACCTGCACCGTGACGCCACCTGTGGGCCCGTGTCCCTTCATTTGACTGGTCCTAATTTATACCCTTAGCTTTTTTTGGCTGTAGAGCACATGTGCTTGTCAGAGAGGGCGGTAGTGAGAGGGAAAGTGAAAAGTCATCGTCCAGGAGGGATGGCCACACGGCAGGCCTGTTTCCATTCTCCTGTTGGCACGTCGGGCACGCACACACGCTTACACACCTCACGTGGTTTTCAAGCCACCAGGTCCGGAGCTTGAACTGCAGTCGGCCACGTGGGCTTCCAGCCCCTTAACCAACATGCCACCTGCTGGCCTCAATGATTCTTTTTTTTTTTTTTTTTAAGAATTATTTTATTTAACTTTATTCATTCACTTATTTATTTTAATTTGAGAGAAACAGAGTTCGAGAGAGAGAAAGAAAGTGAGAAAGCAAGCTGCCAGGTCCAGAACTTGAACTGCTGTCGGCCATGTGGGAGTCCAGTGCCCTTAACCACCACGCCACTTGCCAGCCCCATCAATAATTCATTTTTAAAAGTGACTTGGTTCGGGGGCCGGCAGGTGGTGTGGTGGTTAAGGCGCTGGACAATCCCATGTGGCCGACCACAGTTCAAGTCCTGGACCTGGTGGCTTGCTTTCCTACTTTCCCACTTTCTCTCTCTCTCTCTCTCATCAAATGAAAGTAAGTGAATAAATAAAGAAAATTAAATAAATTATTTAAAAAATAGTGACTTGGTTCTTCCCAAAGAGAGAAAAAGAAGCCCCCAACGGGGTTTTCACACCATGATCTCCCGCTAGCCTCAGCCAGTTCAAATCGCAGGCCCGGGTCCACAGGTCAGCTGTGTTGGACGAGGTCCTGGGACTCGAACCTGGGACTTCCCCCTATGGGTCCAGTGCATTGTCTCTGTACCACTGCCTGGCTCTGGAATGGTGGAGGGGTGAGGTTGAGAGACACCCAGGGCAGACGTGACCCCCTTTTTTGGGAGAGTTTGTTTTTTTGCTATGGGGCACATGCGCTCGCCAGAGAGAGACAGAGAGACAGAAGGCGAGAGATAACCCCCGGGAGGGTGGCCACACCGCAATCCCTTCTCCTCCATTCTCCTCTCGGGATCTTGGGCACGCACGCACACACACCCCAGTGTGAGTTTAAGCCGCTGGGTCCGGGACTTGAACTGCAGTCGACTACATGGGATTCCAGCGACATAGCCATTACACCAACAGCTGGTCCTAGAAGGTCCTCTTATGTTGGAGATGACGCAGGGCAGTATCGGGGTGGCTTTTCCTTTCAGAAAGCTCCCCCATCCCCGGAGGGCAACTCTAAATATGCCAGAGCATCCCCCACCATTAGCGTCCGCGGAGACCCTGCCCTCCCTGCCGTTCACGGAGGGCTGTTCACCGAGGGCCGGCGTCCAGGCGCCGCGTGCTCACGTTTCTCCTGCTCATTAATGGACCCTCAGGCAGCGCTGCCGGCTCGGAGCAGGATTTCATTTGTCTGGGGCCGGGGAGAGAGACGGGGTTGCAGGAGCTAATGAGGAATCAATGCCTCCTAATTGCTAATTAAACGAGTCCGGCTCTCTCCGGGGGCTATTACGTGGGTGGCTGGCTCTTGAGTAGCCTCAGAATTCATTATAGTCCCCCAAGAAACACCTGCACTGCCCTGCCCTATAGGCGGTGTGGGGAGACCTAGGAGCCCCTTCCTGTGCCGGGGCCACCACTTAGGGTTGATGTATGGGTGGGGCCTTTTCTAGTTTATTTTTTTAATTTCTTTTTTTATAATTATTTTATTTTATTTATTCATTCATTTATTTTTTTAATTTAACCAGAGAGAGACAGAGGGTGAGAGTGAGAGAGAGAGGAAGTGAGAAAGCAAGCCACCAGATTCAGGACTTGAACCCCGGTAGGCTATGTGGGAGTGTCCAGCACCTTAACCACCACGCCACCTGCTGGTCCCTTTTAAATTTCTTTAGAGAGATTTTTGCCATAGGGTGCTTGTGCTCACCAGAGAGACAGAGAGCGAGAAATCGCCCCCCAGTGGGGATGGCCACACCACAGTCCCTTCTCCATTCTCCTCTCGGGATCTTGGGCACGCACGTACACGCGCCTGGCGTGAGTTTTAAGCTGCCAGGTCCAAGACTTGAACTGCAGTCGACTACATGGGAGTCTAGCCATTTAACCATTACACTATCTGCTGGTCCCATTCATTGATTTCTTTACAGAGGGAGAGAAAGGTACCCCCAGCAGGGTCTTCACCCCATCATCCACGCCCAACCTCTGCCAGCCGGCCTCATAGACACACGTGAGCCCAGCAGGCGCGGGAAGACCTGGGGCATGCACCCACGTGACTTCAGCTCACAGAGTGCTGCACCGCTGCCGCACCACCACAGCCCGGCGGGGCTTACTCTGTGCTCTTATTTAGCTTATTTTTCTAGCTGAAGGGCACGTGTACTTGCCAGAGAGAGAAAGAAAAGACGCCCCATGGGACACGGTCAGAGGCAATCCATTTTCCTCTGTTCCATTGGGATGGGGCACACACACATGCCTGGTGTGTCTTACGTACTGCCGGAGCTGGGATTCGAAACACGGCTGGGCATGTGGGACCCAGCTCTCTTTTGAAGATTTTTGCCATAGGGCACATGTGCTTGCTGGGGAGAGGCACAGAGAGAGGGAGAAATCGCCCCCCCCCCCCAGGGGGAACCACCACAGCACAGTCCCTTCTCCTCCATTCTTCCCTTGGAATTTTGGGCATGCAGGCACACGGGCCCAGCGTGATTTTCAAACCCTGGGTCCAAGACTCAATCCACGATTGGCCATGCGGGAACCCAGCGCCTCAACCACTACGCCACCTGCTGGCCCCAGGACCTGGCTCCCTTAACCACTGCACGCCGGGGCTGGCCCAGTGCCTTTGGAGATCCAACTAATGTTCGCTGAGCGCCTACTGTGTGTCAGGCTCTGGACCAGGCGTGGTGGACAGAGCAGAGAAAATGCAAGGGTTGTTCTGCCCTCTCAGAGCCCAGTGTGACAGGGAGGCGGACCTGTGAACAGCCAGAAAGTCAGACTCCGAGCCAGGGCACCGTCTGCAGGCCTCGGAGTGCAGAGCAGACGGCGCTGCAGGGAGGGTGGCGAGCAGCACGGACGTTTGCCTTGATGAACTCAGACTTGGACTGAAGGCAGAGCCAGCCCGGGGGTGCAGGCAGGGGGCACGCGCTAAGAGGACAGTGCAGACGGGCTGGCTCCGAGGCTGCAATGAACTCAGCGTCTCGCCGTTGACTCGCTTCGCCTGTCTCAGCAAATTAGGAGCCAGCTTGAGCGGTGCGTCTCCTCACCAGCAGGCTTGCGTTCGCACTTGTCCTGTAAGGGGTCCACAGAACCCACGGGAGGGGAGAGAGAAAAAACATCACTTCTGGAACTTTCATTGACAAGTACACGCGCTCAGAACCCCCCAGAGGGCTCTGAGCGCCCCAGGGAAGTGTCACAAGGTGGGCAAGGGCTCTGGCTTAGGGGTGGATAAAAGGGACCAGCAGTTGGCATAATGGCTACATCACTGGACTCCCACATAGTTGACTGTGGTTCAGGTCCCGGACCTGGTGGCTTAAACTCACACTGGGCGCGTGTGCATGCGTGCCCAAGATCCTGAGAGGAGAATGGAGGAGAAGGGATTGTGGCGTGGCCATCCTCTTGGGGGGTGATTTCTCACTTTTCTCACTTTCTGTCTCTCCCTGTCTTTTTTTTTTTTTTTTTTTTTGGGGAGAGATTTTCGCTATAGGGCGCATACGCTCGCCAGACTGACAGAGAGAGACAGAGAGACAGAAAGCGAGAAATCACCCCACAGGGGGGATGGCCATGCCGCAATACCTTCTCCTCCATTCTCCTCTCGGGATCTTGGGCATGCACGCACACGCACCCGGCCTGAGTTTTAAGCCACCGGGTCCGGGACGCGAACCGCGGTCGACTACGTGGGAGTCCAGCGACATAGCCATTACGCTAACTGCTGGTTCCCTCCCTGTCTTTTTGATGAGCGCACACGCCCTATAGCAAAAACCTAAAAAAAAAAAAACAAAAAAAAACAAAACAAGAGGCAGGTAAAAAAAAAAAAATTGCTATAGAGCACATGCACTTGCCTGAGACAGACAGACGGACGGAGACAGAGAGGGAAAGTGAGAAGGCACCCCCGCGCACCCTCACCCTGCCTCCCGCTGCCCGGGGACAGATACCTGCTCCAGGTCTGCGAGGCTGCGGTGAGAGCAACGTGGCCAGCTGTGCACGGTGCACGCTCACGTGTGTGTGTGGGGTGCCCTCGTCTGATCCCTCCCCTGCCCAGGCCTGGAGCCCATGGAGCCAGCCCACCCCCTGCTTGTCCGTTTCAGGTGAAGGTCGAGAGGGGTCCACGCCATGAGGCCGGCTGTGACTTGTTGTCATCACATATCAGAACAACAAAATCACTAGTCTTCCACACGGCACCGGACCACAGCCACGCATCTTCCTCTGTCCCCGCATCCCGCCGCCTGCCGGCTGGTCCCGCACCTGGGCCACACCGGGACACCTGAGCTTCCAGCTTCCCGTTGGCCCTGTCTAGTTCTCCCGGAGGCAGGCATGGTCCAATCCCACCCAGGCACTGGGAACAGGGTTTGGAGCCAGGCTGGGACGGGCTGACGGACGGCTGCTCCCCCGCACTGGGAGCCCTTGGGCTGGCTACCTCCCCTCACTCTGGGGGACTCAGTTTCTTCAAACGTCGCCCGAACACGACGCCGCCGGTGCCTGGGGTTGAAGGTGGGACGACGGAGTGCATGCCGAACGCCGGGGTCGGTGCGCCTTGCAGAGGTCTGGAAAGGCCGCAGTGCCTTCTGGCCTGTCCTCCCCGCCTCACCGACGGGCCGTCTTACCTGGTGGGAAGTGCAGACTTCTGTGTGCGCTCGTTTCTCCTGCTTATCTGGAGAATAATTCGTTTAAAAAAACTCCATTAGATGAGGGATAAGTCTCCAGAAACGTCGGCCATCCCAGACAGCTCCCCTCCCCCCAAGTCAGGGGAAAGGGCTGTCCCTTTACCTGGAGGTGTGGGGGGGTCTGTCCAGAGTCCCGGTGCTGAAAAGGGACGCGCTCAGGGCCCCCTGCGAGAGCTGTCCGCGCGCCCGGTGCTGAAACGGCTCGCGGCTCCCCTCCAGGACCCCGAGCGGCGCTGTCCGCAGCGTCGGTGCTGAAACGGAGCCGTTTCCTCCCGTGTCGGCCGACTGCTGTCCTCAGCCCGGGTGGTAAAGAAACTTGCCTCCTTTCCCCGCCCCCTCACTCCTTCCGCTCTGTCCCTCTGACTCCTAGGACGCCCCCGCCAATTTATTTTTCCGTCCAGATCTCTCCCTGGGGGACTCCAGAGTGGCCAGGGGGAGACCCCGAGAGGTCGCAGCGAGAACTTGCACTGCGCCCCACCACCTGTCCCCACAACTTACCTCCCACGCAGCCAGGGCTGGAGTCTCTGCTTTCCAGACCGTCCAACTTCGCCGGCTCTGGCTTTCCCGGGAGCTGCCCATGCGCTGACCCAAAACTCAGCCCTGTCCTCGGGGTCCCGGACCCTGAGGCCCCCTACCCCCTCGCCCTACGCACCTGCTGCCAGTCTTGGCAGACGCAGGTGTCCCGTGGCTGCCGAGGCGGGACCTGCACTTTTATGGGCTCCGACGAAGGCGGGGCGCCGGGAATCCGGGGAGGGGCTTCGCCAGCCATCCAATGAGACTCCGCCTCAGAATGGAGCTCCAAAGATTACCTCATAGGTTGTGGCCTCGGCTTCAGAATAAAAGTCTGGCATCTGCCCCCAGATTGGGGTGGGGGTTTTCTGGATGGGCAGAGAACGCTCGGTGCGGTCCCTGGAGCCTCCCCACTGGGCCTCACCCTGTCCTGGGTCTCCGAACTCACAGCTGGCTCCGTACAACTAGCTGTGACCTGCTTCCTGCCGTCCCCAGACTGTGCTGGGCAACTCCACTGGGTGACGTGCGGATGTCGATCCAGTTCCACACAGGGAAACTGAGGCTGGCGGGAGCGCGGGGCTTCGAAGGGCCGGGACAGGTGGCACCACCCAAGCCCAGTTGTTTCCTGGGAGTGTCCCCAGTCCGAGGGTTTGTCCTCGCTGTGGGTGTTGGGCACGGTTGCCCCTCTCAGGGCCTCCGTTTCCTGAACCATGAGCAGAGACGGCAGGAGGACCTCTCAGAGCACTGCCACGAGGGATCAATAATACGGTGTGGCCCAGACTGGGAGGGACCAGGGCACAGGTGAAGAGTGAGCCACCAGCCTCGGGTGCAAGATTTAAGGGAACATCAAACTTTGGGAATCAAAATAAATAATGTAATGTGTGAAGAAATCAAACTTCAGGCCCAAACTCCATGATTGGGCCAGCGGGTGGCGTGGCGGTTAAGGTGGCTGGGCCCCACATGGCCAGCTGCATGGCTCGACTCCCAGACCCTGCAACTTGAAAAGCGTGCAGGGCACGTGTGTGTGCGCGCCCAAAATTCCAAAAGGGGGGAGGCATGGAGGTGGGATGGCCCCATGGCCACCCCCCATGGGGGTGATTTCTCACTTTCTCTCTCTCTCCTTTACTTTCTCTTTCTCTGGAAAGTGCACAAACTCTATAGCAAAATTTGAAAATTTAAAAAAGGTGTCATGGTGGTTGAGGGCGCTGGACTCCCACATGACCGACTGTGGTTCAAGTCCCAGACCTTTCTCAGTTTCCCTTTCTCTCTCTCTGTGCCTCTCTGGTCAAATTGAAATAAATACATGAATAAAATTAAGTTAAAAATAAAACAATTTTTTTTTTGGAGAGATTTTTGCTATAGGGCGCGTGCGCTCACCAGACAGACAGAGAGAGACAGAGAGACAGAAAGCGAGAAATCACCCCCCAGGGAGGATAGCCATGCCGCAATCCCTTCTCCTCCATTCTCCTCTCGGGATCTTGGGCACGCACGCACACGCGCCCGGCGTAAGTTTAAGCCACCGGGTCCGGGACGCGAACCGCTGTCGACTACGTGGGAGTCCAATGACATAGCCATTACGCTAACTGCTGGTTCCCGTAAAATAAAACAATTCTTTAAAAAAAAAAAAAATAGAAACTTTTTTTAAAAAGGGAAGGAAGGGAAAAAGGAAAAAAATAATCCACATGAACAAAATGTCAAGATTTTACATAAGGACAGGACCGGGCTTTCTTCCTTCCTTTTCTTTTTCTTTTTCCTTTCTTTCTTTTTTCTTTTTCTTAAGAGATTTCTGCTATAGGGCACGTGCACTCACCAGAGAGAGAGAGACAGAAAGCAAGATATTACCCTCCTGGGGGGGATGGCCACGCTGCAATCCTTTCTCCATTCTCCTCTTGGGATTTTGGGCACGTACGCACACACGTCCAGTGTGAGTTTAAGCCACCGGGTCCGGGAGTCGAACCCAGTGGACCACATGGGAGTCCAGCGACATAGCCATGACGCCATCTGCTAGTCTCAGGACCACCCTTTACTGTTCCCCTTTGCCTCCAGTTCTGCTCGGCACCACAGTAGAAATGCTATCTGGAGAGTCGCCGCTCTTACTCCCTACGACACCTGGACATTACCTGCTCAGCAAGGGCTTCACAGAGCATAAAGGCCTGGACGGGAAACGCCGCCTGGACGTGCAGTGTGCGACAATAGAATTTGTTTTCCTATCTGGAAACTTCCTGAAGCAGGTGCCATTTTCACAGACTTGTGCCCCGTCTATCATATGTGGAGCCGGAAACTTCGAGAAAGGCACCCCCTGTCGGTCACCCGGGATGCCCAAGCCAAGGACGGGTCCCTCAATGTCCTGAGGAAAGATCAGTCACAACCACGGGGCGTAGGCACAGAGGCCGTGCGGGGTGGACACCTACTGGTACTCCACAGATCCTCTGCCGAGTGTTCACGTGGATTGAGCAGAGCTCCTCTAAAAACACAGCCAGAGGGGCCGGGAGGTGGCATGGTGGCTAAGGTGCTGGACTCCCACGTGGCCAACTGCAGTTCGAGTCCCGGACCTGGGACTTACTTTCTCACTTTCTCTCTCTCTCTCACTCTGTCTCTGGGAGTGCACATGCCCTAAAGTTAAACTTAAAAATAATAATGGGGGGGGGGGGGCCGGCAGATGGCGTGGTGATTAAGATGCTGGACTCCCACATGGTTGACCACGGTTCGAGTCCCAGACCTGGCGACTTGCTTTCTCACTTTCTTTCTTTCTTACTGTCCCTCTCTGGTCAAATTAAAAATAAATAAGTGGATAAATAAAGTTAAATAAAACTAATTCTTAAAAGAAAATAGTAACAGAAGCACAGGTGGCATGGTGGTTAGGGCACTGGACTCCCACATAGTTGACCCCAGTTCGAGTTGCAGACCTGACCAGTTGCTTTCTTGCTTTCCCTCTCTCTCTAGACAAAGTAAATAATAATAATGATAAATAAAATTAAATCATTATCGAAAAATATAATAATAACAATGAAGTATATTTTTATTTTGAAAAGGAAGACACAGCCAGAGTCCTGCATTCTGCCTCCCCTTCGGAGGCCAGTTCTGGCTTCACAGCCCAGAGAGAACCAGAGAGCTTGTCTCAAAGGGAGACAGCCAGAGGGAAAAGCCGCCCGGCATGGACGGTTCGCTTTTCCCCGCTTCTTCCTTTTGCAGTAACTGCTTTTCTGTATTTACGAGGATTGTGTGTGCACATGTGTAAGAATGAAAGAGAGAGACAGAGCGAGAGGCCTCCCTGAAGGGCTACCACGCGGAGTCCCCTGCCCCAGCCCTTCACTCTTGGCATTCTGGGCACGAGTGCCCACACTCGGCCTGTTAGCTCAGCCGGGAGATCCAAACCGTAGCCGGCAGCGAGGCTCCAGCATCACTGGGCTGGCCTGGAATTTTTCTTTTTCTTTTTCCTTCTTTTTTTTTTTTTTAAGAATTATTTATTTATGGGAGACAACAGTTAGCATAATGGCTATGTCACTGGGCTCCCACGTAGTCGACCGCGGTTCGTGTCCTGGACCCGGTGGCTTAGAACTCACGCCGGGCGCGTGTGCGTGCGTGCCCAAGATCCCGAGAGGAGAATGGAGAAGGGATTGCGGCGTGACCATCCCCCCTGGGGGGTGATTTCTCGATTTTTGTCTCCCTGTCTCTCTCTGTCTGTCTGGCGAGTGCACGCGCCCTATAGCGAAAACCTCTCTCAAAAAAAAAAAGAATTATTTATTTATTTAATCTCCTTTGTTGTTGTTGTTGTTATTATTATTATTATTATTACTTTGGCCAGACAGACAGAGAGAGAGGGAGAGGAAAAGAGAGAAAGAAGGCCGCCATGTCCAGGACTTGAACCGCGGTCGACCATGTGGGAATCCAGTGTCCTTAACCACCACACCACCTGCTGGCCCCCCTTTTTTAAAAAATTACTTTTTAAAAAGAATTATTTTATTGAACTTTATTTATTTATTTATTTATTTTAATTTGACCAAAGAAGGACAGAGTGAGAAAGAGATAGCAAGATAGCAAGAGAGAAAATGAGAAAGCAAGCTGCCAGGTCCAAGACTCAAACCGCGGTCGACCATGTGGGAAGCCAAGGCCCTTAACCACCGTGCCACCTGCCGGTCCCCCCCCTTTTTAATTTTTTATAGAATTATTTATTTAAGGTAATTAATTATTATTATTATTTGCTATAGGACACATGTGCTCACCAGAGAGAGACAGGTGTGGGGGGTAAGTGAGAAAACAAGCCACCAGGTCTAGGACTCGAACCATGTTTGGCCATGTGGGAGTCAAGCACCTTAACCACCACGCCACCTGCCAGCCCCGAAAGAGGCCACTTAAATGGAGCCACACGACGCGCTCCCTTTGTGCCTGGCCCCGTCTGCACACGGCGCACGGCGGTGGGGCCTGTTCTGTGCACACCTGGGGGTTGGCACCTGCCGGTTATAGAGCAGGGCAACCTCACGGGGTGGGCCTCCCTTGTTTAGCCCTTCAGCGCTTCGGGGACATCGGGTTCTGGGACATCGTCACCATGAGATTATGAGCCAAGATACTATAAATATTCACAGCAGGGCCTCTGTGTGGCCACACTTCTCCCTCCTCCAGGGTAAGCGTGTTGGGGGATGGCTGGGTCACAGGTAAATCTGCGTGTCGCTTTTTACAAAGAATTATTTTATTTCATTTTATTTACTTTTTTTTTGGGGGGGAGAAGTTTTTGCTACAGGGTGCATGTGCTTGCCAGAGAGACAGAGAGACAGAAAATGAGAAATCACCCCCCTCCCCCGGGGGATGGCCCACGCTGCAATCCCTTCTCCATTCTCCTCTCAGGATGTTGGGCACACACACACAGCGTGAGTTTAAGCAGCTGGGTTTGGGACTCGAACCGCGGTCGACTACATGGGAGTCCAGCGTCGTAACCATGATGTCACCTGCTGTTCCCAGACCCTCCTTTTTTCCTGAAGTGGGTTTATGTATTTCTGAGAGAGAAAAGAGCAGGACCCCAGCAGGGTCTTCACCACGACCCTCCTCCAGCCCTTCCTAGCCTGCCTTGGGAGGGGGCTCGGCGTCATGGGGCCCTGTGGGACTTCGTGATCTGTCGAGAACAGGCAGATGTGCGGTGAGAGAGGCAGACTCCCAGGTCTCTATGGCTGAGAGCAAAGTCGGGGCTGAGACAGTCACCTGGCCCAGTCCTGGTGAGGGAAGGCGGGCCGACCTAGGGAGGCTTCCTGGAGGAGGCGCCACCATCTAACTGAGACCTAAGGATGAGGAGCAGGGAGCTAGGTGCAGAGGCGGAGGACAGGGTACAGGTAAAGGCCGGAGGGACATCTGGTCTCGGCACAGTGGGACCCAGACGACGTGACTGCGGACTCCCTCCTCCTCCCCACTACCCATTCTGCCTGGCTTCTAGTCTACCTGGCTCGTCGCTTCTTTTCTCTTCTCTTCTCTTCTCTTCTCTTCTCTTCTCTTTCTCTTCTCTTCTCTTCTCTTCTCCTCTCCTCTCCTCTCCTCCTCCTCTCCTCTCCTCTCCTCTCCTCTCCTCTCTTCTCTTTCTTTCTTTCTTCTTTCTTTTTTTCTTGGAGGTGGACGTGTCATAGGGCATGTGCCCTCATCAGAGGGAGACAGGGGCAAGTGACAAGTACCCCCCCGCCCCACCCCAAGGGGGATGACCACGCCGCAATCCCTTCTCATCCATTCTCTTTTGGGGATGTTGAGCACGCCTGCACACACACCTGGCATGATTTTCAAGCTACCTGGTCTGGGACTAGAACCGCGGCTGGCACGTGGGATCCCGCACCGTGGCCACCACACCACTTGCTGGGCCCTGCCTGGCCCTTCTCTGCAGGGTGGCAGCCTGGCCCTCCTGGCACCGGCTGCGGAGGAGGCTCTGGCCTGTGTCCTGGGGTCATCTAGCTGGGTTGTCATCACTTACTGTACTCCAGACCTTGGCTGCCGCTGGCCCTGCTCTGGCTGAGTCTGGCCTCACAGAAAGGCCCCTTTGTCCTGTCCCCTCCCCTCTGGGTCCTTTTCCCGGCGTCCCCAGGAGAGAAACAGGTATGAACTATGAGCGGCATAAGTGAGTGAACCGCTTTAGAAAACGTCCCCACAAGACTCCAATTAGAGACAGTAACTAACTATCTGCAAGGACAACAGGCCAGCAATGAGGATTAATTAACAGCTCCTCGGCCGGAGGGGAGGTCTCGGAGGAAGGGTCTCGGAGACTTCTCCCAGTCCCCTGCCTGGTCCGCACCAGGCGCGCACACGCGTGCACACGCAGCCCCCTCCCCGCGTTACTATAGAGACCTCCCGGGGTGGGGCGGGGGCGGGGGCCCCTCGCCAGCATTTACAGATGAAGGAGGCGCAGATGGCGAGCTCCGGGCCTGGTGTGCTCTGCCCTGACGACAGTTTCTGGGGCCCGAGGATTAAGGGAACCAGGCTACCTGGACCACAGCTGCCCGGGCCCTGAAACCTGACCCGCGCGTCCTGACGGGAGATTAATGGGGGGGTTACACAGGACCCCTCGGCCGGCTGCCCTCCCACCTGCTACCTGCGGTCACCCTGCAGGAGAATCGGCCCCAGGGGGAGGGGAGGAGATCCTGCCCTGGGTCCCGGGATTCTTGCCGGTGCCCTGGAGTTTACTGAGCATCTGTTTTGTCCCAGGGGCCTGCTCAGCACTTCCCGGTGACAGTGATGACACTGCAATGACACGGTGACACGGACCACAATAGGGCTCATTTATCTGACATCCACTGAGTGCTGAGGGCTTTAGCGGTCATATAAGGGCCAGAGTTGCCTTTCTTTCTTTCTTTTTTTTTTTTTTTTTTCAATTTTCCGGAGTGCACGTGTGGTCAGCAGAGACAGACAGGGAAGGTGAGAAAGCACCCCACACCACCATGGGGCACGGTCAAGGTGCAGTCCCTCCATCCCCTTTTTTTTGGAGAGGTGTTTGCTATAGGGCACGTGCGCTCACCAGACAGAGAGACAGAGAGATAGAAAGCAAGAAGTCACCCTCAGGGGGGATGGACACGCTGCAATCCCTTCTCCTCCGTTCTCCTCTTAGGATCTTGGGCACACACACCGCGCTCAGCCTGAGTTTAAGCCACTGGGTCCGGGACTCGAACCGCGGTCGACTACATGGGAGCCCAGCAACATAGCCACTGAGCCAACTGCTGGTTCCTATTTAGTTATTTTTAATTTGACCAGAGAGGGACACAGGGAAGGTGAGAAAGCACGTAGCCAGATCTGGACTCGAACTGTGATCAGCCACGAGGGAGTCCAACACCCTTAAGCACCATGCCACCTGCCGCCCCACTTGTGTTTGTCTTCTAACTGCCGGGAAATCGGGCTAGAGAGGTGACAGGTGTCACCAGGGTACCCCCACGGCACAGGTGCAGATGGGGTTCCAGCCCTGTGAGCCTGCAGCTCTGTCTTTGTCGCACTCCTTTCGAAAGTGAGTCCTTTAAGGGACCAGTGGACAGCGAATGGCTATATCGCTGGATTCCCATGTAGTCGACCGCGGTTTGAGTCCTGGACCCAGTGACTTAAAACCCTCGCCAGGTGCATGTGCAAGCGTGCCCAAGATCCCGAGAGGAGAATGGAGGACGGGATTGCCCATGGCCATCCCCCTGGGGGGGTGACTTCTCACTTTCGGTCTCTGTCTCTCCAGCGAACACACATGCCCTATAGCGAAAATCTCCCTTTAAAAACAAAACAAAAAACCTTTGACTAGTTTGTACAGAAGGAAACTGAAACCCAGCAGAACGGGGTGGGTGACCCACCAAGGACAGCCAGCACTGATTCACAGTTCCTATGGAACGCGGGTTGTAGGGTCAGACCTGGTCCCAGATTTAGCCAGCCTGGGCACTAGGGTTCCCGGCACCAGTGCACGCGCTCCAGCCTCCTCTGTCCCATGGGCGCACACAGTAGGCGCTCAGTCAGCACGTGGAACCAGCGGCAGCCGCCTCAGCGGAAGGTCTCGCTTTCCAGTCCTCCTGGCTCAGGCTTTTGGGGCCAGCCCCAGTCCCTGCCCCGTCCCTGCCCCAGTCCCAGCCCCAGTCCCAGCCCCCAGCCCCAGACCACTGCCCCTGCCCCTGCCCCTGCCCCAGCCCAGCCCCCAG